>JAJSRV010000012.1:1939488-2539488 GCA_021527715.1 Neoseiulus cucumeris | reverse complement strand
CGAACTAAGCCGGACCAGCGGAAGAGTTTAGTGACACCCGCTCAGGGCACGCCCCAACCGTGTTCGGGCTCGGACCCACAAAGTCTGGTCTGATTTCGACAGGGACGCCGTGGGTTAACTCGACGAATTTAGTTGGAACTTCTGTCGAATATCGGTGGTTGTTAGGGAAAAGCTCAGCTGCTCAACGGCCACTGTTTACGATAATTATTGAGCCATCTACATCTTCTGCCAATGCGTGGTTGCTGCTCTTCCAGAGCAAGCGGTTTGGGAATCGATGCGGAAAACAGAACGGATGATATTTATTCAACGTCAGAAACAGCTTTCCGAAAGTCTGCGCTCAGGGTTTAGAAGTTTTAGACAACGAGTCTGACTTCTTATCTCATGGCGGTTCCACAAAGTTCGTTCCCTCATAGATTGCTTCCCTGAGCTGAACACGCAACACGCATGTATTCTGAACTCGTGCTGATAACGAACGATAACAGGTGTATTGGAAGAGCGATATTTTTCCTTCTGAAGACATGATCATGTTGTTAAGTCGTACTAGTGTGAAGACTTATGGAGGGCAGAGTTGCCGAGCAAAGTTGCAACGTTCGCTTGGCTGCGGACTTGAAGAGTTTATGCTGGGAAGAGAACATCTTGCTGCCGCGCTAAAAAGACGAGCGAATTTGCGTTGCTGGATCCGCTGTTATCTCTTTATCGTTGCGAGGAAATAACGGGAGAGGACGCGAAAAATGGAATACAGAATGAGTATCTATGGCAGAAACAAGTCGGATGGCGGAGAAGAACGAGGCTATAAGCGTCATCGGATGCGGGTGGGAAGGAAGAGCGGGGACTTCAATCGCCCCGGGCGACGAATGCATATTGGAATCACCATGACGTCCTTCTCCTCTCGTTTTCCTTTCCTTTTCTCTGAGCTTGTTCCCCACCAGCCAGCCCTTTGCTTCCATTCCGCCGTTGCTCGGCTTCAACAATGGAACGCGATCGCCCAGAAGAGGAGTCTGAAGAGAGAAAATGCAGCTGATACTGTTTTGGATCGTCGTCGTCGAAGAGTGCGCCCGAGGAAACTGCGGGGGAAGCCCGGAAGACAGAAGGCTACGAAGCACGGAGAAGCAGAGGGGGAGTAAACGGCAACGAAGAGACTAATTTTAATCCCCGTACTCGATATCTTCTTAGCATTTTTTTCTCGCCGGAAGCCGGGAGAGATCGAGTGCGGCGGCAGGCGGCGGGCCCAACGCTGGATGCGGCACGCGTTGCAGAGAGCAGTAAAATAAAGCCAAAACAGCTGAGCGCTCTATGACAGCATGGAAGTCCGTCGGTTGATCGGTTAGGACGGAGCGAAGATGAGCAGAGATTGGATGGAGGAGGAAAAGTAAACGAGATGAAGGCGTATTTATTTCGGAGATAATTTATTGCCTTCAGCACCTCTCTTCTCCCGATGCCTCATATTCCTCTTTGACGTCAGCGGGCAGCAATCCGGCGGATGAGCGAGCAACCCACCATCCAGTTGGTCATGAGATGAGCCGGAGTAAACGATAGACGAAGACGCTATCATACTCGAGAGGACGTCCTATAAAGTTCGATCATAATCATCGTCATCGACATGATCACCATTATCATAATACGTCAACTTCGCGAAATTGTTCATCTGAAGCGATGATGACCCACTCGCAACGCGGTTTATTTACAAAAAAAAGCAGGGAAACTGAATCGTGGAGCTTCAGCGGAAATCTCTGTCACGATGAGGCTCCGGAGTCAAGGTGTTCGTTGCGGGATTATCTTTACTCAGATCGAAATCGATGTCATTGAGTGAGTCAAGATTCCGCCTGAATGAAGACTTCCAGAAGCTTTGATATGATAAACCTTTCGGTTTATCTCACACGTCTGCTCGAGAGGTGCTCCCACACCTTTTGTTCTTAGACGGGCGGTTAGCGGTGTCGTAATGGCACCGTCCTTGGCTGTCTTTGTATCATGCGTCCAAAGTATCGCCATTACTCGGCATGAGCTCCATCAAAGCTTTATTGTTAGTTCAGGTATTGAGGGCGGCTCTATTCATCGCGAAGAGTTCCTCTCGTCCGAATTTTCTGGTTTAATATCACAATATGCACTGATGACAACGTCCTCGTCGCCGCTTGTTTAACGAGCAGCAGCGATGAGAACGTGAGAATGGACATCACCTGCGTGATGTGCCTCGATAGGATAGCCCTCATCTCGAAACGCTCACACTGGGCTGGGTTTTGCATGGTGCCTCATCGTGCCTTCACCGAGTCATCGAGTGAAGCTCTCCGCTTCGAACATGAACTCGACAGAGAAGAAGGGGCGACTTGGGAAGGGGAGGGGAGGGGAAGGTGACCATGCCGTTTTGAGAGTTTGTTGGGCGACTGAAAACGGAGCCGGTCTGCTATTCTTCTCGTTCTCCCGCGGGCAAAATATGCGGCGACGCGATACCCTTTTATTCGATTCCAGGGCCCCCAGACGTTGTCAACGTCGGTCGCCCTCATCGAGGCCGGTATACTTCGTTGAATGTCCGGTCGTTCGAAAGGAGCCGTGCGTCGCGCTGGTCATAAAACATTGAGGGAGGGAATCGCCAAAGAAAACATCATCGGAAAACACGTCGACCTGCCGGACAACGAGGGAGATAACCTCAGCAATAACGCAACCTCGGCTCGTCTGCCTTGCTCTCTGCTGTTCTCGGCTACAAGGGTGTCTGGGTGAGATTGCAGGGTAACTAAGCGTTCCTCGAAAACTCGGAGGTGATGGTTGTTGTTGTTCCTCTTCTGACAGACTGCAACTCGTTCGCCCGGTTGCGTGATCAAAGTTTTCTGTCGTAATCATCCTTCTCGTCGTGGGTTTCCCATTTTCTTCTCGAGTTCGAAGGAAGGGTCGTTCAGCGGGAGGGAGCAACGTTCCGACGAGCTGTTTTTCCTTCAGGTGTCTGCGTGATGAGACATGCTGCGAGGTATGCTTGCCTATGAAGAAAAGATGGACGCCAGTGGCATGTTGGCACTTGAGGTCGCTGACCAACTGACCGAGCGACCAACCTAACGCGTCTGGCTACAATTCGTTCATCCGGAGGTGATCAATCGGCTCCTCCATCAATAGAACGTTGCCCTGGAGAATAGCCCACAGCAAAGGCCAGATACCCTCAGCGTGATATGGCCATATTTTCTACCGTCGGATCCGGCAACGCATTCAAGTACTGCACGGGATGATCTAGTGCTTCGTTGGCTGAACTGTCTTCCTATCGGTCGGTCTGTTAGCACTTCTTCATCGGTGCGTTTCCTTGTGTCGTCCTTCATGCGTCGTCGTTGTCGTTGTTGTGGTCGTGGTCGTCCTCCCTTAATCCGTTAGTGTCACGACGTAGGTTTCGAATCGAGTCGTGCTCGGAGCAACAGCAAAAATGAACCTCGCAATAAGGCTTGGCAGACGCGGATTAGCATCAATGATGATGTAAGTGATGCAGCGGAAATGAGAAGCAGCTCTCAAAGCGAGAGCAAGTCTCATCAATATTGGCCTCAGTCAGTACTTCTACTGAACACACTCTTATCTCGTTCAGTGCTCCGCTCACTCCTACGCCTGTTCGGTGGCCAATCCTTTATGATTGAGATATCGTTGCAGTTTGTACTCCGTGGTGATCTCTTTCGAGCACGACGCTATTCTTTCCGTTTTCTTCCCTTGCCGCAGAGTCGATGCTCTACAACTTTTGATGGGCCTATATGGGCTTCGAAAGTTTTACCTTCTCGGAACGAAAGCATGATGAACTTTTGATTTAAATGTGGCCATCTGAAACCATGGCAGCGAGAATCGTCATCACAAGCTTCCCATGGAACAGTATTAGTCGGAACGAGAGTCCACAGTTCGGATAGAGGTGCGGAACTATTGGTAGCGACTCTGGGAACGGCCAAACAAAATGAAATGCCATTTACCGTTGCGATACGTCGTTCATTAATCAAAAGCCGATAGGCGCTGGATGGGTTGGTCCCTCGTTGAGGAAACACTGAGCTGGCTGCAAGGCGTACAAGCCGTTGGCCACCTCGGCTCATCATCGAAGGAAAGCTCTTAACGCGTTCGTTCTCTCTCTCGCTCACTTCAGCATCATCACATTTTCTCATAGAGTTCGTTCGTACGAAGCAGCCAACCAACCTGTCATCGGTTAGGAGAGCTTCTCCATCAATAACTTTCATCAGTTCAGTGTTCGTCGTTCCATTCTATTGCGGACGAGGCTTTCGACGGTTATAGTGGAGCGATCTCATTGAGAGATTCCTCGCGAAGGTGCCGCAGAACGCCGCGCCGCCGCTGTTTCGTAGAAGCTATGCCGTGCTGAGAGAGGTCATCGACGGAAAACCGAGAGCTGGCGAAAATGAGCGGAATTGATGAGAAACTGCCCGATGACCTCCGGAGATTCTGCAAAGCTCACTTCAGGGCCGTTCCACAGGCTCACCGAGGTTTGTTCCCCCCGCTCCGAAACGCCGTCATTTCTTTAGTTCCTTTCGAAAACTCATCCAGCGAAGATCGTCGGAAATCGGTTCTGTATGATTGTAACCGTGTCGATAGGTTTCTTAGTGTTGATTTCTCTACTTTTTGTTCGAAAGTCTTTGCCTTCTTGTCGAACCAGTGTCGATGAACTTCTGCTTTGAAAAAGTAGACCCCGCAGCCACGTGCGCAAAGATTCTTCTCCTAAGATCTCGCGTTGAGCCTCGGAGACGTTTACTCCAAAAAATTCCAGCATGGCATTCAACGTCCCCGGAAAACGCAGCCACATTGGCCATGGTCACAATGCTGAGGAGTCAACCCTTACGCTACGCATTCGTGAATGGTTTCGAGCCGAGTTCAGGAGTAACGGAAGTGGACATATCCACACACGAAGTTTGAAGAAGTGCAGCTATCATGCGCCGCGATGGAAACAACAACGACTTTGGCAACACGGCTCAACCAACATCAAAGGAAGACTTGAGCAACGGAACGCGCTTGTTCATGCGATGTAGCGGATCGGCTTTTGAACAGCGATCCGGTTCAACGTTCACGAGCTTTCTGTCTTTCAAAGTTGCAGCGTCGGCACACTCGAATGCGAACGAGGCGGCAGCAGCGGCAGCTCCTCTGTCTTCCTAATCCTCTCTCATTTTCTCGCTAGCTTTAGGTGAGTACTCGAGAGCGTGTTCGGCGAGCCTACCCTCCAGAGAAACACTTTTTCTCGCTATTCCACAACATCCGTTTTTGTCAAGTTGCTCTGTCTCCTGACACCTGTCAACGTGACGTCGCTTCGAAACCGTTCGCTGCTAAACCGGATGGGATGTATCCTTGCGCGTAGTGTGCATGATGCGTCACCGATTCGGATACGGCGCATTCCTTTCAATTTGCTTCCCTGCCGTTCTTCTATTTTTTCGCTCGCAACTTCGTCCGCTTGTCACGAGTTGTCTGCAACAACCACTTGTGAAGCATTATGCATTCAGAGCGCAAAAAGCAGCTACATGTGTCAATCCTTATCAAAAGCAAAAATGGAATGAGTTGTTGCCACACACCAGGTAACAATAGTCTGCGTCTGTCACGACGACGACGACGACGACGACGACAACGACAGTGGTGACGTTGTCAACAACTTGACGCGAGACCTAAATAACGCCGACATCCTGCAACCCTTTGAGCCGAGACAATCCCTCTCCCCGTCCTTGCTGGTCCTGAGTTGCGCCATCGCACATCGTCGTGGAGTGCGTTTGCAAACATTTCCTCTCGGCCAGTGCAGACCGGGCCTCTCAGGTTCTTCTTTCGGTGCGGTGTCGTGTTATTCGGCAAAAATCTCTCTCTGCCTAACTAGATGCGGCACGCAAACGCTCCACCGCTTTAAGTTTGTTCGCCCTCTACTGACTCACTCAACTTCTTGCCGGCTGTTCTCGGACTTCCCGCCAGGACAGAGAGCGGAAACGAAAGGAGAACGACCAGGAAAAACTAACTTGCTCCGTTGAATCAGCCACGTTAGTTACGGCCGGGCAACAGCAGCTGGGGGCGTATTGTAATATGGAGAGACGTCTCGTTAACATATGGCAGGCAGCAGACAAACATTCTGACCGTCAGCCAGCCCCAGTGACTGACTGACTGACCGACCGACAAAAGAACCGACCGACACCCGTGCGAGAGACAAACAGACAGTCCGTCCGTCGAGCACGTGGGAAGCGAGGAGGGGGGGGGGGGCGAAGGGATGGCCGGTGTTCACTGGGTGACTGCCGCGGCACACCTATGAGCAGAACCGCCACCCCAAGCATCAACCGCGGTGCTTATCTCAATAACAAATGGACAGTCCGCTCTCTGTCGGTTTGTCAGTCTCTCGGGTTGTTCGGTGGGCTGCAGTTCCCTCTCCCTCACCAAGCGCTCGAGGTGATAGTCCTCCTGCAAGTCCTGTAGCAAGAGCTCTGCATGATCTTGGATTAATGAAAGCTTTGAGTAGATCTGTTGTCATCTGCTTCGTCTGCTGCGTCCTGGGGGACGGATCCTTTGCCACACATTCGAGCAGATACCGAGCCTCACACCCCGAACACCGGCAGACTCTAGTGCTAACTAATACGACTAACGAAAGACGGTGGGGACGACAAAAAACTTCACAATCAAACAGGTTGACAAATCGTTCGAGAGGCAGCCTTGCTCCGTTTGTGAGCAGTTCTTTGCATCCTTTCCGGAGCTTCCTCAAGGATCACTGGCAGGACAGGTTCTTTCTGTTCAGTCGTGATTTAGTTTTACGCAAGTGCTGCGCAACTACGAGAACAGTATCGCGACTTCTCTATTCTAGAGCTATCGCTCAAGATGGTCACAGCTCTTGTCGTCGTTCTTCGTCCTCCACGGCAACTCCGGCCAAAGCCAGCGTTGTTGTAGATCCGACGCAATTGAAAAAAAAGAGTGGAAGCAGACGAAACTCGGGAGCTTAAAAAGGATCACGCCTTATTACGACGAACGAATTCGCTGCGTGAAGAGAGGGGCTTTTTGACACGAATTCAGAGTGGACAATCCCAGCGCAGCGTCTCCTTCCTTCCTTTGAAGGCGCTCTCTGAGTTCTTGTGTCGTAGGCATATTCCTTCATTAGAGCTGCCCGGTTGTTTGGCTCAGGAAAATTATTTCAGTGCATGAAATAACGAACTTGCAGTCAGCGGCAACAGTTCTTCAAAGTCCACTTCCGAATTTGGGGTCTAGTGTTGCCTCAACAACGTTGCTTAACTTCTTTGCGTCATCTATTTCTCTTCCTCGCTCTCACCTTGACTTCTTTCTATTAGCTGTGCCTGCCGGCTTGCGTAAGCACCAGCTGCATGGCTGTCGCAACAGACTCGAACTCCTGTCTCTGGGGGCGCGCACTTTCTCGGCAAAGCGCTCTTTGGAGTAGATTTCGAAGTTGACTGTTTCTCCAGTTCCGGTGCGCGGACACTTTTCCCCTGTTCTTAGAGTCGAGTTTCCCTTTCCTTGCGCTCCTCAACGCTTGTCCGCTAGAAAAGCGAGTTTCCCACACTGATGAGGTCCTAGATCGAGTTTGTGACAAATGATGAGCCCCGAATCGCTGAGAGAATTGGAAGCCTGTACGCCTCCTGAGTTGTAAACACGTCCCCCAAGACTGACGGCTAATCGCTCTTGACAACAGACATCAAAGCCGCACTCAATCCAACAACTGTCCTTCCGCTTGCGTCTTCTTCTTCCTCTTTCGTGTCCTCCTCCTCCTCCTTCGCTTATTCCTCCTGCGCTCCTCACGGATCCTAGTCTAAGCCTTACAGTTTTCTTTAGTCCACTTGGTCCACTCCCTCTAGGATTGAACGGCGGTAGTCGCACCGGCAGGGACTCAACATCACGGCGGATGGGAACGGAGGAAGAAAAACAGAAAAAAAAAAAAGAGAGGCGGACGCCTGGACTTGCAGAGGGTCCGCGGGCTGGTCGTTCCACCGGCCGGTAAGTAAAGACCTGGGAAGACAACCCGCCAACCGGCTGAATGAATGGCCAATAGCACAACGTTTTCAGCCGGACGACTGACAGAGTGACGAACCCGCTAGGGGATTGACTCACAAACAAAGAGACAGACAAATAAACAGCCGAACTGACACAGGCAGACACATCCACTGAGTGACAGGGGAGCAGATGGAAAGACCTCTCATCATGCACTTCTGTTCAAACTCCTCATTCAGTTACCCCAACCTCTGTTTTCCAACTTTTCCGCGCGTCAAGCACAAAACGTCGGCGCGTAGTTTCCCATAAGCATGATGATGATCTGAAGGATTGAAGAGCGCCTGGATTGGACGAATCATCGCCTGTTTCGACTTTGCTCGGCCCGAATCGAATGTTTGCTGTGAGCGTTTTCTTCGAGAATCAGAATTTCCTGATTTAAAATAACACGACGGAGGCTTTGCCGTCTGCTGTTCCATCCCTATTGGCTCCTCCTTTCCTCTTCAAAGACCCGTTTGGTTGGTGATTCGGTTGGCGGCGGCGGAAGAAGGGAAACAAATCGCGACAGCTTTTTTACTACACGTCAAAGGGGTGTGAGAGTTCGCGAGGAATACGGCCGGTTTTACAAACCAAAGCCTCCCTCGGCCATGGTTTGCAACCGGCCCGACCTGCTAGGTTGGGTCATAACGGGCTCTCCGATGCCCAGGACTCCTATCGCCCTCTGAGCTGTTCGAACGAGACGAGCCCTCGAGGCGTTTACAAGAGCCGGGTAAAAAGAGCCAAATCAGGTGGCGCTACAGGCTGTGCATGTTCCGGGTGGGGTGAAAAGGATCAGAAAAGGAGGCAGGGCTTGAAACTGGCGCTGAGGGGATTTCTTCGCCTTGTTCTCTTTCGACGTCGTTTTTGAAAACAGAAAATGTGAACAAAACCAAGCAGGAACAATGGAACCCGGCGAGCTCTTTCTTGCTGGCTCGCCGTCGCGCCTGCTCGTTCGCTCGCTCGCCCTCCCGCCCGTACGCTCGTCCGATCGTTCATGTCAAGTTTCTCGACTTTACTCCTTGCCTAGTGTCTCCCCTTGCCAACTCGGCCCCTACCAGGTCTCTGTGGTGGAGGAGAAGCGTTCGGCCCCTTAGAGGAGCCCATAAAGTTCCGAGCTGAAGAAGAAACTATTTGGCGAGGGGTTCGCATGACTTGGGTGAGAATTTATTCCCTTCATGGTATTCATATCCTGTTTGACGTGTTGTCGCGTTTGTCGATCTCCGACCCGCTTGTCTCCGTGGTATAAAAACTTCGACGACAAGAGGCCAGCTGGCCAACAGAATGTATTCGACATCGGCATCACCGACAGCGGCGAAGATGTCGACTACGACGACGACATCATCAAATGGAGAAAGCATTAGTGGGAAAATAGAGGCACTGGATTCGATGGAAAGCCAAAAAGACGTCGAAGAACAGCAATGGAGAGGAGGGAGCCTTCTGCTGCTACCGCCTCCGCCGCGCCGCCGGTCGAACTGCCGTGAACCGACGACGGCGACGGTTTCGATCGTTGCTGCTATTTTCCTATATCCCCCGCCGTCGCTTGCCACTCTCCGACGTCTTCCAAAACGGCAACGACGGCGGACGTCCAAACGGAAAAACAGAAAAAATAGAAAGGCGACAACCCAAGTCGCTTTTTCCGTAGCGGCGAGTTTTTATGTGTCTTGGAGGGCGGTCGTGGCCGAGATGATGCCAACCAACGATGATGCAGCCATCTACGTCGACGACGACGCCTGCAAACGCGGCCGCTAGCCAACGATGGAGACATGCGACTAAGCATCACCAATTTTTATGCCGACACGATTGATACAAAATGCGTGAACGGCCTAAAATAGCCTACGCTCGAGGCGGGACGTCCCGATGTAGCATTCAGCCACCCCTATCGGGTTGACGATCGCGATCAGAAATCTCGGAGCATAAATTCAGATCTGTTCGTTCGGGCGCCTTTCGCGCCATTCCGATTCCGTCGCGTTTCGTCACCGAACTCCGTCCGACAGGGCGAAAATTCCACGGCCTTCACAGCTTCGTGAGAATTCTGTTCCACAAAACATCATGGTCATCGATTCTGGTTCTAGTTCTACTTCTCAAAGTGCTAGACAGCGACCTTCGCCTGGATGCAACCACAATGGGATATTTTCGAAACAAACATCGAAGTTTTGTGAATTGCCTCGGATACGAAAATTCCATCGTCCGTTTGTAGAAATATCCGAACAGCGGGGAAGCGTCGGCGTCACAGCTCTGGCGCTCCAATCAAAATTGGAATTCCTCTCCGACCGAAGTCTATAAGGTCAACTGAATAGCGTAATCAAATAGCACCAGGCCGAACTCCCGTTCTGCGCCGTCTTCTTCTGCCCCTTTGAGAATTCTGTCTTCCCTCCCGCGGCCACGACTACTTTACCTGCTGCCGGTGAATAAAGCGCCTCGTAAAGCAGTCGGAAAACTACGCCGACCTTGAACTTTGAGGACGGGTGCTAGAATGTCAAAGGTCACCTTTGAGCGACGTTGATAGGACGATTTCTCGTTGACGAAATTAGACATTCAACCAGTGGTGTGCCGGGAGTGTCAGCAGATCTCATGACACATAGCTTCTCCGTTTCTTAATTAATGTACGCAATCGACGTTTTCTTGGTTTCGAGATTCGCAGCTTTTGAACAACCGGGTGATTGGCAGGGATCAAATGAAACCAATATCACCTAAGTCGCTGCCGACAACAATAGCTACAACAACTCGAGTGTTGCTCAAGTTGACGACCGTATTAATGAAGCTTGATGCTCATCTACCGAGAAAAACTACGAGATCGGAGCAAAAAGAGGATCGAAGGGGAACAGCGAGCTTCGGAAAAGGATGGAGAGAGCTCTTTTCGTTCAAGGGTCTCGGGAATGAAGGAGCTCGGGTTGTGGACCCCCGTTCCTTCACCAAACTCCTACACGCAGCCAGCCCTTCACGGAGCGAGCTCTTTGCACGGCTCTGGTTTACTGGGTGAGCAGCAAAAGCAACGGCAGCGGCGGTATAATATTATAATCCCTCGTTTTTATTATATTGTGATGTTTATGACTGCCGCTGCTGTTGGTGGCGAAGGATGCAGGATGAGAGCAACCAAATCCGAGAGAGAGAGAGAGGAGGGAAGACAAAAAGGAGGTGATGGTGGTGGTGAACGAACGCTTGGACGAGGAATAACGAAAAAGGGATCCCGTTCGTGTTGTTGTTGTTGGTGTTTTGCTCGCTCGCTCGCTTGCTTAACGGCGTGCTTGCTTGCTTGACGGCGTGCTCGCTTCAGGCTGCCTGGTTGCTCACCCTTCCGCGCGAGCTTACCCTGCCCTACTACTGTTGTTAATCAAATAACGGTTTGCCCTTTCTGCATCGTATACGCCCTTCCTTCCTGACTGACTGACTGACTGACTCGCCGGCCGGCCGACCGACGGGCTGGTTGGCCTGCTCGCACGCTCACTCGCTCGCGGGCTTTGGTCTCATTATTATTTGCCTTGCTAATACGCAAGGCGGTGCTTCTCTTTCCTTCGGGCGCGTAAGTGCGATCCGTTTCCAGTGAACTCATACATTTGTATAAACAACGTGAACTCTACCAACCGACGAGCCAAGGCGGGCATCTTCTTCCGGTGCCCCTTTTGCGCTGATCTCAATTCGACGAAGTACTTCGGGTCCATTCAGCACATGTATCGATCGAGTTCTTGTCCCAATCCCAAGCTCCGTGCATATTCCCTAGCAGGAGTTCTCCCATCCGCGGTTTCGGACATAGCGACAACTCCACGTGTCATGATTCGACCGTCATGTTCTCTCACATCCGCTTCGCTGTTCACTCGGGGTAACTTCGCCGGGGAAGGAGAATTGAAGTCTTCTGCTCAGTTGCCTAGCCTCATGCGGAACAATCGTTTCATATCCCTCAAACACTTCAAGCTCTAAGAACCCGATCGGAGCGATCGAGGGAGGTTCGAAGATTCCAGGGGACTGCAAGTATCTCTGTACAGCGCTCGGAAAGCTGTGCCGTATGGATCTACCGTGAGGCAAGGGTGAACCGAAGGACGAATGCATGTGAAGGATGAATAGATGACTGGCTTTCATGGATGGACGTACGCAGGAGCTCTCTTTCAGTCCATTAGCATAGAACTGCGAAAAGCACACTGACTGACTGACGGAGTCGATTTTTATGTCTCGTTGTAAGCCTACCGTACGCAGCCATCTTTCTTTCCCGTTTCCACTTCCTGTTTTCTCGGCCGCACAGCTTGCGACGGTGGAAGATATTCGACCGGACGGACATCGTGGAACTTGTGGAGCGGACTAGAGCCGTCGTACATTCTTAGGATCATTCCTCTGCCATCTGATCAGGCGTCGTAGAGAAGCATCAGCTGTTTTGACAGATGCCTTTGGCAACATTCGACTCGGAATTAAACTTTCCTCCAACATTCAAGTTCATCGTAATTCAGACAGTCTCGACGTGACCTTGTAGTTATAAGAACTGAAATAGAAGCACTCAAAGGGCCCGCTGTGAAGTCTGCAAAATAGAGGAGAGCCAACTACCTATACAACCTGGAAGAGAACAACGAGGCGAAAGAGTGAGAAAATATCTACTTACATGTAAAGTCGTCCTCGGGTGGTGCCGTGGCGGAGCTCTTCTGATGTTTCTCTGCACTTGACGGATCTTCGAGGTTGAAGTCGGTGAGCGAAGTTGGCGGCAGAGGTGACGCCAAGGTTACGTCGAGTATCGCGTTCCCACGATGAGGCCGTCGTCCAAGATGTGATGTATGCGAGAGTTATTTGATGTTATTCGGGGAAAGTGACACAATGATAGAGAGATGTTGCGAAACTACTCAGAGGTATATAAAGAACAGGAAAACAAGACGCCGCGAAATTCCGCGATGGAACGCTTGGCTGAGTACCAAACACACATCGACGGATCGCTCGCTCAGGACGACATTAATGCCTCAAGCGATTACAAAACAGTCCCTTGCCGCAAATACACTTCTCCTAGCCTATCGCTCAAAACAGCTAGATCCCGAAATATAAATTTCGAAACTAAACCGAAAAACATCACGATTCATACAGCTAAGCAATCTGCGTTGTGTTCAAAGATTCGATGTTCACCGCTCCGATTGGAGGAATGAATGATTGAGTATCAACTGTGATTCCAAGAGACGAAAAGATTTCGAAGAGTTGATTTCCATTCGAAGAGAAAACCTTCGTACGTTTGGAGAGAATTCAAGAGGAGACTCGTCTATTTTTTTTTCTCGAAAGACGGTATCATGTACTATTTGAGGAAGCAGCGAAGCATTGACACAGCGCAAACAACGAAATCGAAAGGTGAACTCAAAGACAAATCGTGGAGTGGAGTCTATTTTCTCACAATCGAAATTACAAGTGAATACTTTTTCATTGGAAAATATTCCATCGTAATTCTTGTTGGAAAGTACAGTTTTTGCGCTAGTATCGGATCTGCTATCGAATCAGGCTCTCTGAAAAGTTGGAAGAAATTCTCTTTTCTCCTGTAAAGCGTGCAAAAAAAACTTTCCGGTGCATATCAATCTACATCAGAGAAGAATTTCTACAGGTAGAACAAATGGAAGGAAAAGCGGAACGAAAAAAAGAGATGGATAGACAGCCTCGCGGCCTACCGACCGACCAGCCAGCCGGTCTGAAGAAACAAAAAAGAGCCGCCAAAAGCAACGCGGGCAGCAGCCTCATGAGTCGTAGTGAATTTTGAGAGATAGAAGAGACAGAAGGCGGAGAAATGTTACCAAACGCGCTCCCTCGTTCTGTCTTGGTTGTCGTGGACGTCTTCGCAGTTGTCCATGTCTTCCAAAATGGGATGCGTGGACGACCGACCGGCAAGTCGCTCCACTGGCGGCGGACATACGGGCGCATGAGCGACCCTCCGGCCAGAGGTTTCCCTTGTGGGTGGGAAAGAGTTCCGTCCTGTATTATAAGCAGTTGGTGTGTCTGTCTTGCGCCTTATTTTCCCATGTGAAGAAAAGCTTCCCAAGGTAGCTGCTACCGTAAATTACAGCGAATCCCTCACGGTGCCAGCAGGCACGCAACCCGGACGCTCTGTTTGAGATCTTGTGACCGTCGTCCTCACAAGAGAACGGTCTTTTCCTTGACCCGTAATGAATAGGCCAGCCAACTACCCTGCCGGAAAACTCGTCCGTCCACCAGCCAACAAGAAAACGGGCTATCCGGCTGGCAGGCACCTTCCCGTTCGCTCACTCAGTTGGTCGACCAAGCAGCCGAGAAGCAGCTTCAAAAAAGTTGCTAGTGACGAGCAAAGTTTGAGGTGGCGTGCCCGCCTCTAACCCAAGTGTTGTACCGCACCACCACCAACGAATGGTTAGGGAAAGGAGAATACGCCGGCCGAAAAAGACGACGAAGGAGGAGAGAACTTCCCTCTACATGTGTGTGTGTGCGGTGCTTGGCTATGGTTTACTTTGTAAGCTAAGGAACAGGAAAAAGTGGCGGTTTTCTCAACAACCACCCGAGCTCTTACATAGCCTGGTCATGGTTCGTCGTAGTCAAGAACTCGCACGCCACACATGCCCACTCGGAGTTCTAAATCGCCACTAGTTTCGAAACCACCCGTCTGCCCATCTCTACCGCGAGCCGTTTTTCCTTCCACGCAGTTTTCTTCGCTCGTTTGCTCAGGGCTCGCTGTTACATCTTCCGGACGGAGTTTGTGTTCTGGAAACGAGCAACAACAGTCCGATCTCCCGACCGAACAGCGAGAGAAAGTTCTGGAGAAATTTTCCCACATGTGTTGCTCCTTGGAGAGAAAATTCGGAAGATTTGAGCGAAAAACGAGCGTACGAGCTATTTCCTCGCTCGATAAACGGATGGAAAGCCCCTCGACGACATAAACGACGCCAGCAGAGTGGGTGGGAGTCGACAAGAACAGTGAAAACGACGTTTGGTAACTTGAACGTCACACCAACAGATGTGGGCAACTAAAGTTCAGGGAACTAGGGAAGTGAGCGAATTCGATTGGCGCTTGAGGCAATAATAAATTTTTGAAAACTTTCTCAGGCCAGGCAAAGTGTTCCGCCTCTTGAACGCTAGGCATTACAGGCGCAAAATCGGTTAGTAAAGGGAAGAAAAGAACAAGAAACGATGGTGGAACGAAGGCGGTGCGGGAATTCTCTAAGTAGAAAGAAGCGGCGAAAGACTCAGAAAGCCAGCAGTAGCGAAAGGAAGTGATGTTCAATCATTCGATGGAAACCAAGAGAAAATGCAAAAAAATTATAACGGATAGAAAATGCAGCGCTACTCACGGACTGCAAGCGTAAGAGTCTCCACTGGAACCCAGGCTGAGTGCATCTTGTGGATGACGGCTGGCGTCCTAGGAGAGAGACGTCGTTCATAAGCATTGTCGAAACTCTGCAACGAGAAGAAATTATGTCGGTTAGACACGAGCAACTCAGTGATCGGAGCTTGACGAAGGTCCGGAAACACGGCTTACGTCGTTTCAAAACGTTATCAGCATGAGAATCGAATGTCGGTGACGAACTCTCCTCGCTTGGTTTCGTCGAAGTCACATTAGAGCCCGGAGCAGAAGAAGGGGCGAACCCCCAACCCCGTCGGGCATGGGCCCGAGAAAAAGTAACAGGCGCAAAACGGAACGCAACCGGTCCTTCAAGCTCGACGTGCTCGGCATTTCCGTCCGTGCCACGTTGACAACATCGCACAGTTGTCGCCGGCGTACAGCTTACGTACGGCCGCCGTTCCCCGCAATCATCGGTGCAGCATAGCTCCTTCCCTTTTTCCGATGCCGTCCCCGTCCTCCCCGGTTTCGGTCGAAGGTGCGAGACTGTCCGCTGTTGCTGCCGCAATTCTACCAGAGCGACGACGCGACGGTCTACGACTCGAACGTCAACAACTTTGATTGACGACATTCCCAGCGAGTAGCGATTCGGCTGTATCGCAGGTCCGGATGCGGAATCACAAAACAGCCAAATCAAATACGGCCCCCGTTTTCTTCTCGCCGCTTCCTGCCATTCACCCGATCCCTCGCCCCTTTATTGGCTCTTAAAATCCTTTTGGCATGCGTCAGCCAAGCGTGAGATTCATGTTACTCTCAATACGAGTGCTGGTGCCGTGCTGCATTGATGCCGCGTCAGCCTTTTGTCTCCATCGTCGTCGTCGCAGCTTTCTCTGAATATTTTCCCTTTGTTAGTTCTGCAGTATTCACGCTGCGAGGCGTATTTCAGAGCCAGCCCGACGCTGCACGAGTAGAAAGCGTTGTGCGTCTGACTGACTTCCTGGGCGCGCGAGCGAGTGAGTGAGGAAGTCAGGGAGCAGTCGTCAAGCTCTACGGTCGATTCGGTAGCTCCCGCCTCCGCCGACCCGAGAAAGTAATTCCAAAGATAAATGAAAGTTTCGTTGATCTGCTGGGCCAAAGACGAGGTAGGGGTAGTGGCGGACCTGGCCCGCTCGTCTGAAGAGCCGCGTCTGCAGCCTGTTTGAATAAGCTCGCCAAGATCCACCACCGACGTCGCTTTTTGTGTGCAACTCGACCCCAAGCCGTTGGTTGGATCCCTCTGACAGGAGACAGACACCATGCTCCGCTTACTCCGAGGCCGGAATCAGCTACTTCTCACGTATGACTGCGTTCTGGGTGCATATGAGGTGCATCTCCTTGCAGAGTGGCACATATTGTGCAAGTCCAGACAATGAAATGCGTATCATCATGCTAATAAGACAGGAGTAAACAGTATGGGGACATCGGGTGTTACTTCAAATATGCCCCGAACTCGCGCGTACTCAAAATCCGAAATATCAACAAACGGCCTTGCATATGATGACCTCACCACGGAGAGCCCAACATGCATCGCGACTCCGCGGTATTCGTACCCCGTGCTAGATAACGAAAACAATCCGGAGTCGAGTTACTCTTCATAACCTTACATTTTCCCAGACTTTGTCATCTATCCTCTCTATGGAGCTCAAATGAAGATCACGTCCCGCATGATTCCAGGTCTCCTTGTCGCAAGCGTCGCAGAATGCCGCGCCAAGAGGTTCTTCCTCATCTCTTGTGATGTCTTCCTCGTGGCGAGGACGTTTCCTTTCTTCTCCCTCACGTCGCGAGGAGGATAATGAATGGACGAATTAGGGGACTGACTGGCTCCTCGGTCGAGCCCAACGCTGTGTGAACAACATCGCAAATACGTTCGCGGGACTCGTAGTGACTTTTTCGATTCAAGAAGCCCATCGTCTTCTACCTCGTGCTGCGGTGGGTACTGCCGCCACCGTCGTCGTCGTCGTCCACGGACGAGTCGGCCGTCATTAGAAGGCGATTCTTTCGCTTGCTTGCTTGCTTTCCCGCTCACCGTATCAAGGGAGTTCAGGTCCCGGGTGGTCGATGTCTTCCTCGGCTGAATATATATTGACTGCTGTATCAGTTGATAAGAGGCTTAATAATAAACTGTAATAAATACAAATAAGTAGCCTGAGTCGTTAATAGACCACTAGAAGTAGTCGCCGCGGCGGGAACCTGTTCGCGAGGACTTTCTTTGATTTATTCACCTTGAAGTGAATCTTAAACACTTAGGTTCTTTTTTCCCCTCTCTTTTATCTTCGATCTCTTCCATCAGTCTATCTGGGATTAGCTGTCTGAGTGGCTGGTTCCGTGACTGGCAAGATTCCTTTCAATAGACCACGTTGGCGGGTATACTGTATGCCAATAGAGAGATTAGAGCTGAGGCAGACCCTTGCTTGATTACGGTGACGGAACAATGAACGACTCGGTGAATCAGCGAGCGAGCGAGTGTCGTCTTTGTGAATGGAAGGAGCGAACCGACGAAAGGCGACTTCTAATACTGACAAGATAGTCCGTAACGTCCGAGCGACCTCATAGAGAAGAGCGACCGCCGCCCGCTAAGACCTCTAACAAGCATTATCGTCGTGGCTCAAGTCGTACAAGCGATTAGAGCTCGTTACGAGCACGGCTTGAGCCTGACCGCTCGTCCCTTCCACGTATTTCACTCTGTTCCCTCTCGTTTTTCCTCGATTTCTGGGCGACGTCCCCCTATTCTCCTCCGGCGGGAAGTACGCGCCGGACCAGGATGAGAAGAAGAGCCCGTCGGGCGAATCCAGTCGGTCGCTTAGTCGGATGACCATCTACTTTTTTCTTCTCCTAAACCCACTCGTTAAGCGCTTCTGTCGTTAGCGGTGGATTTCCTTGTCTTGGTGGACCGAAATGCGCCAAACCAGCTTCCAGGTTATCTACGTAGAATGAGAACACTATAGAGTGCAATTTCATTGTAGTTATGAAATAGGCTGTATATCTACGCGGACCCCGAGTTCCTCGAAACTTTCTTGTTCATTATCCAAGGAAGATCGGCAAGATTGCGAAACTCTGCGTTTTCGCTCGTTTTCGCCACGAAACTTCTACATTCCCTCGATTCTTAGAAATTTATGAGTTAATTCTGGGGAATGTTCTCCCAGAATGTTTAAATTTCCGACCATCTTGCATTTTTTCTCGCTCCATTCCTTAGAAAGTTCTCCGATAGAGCAGCTATCCAAAAGATATTCACGAATTCCAAGTTCATTAGAGATTCTTAGTTATTCAGTCTCGCGTAACGCCGGTCACTCGGAAAGTTTCAGTGAAATTCCTGCTGGTTGTGGAACACGAGCGACAAGCTAGTAAGTCTTCTTATGTAAAACAAAGTTTTGAGCTACCCTACAGTGCATTGATGTCACGTTCCGTTCCGTCGGCCGCAGTTTACAAAGACCAGGCTCGCTGAAAGAAATTCCAGTAGGAGAGGAAAAAAAGTTGTTTTCCCGCTCGTTTGTCTTGAAAACGTTGTCGAGCTGTATTTCAACTCAGTCAGGTCAAAAGAAGGTCGACAGCAGGCGGTTGTTGCGCTCTATAAATGCCCGGCCAGATACAGCGTCTTGATGTTCGTGTGCAGGCAACTTGAACACAAAACGCTCTGGCCAAACGGTCGCTCGAACGACAGCGAGGCTAGCAAGAACACCCGCAGGGGACGCATTGAACTATCTACGCTGGAACTGTCTTCGTTTCTTAAATTGCCTTGCTTTTCTCGTCCCCGTTCTCTTTCCGGACATGAAAACATTGGCCGACTCGGGTCCGAGCTGATCGAAATCGATGCCAAAAGCTGAAAGATTCAAACGAATCTCATGAGCTCGGCATACTTTTCTTGCAACTACGTACCCGAAAGCTCACGAGACAGAACAATCAGTTATATTGGGTGCTGTGCCGCGAATCCTTTGTTTAAATTTTTGTTCTCCGAACTTGGGAAGAGACTCGGTCCTATTCAAGGTCTTTTCTGGTGTCGTCGGTCTCATCATACAATACCGCTGGTAAGTCTCCCGCTGTTCAATTCACTCGACGCCGCCAGAAGCGAGGCCTCTTTATTGCAGAGTTAGAGGAAGCTCCCGCACACGGTTCGGAGTTCAATATGCTATATTAAGGTGCTGGCGCTCCGCTACAGTCCTGCTGCTGCTGCTGCTTCTCCTCTTCCTCCTCCGGGTTTTACAAAGTACGAAAACGTCCGTCGTCGTCGAGGACGCCACCGCATCCAACAGCACAAGAGCATCGCCTGTAGCCGTCGATTCAACTCGACTCAACCGTTCACCCCGTGATGCGAATGCTGAAGTGAACCAGCCAGCCAGCCAGCCAGGCTGATTAAGTTGATCGTAGCTGCATCGAGTTTTGCCTCTAGGGGTTTTTGCTCCTTCTGCGCGAGAGTGGTAGGCGCGGAAAAAGAACATGTACCAAGAGAGCATTGAGGGAGTGAAACGTGGCGCCGGGAGATGCGCGGCTAGAGGGCATGGCTCTCTCGGTCACTTGCTGAATTCCATGGGCAGCGCGTGCTTCTCAATAAACTGCATGCCGCCGCTGCTGCAGCGACTTCGATACTGGCAAGAGTTCCAGGCAGTCAAGCTATAATAAATAATACATGACTCGCTCTGCCCGTCGTTGGGAAGAGGCTATCGCTAGCTCGATGCTCGTAATGCATTTCCGTTTCGTTTTTCCAGAGCACCACCGGGTGGCATTCATGCATTTAATAAGGCCACCGCAACTGCCAGGACAACTGGCTACGACGGAACCGATCGAGGCTTGACTACGAGCCAGGAAGAGGGAAGCTCGTCGCTGGACGAATGGTGGGCGCAGAGGATCTTAGTTGCGTCGAAAGACAGCATTGCCAACCAAAAAGGAAACAGACCGAGTAAGGGACAGAAACGGCGCGGCGTGCGTGTTTTCTGTTGACCTAGATAGCGTTACGCAGCCGGCTTGACTCTTGTGCGGCCCCGATACTGCACCCGCCACCAGCAGACCCCGGTCTCTCGATATCTGTGACATCTCGAGGCCACTCACTTGCTCGGAACGATTGCTCCGCTTTAAGCTACCAGCTTCGCCACAGCTTTTTTTTCGGTGAATCTTCTGTCCTCCCGCATCGACCCTAAATTCACTGGTTCCCTCCTCCCGCTCATCTGTCGCATCTCTTCTTTCGTATCGTCCTGCAGCGACAACCAGTGTTTTCTCTTGACGTCTCGTACAGAATCCTTGCGATGCTGCCGCCTCTGCTTACTTGCTCTCGCCGAACGGCAAATATTGGCCGACCTTTCCCTCGCCTTCCCCCAGAATTTTTTTTCTTCCTTCTGTCGTGTCTCTCTGCTTTCTCCACGCTGTCATCTTCTGTGGTTGCTGGTCATGTTGGTGGAGAAAACATCGAGTCTCTAACTTTTTGGAAGTTTTCCCGCGGTCAAGTTGCGCCACACCGCTCTCCACCCTCATCTCTAGCCTCTTCGATAAATGTTTGTCATTGACATCTCTTCGAGAAATGAAAGGGAACAGAAATCTGTATCATGCGGAAGTTTCATTAACATTTTAGACAGAAATTTGATGAGATCGAGCAGAATGTTCGGAGGAAGTGATTTCAAAACCAAATCTGAGGTTCAGCCCGCGGTCGACCCGCTGAAGGACAAACAGCGAACAGGCGAGCAAGTTAGAAAGCGAGCAAGCAAGCAACACGCCAATGTTGGATATGTCGTTGTCGACAACAGCAACAACGGCGCAGGGGCGATAAAAGAAGACTCTTCCCCCCTGTTTGCGTGCGTGCCCGTGTGCCCATCCGCCTCCTGCATCCGCACCAGGAACGAACGAGAGAAATGCGGCTGTCGATGAATACGACAACAGCAACAACAACAACAGCGGCTGCAGCGACAACAACGCCGGAAAGAGAAAACGCGTTCCAAGCCGTAGCGAGCTCAGTTGAGGAACCGGTCGTGATTTTTCCAATAAATGTTATCACACGGTTCCTGGTTCGTTCCCTTTGCACTCCCCCTTTGTTTCCCGTTCCAGCCCCGAGCCTCATCCGCGTTCTTCCGATCCCGCACGTCCCCTTTCCCAAGTCCCGTCAACTCCTGTCTCTACGTCGGCGTACGAAGAGCTTGGGACGCGACGTGTGGGGTCGCGGGCGGACGGGCGGCAGAGCGCACAAACAAGGACGAAGAGAAGGACGCGAATGCATCGATTCTTCTCTCGTTATCGTTGTCGGCAGAGAGAACACGTGGAGCGAGAAAGGAAAGAAGGGCCGAGGCACGGGTGGCAGCGGAATGTAGGGCAGAAAAGGGATTCGGGGGTCGCTGACGTCAACGTTGCCGCCATCGCCGCGGCTGCTGTCTTCGCTGTCTCTCCGTTCCGATTCGAGGGATTTGAGCCGGCGACGCTGCTGTTGTGGTCAGAAACAAATATCTGCCGAGATGGTGAAATCACGTGCCAATTTGTTCCAGATATATTTTTCCAAATCCTCTTCCTTCCCTTCAGTTTTGCCACGGGGTAGCCATACATATAATAACCGTTCATATTTCGCGAAATCTCTATGTTTGAATTTCCGACGATAAAGTTCCTGAAATAGTCAAATCGTTTCCAATTGTCGAGGATAATTCTGCGTAAAGTAAGGGGAAACCATCGGAGACCCTGTTTCCGCTCTGACTTCTGGTTGTTCCGATTGGAATCGTCGTGAATTCTCGAATCGCATTCCTTGGTTTCTAGGATTTCGTTATGAGAAGTAGTCTCAACGGAGAAAAGCTTGCGGTATGTTGAAATCCAATTCTTTTGATCCGAACGCAAGAGAGTACGCTATTAATGGGTTCAACTCTTAGACCGCCATACCAATGGATGACTTCACGCGACGCTATAAGGAGAGGCGGAGAGTTTTTCCCACCGGCTGTCAAGCTTTCAAAAAAGTTCTTACTTCTCCTTTATGAACACTATGAGTATGAAGGGTAGGGTTCATTAGTGAAGTATCGAGTGTTTGAGTGGCGAGTCCGTGTGTGACTTCGATCGACAGTGATTGGATTAATTTTTGTGAAAGAAGGCTCAATCACGAGGCGCGTGGTCGGTAGTCCGTACGTACCACGTGGGGAGGATCTTGATTGTCGAGTCCACGCAGCCTTTGGGAAAAGTGGGGAAGATATCGGAGTAACGCCGGGAAGGAAGTAATCTGCCGAGCAAGCTCCTCACCTGGTCGGCCGGAAGACCGAGAGACGGCACCGGGACATGGCTCCAACCAACGATCAGTTGATGGAAGTTTTGTTTCGTTCCCTTCGGAACGCCGAAGAACTGAGATATCGAGATTTCCAGACATTTCGTCAATTTTTTCTCGATTTCGATGAATTCCGACTCTATTGTCCAAGACTCATGGGTCCAACCAGAGGAGATCGTCTTCCCCAGGATCCCAGTTTCTTAGAATTTCGTGAATTGTCGGCCCCGAGGATCACTGCTCATAATCTGATTCTCTCACAGAGTTCCCCTTCCGGCCCTAGCTCTCTTAGCTCTTGCTCGTTTTTCGCGCGCTACTTTTTCTCTGTCTCGTTAGCCCCATGTACCAACTAATAGCTCTACCACAACCTGGATACAATTTATCCGGGAACCCCTCTTGGGTCCACAGATCAATTTGAGGTTTCAATCGAATAAACTAAACGCACATCGAGCTAAATGGAATGGTCTTTCGTTCGTTGCCTCGTACGTTTGTTAATCGACCGAAAATCAATCATTCGTTCGAGTGTTGTGGCGAGGCCAGGGTAACCGAGCTGCTCTGAGGGCGAGGAAGTGGGTACAAGAGGAACAAAGCTCGATTCCAGTCCTTGTTCTCTGGTAAAGTGTGCTTCAACCCTTATTGTGCTGCTGCTTGTGATTTCTCTGCCACTACAGCCGACGCTGTTCGTGGTGCTAGTGGCTGTCGTGGTCGGGGTGTTTTTGTCGGAGTTTTTGTCGTAACCTCCTCGACCTCCCGGTTCGGTTTGTCTGTCCGAGTCGTTTTGGCGGCTCGCTCGTTCGTTCCCTACCTCCCTCCGGTGCTCGATCGCCTAGGAGCTCGCCGAGAGCCCAATGAGGACGGCCTGGGATAGATGGGGTGGGGTGGAGTATAGGGTTCGTGGTGGTTCGGGGTGGCAATAACCCACAGCTCAAAGGAAAAAACCGCGTTTGTGCCTCAACAAAAAGTCTCTATTCGACTTCCTGTAGTCCACGATAGACCAACCGCAGAGCTGTAAAGGTCTCCTTCCCGTTCGGCCAGGTATGATGCGCGTGGACCCCTAAAAAAAACGGGACTGAAACCACACTAGGGTTGAGCCCTCCATGGCAGGGAGAAGGGAGACCGAGAGGTTCGGACAGTGCTGGGAACGCGAGAATGCCGGGAGGAAAGTGGGTAGAGCGCGCCTGCACGAAGATAACAGCGCGATTCCTTTATCTTTTTTTTTTTTTGTTTTTGAAGAGTAAACGCCACCGTGGCGGGGCTCGGCGCTTTGGTTTCGAAGCAGGCGGGCAGGTTGACTGCTGGGAGTAAACCGAGCGAGCGAGCGAGCGTGCAACCAAAAAGCGGTCGGAGATTTTCTAGAACGCAGTAGTGAGAAGTAGTGGGAGGTAAAGAGGGCGGATTTGGGAGTGGAACGATTGAGAAGCTTTCACTTGGCTGAATTCAAGGGGAAAAAAGCCAAAGGAATCTAATAATAGTCTGGCCCGCTGACGGACAGATAGACAGGCAGCCTTCGAGCTTCATTTGATGTTGCCGAAAGAGTCAGGAGCGAGAGTGGAGAAGGGAACTTTGCTTGATCTCAGGTTACTCCTGGACAGGAACAGGCATTCCAGGAAGATATCTCAGCGAGGATACAGGAATGAGATATCAAATTGAACAAGAATTTCTCCTTTGTCCGAGGCCGACCCAACGAGCAAAGTGTAAAATACATCATGATGTAGATGGGCGCGAGGGTCGACTTCGCAACGGACAACGAGGCTCTCTGGACATGTCCTTAGACTCCTGAAGATCGACTTCCTGTAGATTTGATTCATTGGAGATTTTTTGTTATTGTTTTTGGTCTCGACGCTCGGTTCGTTGAAAGAGCGGATACGCTAGGGGCAAACACGGCTTAACGAATCCTAATTAGTTGAAGATGCTGCTGCTCGAACATCTCAAGAGTTTGTATCGAGCAGTGCTGCCCTCTTCCTGATTCTCTCAATGATCTGACTCGAAGCCTAAGGGCATGCTGCTATGTTTTGTCTCCGTGCTCGTCGGACCAGCGGGGTTTCAGCAAGCTACTGATCTCTATTTGTGCGAAGCTGTTTTTATGGGGATGTTCAGAGTGGGATCTCTGCTTCAGAGATCGCAATTCTCCACTCGCTGGGTTAGAGTTGCCCACGTGAAACTGAGTGGATCACCTTGATAAAGAGATGTTCTGACCGGATTACCCAAGCTGGGTGCCGAGCTTGTGTGGTTGCTCGGCATGAGCTCTACGGCCATTTCCTCACCATCCCGGACCGCAGGATCGCGTCGCAATTCTCGAAGTCGGAATACATCTTCAACCCCCCCCGCATTTGGATCCGGTGAAGCATCCTCGTACATGCGACCATCCCATCAATTCAGAATCTAACGTTTAGTTTCATCCCGCGAAAACTTAGAATATGGGATGAAGTCGACAAATTTTAGACAAATCACGCGGAAGAAGAGGGGAGTCACGAATAGATGTCGTCAAAGTTGTGCTCCGGTTCTTTTTACCGTTGTCATCGTCATTCTCAGCTCAGAAGGCAGAGCACAAGGGGGAGCACAAGCGAGAGAGAAGATTAAACGGACGTAAGATAAGCAACACAGTAGAAGTTGTCGAAGATAAAAGGGAGTCTGAAAACGAGATAAAGGGGAAGAGAAGTAGAGGTGAGAAGAGTTCTTTATTGCGTTGTGCTTGAACAGTCCGTTAGGTCTTGGCAGGCAGTTCAACGGCTCCACGATTCAGTTCACCCTTCGATATAGCTTCTACTGCTCTTGATACCGCTGCCGCTACGATAGACGACGACGCACGGACGCAGAGGCTCTTCATCAAAAGCGTTCACTTGCTTTTATAAAGGTGCTCGAAACTCGAAGAGCGCCTCCACTGCCTTCCGCCTCGCTTCGACTCCCTCCGCGCTCCAAGACTCGACTATTTTCTAATGCACGTAGTCTCTTCGCCCTTTCCTAGCCCCCTCCCACTATATTTCACCCTCTGAACTCACAGTCGAACTCGCTACGCTCACTCGATCCGACCCGACCAAAGATTCCGTGGAATGAATGCTGCATTCCACCGGATGCGGCGCGGCGTCGAGTGAATTCAAGTCCCCTAACAGTTACAGAACCAGTTTTCGTCGATTTTTCCATCCGAGTATTCGTTCGGTGCGAGCTGTTGTTGTTTCCTTTGAGAACGAGAGGGAAAAGTGCACGAGTCAGGATTCGCGCGCTCTTTCTTCAAAAGCACAACAGATTCTCGAGGATGGCTCGTGCATCTGGCAGTCGGAGCATGACCATTCCGAATACAAGCGAACGTGAAAGTCACAGAGAAGGAAAAAGGTGCGCTCTGGTGCTCTGTGTTCGCGTCAAAGGAGAGCCTCGGTTTCTCGTTGATGCTTTTGATTCGCATCCAGGAGAACGAAGGGTGATGCCACGAGCTGGCGAGGAAAAAGAAAACAAAAAGCGTGGGGGAGCAAGTGATGCAATCGGCGGCGACGGCAACAGCGGCAGCAACTGCGCTGTTTCGGCCCCTGAACTCGTTCGGGATCCCTTTTCTCTGGGAGCTTCATTCAAATCAGCATGAATAAATGAATTTATTTCAAGATAATGGCTTCTCGCTCAGACATCCATGTGTTATTTCGCCAGCGTCGGAAAACACGCGAGAGTCACGCCTGATAACAGACTTCTCGTTTTGCCGTCCCCGTCGCTCGCAGCGAGCCCCTTACCCCCCCCCCCCCCCCCCCCACCCATAACCCCCTCCCCTTATTCAGCTCGCCCGATGTTCCCCAAAGCCCCCCGGTCGGTGTCCCGCGCCCGGGACTCCGTCAAGTGAAGCATGCCGCGGGAGCTAGGTGTAATACTTTTGAGAAAAGAGGGAAGAAAGCGACTCTCCAACTCAGCTGTGAGTGAGGCAAGAAAAGAAATACTTTTGAAGATCATCATCATCGCGGTTCTCTGCGCCGGCCGAGCCTCACCGACCGACCGACCGTCCGTCCGTGCCACATCATAAAACCGAACGTTATCATAGAAAGCCCCGTTCCACAAAACTCCCGTGCCTCCTCCCACGCTCCTTCTCTATTTCTTCCTCCGATGGTCGACTCTAGCGTCCAGTCGGCCACCCTCCGTCAATCCATCCATCAGATAGGGTGAAATTGACTGGAAAAACTCGCCTGTGCGTAATCGTATCTACTTGGTTGGCTGCCCGTCCGTCGGTCGCTCAGGCTGGATGTCTGTCTGTCGGTCGGTCGGTCGTCAAGCACAAGACTCAAACGGTTGCTTGCTTGCTTGCTTGCTTGGTTGGTCTCCCGCTTTTTGGTATTGGCTATTTCGGGTGGCTTGAGAGCTCGTTGAGGGAACGCCGAACCATTGGATAGCTCCAACCGACCGCTCGCCCGCCGGCTCCGCTGCCGCGGCGGTGTGTGGTCGGCAAAACGGAATTCGGTTGCGCGAGGTCGGTGGGTCAGTTACTGCAATGCTCCGCTCCGCTGGTATGTTCCCCCCGCTTTCCTCCGTCGTCGTAGTCCCCTCCACGAAGGTCCTTTCGTTCGCTGCCATTGTATTAATGATCGCAATAAAACAACCGCCATGCATTCGAATGCAACGCATATGCGAGGGCATCGACGGCATTCCCCGGGCGACCAACGACGGCTCTTCGTTGACCCGAATCCCGTCGACGACGACTCGAATCTGGTTACTGGTTTCTACAGGTCTCACGGGACGCCGCCCGTCCCGGTCTCGGAGAAAGGAGCAACCTTAAATTCTTCCCCGAGGTTCCTGCGCTTTTGGAAGGAAATGAGCCACCGCCACCTTCGACCTTTGGACTGGATGTAGTCTTCCCGTTTTCGGCTCGATCTCTCGATTCGAGCGGTCGAAAGTTTCCAGCTTGAGAGGGAACGGTGCGGAGCGGAGTCGCGTCGACGAACGAAGAAAGAGCAGCCACCGCTGGAACGATATTTTGAGGAAAGGAAGACTTTCTCGGCCATTAGATTCTCTTGTACGAAGCGAGCCGAACTGCACAGATTGGATTACAAAGTCATTATTCTTCCGAAGAACACAGAGTGAAAAGATAGCAGACGAACGGAACAGCGGACTTGCTGGTGCGCTGCTCGGCCAGCCAGCCTTGTAACACTTTCCGGTTTTTCCCGAAACCACCGACCTTCCTTCTCTCTAATGGTGTTGGTCTAGGTCGCGGTGACACGCGCGGTGGAAATTAGTTTGAGGAAGAGACGACAAGTCCGTGAAAGAATCCGCCTGGAGGCAGCGTTGGAAGTGAAACCACCGGCGGCTCGAAAGTTGCCCTTGAATCGAAGTCGACTTTAGTTTGAAAAGGTTCGATTCGTGTCATTGAAGTTGATGATAGAAGACAGTGAACTCCGACACCTCCTGCTGTCGGCGATGACGCGGAACTTTCTCATTTCCAGAGGAACAATCGGTAGAATCAGTAGACTCGATGATTATTATTGTTTCTCTTCGACTCGTCGATGAAGTTTATGGTCACTTGAGGATAGGATTGGAAATCTCAGGCTTGTTTGGAGCCTTAACATACCGTGGGGGAAATTTCGAGTGAAACTCGCTTCGCTCTAGGGGAGGAAAAAAGATCTCCAAACTGAGGGTCCACCTGACTTCGGCGGGTGCGTTAGCTTTTCTAACGGTGACAGTGCCAAGATATTGTCAGCAAAGCGGCTGACATCGGAGAATTTCATTAGCATCCGACGGATGTCATACAAAATAAGCCATCGGCGAATCGTTTCCACAGGAAAGTCGCAAACTGTCCCGTCGCACACGTGGAGCATTTTTACGCGCGCAGTGTCACAGTTTTCTCCCTCTGTTCAAATCCCAAATTGACACTTTTATGAATCGGATTGTTGAATGGACGCGGCCGCTCGCAGATGGACGGAGTCGCGGTTTGCGACAGATGTCCGAGGTCAACGTCGGGCGATTAATTCGTCTTCGTTGTCTAGAGCTCGACTTCACGTTTGTTTCATATTCAGCCCGCTCGAGGCAAACCTTGAAACCGGATAATCCATGAATGGAGCGGGACTCGACGTTGGAGTGTCTCCGGGATACCCGCCAAATATAGAAACCTCGGACAAGGCGTGAGTGGGAAATGCTGTTCAGAAGTTTGATTCGCAGCAGAGGCTCGAATCGGCTAGCTATAAATTCACCTCCTTCGTTTGATCCATTTTTCCTTCAAATCCGCCCGCTCATTTTCGTTAACGCTCGTCGACACTTTCCACCTATTGTAGCGTTCGAGATCGACGATTGGTCCTCTGTGGCTTCAAGATTTATGATTCCCTGGTTGGCATTCGTGACCAGGAAAAGTTCGTTCGACGGTTTCGAAATTTCCTCCGGTGACTTCTACAATCACTGTTTGGAAGAAACAATCGTCTCGTTTTGTCTGTTCCACGTTCACCAGGAGCTTCGTTTCGTTTCGGGGGTCGATTGTCAGGAAGGAAATCGGAAGAATCAGTTGGCTGTCATTCCTGCAATTCACAGAATGCGAGCTGTATTGCCTGATAATAATCGAACTGGATTCGATAAAAATGTTCGTCAAGACTATTCGAGTGATTTTTCTGGAAGAATTCCGCCCGCATCATCAAACACCGTGTTCGGAAGTCGGAGGGAATCCCGACATTCTTGAGAGTTGGACGATTGATGGTTCTCCCCTCCATCAATCGTTCAATCCTTCCTTCCTTCCAACTCGATGTGTTTTAACATTCTTCCATCTATTTGTTTCAGAATGCGGCAAGCGAGCAACGAGCGAGAATCGAACTCTAGCGTCGTTTCCTTCTCGTTTAGTCTGCTTTTAATGGATTGTGTTTGCCGACTCTTTTAATTCCGAACGGACCGAAGAGGGAACGAACAAACGCACGAACGAGGGAAGGAACGAACAGAAACACCAACAGCAACACCAATAAGGAAAAAAGACAAAGACAACACAGAGGCAATTCACGCACAGGGTCGTTGTCGTCGCCGGCGACGTCCTCTGTGCATCCACCGCCTGCCATCGCCTGTTCGTCCTTTCGTCCTCTCGGGCTGTTTGTCCGTCCGTCCGTGCATCCGTCTGTCGGTCCGTTCAAGGAAGAACAGCAATCAGGAGAAAGAAAGAAAAGTTGCTCGGCCGCTGGCTGCCCGGCAAGCCAGTCAGCGAGCCATTAGACATGACATCTGTAATACTTGTTAGCTGCTTTGAGCATCTGCTAAAAGCTTGTCAGCCCGTTGACTCCCTTCCAGTACGCCTGCCTGTGTGCTCGCTCGCTCGCTCGCTTGCCTGTCTGTCTGTCTGTCTGTTCACCAGGCTAGCTAGCAAGCAGAGGACGGCTTGTGCTCCTAGCTGTCTTCCTGCCGTCCTGATCCTGGTGTTGTTGTGTTCTCTGGCCACTTGAAAACGTTGTTGAAAGAGGCCGAAGGCGCCACGCTATGGCCCTTGTTCGATTCCCTACGACACTCGTCCATACAGCAACAACTCATGAAGCGTTTACATTCGATTTCCTCCGTTTTATATCGCCGCGCCGTTCTGAAAATCTCGAGCCCCACGGATCGAGTCGGTGGGTCCGAACACCGAATAGCACTTGCTGTTGGGTGGCTGATTTTCCCTACTGGCCGCGCGGTCCGTCCGTTTGTTGGTTTTCTCCGGTGCAGCTGCTCGGTCGCTCGAAGCCGTTACAACTGTTGAACACCACAGCAGGCCAGATGCCTGGATATTCAAGCTGTTGGCCGAGCGAACGAAGGGACGGGCGAGTTGGTTCAGCCATGTGCCGCAATGTTCGTTCATAAAGTGCTCCAGAGCCGCAGCGACGGTCGAGGACCGCGGCAATAGATTTCCAGAGCGACCAAGAAAGAGGGTACGAGCGAGACGAATTCCAGACTTACTTGGAATCAGGTCAGTCGGATCTGCATACATGCAAGTCGAGCATCCAGGGAGCCAGCATACTATGCAAGTCAGCGGTCGGCTGCGAGAGTGAGAGCGATTCAATTAATCAGTTAGAGTGAGCTCACTCCCCGGCTGACTGACGTTGTTCGATGCAATTAGACGCCTGAAACTCTGGTTCAGTTTGCCGGTTGGCTAACTGGCGCGCATTCACGCAAGCCGGAACGCGGGCTAGCTTCGACTTACTCAGGAAAACAGGCATTCTTTAGGCCGACCCCGCCCCCTTCCCTCCCCCGTTGGCTCCCTGAGCATACCCTTCTACCGGCAGGCTCGCTCCTGCGGCTCACAAGGACGTCTCGGGAGTCGTCCTGACCTCCGGCGCGGCGTTGCAGTCGATCTCTGAATGAGAAGTGACCAGAAGACGTGCCGCTCCTGTTCCAGCCTCGATTCCGTCCTTTCGACCATTCCTCAGTCGTTGGTGAACGATAATTTCATAATGAGCAGACCGTTTGACCGAATGAATGGATTAGACTATTCCGGTGGGACAAAAAGAAATCAGGAACAGTCCGAACAGTTGAGAGATACTCCATTCGGTGATTCCTCCGTATTCGGGACTAGAACCGGTTCCAGAGCATCCCCAATGAAATGGAATCTCGGTTCTTTCATCTGCGAAGATATCGATACGACCAGAGTTGGGAGCTCCGCTTGTGCTCGTCGTTGAAGGAACAATGTCAATGCAATGAGGATGATGATTTTTGCAATCAACTCGCTGCCGTGTCGACCCACGAAGCCGATGAGCATATGCGCAGTGTGATTAATGAATTTCCTATATTGATAATGGATGGCGCCAAATCCCTCGTTGGTCCCCTCGTCAGCCGGCCAGTTGGTTCCCAATCATCCTGATCTGTGCTTGACAGTTATCGCAAATCATCAGGTCGCATCCATCGCTCCTCGTGACCTGTCCGTCGAAACCTAATAAACGACATCTGGTTGCCGTAACGGTCTCATGATTTGTACAATCTCGAGTGAAGCTTCGCTCGTCCCTCGGTGAAAGCCAGCCAGCCGACCGCTCAGCTGTAGGAGCAGCTGCACACGACTCGGGAAGCAGGTGGCGCCCCCGTGCATCTGCCGTCGGAATGTCGCGCCGTGACGTACTCGTGTAGAGAAGCTGTCGAGCTAAAAATAGAAAGAGCTATTTGCGCCTGGAGGAGAGACGAAGAGAAAGCTCTCCTGCGGGGCCACGAGCTCGTCTGCTCCGACGTCCCGCATGCGGCCTGTTTTCATATTCGAAGGAAGTGCACGCAGGCACACAGGCAAGAACACGAAGAAACCCTTTCTTTACTCTCTCTAATCGGCGAACAAATTAACTACCTAACTCCAAGAGAACTTCCATATCGAACGGCCTCTCCGTACCATGCTCCATAAGTCAACAAAAGAACCGGAGGGGCCCCGCCGCCGCGCCGGTACCGGCAGCAGGAGAAGAAGAAGAAGTTGCGTAAGAAGCTAATGCCGCGAGATTCAGGACACAAGGCTCGCTGCTTGAATAACATCTGCTCTCGTGCCGTGATGGATCTTCAAAGGCACCACCGCGGGATGTTTGGCTGGAGTTCAGCTGAGGCACTGCTTCGTTTTTTCACGAGAAGCAAATCTCAGCTTCGACCTATGACGAACGAAGCTCGAGGTTCGGGCTCTTTTAGAGAACATTGACTTGACGTGTTGCGGTTCCCTGTTCTCGCACGTCGAGCAACAAGATCCACAATGAGACACGCATTGATTCAAGCGGAGTAGTAACAGACGTTCGCACCGAGAACGCGGCATCTCGGCGGTTGGAAGAACAGCTAGTTGGGGAAGCACGCTGCTCTGTTTCTCGTTAGGAAATAACGAGAGACGAGTTCGGCGCTACGGCCGCGTCTCCATCTTCGTCCTTGTTCCTCTCTCTTTCTGTTCGTCCTCCTTCTCCTCCACCCTTTCAAGCGTTGTCGTCGACGTCGTCGTCGCGCCTCGCCGAAGCAACGCTAGGAACCCGGCAGTGGATGTTGTTGGAGGAACCCGCTGTGACAAAAGCTTGCGCTCATTCTTTTCGGTTCCTTTTACCATTTGCCTGTTTTCAACCGCAGCCGACTTTTTATTCTCGATTTTCCTCGAGAACGGTTCGCCGCGATCTTTTGGTTTCCGTTTTTTGGTTTCTCTTTAGTTCAGTCGCTGTTAATGAGCGCGCTCTAAACTTTTCCATTGTCTCCTTTTTCGATGTCACTTTCGCTGCCCCAATTGCTGTTGAAAAGGTTTCTGCGCACGAGTTTGTTTCAGTGTGGCGCCATACGGAGTGAACTTTGAGAGAAACTCGTCAACCGTCCTCTACAGAGTCCTGGAGAAGTAGATGCCGAAGTCCTCTCTGAAATCCGTTCATCGGCACACCCGGCTGAATCGAAACTGCTTGAATGGATCGCGAATTCAAACTCTCATGACGCCACCGTTTAAAGATCACATCGCGGTGTCGATCCTCGAGCCCGAAACTCCTCAAGCGCGGTTCGATTTCCGGAAAATTCGCTCGCTTCCAACGGTCAACAAATTGAGAGGAAGATCTGTGAGTTGGTAGATGATGAACTGGTTGCGCTTTATCATTGAAAGGATCATGACCCGATTGCTCAACTTGTTCCAGGGATCGGAGGTTTATGATTGCGAGCGATTCACTGAATCGCGGGGATTCAACGTGGAGGTGTATGAGGACGGAGCGCGAAAAATGTTCACTAAACCAAAATGTTCACCTAATCGAGCCTCGACCGTAAGTTCGGAGGTCCAGGCACCTCAGTCTGATCGTAGTTGACGAGCCAGTGGATTTATATTTTAGATGGGAGGACTTGGAAGCGGGGTTTTCATTGTTCCGTTTTAGTTGGTCGCTTGGAAGTTGCTTGAAAGTCTGTTGGTGAATACGTTGCCGGAGGTCGTCGTCTTTCCTTGCTGCTTACGGATCACCACGGCCTCAGGAGTCAAGGAAAAAGTAGAGTTGAAAGTAGCAGCGGTGCTGGCAATGGCGGCGGCCGGCGGCGGCAAGCGGCAACCACTACCGCCTCTGCTGCTAGCACCACGACAAGGATCATCAAGGAAGGCTGACTGTGTATGTACGCGTAGAGCGTGTATGCATATAAGTTGCTTCTCAGAGAAGGTCGGATGAGCTGCTCGGTCGGTCGGTCGGTCGCGCGCTCGCTCGCTCGCTCGCTCGCTCGGCGGACGGCCGCACAGCGAGCCAACCGAGCAGCTAGCTAGCTAGCCAGCCAGTAAGTCAGTCAGTCAGCCAGTCCGAGTAGAAACTTTCGCCAACAGCAGCAGCACGACGGCCAGTGGACAGGCAAGAGTAGATGGATCACTTCCGCTAATTATGAACTGCAGCAAGTCGGCGAGCGAGCGAGCGAGCATGCGGCGGGCGGGCCGGTCGGCCGTCCGAATGAGACGGGCTCGTATGCGAAATAAGTCAAACGACGGAGAGTGAGCGCGACGACGAGGACAAATTCGTCCTCCAGGCGACTGGTCGCTCAGTCGGTCTGCCTGCCTGCCTGCCAGCCTGCCAGACAGACACCCACGCACCATGCCTCTGAAAAGAACGCAAGGCAAGCGAGGCCTTTGCACAGTTCGTCTTGAAATGACAAGTCATACTGTTCCAGCTTCTGTTCGTCATTTCCGTACGGAAGCCACGGACGACGTCGCGTCACAACTAGCAGAGGCCGGCTCGGCAAAGCATGGTTCCGGAGATTTCGTGAGCACGACCCTGACATGGAACATATGTCGTTATATCGGATTTGGAACTGCGAGTTCTACGGAAACACTCACATCGTAGCCTGCTTTAAATCCGTCCAATTTCCCACCGTGGACTCGTCTCTTCTGAAAAGGCTTCATGAGTTTCATTCCTCGCAAGGTATGATCCTTGGTCTCAATGAATCGGTCCGATCGGTTCACAAGGGATTCTCATCGGCCAATTCTTTTTTGAATCTATTTCTTCAGCAACCGGAAACATCGAAGCTGAACGGTGTATTCCGAGCACGAGAGTTCCAATCAGGAATCGAAACCAAGATTCGGCGGAGACGGTGTTCCCAATTTTAGGGAACTCAAAACTCCGAGACTTACTCATTAGTTTCCGAAATACTTCGGTTTGGACCCGAGCTCCGGGAACATCATTATTCTGAACTCCATCTTCCGTCCGGCTTTCTGCTCTCGTTGTATATTTCTTCGACGCTTCCACTCTTTGAGTTTCCGAAATCCCGTTCGATTCGTTGAAAATAGGAAATGAAAAAAACACAGGTTCTGGTTGAAGTCATTCTCCTCCCGAAAAACCCTTCGAAGGACAGACAAAGGGGCTCAGCAGCGAGCTCTTCCTCACTCGGAGAGCGTCGGATGAACTAGGTGTGCTCTAAAGGAGGAATTTAAAAAGTCAACCGGGCGACGACTGTCAACAATGTGACGCCCCCGCGAGCAGGAGGTCAGAGGCGTGGTTAGCAGAGGAAAATGGAGACAACCGAGTCCGGCAAGCACTTCGATAATTCATCAAGCTGAGTCGACAAGAGGATCCGACCGGTCAGCCGGTTCGCTAGCCGGTGAACCCACCTCCAGTCCACTGTCTCGCCACTCCACCCAAGCGTTTCCCGTTCCCCGACGTCGATCGGTGGGTTTCTTCAAAAGAAGTCAACTTTGAACGCTCACCTGTTAGGGGCTCACCCTTCACTAGACCCGTGTGACGTCATCGAGTTAACTCTCGCTCACGACAAGCGGATGATGGGGAGACGGTGAAGAGAAAGTACAGCACTCGAGTCTGATCTGCGGCGAGTAATGAACATCGTTCATAGGTAAGTACCCACCTATGGAGTTTCTCGTTCACTCGAGAAGCCATCGATGAGGTCTTGTGGACAAGGGGGTGAGAGGAAATTCAATTTTTATCGCGTTAACTTTCGTTTCGCGGCGGGTATTATTAACTGGGAAAACTTGCCAGCCGAGAGAGGAGTGGAAGTTTGCTCTGAGCGTAAGAATAGAGAACTGAGCGGTCTGCTTCTCTCGACTCCCCTCGATTTTTTTCGATCTGCGTTGCTGGCTGACCAGAGTTCGGCGATGGTGTAAGCGCTGAAATTGTTCCTCCTGCATTTCATCAAAATCCGTCAAAACAGCCGAAGACCCAGGAGAACAGCCATTCGAGGTGCTCAGAAACCAAAATTTTGCGTTATTTCACCAAGATATTTGGTAGTCAGTCTTTCGCCGCAGCCAGCCGGCTTGAACGATAAAGGAAGAACCGAAATCGAGAAGTTGGAGCCGCTTTCAGCTCAGTGGACTGCTGTCTCGAAATTTTGGAATTCAAAGGACAATCACGATTTGCCCCAATTCGACTGTTTCATGATCTTGAGGACCGCGAACGAGTGTCAAACCGATGCTTTCACATCACGTACTTTGGATCGCTTCGATCCAAAACTCCAGCCTCGTTTCACTTTTCCCATCTGCTTGCTCCTCTCATCTTGTAACGGAATAACGATTCTGCTCGTCAGAGTCTCTGATCTCTGAACTCGGGCGATTTGGAACCGAGCGGCTCATTTGCAATTTCTATATGATGCTGTTTTAAGTACTTTGAATGTTTCGCATATCTGATGGTCCCAGACCAATATGGAGTTTCTCTTGAGAAATGAACTTCAACGACCGGCCCCACTCATGGCCTGGAAAGACCGAATTCAGAGGAGCTATTAAATTAATAGTCGCAGCTTAATGGTTCTTAAAGCGGCCTTGCACAATTCACTTCGATAACACTCGTAACGCCACCTAGTGGTCGAATCGTCTTCCCGCTGAACATTGCTGTCATGCAGACAAAATACGGGAGTTTGGAGTTCTCTCGGTGCCCGAGAGTGGCGCTTGCTGCTGACTCCCAAGAGTTTATGTTTTCAGCTGATCGTAGAAAGCAATGTCGACGACAGACTCCGAACAGCGCCCTCTGTGGCTGCAAGACGAGATCGACTTCGTCACTAAGTTTGATTCGGCTGACAGAGGGCGCCACCGATACCGTCAAAGTAAATTTTCCTCTTTCATTGACATCTGGAAAAGATTCTCATCGAATCGGACGCGGAATTTCATGATCACCGCTGTTTTTCGAGCTATTCAGGTGGAAGATTCGATGTTCCATAGTTTTCTGGCCCTCAAGTCAACAACTTCTTCGGGACATTCTAGTCTCCTTTATCAGGGCTCTTGCCGACACAAATTTTCGCTTCCAATCGTGGTAATCCGCGCAAATCAAACCACAAAATACCAGTCAAAGTTTCAATATTCTAACAAAAGACAGCTATTCCTCTCAGTCAGAAAACTCATGGTCTGTTCAAGAAAAAAAACGTCTAGTAAGGGAGCGAGATTGCGAGCGACTCAAGTCACTTCTCTTAGTTTCTGAGCACAAAGGATCTGGATTAGGTTTCACCACTTGTTTTTGCTCGTTTCGTGTTCGTGGTCTCAGTACGAAATCTCGCCAAGAGAAGTGGAAGAGCAGGGGTCGCTCTCTATCTTGTGTCGCAAAATTATGACGCTCATCAGTCGCAAAACCCAGAAATCGTAATACAGTGCTACCTCGATTACATCAACCTCGATTATATCAACCCCCATGTATTTCGCGCCGGATTATATTACCTCTTATGACCCAATATGACGCCCACCCATCCCACTGTGGGACCCACTGTGTAACCCACTGTGTTTCCTCCGTGTGGTCCACTCTTCGGCCCAGTGCGATCTCACATGACGCACTTCGTGACTCTCTGTGATGCTCTCTCGATTATTTCAACCTCGACATCAATCTGTTGATATACTCGTGGTAGCACTGTATTTTAAGGACCCAGACGCCATCAGATCCGGCATGCGCTGCAGCCAAAAGGGACTTGTTGCTCCGATGCTTTCCGCACTTAGGAGTCATGATTCGTTCATTTTCTCCTTCGGTCCCGCTGCTTCTGAAATCTCTCGTTGCGTTCTTTGGCGTCGTCGCTGTCTCGTGGATTTAATTAAACGAGTTTGTTGTGTCACAGAAACCTGCGCGAACAGCGGTTGGCCCAAGAGACAAGTTTCCTACTCGCCGGGGAAATGAGTGCTGCATCCAATTGCGCTTTCATTGTGCCGTGCTGCGCGGCTAAATGGCTAGTTATGTGGTCAAAATGTGGGATATCGCCTCAATTTGAGGCTAGCTTCTGAGGTTCTTGGAGGTTTCGAGGACACTTCTGCGCGTTCAATCGCGTGCATCTCAATCATTCGAGCGGCGGCCGCGAAACCCCAAGGCTTCGCTCTAGGAGGAGTTCATTTATTTCAATTTTAGACTTTCTGTTCATCGATACTCCCTTCTCGATGTTTGTCCATTGTCCTCAACGAATCCGATTTCTACCGATTGGTCTCGATGTGGCTCGCGAAACCTCGTGCCTCCAAGAATATCAAATCTCACTTCCTTGAATCTTGATCTTTTTTGTTCCCATCCCATCCAGCATTTTGTCTCCCATTATGGAACCTCTTTCCGACATTTTTGCATTCCGCGTGCATTTCATCATTTTTTTTTCGCCTGGGATTCTTCTTTCGCTTCTTGTTCATCTTCGTCTTCCGCCTCGCGTCTCCGTCCTGACGGTTGGCTCTATTTTTCCATCGTCTCTGTATGGTGCATTCCGCCGGAATTTCCTTCCTCAGCTTCAAAGCTTCGAAGCGCGCAGTATTTTTTTCCTGGTTGCCTACTTACATAGGTGAAGCCTTCTGCGGCTTTAGCTTGCTTTGGCTGCCGGATGAACGTTCCGCGCCGCACAACAAGCTTCGGAACGTAAACGTTGGGTACAGCACGTTCGTCGAAAATGTTCCGCGCAGTAATACTCCTCAATTCTCGGCCCTCTTCAAGGTTTACTCACCCTCCCTGCGAGGGGAAATGTAACTTTCTCCTTGACAACAATGTCGTTCGTTTTCGAATGTCACTTTCTTCTCGCAGGGCTTTGCTTATATAGATATTTTTTTTCTCCGTCTGCTCCGGAGAAACATACGCTAGAAAGATAATAATACGAGAACGACATCCGAGGATATTCAAAATGGGCTTGAGGACTGAGTGTATCTCAGTTCCTCGGTCCGATCTGTCTGTTTTCCCTCTTTGTGGAACTTCCAGCTTCGATCCTCAGCTGCTCCAGATGCAGAGCGGAAATTTCCCGGCGCTGTGTCTACGATACGGCCACACAGTTCTCCTGTCGTTGCTTCGATTCGCTCGAGGCATCCGTTTACTCTATTCGTCCACTTCTTTCCCCATTGTTTCATGGCACCGTCGGCGTTGCGCACACGGAGCACGTCGTGCTCACAGCCGTTCCTGTTGAATCCTTGAAACTGTTTCATCTTTATCTGTCATTTCGTCCCGCTACACTCGCTGCACTTATCAGTAGAGCATGTTCGAAACTGGGAAGGAGACGCCGGAACCGCGCAGGACGACTCGAACACCGGGAATCGAATTTCTCCTGCTTTTGAGTTCTCCGATAGCATCGGCAACAACATTGTCGTTGTCGTCATCATCATCATCACCGCCGTCACAATGAACCCGCGACATTGTCGTGATGGTGACCAACGACAAAAAAAACGTTTTTAGAGGAATAACAGAGTGCAACGGAGACTGAATGTAAGCGGGAGGGAAAAAAACACAAAGTTTGAAAACCGAGAGACTATTCGCGGATATCATCGAAGTTTCCGGAGGGATTACTGCGATTCGACCATTGTGTGAGGGATGGAATCTCATTTCTGCGCTTCTCGGACCTTTGCCAAGACTAACATTGATGTCTATGTTGTCTACCGTCGTGCAGTGCGAAGGAAACCCATGTCGTAATCCTCATGGTTTGAAATGTAAATGTAGAACTTTCCAGTCCTTCATGTCGACGATCATCGCGTGGGAAGTTTCTCTCGACCTTCACGGTTCTGAGTTGACCCGAACCATGATTCGCGGTGCTTGGACGATCGGTATAGACTTCGATGAGGCCGTTGTCGTCGCTGACTGGTGAATATCCGCAGTGGCACGGAGACCCCAGTCCGGAACAGGTTCTCATAGAGAGCTCTCGGCCAAGATGGAAACTCTATTTTTTCTCTTGGGCTCTTTGCTCACTCTCGGATTGCTCATTCTGCTTCCTGCCGAAGCAGCCGCTCACAGCAACTACCGGTGCGGCGGTTCGTAGCCGGCTCCGGGACGATTCGATTCCACTCCTCGGGTTCTGCTTTCGAATAATGCTTTCAGACGTCGTCTTGTGTTTATTTTCATAGCCCAGCGCTTCCTCCATACCGGCTGCGGCGCCGCTTCTTCCCACCTCCATCTTCTGTCCCAGGAAGATGTTTTCGTTGCCTTTGACGACGCGTTCACGGCCTGAGATTCTACGGAGATCACCTCCCATAAGAGGGAAAACTACTTCAACCCGACTCCTTGGTTGATATTTGTTTCGATACCCACGCTGCCTGAGGCCCCTTGATTCTGTTGCTTCGAAAGCCGCAATTGTTCTCGCTGATTCCGGTGACAGGTGAATCCCTGGAAAGCTCGCCGACATCGGAAGTCTTGCACCGTCGTGCTGAGCTACACTGCGGCACTCAACGAGACAATGGGCTGTAATCTCAAAGCTAAACAGAAGCAGACAAAATCACTCTCTCCTTTTGTGGCTTTTGAGGGGAAACGTCTTCAGCTTCGGCTGGCAAGGCCGTCCGAAGTACTTCATTACCACTGTGACGAACATTGAACATTGAATTCTACTCGGGGTTCCTGAAAGTATGAGAAACTATCCGTCGTAGATCAGACCGTCCTGCTCCTCTGGGTCAGTTTTGTTCGGAATCTTCCAGATCTGGAGGAGAGCATTAGGTACTAGTACTGCTTTACGAAACTAAACTCGGAGGGAAGCAGGCCTGGCGTTTCGCTTTTTCACTCCTCAGGCAACCGCGTAAGAAGAAATCGGCTTGGCCTGCTTGATGACCCTCAACGACGTAATCGTTGCAAGCTGCAATGTTTCAAGATTCGAATTCATCCCCATCTCTCGGCTTCATTGATATGACCCAGAGAGCATTTCAATTTGTTGGTTCAACAATAGTGTCGCGGCTTAGGATCCACTCGCAACGCTTTGCAATCCGGGAGAAGTTTCCCACAAAGCTCTTCGGGGGTGTAGGTAGAGAGGACACTGCCTACTTTATTGTATTCAAACAGTCCCGAGATCAGATGACAAGAGCACATGGTCGCGGAACGGCCCTGATCATTGGTTTAGTAGTCTCGCTCTCGAATCCGCTCGGCTGCTGCTTCAAGTGAAACCTCGAAGCATATGTATATGCAGCAGGTATGGCGTTGTTGTTCGAGAGGATGCTCGAGTACGTCCGAGCAATTTGCGTAAGTTGGAAGATACGATAGAAAACCCATTCTCGATGCTGCAGAGGAGGCAGCAGCAGGTTAGGTTCGGGATCGATTATTTATTTTTCGGCTTCGACGAGATCTGCATGGTCAGACGCAAGTCTTTCGCGCGGATCCGTGAGGAAAAATCGAATGGACGGATGGCTTGAGCGCGAGAGGATTACGCTCCGAGGGCGGAACGAGGTGAGAGACGAGAAGCGATGAACGCCATAGGAAAACAGAAGGGAAAAGGTGTTGTAATTAGATACGCATTAAGCACTAGTCGCTGGTCAGTGGCAGCTGGTCAGCCATCTCCTGCAGCTGGCTATGTGAAGCTGTTCTCTTTAGCCAATAATAGATCTCATTGGAAAAGCACTCGGCCTGCGTTCGCACTCGAAAGGACCAACCATCTAACCAACTCGCTAAGCAACCAGCCGGTGAACCATCCGGAACCATCCCGAGCCCCTAACCCAGGTGACCTTCTGGATGCGAATCCTATTTGCGTCGATTGCGTATCCGAGTCAGGGATGTGATTCTTCTCGGTGCTTCGCCGCGAGAGTTGTATTCCAGAGCCTGAGAGGATTCCCCGTCCTTCTGGCGAAGTCCGGAGTTTTTCCAGTTGACCAAATGCAAACTCCGACCGTTCTCTCGAGGGCTCGTTCCGTTCCAGAGGCGCCATTTCGTTCAGTGGGATCAAAATAGAAACGGCGATGATGCTCCAACCTCCTTGTTACTTTTCAAATATTTCTTTTCGACGCAACCGATTCTCTGAGGTGGCTTGACACCCGATCTTGTCTCAAACAAGGACGACGGTGCGGCTATTTGATAGATGTATCATGAATAATGTCTAACACCCGCCAGAAATGGTAAGTTCGGTCATCGATCAGTCTATTTAAGTTGATAGTGAATGATTTTGAAGCTTGGATTTCTAAACTCCGATGATCACGATAATTTACACGAGTCTCCCGAATACTGATTTCATGCAAGGTCCGGACACGAAGTCAGACATTTTGAGGATGAACCGTCTTTTCCTGAAATCGTGTGACATCGAAGCCTGTCGTGAGCGTTCAAGCTGCTTCTTGATAATCCGGGCATCCACAATGTTGCAGGTGATCGTCATCCGTAGAGGGTGGGGAACCGGCGAAGGGAACACGAAACGATGAAATGTGGCGCGTGTTTTCGACATCGCGTTGAGGTAATCTGCTTCACTTACGTTGGTTCGGGTTGCGAGAGAGAACTAATACTTGCTCCTTGCACGCGCCCCTATACCTCCAATCGGATTACTATCGTGGCCAATGTCATTATTCCTGGATCCTTTGGCGGACGCGAGCTTCTCGAGGCATACGGTTCGGTTGAGTGATTTGGTGTTCAGCTAAGATCGGATGTCAGAGCGTCGTTTCCAACAGTTCGATCGATTTCCTTGTTCCGAAACCGACAAGTCTTCACGCAACGCTGGTGAAGCTCAAGTGAGGACGAACCCGGGAGCTCAAGGGTCAGAGACTCGATTCAGGGGTGGTTGAGAGCTTTGGAACGAATCTGATGAAATGCTAGACTCTGATCCACGCGGAAACTGCACTGGATAACGAAAAAGTTGAGACTTTCTACGTTGAGGATATCAGATCGTGTCTCAACGGGTTCCTAAGAGGTGCTTCAGTTGGATTCGACGTCAATTAAAAACTCATCGAGTTCTCGCCGACTCCCATTCTAGTTATCTAACGGTGGTGTGTCACGTGCCAAAAAGGTTGCCCCCCACCCTGATTTGAGTCAAAAAAGAGAGCTTGTCGATGAGTCTTCGACGATCTCGGAGCTCCGTATCGGTCAGTTCGCGTGGCGGACCAGAGCCAGTGAGTTTCTTGTCTTGCCCGAGTCTCGTTTAGTCACGTCCTGCTATCGCCTTTTTTTCGAGACCGGGATTTCAAGCGAGCGCAAGAGAGCTGAACTCCTGAACAATGACAAGAAATTGTTCCCAATATTTTCGTTCCGAATGACGAGACTGCGTTCTCGAAAACCGATTCCACTCATCGCAGAGCATTCCAAAAAGTCCCATATCAGAATGTCGCGACTTCGACACCGAGAAAACGAAGAATTTTTATCTCACCGCCTTCGATTTGCCGGGTATTCTCCGCACGAACGCAAATCGGTTTCTGATCGATTGCTGTTTTGCTTATCGTAATTGCAAAAAGAATTTTTGTCATTGCCAACTCGGAGTACATATAAGCGTGGAAGCGAACCACCACGCTATCGCGAGGAACCGACCATGTTCCGGAAAAGCAAGGAATCCTCGCTGAAATATTGAATATGTGCTGCTACAGAAATTTTTGCCCGGAGGAATGCTCGCTGTGCGAACATCGCTGGCATTTTTGCCATATTTCCCGTATCGTACGCTGAGGCAACTGAACGTGGCGAAAGGGGTCGACGATTTGAGGAATCCGGTTCTCCGTCGTCATCTCTCTCACGTATGATTGTATCATATGGAAGCGATCGGAACATATTTCCAATAGCTGGTCGCGTACGTGGACACTGACGTTCGCAGGAAGCGTCCGGTGAGTTGTTCTCTCAGTGCTCACGTTGTCGCTACCCCTGCCGTATGTAGGCGTTTAGTAGTTTCCGATAATCACGCCTCGATCCCAATCTTGCCGATTGTCCACTGAGGCTCCGAACATCGATGCTGCTCCTTGACCGGATGCAAAATCCCATCATCATCTAAAGTATGATTACATCATGTAATACAAGTACATGATGTACTCATAATCTAGGATTTTCGTCATATTATTTCGTCACAAAAACCCTCGAGAATCATCGGCTCAAGTAGCATCTGGGTTGCTGAGCCGCGTGTATCAGACTTGCGTAGGTACCTGTTCATTGAAACGGATCGACATCCGGTGGTGGAGAGCAGCGAAAATCGCCACACATTGTTTCTCCTGAACGCCTCCAATGGCCGCAATCGATCAACGGATGTTTCCGCTCTACTGGATGAAGCATTCCCAAGATTTCTCGAGAAAATTCGCTGGGAGTTCGAAGCACAGCGTCCGCATATTCCTTCCAATCTTTGCATGTAAGTTTCTTCAGCCGTCGGGCGATCATGAGAAATAATTTGATCAGGCGATTCGATGGATACGGAGTCTGCGATTGAATGAACGAAGTGGAATGAGATCAGCTCGGGAGGAATGCGCGAAAGCGATTCGTACCGTCAAAAAGCTGGACATTTTCTCAACATTGAAGTTGACACTTTACTCCAGCATTTGACGTGATTGCCTCCCGCGACCGTCCACTGCCCTCGATGCTGTCCTTCAATCCCTGGGAACGCGGATCACCTTCGGCCCGCAAATGATTAATATCAGTCGGTCGTCGACACGAAATCGCAAGGTGTGATATTATTGTGATTTTCTTGAGAGCATTGTACCTCCTAAACCTCAAGTTCACATGAGATTTCGGATGAACTCGGTTTCGAAGAGTTTTGCAGTTTGAACGTTTTCGGTGAACGACAGTGAGATCAACGAACTCATCCTAGAAAACTAGGCCTTCGTCGTGACTGAAACATTTTGGTTTTGAGCACAATGATTCGTTTCGAGATCAATTTGGCGTATGGTTTCCTGCTTGCCGTTGATTCGAAGTTGGCAATCAAAGTTTCCACTCGGCAAGCGATTCAGACAGCGCCCCTTTCTACGGGGACGCGACATCGAGGTAAATCCTTCTAGAACAAGATTGTGCACGTTCTGCGTGATCCGGTATACGAGTGCGTCGTTCTGTCTAAATACTTGTTGCATCATTGAATTCACTACACGTCGGCATCGTCCCGGTACCTCTCCGGTCCTCATGGCCTTGCAATTGATTGACACATACAAGAAGCTAATCTGATTCAAGAATGTGATACGATGCCTTATGCTTCATACGCGGCATGACGCTCGTGTAACAAAAATACAATGATTCGAAATCCATGACCATGTCACCCATTACCAACAGAAATGCATTTCAGCTGCGAGAGGAAATGGCACGCATTTATTTGAAAGAAAGAAGAATAGATAGATAGATAGATAGATAGATGCGCCATTTATTCAATGGGAGTGGTTGTGAGCTCGGGAGTACCGCCATGCAAAGTGATTGAGCACAACATCGTTACGGGGAACATGTTTCGCAGAAAGCACAATGCCGCGGCGTGGGTTTATTTTGACATTAAACATTCGATCATGAGACATGAGGCAGCGTTCTGAGGTTTTTGTACATGAGATTATCCGCTTTGTCAAATAGTTCAGTTACCGGAGTCAAGTACAAGCTGTCATAAGGGACGCTTCATCTTGAATATTCTGAAGAAGACGCAAGAACAGCTCTGTGGCACCGATTCCAGGCTGAGAGGAAGGTATAGCGGATCATTGCGGTCACGGGATCCGAGAGCGAGTCGTCCACGACGAAAACGGCGACCTTCGCCATTCGTATGTCCTTCAACGCCAAGAAACGGAGCGGCCGGAGGCAAAAACGTTTTTAGGCCTCGAAGCACCGGTAACCCAATCTAAGATTTGCCTTGATACCGTATGAAGGAAGACGATGACGACAGCGGCTGCGAAAAAACACAAGATAGAGCGAGTAAGAGAATGGGGAAGACTGAGAGCGAGAAAGGAACGGAGAAGGGCCTCGAACAAGCCTCATCGGTCCATTTTTATCGGCTGCGAAAGACAGTGATGATATTTACCGAGCCGGAGCGACTTCCAGCAGCAAATACACGCGAGGCCGTCGATTGCTCCAATGTTATCTCACAGGATTTGATTTTTTTCACATGAGCAGCGTTCTCTCTCCCGAATAATCCAACCCGTTTCTGCTATTGTTCTTCAGTTTGTTTTTTTCCGACTCTTTGGTTTGTCGCTTTTTTTCTGTCGCGCTTGTTCGGGCCTGGACGCTATTTTGGCTGAGCTTGATGAGCCATTGATTCGCGGCCCGATTTCCTTCTCCCCAGCCACACGAGCTCCAGAGTCCAGGTCATCTAAGTCCTCTAATCAAAGGTTGGCGTACAACGGGACCCTCGGAACAGCTGGCTCGTGTTGGCCTTTGTTGTGGGACCTTGTAATACAATGACAACGGTGTCGATTCCACGGTAATTTGTCTGCTCGGAACTCGAGTCATTGTTATCCGTCAGAATAAAAACAATGGAGATCGATATTCAGTGAAGGGATACCGTATTTTCTCCAATAGAAGCCCGGGCTTGTATAATTTCAAAGTCGTTTTTTGGGGGGCTTGTATTGGGGAGGGGCTTGTATTGGAGCGGGGCTTATAAAATTTCATGCGCTAAGAACTTGATGATGCACGGAGATTCACAGGAGACAATATGGCATGCCCTGATTGAAGGAGGCAAATTCTGTGATGAATGTGAACACAAACTCTCTTTATTCCTTTCTTATTATCTATGATGAATATGAGGCTCACGAATCCCATGCTTATGTCACGTCAAATCTGCTCTCTTTCTTCATGAAGCTATGGAGGTGTTGCTGTCGAAGGACTGAATTCCGCATGGTCTGGAGGGGGGCTTATATTGGAGAGGGGCTTATAAAATTTCAGATGTCTTTTCGGGGGGGCCTCTATTAGAGATGGGCTCGTATTGGAGAGGGGCTTTTATTGGAGAAAATACGGTATTTCGACAGCAACTCGGGGCTCATAATTTTATGGTATTGCTGTGAACGAACGAGGTGATCTATCAGAGATTGAGTTCGACTAGGTCGAGCAGCCTTCGGTTCGGTTTTCGGAGGAATGAAGTTTTTGAGTAAACCTTTCGATCGGCTCACAAAGATTCCATATCAAGAGAGGAAACACCCACTTGGTCCGCGAGCTACTGCAGCTGGCGCAAGCTTCTAATCGAGGCCACCAGCGATTTTCATCGCTAGAATTCTCATCATCGCCTTCTGGGCGGTCATCATTACCAATATGGTGACACAGATGCAGGATGCGTTCTCGGATCAACAGAACTGTCTCCAGTTCGTCACTGGCTGTTATCTGATCTACAATTTTCTGTCGCACATGCTCTGCAGTATCGTCTGCTGGAAGAATCAGGAACGACTGCGCAGCATGATCGATGAAACTCGTCCACTCATCAACAAGAGTAAACATCTCTTGGCAGCGATCTTGTTCTCTGTCGCAGGTATGACCCATGTGATCCGATTTCTGTTCGCCATCCTTCGTCAGGATGACATTCTCACGATTGTTTCGGAAAGTGTGTACGTTTTTGTCAAAGTGTACCGGGAAGTGTGCATTGTCTCGATTAGTTTTATTGCGGCTTCGATTGCCGATGGCATCTTCGGTCTGCGGATATGTACAGGTACTCTCCCGATCCGACATTCAGATCGACGACCAGCTGTGGCGTGATTTTTGTTTCGAACGACAGAACCTACGTCAACGAATCAGGAACCCGAACATCACAAGTTCGGTACCGTGGTGCTGCTCCTGCTCTCGAAACTGTTTCACACAATTTGGAAGTTTCTCGACTTGTCATCTTGCCCGTCTCTCGTCATTGGTACTTTTCGAAGAGTCCGAACGTACTTTCGTCCTGTCTCGAGCTTCTTGTGATGACGGCTGCCGGAGACGAACTACTCACCTGTGGACAAAACCTTGAGGCATCTATTTGTGATATGGCTCTTTTGAAAATGAACTCCTCTCCCTTGAATGTCTTGCAGTCGAGCGTGTTCCATACAGACCCCGAGCAGGACACTCTCGGAATAGCATCTGCCATTCCCTTGACACGAGCGACGGTGCTTAAGGCCACCCTACAGTTTTCCATCTTGGCCACCTGCACGCTCATGCTGGATGCCCGCATCCGAACAGAGCTGGGTCTCCAGAGGACAGCGTACAACAACTCTGGGAATCTTTTGTCTTCCAAAGTGAGGTAACCGCGTAGATCACCGAACGGAAGTTAGAAAATGAGGTTTCCGGATTCAATGTCATGAGGAAGCGGTACTGGGTCTCGGGAAACATCCTCGCATCGATCATCGATTCGAGGAGATGATATCCCGCCCCGCATTGGAGCTCCTTGCTGCCCATTATACTGATCGTGTTCGCTGACTTGGATACATGACCTTACATATGCACGAAATCAGTCAGATTAAGACGCTGAGTACCTACACTTCAGAGAATCTGTGGGTATCGAACGAAACCAGAAAACCTGCGAAAGTAAGCGAGCAAGCAAGCAATTTTAAAATTCTAATGAAATGGAAGCGTCATGAAATCCAAAGCCAGACTTAGCCGAGGCCACCCTATCCGGCCCGTTCTTGTCTCGGCTCCATGGTTCTCTCTTCCGTCGACGATTCAGCCTCACTGGAATATTAAGCAAATAAGGAAGAACATGGACGTGCCCAGCATCGCTGAAGGAGGATTGTGCGCTGAGACTGTTGCCGTCCCATCCTGCCAAGGGCTCGGAGCTGCTGCTGATGCTACGAAAGACCACTTGGTCCTGGTCTGTCGTGAACGGTCGCTCGCTCGGTCGGTCGGTCAGTTCATCGTTTAGCCGGGTGCAATGGAGTGACTAGAGCTCTCTGTGCTCCTGAGACCTCCTGTCGACGTCGTCTTCATTGTTGTTATTGTTGCTGCTGCCAGTGACGTCGACTGCAAAGTTTCCTCTCCCTGCTGAAAAGTACGAATGAGGGCTTCTCCGTTTGGCACGCGGGCTCTTTGTTCATCTCTCTAGAGGAAAGCCGCTATCCCAGTCGATTCCGCTCTCCTCGCAAGCACCACGACCGAGAAATACTTAATTAATTAACGTACGTTGTCACTCAAAAATTCTTAAGCCTGGCTTTCACCAATAATAAAAACGATGTCTTTCATTGTTATTGGGGCTCTCTAGAAACATCTGTTGTGAACACAGGTCGTGATCCACAGGTTGGCACGCGCTGCAAGCCAATGAAAGTTCGTCGAAGATTCCCTCCGGCCGCCGCTCCATCGTCGACGAGAAGGGACAGCGTGACGACAAGGGGGAGCTTGAGCGAAAAACGACGACGATATCCCGCCTTTCCCCGTTTCGTTGACGGAAACAAATTCAAGTTTGCGCTCCCTGTGTGCACAGTTTCTTCCACGACTTCTCGCAGCGACCGTCGTCTCGGAGGCGACGGAGGCTGCAGTGCGCGGAGGAGACTCGCAGTCGCTCGACGCGAGATTTGCACTCCATTAATTCTCACGCAATCGGGTAAGCGGCCACTGCGTCAACCGCGGCGACGGCGCCGGCTGATTGTCGAGGAAGAGCGCCTGATGAACATTGTCTCAAATGAAGTTTTGGCCAGCGGAGTGAAATAAAGATTGGCATCAGTTTCGCTGGCCGTGTTGAAACTGTCCTCGTTATTTCTTCTCGAACAAATACTTGTGCTCTTTGCACTCTGGCGTAACCGGATCCGACTGATGAAGGGGAGCGGGGAATCGTCTCGCCGCGAATCGAAACAATTAGCGCTGAATCGGACAAGTCCCAGCATCATCATCATCATCATGATTGAGGATAAGCTGGGAATGCCAATAATTCTTTTAGCTGATACCTGAACCGTCGAGCGTGCAGAGGTTCCTCGAATGTGAGTTGGTGCTATCGAGTTTCCATCGTTGCCGCACGTTGGCAAGCGGACTACTTTTTTCTGTGATGATGACGTGACTTTACCATTTGCGCGTTATCAGCACAAAGGTGGCTGATAACCTCTGTCTCGGTCAAATCCCAAATACCAAGTATTCGGTGTTCAAAAAAGCTCCTCTGCATCCCTTGGAATTCTCTTCATGCGGTGTAGTTGCCAGTTTTTTAATTTTTTTTCTGTGATGAAATACTTCATTGGTCAGCCTAAGTCATTTTCTCGAGCTCCTCTTGGGATCATGCACAACGCGCCGTGTGTTCCGCTGACTCCGGTCGTCAGGGAGGCAGCGGCAGATATTTTGTCGAGGAGTATCTTCTGACTGAACGTAATTCATAATCGATAACATCTTCCAACTCGTCTTCTTCATTATAATTCACGCGGCAACCATGTGCCGCGCGAAATCGGTGGTCTTCCATGGCTCATCGCTAAGTAATTGTTTCGAGCGGCAACTTTTTTTCCGATTCAATCCTCGCGATCATAATCAGCACGATATTCCCTCTCAACGTGTTTCCTCGAAGCCATCCAATCGCCAGACCAGCTGTCATAAATTGGAACATACTGCGTGCTCTCGGCCCCAGCACTGATGTTCAGCTCAGTGAGAAAAACGTCCCCGCTTTGCCAGAACCATTGATAGCAGATACTTTTGTGATGTTATTGCGGCGTGACACCACTAGCTCTGATCACAATCGTAATAGGCTTTCCATGTCAAGCAGCAAAGAGCAAAAATTTATAAGTTTTGTCCTCGACTCGGTCAGTATGCTCCAGAACTCAAGTCCATCTCTGATACAGCGATTAGTTTCCAGAGTTTTCGTCGAGACGCTTTAATAGGGTGCCAAAATGGTGGTGAGGTGAGGAAAATATATTTTTTCTTCTTCCCGGGAAGCTCGATGACTGGAAGCGGAGCTTGGAGTGGACTGCACTCAGATGAACTCCAACGAGGTGAAGATGAAGGTTCCAGACGAGATACGCATTAAACAAAAGAAGTAGATTCGAATGAGAATCGACCTCATTAATCTGCGTGTTCGAAGCCAAAAGCGAGGAGTAATGGGAGCAGGACGAGCGGGGTCGGTGGAAGAGAGATCAGATAGAGGCGAAGTCGTCGTTTCTAGCGGCTTAATCGCGCCGAGAAAATTCCTTGAAGGGATCCGCGTCCGCAATCAGTGGGATAGGAGGGAAATAGAGGGTCATATCATCACTGATCTTGTTACCGAGTCCTTGCTCCGATTGAGCACTGGTCCGAGAACTCAGCTCATGCTGGTTGGCTTCGTGATTCTGTTTGCCCAAAACTGAGGATGTCAGCCTTCATATCACAACTCAGGGCGTCGTCGTAGATCGTGTGGGAAGGTGAGTTGAGATTTGCAGCCTGTCTTGGCGCCAGCTATCAACGAGAGAGAACATACCAACTGTAAACACCGTCGCCGCTAAGAAAAACTATCGGAAGAGCATTGAGAATTCCGATCTGACCCTGAGGCTTGATTGCAAAACGCTCGTAGAACGTATCAGAATGCTTTGGGAGTTCCCGCTGGATGGTTATGTCTCCATGGAGCGAGTCCGCAACATCTCTTGCGACTTATGTTGTCACTGCACGTTGGCCAGCGTGGGGACAACCTTCTTTTCTAGGCTATCTCGTTCATTATCTAGCTTCCAAGCTCTCAGAACAAAACACTTTCCAAATAATTTACCACAAGCTCTCCACCGAGCACATCAGCAACCGCAGCACTGCAGCCGCAGATGCGGCTACAACAGAAGCAACCGACCCTAACATCTTGTTTAGCCTCTTACATCGTTTCGGTCCTTTGTCGTCGCCAGCTCACCTCGACAGAGTCGTCGCGCTCAGAAGGCTTTCTGAGAGTTTACTGAAACCGAATACACAAGCCAATGTTTGGGCGCAGCGTCCACGAGTTCGGTGCTCCTCGTCAGCGAGACGACCGTTGTAAGCGAAGTCTGCTCACAAGTGTTTTTTTTTCTATCATATTCCACGACTCGACTTCAACTCTGAGTGCAAGGAGCTCTTGGAGCCTCGTTCAAACCACTGAGGCGCTGAAGCGAAAACCCTTTGCGGATTCAACAAGTGGTCCGCAAAGTAACTCAGCGCTCTTTTTTCCATCTCGAGCAGCCGGTTTGAGTCTCGTTCATTTGACCGCGGCCCGAAAAAAAAAAGAGCGACGAGAGACATTGGCGAAAATTGGGCCTTCCTTGCAGACGAACCGGATGACGACTCAGTGGGATTCCTCAATGAGCACTGCGAGAGCTCTTGAAGGGGAGGAAACTTGAAAGAAATCAGGATACCGCACCTGGCGCGAGCATGGGACTCACGCAGCAAGGATACCGTTGCTCGGTTACCATCGAGGCGAGCTACTTTATCATACATTTGACGTTATTTCTTCAGGATTCCTAGGATTCGGATACGAATGGAAGCTCATTCGTTCGGGTCATTCGTAGAAACGAAGTATCCGCTCAAAGCCGTGGAGGGATCACGCTCTCGGGAAGACATCGTTGCTGGAAAACGGCTCAAGTGCGAACTGGAAGAGGACATTCGATTCGGAGAGGTTTCACAAACAGGCAAAAGATCGTCGAGCACTTAATTAGAGCGGAATGTCTGCGTTCGAATCTCCTCGTTCGGCCGGGAAGGGAAGCAGGCTAGCGGTTCCATCCGATGTTTTGAGCTCGATTGAGCGTTGTGCCGATGCAGTTTGCGGGATCGCTAATTTCATGGGGCGTTAGTTCCCAACCGCGATAGCCTCTCGCGAACCGATCAAGGGTTTTCCCGGCTGCTACGCATGCTTCCAAAATTCTTTGGCAAGGACGAATACGACCGTGCGGGTGAGCAGATACGCGGAATACTCGTCTCACTCGCTCACCCAGATAATCCACTTTGCTGGATCGCTTGGTGGCGAACGACCGAGCGGCGGACCGAGGCCACCAGATCGGATCTAAGCTCATCAAGACTGAGATCTAAAACCTTTCGGACAGACATTCGGGTCTCGTCAATCTATCTGCTTGAGTTTCGCCGTCACTTGAGTTTGTCTGCTGCTGCTACTACGGAAACGCGAACGCGAATGACCGCTGCTCAAGCCATCTGACCTTGCTGAAACAGCAGCGTAGGCATAGGCAATTCCGGGGCTCTTTGTGAGGAACGGGGGCGGCAGGGCACGTGGGCTGCTCTTAAGATGAAGCGGGGGCCGAAGGGGCGTCGTGAGAAGAAGAGAGATCCGAACAGGAGGAGTATCAACCGAAGTGACTCTGATGGAAAACGTGACGCGAGTACCGGACCCGGAAGACGAACCTCAGGATCGGCTCAAAGCAATCTCCTCGAGGTTCTCTACGGCGCGATCGACGAGAGTTGGGAATGCCCATTTTCCCCGGTTCCAGTCTTTAAACGTGGCTCACTTTCTATCTTTTTTGATCCCTTTCCTCCGAACAGTTTGTACCAAGTTGCCATCGCAGCGATCGTTTGTGAATGATCCACGTCACGTATTGTGGACGCCCATAGGTTTCACGGTCTGTCTCTTCTGAATAATTGTCAGTGAAAATTGTTTTCCCGAGAAATTCCCTCACAGATGGAGGATGAGAAGATTGAGTTGCTTGAATCGCTATTCCAAGTGATGAAGAAAAGAGGGGTTTGATTTGGTGCGAGGAATGAATGCGTCCGCCACGAATCGATTCCGATGCGCAAAATGTGATCTTGAGTGTAAGCCGACGTTGAGCATAAGATGAGCCAAAGAGGTATAACCGCATGGCCTTCAGCCCTCCAAGAGTTTCGCTTCATTGGAGGGTAACCGGTGTCGCCCGCGTCGCCTGTTGTCAAAACCATCGACCGAGAAAGCGGCCCTTCCCCTAACGCCTCACCTCGGACTGAGTCCAATTTGTTCAGCAAAACGTCTATCAGCCTCGAGACTGTGACGCTCCTCCCGCGTGGAGGAGCTCTGAAAGCCCGAATGACTCAACAAACGTCCAAATGTCCTTCGTCAACCCTGGTTTCTTTCCTTAGGAGACTCCATCGAGGAAGGAACGCCCTACAAGGGTTCATCTCAGGTCCCGGGAGATGCCCTTACACTCCTTCCGTGTAACAGCATACGTGGCGTGTCCCCACCGACTCCATTCTCGATGAGTGCGTAAACAGTGTCGAGGCGGTGGTTGTCTCAGCCTGTCCCGGAATCTCCCTCAGATAGAGCCCACCAGATGAAAGACTTCAATATTACACACCAGGGGGTAAATTTCAAGAAAACCTTGGAAGGTAAAATATCAGCATGCCAATATTTTCAGTTCCTCATGTTTGGCACTGAATTTCATATGTGGCACCGACCACCGACTCAGTATGTATGTGAAAACCCATCGTCTGCGAAACTACTTGACCTGGAGGCCTCACGCCGCTAACTACCACCAACTCAACGATCGCCAATGAAACGTGACCGGCGTTCAAAAAACATCCACAAGTATGCTCAGCGACAGTGCGGTTTCGTGGAGATGGCAGATGTGACTCAAACTGACCAACTCAAGCGGCCTGTATGCGTATGCAAAGGATTCGCTCAAGATAAATCATTCAAGAGCCTTGGGACAAGTTTATTCAATACATACTCAAACGCCAAAACAAAAGCTGGCCTAAGCAAAGCTCGATTGGCTCGAGTCGCTCGCGGTGTGTTCGCAGTTGTTGCCGTCGTTTGTTTGAGCATGCAAGCGGTTTGTGGTCAGAGCCCACTAAAGCAAACTAGACTTACCTACTCTGATTCCACTGCGTCGACAGCAACATGAACTGCCTAATCAGATTGCCCTACAGTCGTTCACGAACTCAACGTGGTTTGGACTTCCGGTGTGGGGAGTTGTCGGGAATCGAAGCTGGCCGTAGTAACCGCGGTATTAGCTCGGAAGTTTCCTTCTTTCCGTCACGTTCCCGTTAATTAGCAGCAGGAGACCGCTGTTCGACAAGTTCTAATGAAGCTAGATTTGAGGATAATAACGCGAAAATATCGGACGAAACGAAATCGTCGTGATCTCATAACGGACCCTCGCGTGAATAGCTTGAACAACGCGTCAAAACGAATCATGCTCCGACGGGAAAGTCTCTCTGACTGATGTCATTCCTTCAGGTAGTATCGATGGTAAATGATCACCTCGTTAAGCCACACTCCAGTTTTTTCTCTAATGTATTCAGCAGCAGTAGATGATTCGTTGATTCAAGAAGGAAGATAGAGTTGCGGCGATAATATCCGATAACGTTACTGTCAAATACTCGGCTGACAACCTGCTGTATCGTCCAGGATCTCCTTCCCGAGAATGTGAAACACGTGCCAGCCGTGCACGTCTGATGATATACCGTATTTCTTCTAATAGAGGGGCACCTTCCAATAGACGGGCACCTTCTAATAGACGGGCACCCAACAGAGAGGTCGAAAAAATAGACGGGCACCTTCCAATAGACGGGCACCCCCGGCGCGCAGGCCTCGGGGAGTAGAAATACCGGTAGGTTGGAAGGAACCAGAGTGCGCACAACTCTCCTGACGACTCGATCATAGACGTGTCATAGAGTGTAAATCGACTGTTTAAGATACAATAATAAACTTGAGCGAAAAAGTGAGCTAAAATGAAGCGAGCACTGAAATCCTGATGAAATTTTTCAGCCTTGTGATGGCCACCGAAAAAATAAACGGGCACCTTCTAATAGACGGGCACCTTCTAATAGACGGGCACCTCAGGACAGGGTTGAAAAATAAACGGGCATGCCCTTCTATTAGAAGAAATACGGTATGTGAAGACACAGTATTTCTCTCCTCTCAACTCTTTAGCCCTGAAAATTTGTTTATGGGGTCGAGGGCGTTGAGGTGCTTTCAAGTCGTTTCTCTAGAACCAGGAAGCAGGGGGAGTACCGCCACAGGGGCGGGAGCAAAAGCTGCAGGGAACGAATCGCCAATCGCACGTGCGTGCCGCCTCCAAGTACGTGAAACACGTCAAGTCGTTTTGCCATGAACGACCAATGTCAGTTTACGAGGAGTAAGACTACAGCTGCAGCACTACAGTCGAGAGCGGCTTCCTCTCACTCTACCATGTCTTCCCACGACTCCGCTAGCCGGTGAGGATGGAAGGAAGGTGGCCGACCGACCGACCGGCCGGCTTGCTTGCTTCCCGACAGCTCGTAAAAGTTGATATCAAAGCAAGAAAGCCACCGCGCACCTTGGTTGCCTAGAACGGAGGCAAGTCAGCAGAAGGAAGGTTGGAGAGAGAGACGAAAAGAACGAACACGATGCTGACAGCTGACAGCATGCGGAGACTTTTCAGAGCTCCCTCCGGCAGCCAGCACGGCTACCCCGAGTCCTCTCACCGCCGCGTCATGTTCGGTTGCGAGTCGCCTGCCATGCGGCTGCCAAGCTGCCGAACTACAGAGTGTGTCTGTCGTTCAAGCAGCTCATTTCTTTCCTCATTTTGCAGTTTCCTAACGAGGACGGCGACTGCCTGGAGTTTTTCCCATTCGTCCGTTATGTTTCTCGAGTTTTGCGGGACCCAATGAATTCGTCGTTTAACTACTCGGTCAGCGCCAGAATGCGTTCGTTCTCCCTCTAGCGCCCACGTTCTTTGTCTGTATCGCAGCTGTTCAAATGACCTCCCCTAACGAATTTCCCTGAACTCAGAGAACGGAACAAATGAATTGAGTTCGTCAGTCAGGTTTCTCTGCTCTGATACACAGGCCGAGGGCGCGGATTCCGGAGCGGAGCTACGAGAGAGCCCGACTTCTTTGAAGCAATGACCTTGCTGTCACGGAATGTAGGAGTACACAAGAACGGTTTGATCTCGTCACTTTTCTGTTTCTGTGAGTAGATGAAACCGGCGGCGGAACAACTCTCGGCGGGGTTTGAAGATGCGGCGCCTGATGGCCAGGATCAAAAACCTTTCGCTTGTCTCTTCTGAAGTGAAACTTTGTTTCTCAAACTCGTTCAAACTGGGAAATTACCCGACGCTTGGCCAGTTCGCTTCTCGTAGTTTACAGCCAATTCGACACGAAAACCGCTTCTTGTTCCAAACTCACTCGCATCGACTCCATAAAGCATCGCGACATTTTGACGCCGAGAAGGAATCGTGCACCGACTGCCTGGCCGCTTGCGAACTACGACAACAACAGTTTATGGGACAGCTCAGGAATGGACGTCAACTGATGACCGTGACATTTATGACACAACAAAATGCGACAAGCAGCTCACGAGAATTCTGATTTTTCATGTCGGTCGACTTCGCGTCTCCGGAATCGCGTCTACGTGGGAAGACTGTCAGCCACGAGATCTTGACGTGGAAGAACTACAGTGTTTTCGAACTTTTGAACAAGAAATAGGTGAGATGTTCTGGAGCTGTAAATCACTCGCGTTCACCGAGCACAGAAGAGAAACTCAAAAAAAGCCTATCGTTCTTTCAACGTTCGTTTCGTCGAAAATTCAAAGCTCTCCCTTCCAAAAGCCGAGGAATCCGCTACGGGACCTTTTCCTAGTGACATCCACCATTCGTGTATTGGAGCACACTTTTTTGGAAAAGGATTCGTTCGCTTTCCTCCCGAGATTTCGCGATGCTATTCCTAGTTCTTGTGATATTCACGTGAAAAGAGAAGACCTAGAATTAGAAGTGATCGAGAGGCACTAATGAATGCGTCTGAAACCAAATCGAGGAAGGCCAGCTCGGAGGGACGGTAAACACAAGGCATTCCGCTGGAACGCCTTCGTTGAGTCTCTCTGAGACACTAATTGCCGTTATGGAAGTTCCTTCCGCAAGAGTACTCGTCATTCTATTTGTTCGAATCTGCGAGGTTGTGCTCCGATGTCTCTCCGTGGCTTTGAAAACTTCGGTTTTCCGGAGGAATCGAATTCTCTTCTCCATTCTTGTCGCGTCCTTCGCCCACATACATCGTCTTCCAGAAGTTTTCTGACGATCAAAGCTTGAATCCGGCTTCTCTTACGATGGTGCCCATTGCTGATATTCTCTCAGAATACCACATTAACCAGATAGACGCAATCGTCCACTTCTTGAGGGAAACAAGCTTCGAAAGAGAAACTACGTTAGATAAAAGATTAGAACCAAAGGAAGATGTCGGCCAAAGGGAAACACAAGAAATCTCGAAGCACTTTGTCCGAAGTTTCCCACCTCTGCAAATGAAGTCACTCCACCACGGTAAGCCATCGAAGTGTACCCTCTTTCTGGAAGTTTTGACACCCTCCAACTCCATCTATCTATTTTATATGACTCACAATCAGAGCCGTGTTCAGTTCCTTCAGATCGTCATGGAACTGGGGTCCAGATCGACCGGAAACTCTGATCGAGGATCAGAATCGTTTCAGAGCTTCATTTATGCACGCGGTCCAGAATTAATGAACGAATGAGATGAATCTCTCTCTCTCCCCGTCATCGTGAGACCGATCATGTTGCCTCTAAGTATCCCGCGGAATAAATCCGGAATGTTGTATTGAGAATCGTGTTCACTGAGGGACTGTTCCAGTTTCCGCTTCAAGTGTATCACTGAAGTCGTAGAAGAGGGGTCGGGAGTGGAGAAATAGCTCAGGATTGTAACAAAATGATCCTCTTCTCTTCTTTCGTCTTCTAGCTCTGAGACGATTCGTCGCCGAAACGGTTCGTGGAGAACAAGAACACAAAACGCATTAAGGGCGACTCAAGAAGGCTTTATACTGTGTCGTCGTATTTGTAGGACAAAATGTTCCAAGACGCTGGAGCCGCTCTTGTCGGTGGAGTCGCTGCCACTGTTGTTTGAGGCGGGAGGGGGACGAGCGAGCGAGCGAGCGACCAGCCGGCCGGCTGGCCTGGAATCCGCTCGAGAAGCGGCTTTCCGCGACGGCCAAATATGAACGTGACCAGATTAGTGGTGGGTCCGTTGGTCCCTTGCTCGGCCCGTCGGTCGCTCGGTTAGTCCCTCGATCTGTCCGTAGATCGGGAGCGGCGGCGGCGACTGACGCAATTGGAGACGCCAAGAAATCTCATTGCGATTTTCCCATCCAGGCGTCTGTCGTCGTCGTTTCAGCCAACAGAGCGAGCCGGCTACGTGTGCGGAAGCGATTCAGTCGAACGGAGCTTAAACGTCTAGCAATAAGTTCCTCCTGGCGAGAAAGACATAAATATTCTTGATGCGTTCGAATCAGCACATGCCGAGGAAAGAGGAACTGACGACGCTTGTAGCGGCATGAAAAGGAATTCGAGTTGGAGGTGAAATTCGTTAAACGACACGAACCGATTGGCACGTCTGAAGGCTTACACCCGAAGGCTTCGTGGGACGTATCGAATGAGCTTTTGATGAGTTTTCAATAGTGTGTTACCGAACTCTGAAACAGCCGTGGCTTCGGCACCGCGAGACAGACCTTTGCGAAACTTTCAAGTGGAGTAGAGGTTCACCTCCGGTAGCGATCGCGGGCCAAAAGCAATCAATTCCGGACTGCTATTTAGGAACTTCATGAAACATCGATTCCCCGATTGAGTCCGATTCGTCTGAGATCACATTGTATCTGCTTCCCGGAATGATGTTACGGCAGTTTTGCATTCAGCAGCTTGTTTTTTTAGTTTCCCGCTGCTGTGCCACTTGGGAAGTGCATATCTAGCGCTGACAGAAATATGAAAGCACCAAACCCCGTAGGCAGAGCACGATGAGAGTCGGAAGGAACAATTGAGTGAACGACGTAAAAACCTCGAAAGCCCACCATCGACGGTTTAGGAGAAGTCATTCGCGGAGATCAACAAACGATCTGGTCAGCGGCTGACCAGACGCAAGCCAAGCCGTCCCCCGCTGCGGCTTGCTCGAACGACAATTTTTTTATGATTTTGCTTTTACGAGAGTTCGGCAGAGTCTTATTCGGTTGGTTAGATGCCTTTTTGAGCGTCTGCGCGTTCGCTCAATTCCCGAACAACGTTCTTCTGAATCGTGATTCCCGAACTCATACACTAAACTTCGGTCTTGGAAAGGAGCCCAACGCTCCCAAACGCAATTCCACTTCCAATCAATCCGAATACGAACCGTGATTCCGTGAAAAGAGATGAACGATCTGCTCCTGAGCTCTCACCTCGACGTCTTGAAACCCCATCGTCTCCATAAGAGCTTTCCAGGATGACGAAGTGAATCGGATTCTCTCTCGTTGACAGAGCTCCCGCACTCGTGACAGATCCGTGTTGATGGGTGAGCTATTCAGAAAAGCCCCGAGAGGGACAGTAGGTTGTCATAACAAAGACAGAACAAGCTGTTCAAGATGCTGATCGTTTGAGAGTTATACGTTCTCGACAGGACAGCAAATGGGAGGAATACGCGGGATGGAGAAAGGCATTTTTTCTCTCATCAGCCTGCCTTGGAATCGGTGTCTTCTGCCGGAGTCCTCTCCGGGAACCTATTTAAGCTCTATTTTTCCCATTATTCCGTCCCTTACTCATCTGGAGATCAGCCAACAGGTTTGCAGAACTTCGTTTCCTTGAAAACAGTGTGGACGACCCTGACCGGAAGCAACTCGATGAAAAACCGACCGTTATCGTATCAGCAACTTCGGTCCTCGTAAGCGGCCGTGAGGCTGAGTGCTTAGCAGCATGGTCAGGGCAAGATCATTTATTAGGTTTCCTGGTGGACAAAGTCTGCCTCGGCTGAGCCAATGACAAGCTCGGCGAGGACGTCAGTGTGTTTGGTCAATATACGAAAGTAATCAATGTTATCACTCTTTGGCACCAATCGAGTACCCGTAGACTTCGATTGGAGTTGTGCGCTTATTAATGACTAGGGCCCGAAACTTTATGCAAATGCATATTGCATATGCAAAGCATGCAGTTGCATACGTAATATGCAGTCGCATGCGCGATATGCAGGTGCATATTTTTGAGGCAAAATGCAGTTTTTGTACTCATATTGTGCATATACTCTGCATATTGTGCATATACTCTGCATATTCTGTATATACTCTGCATATATTCTGCATATCGCGCTCATATTATATGCATATCGCGTACATATTTCCGTGCATATCGCGCGCATATCAAGTGCATATGGAGTGCATATTTCCGTGCATATCGCTTGCATATTTCCGTGCATAAAGTTTCGGGCCCTATTAATGACCGTAGTGGCTACAACATATCGATCGATACTAGAAACCAGACTTGTCGAACACATGATTCTCTTCGAGAATGAATGATTGAACAACATAAGTTTTGTGACGACCTCTCGTATACAAAACATCAGAAAGGATTCCTCGGGGTACGTTTAGAGAATGAATTAATGGATGGATGAATTGCCAACCATATCCATCGGACAGCCGAGTGAACGAGCAGCAGCCTTGCAGACCTCAGCTCGGCGCCCTAGAGGCCAACCCCGTGTCTAAGCGGAGTTCGAGTTAAAAGCGGTGTAAGAGTTGGTTAAATTCGCCACGATGACTCAGGGGCCAAACATCCCCAAGGGTGAGTCTGTAAGTTGTTTCTGGGACCGAGCACTGCTTAGGCAGCCACTCGGCTCCTCTGGGATATCGTCGAAATTAAATTCGTTTTACTGGTCTTTACTTCGCTTCTCATTCGCTTTGACATCGACTTATCTTTGGAGAAACTAGTTTTCTGCCAACACGAAGCCTTCGATGACGCGCACACAGAGGATCAACACTTCATCTTGCTGGTCTCCATGGAGGTCGTTATGAAGTTGTCTGCCCCATCCGACGACTGCCAAAGATGAGAATGAATTTCTTCCGTATCTTGCGCCGACGATGAAATGCTAAAATTAGAGACGAAGCTGCAAAACACGCAGTCACAGAGTTATTCATGGCGGAAACATCGTACGATGTCTCGGATGAATCTGCTTCTTAGAGCCGCGCTCTCAAACAGCCGCCGTTCTTCGTATTTCTCAAGTGTGCTCCAGCACACCTGTTGCTTCGCGACCGAAATTCGAAACTTTCGGAGCCCTATGAAATCGGAGCTGCTCGGAATCTGCGGGGAATTCTCATGGAACATTTGTCGCGGATTTCCCACCGGGATCGTCTGGGAATTGTTTTGAACGTTTTTCTCACTCAGATGACGAGACAGTTCCGCAAAGCTTGAGCCGACGAGGGCGTGAGCTCCTCGCTCGCATTCGCGGCCGATCGATCAGCGGTCCCGCATGGGAGCGATTCGTCTTGAGGTTGGAGCTCTTTGACCTTCACTAAGCTCACTGAAAGTGCGGAAAAATGAAGCAGAGGGAAAAATGTTCGCGGGATTCCAGTTGCGGTCGCGAAGCCAGCGGGAACGCCTTGATGGCCCTCACGAACGGCCAGCGTGGCGTTGTGCTTTGCGAGCTCTCCGTTCAAATTGGAAAAGCTCTCCAACGAACGAACGAACGGTTGGACGTGGTGGCCGATATTTGCCACATGGCGAGAACGGAGGGAAGAAAGTCAGGACCGACCGAGTCAAAACGTGTCCTCACTTCGGCGACCATTTTCGCCAAATGTTTCACGTGCCCCCACCATTTCATCGGAGATTCGGGGGAGCAAAGCCACCGAACGATTCGGCTGTCTGTGTTCCAGCCCGCGATCCCCTTGGGCGACCAACCGCTCTTGCAGTAGACGAAAGCAGCCAGCAGAAGCCGAACAACCGACGCAAGCAGAAACGGGGTAGACTAACGCACCACCGCCCGACAGCTGGAGGCGCCGTGACCAACGCAAACAGGAAAGCAAGCGACCATTCAGCAAACCATCTCTGCAAAGGAAAAACAGGGAACGAGCGACAGAGGGAAGAGACAACAACACTGCCAAGGCCGATTATAATAGCCGTGGTGAAGGATTGAATTTTTCTTTGGAATGGCGTTCAGAGAGGACCCTGGCGTCCAGAGAGGACAGATCTCAAGGGATCGGACGGAGAGGAGCTATGAAACCTTCGATTTCGTAGACGGCGCGGCGTTGATAAGTGGGAAAGTAGATATCTAGCGGCATTCACGTTAACGGCTCTATCCTGGCAAATACATTGAAACCATCATGATTCCAACGCGATTCTGACAGCCAACCATCCGCGGTCAAAAGTTATTCGCGTAAGTGAATCTCATCTCGATAATGCTGATCGAAGATTCCCAAATCATGACGCTGGCAGACAGGAAGGCGATACATACATGCGCGGACGGATTTTGTTCGCGATCGGCAACAACTTTTTCTTTGCGAGAAAAACTCATTTTTTAACTATCGCTCGTGATTCTGCCGAAATTTGAGCCGAGTCGTGAGTTTGACGGTGTTTTCATTGCCCGTCGAGGCTCGCCTCGATTCATCCGCTCGTCCGCTCCGATGTTTGGCAGCCTTTGAAGGGTCGTCGATGTCTCCGACGCTTGGCGGCTATTCAATAATCCCACGTAAGCCACATATATGTACTCCACCCTGACATAAAGGCCATTCAGCGACCCTCTGGGGTTGGGTGTTCGTGGCGGCGGCGGCGGCGGCGGCGATCGACGGTGTCGACGGCGCGGCGGCTTTATTGGCGGTCGTCGTGGTGATGGTGTTTCAAGCTCGGCGGTTTCTACAGCTATAGCAATTAACGAAGGACAATATTTGGTTGCTGACCAGTTAGCTAGCGTAAGAGGAGTTGCTTCGGCTGTCCTTTCGAAATTGCTGCTGAGCTTTCAGGCCCAGACGGCTGAGGCTTGCAGCGGCGGCGGCGGCGGCGGCGGCGGCGACGGCGGTACCAGTGGTCTCCGCTGGTTGGCTCGCTTGCAGGCTAGCAGCATATTAAGTGCCAGCAACTGTCTCGGGGGTCTGTCCCATCGCTTTCTCAGCTATTTCCCGTTTACGGAGACTCGCCCTGCTCGCCAACCAATCGGGCTGCGCAAGCCGATAGAGCCGACAGAAAGTATTTCGGCGAACCAAGAAAGCATCCGGCCGCAGGCGTTGAGCGTTCCGCGATCGTCGTCGTTTTCAACATACGGCAGTAGTTCCTTGATCGCTTCAGAACATGTGAATATTTGTTCTCGGAAAACACGGATGTTGTTCTCGGACTAGCTAAGCCATGCTTTTCTAGTCTCGGTCGATCGATCGTGTAAGTTTGCGCAGTTCTGAATTCAAGCTGCCTAGTGAGCCTACAGCGGATAGCAATAAAGTCAGTGAGTCGTCCGCGAATAGAGGCGCTCATTGAGCCAATTGGCAATCGAGTGAACTGAGGTTTTGCTTCTCGAAGTGGGCGCAGCAGCGTCCGCTCTGGTTCTCAGGATCGATTTCGACCTTCTAATCACCAAAACTTCAATTCTGTCCCCGAATCCGATGACTCGAGGTGTATCAGTGTCACTTCAACAGAAACCAGTTGACGCTGTCTCGAGTGAAGATGATGTGGAAGAAAATAGGAATGGAAAACCCGCGGTTTTGCTGCTGATGACCTTGCTCCGCTTTCATGAGTGGATGGAAGATGAAAATGACCGGAATTCCAGGCTGATATGGACAGTTTCTTTCTCACTATTTCAGTGTTTTCGATTCGGGATTCGACTCCAAACGAGCAACCCTGTCGGAATAACATCAACAAACAGGACGACCCTGATCAGTACCTCCGACCAGCACTACCGTCGAATTGCAATTCGGAGTCGGATTGCAATCGCCTGCGGTAGTTTGTCAATGAAACTCCCATTTTAACTGGAGCGACTCGGGCCCGAGGCAACACGCGATGGAATGCCTCTCGTCTGAAACTCCTGCTTGGCTGCGCGCCCGTTTGCTTGTGATCTTCTCCCAAACCAGCTTTTCTAGTGAGCTTGAAGCAACAGGAAGCACTCAGGAGTCGAGAAAATCGAGGGCACGCGAGCGCTTGCACGTGCTTCCGCGCAAGGGTTACCAAGCGAGATGAACTCAAAGACATCCCCTTCGTTTCTTCCCGGCTTTTTAGCTTCCCAGCTCGTCTGTCTGTTTGGTCTGTCTTTCCGGTGGCTCGGTTTGTCGCTCTGTTGGCCCGAGTGAAGATGCAAACGGCATGGGTGTCTGTTGCAACAAGTGTAAGGTACAACGTCATAACAAACAGACGCCTCCCCGCGGCAGCGGCGACAACGGCGACGACCACAACGTCTGAGGGGGGACCAGAGGGTCAGGCAAGGGGGAATCACACGCGGTTCTATCGAATCGAGTGCCGAGAGGGCAAAAATGTCGACAGAAACAGATCCGAAAGTGAAAAAGGTCGCTACATCTACAAAGAAAAAAAAACAAGTTTCCACGGATCGATGCAAGGGGCTCTCTCAGTACAAGGTCGCAACGGAAGAGGACAAAAAAGAAAAACTGCTCTTCAATGGGAAGGCCGCCGCTGCCGCCTCCGGTGGAAATAATGCTTCTTCCTCTCCCCTGCATCCCGCCCTCCATCGCCCGTTGAGCTGGAGCTTTGCCGCTCCGACGTTCGGGTCCGCACACTCTTGATGGCCGCGCCACGGTCACTGTCTCGTTCCTGTCCTCTCCATTCTCCTCGCTGAGTAGGCGGCTACGAAGGAGACGGCATATTCAAGACGTATGTCCGGCTTTTCGTTGTCTGCTCATCGAATTTCCCCTCGACTAGATCCTTTCGCGACGGGGTCGCTAGTGGACCCGCGCACAAAAGCACTATTAATTAGCTGAGCTGTTCAGGCAGGCAAGACTGCAGCTCTACTCACAGGCGGCGGCGGGCAGGCGGGCGGGCTACTGGCAACGCTGATCCTGCTATGCAGTTGAGTCTATTGGGAGTCTCCAGAGGTCGGGGAGTTGGAGAGTACCAGCTACCAAATAGTCGGTATCCAGACAGCAAGCCTCAAGCAACCAACTCGAAACTCCCGTTCGACCATTACTTCTCCTTGCGGGTGTTCAGTCAATCGAGGTCCTAGCCAGGTCGAGATCTCATTCAAGTAGGGCGGCTGGCGTCCAAACCCTGCTCTCTGAGCGAGAAAGTACCAAGCAGCCGAGAGACACCGAGCACGATAGAGCTTCGTTACAACGGATTCGAATAACAGATGGGACGCTGTTGACTCTGTTACCACGAGCTCCGACTCCACTTTGGGACCTTTGTGGTCTGGGTTGCTGGAGTGAAGTACTTGGCATCGGTCGATCATTGGCTATCATGGGAGAAGCAGTGGAAAAAGCATTTTCGAGGAAGTAGGCATGGCGAATCCACAACCTGGCAGTCAAGACAACTTCGACCGCTCAGAGCACTCGCCAATCCCGTCGCTTGAACTTGCTTGGACGGGGTGTAGCCGGTGCCAGTGATATCCCGAATACACTCGTGTCCACCACGGATCCCTCGAGCGATTCCGTTCACGAATCGGTGGGCTGGGCGCGACTTGGTGTCAAGAAGGATCACCGATTGGAAATTCGCTTTGATAACCCGGAAGTCATGAAAATCATCTTACATCGAACAAGGTCAACTCGGGGTTGAAACTCCGTTACAACGAACTCAGCTAAGGACTGAGCTTCGATCTGACAAGGATGTTATGGCAGCGATCTTTTCATCTTGTCGGCATCCCATCCCATAGGAAGCGAACTCGCGGAATTCCTGCTAGAATCTACGCGATGTCCACCATTGCACTCGCACATAACCAAAAATGACATTTGAGCATTAGAATAATCTCTATCAATGATTGCTCGATGACAACTTGTGCCAGGTCGGAAATGAACATCGATTTTGATGTGATTTGACGACCTCGATTTCACGACCAGCACCTGCTCGTGACGCCATTCGCGGCACCAGCGGGTCTCGACATGGTCTTGTAGGTGGCGCCTACCAAGCCTCCACGGGAAACCATGTAACGCACTTTCCAACGCACTAGAGCCCCCGTGCGCTTACTTATTGCTCAGTGTGAGACTTCCTCGATCGCATCAAGCAGCTTCCAGTCCAATAGTTGATATTGTTGAGGTAGCAGTGCATTTTAATATGTAGTCAGCAAAATATGGTAAATGGTTCAGTTCGGGATGTCTTTTTGATCTTAGCAAAACATTCGACTCAGAGTACGATAACCCAGAGCGTCTCGTGTAGACAGCAGGTAGGCACTACATTACGAAACAGCCCTTCCAAAGGCCATTGATATGCGTCCCCAGTCGCTGATGGCGCGATCGCGATTCTGATTTGCGCAATTCTTCCTCACTCAGCTGTATATGCACGGAGACCTATCGCGGAAAGTTATACCGACGAGGAGAAGCCGAAAGATCTCGACTCAGGGCCCTTGTGGTCCAACTAAGCTCGCAAGCTGAGCGCGTAGAGGAAGGTATTTCAGCGAACGAGTGAGCTAGTCAGCGTGTGATCTGTCGACGACGGGAAAAAAACTCCCCGAGGACCAGAACACACCGCAAGAGTCGCTGCACGTGGTTACCACCCGCACACGTTCTGTGTCTTGGCCAATTAGCAACAATCTTCTCGGTAGTGAATCGTCTATCCACGGGAATCCCCGGACTCTCGTGTACTCTACTGTTTCTCACGTACGGATTTCTCGCCACGAGGTTACTGATTTCATGAGTTTATGAAACCTCTCCGCATGGAGAGAGTTGAAGGAAAAGTCAGCCTCACAAGGCTGAGTCGAGATCGAAAAATTCGAGTGGAATAAGATAGTCGTGTTTAATCACTGATTCGGATTTTGAGCGACATAAGATAACTGGTTGCATCGATTCAATAGAGTTCGATTCGACTCTATTGAAGTCGCGGAAAACAGTTGTCCCGATATTCGAATCCTTAGAACTTGTTCTTTGTTTATTGTTGCTATGTCGGTGTGTGAATGATTCGCGGGATCCTTCGTTTTTATCTCGGCAATCGCCCATATAGCTAAATAACGGACTGCGACACGATCTCGAGATTCCTCGGTTTTCTGTTGCGAAAAATTCACATGCATGATCAACAAGTCCCGTCGTGGAAAGTTTTGTTTCTACCTGTTCGGCACTCACCTCTTCATACGTCGAGCGGACCTGCAAATGAACAAAGTATGGGGGTTAGAGTGGTTGAATAACTTCTAACCGCCACATATATAAGTGCAATGTCTTGAAAATTGGGCGGAAACCGGATACGAATCAAGATCACGAGCTTATTTCCACTATTGTGAATAATATTGAGCGGAACGGTCCGTTTAGGTAGGTTTCACAGACGACTCAGAACTCGAAACACCACCGCAAAAGATTCGCGTAAGTCAGCTTACGATGTAATAGCCACCCATGGGAGTCTAAACGAAAAAGAACCTCAGGGAGGCTATGGGCAAACTTCAAAGAGAGCGGAAAAGGCGCCCACATCGCCGAAAACGTTCAAAGACTCGACTCTCAGTATCATTTGTTAGATTCGGACACCGCGCAGAATTCTCCATCGAGGACGGTGTAACTAATGCATTAAGTCGGCGGGTCTGAGCGGTCAGTCTAACATGAGGAGCGGCGCGGCGTCACGATCCGGTTCTGTTTCTCGCGACAAACCTCACTCGCTTAAATATACTCGTCAATCCATTATTGCCGACTTTTTGTTCGACAAAGCGGAGGATTCCTCTTGCGAGCGATTCCGAACTCAGTTCCTTCATGGAGGTTGTTCAAATATTGATGACTGATGAAGTTCGTGGTCTCTAGCTCTGCCCCAAAATCGCTTGTCCCCATCTTGAACATTCTTCATCCGCTTTCAGGTGGTCATTTCAGGGAATTCTCGATCCGGTCTAAAGAGGGGTCGAAATAAATGGTCTCGAGCGGTCAAGGTTGCCGCCTCGCAACCGCGAAGACAGTTTGCAGCGCCGCGGGTTTGATTCTCGGCGCCGGCTGATTTCTCAAGTTCTCTGAGTGGGAGCGTACTTGAAGAATCTCCTCGCGGTTTGACTACATCAAATTTCTGCAATGTCCGCTTCTTCCGGCCCACAACATTTCTCACTTAGCGTTCACTTCTACGTTCGCGGGATAATTGGCAAAATATCGGAGGATCATGAGGGTGGACTACTGGATCACCGACCAAACACGGAACTCTGAGTGTTACTCACGGGGTTTCTAGAACCTGCAGTGTATCAGCCTTACAGACCGGTTTCATGTTCCATACCCGGGGGTCAAGAATTCGAATATAAGTGATCGAATACTTTCTTGTTCCACTCGCATATCATGTGAGTTTATCTTGGAAGTCGGTGAGGACGCGAGCGCGAGGGAACAACATCGTTGCATCGATCGACTTGAATGTCGATTGAAGTGGGTTCAAAGATATTCTGTCTCATTGACGCCGGGGTGTTGGTTGCACAGGCTTATTCACGTCTGCAAGGATGGACAACGTCATGTACCTGAATGAATGCTCATCATTTCTATGATAGTTGACGAAATATGATCGTCTCTTCGAGGGGCATTCCTGGTCACAAACATGAAAGTGAAATGCCATGTCGGTTTGAACCGAGTACTTTTTCAACCCCTGACTTTTGCATCGGACCACTTTGGAAATTTCTCCCTAGTGCATGTGAGAAAGCGATCAGGGACCAGCCCGGCCTGGAAAGCAGTTTTACGATCGAAGAGATTTTTCTTGCGCTTTCTCGTGATTTATCTCGGATAAGATTCGAGGCCGCCCGCTCCTCGATGATGCCGTGAAAGATTCGCCTCCGATTGCTCACTCTTGTACGAAATGCATCTGGATCCGATTCCGTGTAAAGAATGCTACAAAAATATATAAATCCCGATGCTTGAATTCTCGGCAGCGAGAAAAGAACCTTGAAAACGCTCTAGAACCAATACCGAGCGGAAAATCTCCAATTTCCATTTCCAAGTCGTGTCACTAGAACTACTTTTAGTTTTGCAGAGAAACAGTGATGGGCATTTTCCTGATCATGATCGTGATTATTGACCATCAACATGATCTTTTGGCAATATTCTGTGATCATGAATAAAAATGGTTCTCAAGTGATTATTATCATTATCATTGTTAGAATTCTCGGTGAGCATGATCACAATTGTGATCTATTTATCCATCATCGTGAATGAATAAATAATTATTATTTCAATTATAGTTACAATTATCTGGTCAGCATAACCATACATATTGACCGATAATTGTATCTTCATCATTGTTGATTTTGGCTCTTTTTCGGGGTTTTCGATATAATTATTAGAGCTTAGAAGTTTAGGCATTAATCATTTTTGAACCTCCATCAATCAATATGAATGAATGGATATTTGGTGAAATAGTGCCGGATTGTTCCAGTCCGCGACTTTGTTGGGCGAATATCATTGAATGATCGGCTTTCGATCGATCTATCCATGGATTGATGGAGGGTGATTAATGAATAATGCCTGAACTTCCAAGCTCTAATAATTATTGATATGGCTACGCTGTTATTGAAGATTCGATATGATTTGATTATCCTAGAATAGTGATCATGATTAGAGGTGATCTGAATCATGAGTATTTCCTTCTTGATCTTCATCGTTATCTCAATCAGTGGGGTGCTCATCACTGGAGTGAACTAAGGGAAAACGAACCTCCAAGCAGGCGAGACAAAGCGCTTCACGTTTGAGCAAATATTTCTCAGCTTTACAGCTTTTCGGAACATCTTTAACTTTATGCTAATCTCCGAGTTTCCCCTTCAGATGGTCCCTGAGATGGAACGTTCCGATGTCATTTCTATGTCACTCGGCGACTTCTCGACGACAACCCCTCAGAGTATCTTTTCGAACGAAGTTTCCCGTTGGTTCGCAACCCGTCAAAACTCCGGCTGAGACGGAAAATATCCAACGAAGAACTCGGTGTATTCTTCCCTTTTCCGATCCCGACGAAGAATCCCCCCGAATCTGAAGCTTAGCGAATCGATACAAGATTCTCCCATCTATACATATTGTGTGGAGAAATCGCTAATTATCCCCAACCAGTACGCTTCTCGTGATGCATTATCAAAATGAAAACTGCGAACGTGCCGAATCGTCCTATTTCTGCTGACATCGTCAAAACGGGCGACATGTTTCCTTGTGCTCTGCCTTTGTAAAATATCATCGCGTCGACATTGAATGAACAGTTGGTCGACCTGACTCGTTACCGTGTCCGGCCCCCACCGGATCATTCGACATCGCAGACGCGTGTCCAGAGTAATGGAGCGTTTTCGAACCCCGTTCCAGCTGCAACTGTTCCAGCGAGTTCGTGTGGATGAGGGCATCTGTTTTGAGCGGATTGTCCGCGGCTTGGTGCACAGCTCGGCTTAGAACGTGGCCTTTGCGAGTTCGGAACCGAATTCGAACTCCTGTTCCGTTGACGTAACAATCGATGCGTTCAAAACGGAAACCGTTGTGAAAATCTCTCAGGACTTGACGTGGGGCTCGGTCGCCGTAGAAAGGTTTGTTCCATTTTCCTCGGGTTTTGGGCGCAAAAGATGCCAGTGGAAAAACTCCCTTCCTCCACCCCATCAAGGCATGGAGAATTTTGAAAAAGACTTCTCACGATCCAGATATCGCTCCGATCGAGGAGTTCATCGACACCTCAAGGCTTCCTAGTCAGATCATAGAATTCGTCTCAAAGTGTGCGAGGGCTCGTCACGCTAGGCCCAAGACAGGCCGGCCATCAAGGAACAACAACGCGACAGACGCAATCAGCTCGAAATTAATTTGGAAACTTTAGTATGCTTGGATTGTTCGCGAATCGGTTCTGATGAGCGAATCAGCTAAGACCGCTCTGAGGCTTAGGATCAGAAGCTGGATCGGAAGCCGCTGCACGCGCCACTCGTCCTCTTCTTCGCTCCCGCATTCGTCGCCGCTGCCACCGCTGTCGTCCTCGTCGCTGGCCGTCCTTTCCGTGGTCGGGCATTGGAAATTATTCAAAATAATTGCCAGCCACTCACTCCTCTCAAGCCGCTTACATTCCGAATGCTGTTGCTCGATCCTTCCAGCGGAATCATCGTCAAAAACGTCCTCGTTTCTGACGAGTCAGCCACACTGGAAACTTCACTTTTGATGAAGACCGGCGGGAGCAGCGGCAGTGAGTTTGGGAGGACAAGGAGGAACGGGACCGAGTGAATAATTATTCTGAAGGAGCAGCCTTTTCGGAACGGTGTCCAGATTTTTTTTTCTGTTTTGCAAGTCTTCCAGGAGTCGGTGCGCGAGCCGTATTTACATCTTCTTCCCTCGCTTCAACTTTTTCTCCTTTAACGCTCGTCCAACTTTCGAAATCACATATTCACAAGACACCCAGCCAGCCAGCAGGCTCCGCAACAAGCCCGCCGAATAGGTTTGCCAAATGCAAGACGTGAGGCATCTTTTCCTGTCGAGCGTCCGACCCGCAGACCACTGGCAACCGAGGATGACGTGAATGCAACAGCAGGGGTTACGGCGGCGGCGCGGCGGTCGAAAACCGGCCACTAGACCCCGTATTCCTCGGCGACTCCTCTATTTCCTCCTTTCGGTGTGGTGGCTGACGAGGTGGATCTCTCGTGGCGAAGAAGAAAGTGCCAACCGAAACTCAACCAAAGGAAGAAAACATCCCAATAGTTGCCTCGGCCGAGGAAGGAAACCTTTCGCAAACAGGCCCACGACGCATCCGAACTCGTTGCGGAGCGTTTCGATAGAATCTGGCGGTCGGCCGAGGTACGAGGTATCTGCGATGCGCGTAATGGAGTTTTTACGTCTAGAAATTTTACTTCGTGATTTTCATCCAGCTCCGTCGGATGCGATTTAGAAAGAAAAACATCGTCTCTCCCGTTTGGGTATCCGTTTTGTCGCTGAATTGTCGATTCGGTGTTGGATATTGGTTTCTACGCGCGAGCGCTCGGGATCGAACCTGCTGCCCCCGCTTTGACCTCCCGCTCGAGAAAGCGTCAAAGTTTCCAGGCAAGTCTGCACGAGTAACGCAGACCTCGCTGTCCACCTCTCCTCGGTTCAAAAGCTCGAGTTTCCCGTCATTTCAGGTTCCATGGAACACGAGCCGTTCGGCGTCAGGGAAGCATCAAAGGAGTTGCTCCTGGCGTAGATACTATGAACATCGAATGGGCGAACACGAAAACAACAAACAAGTACGAAAGTTCTGGCTTTATGGGTAAGTATCTAGCGCATGAGCTTATCAGATTAGCTACAGGTGGTATTTGAGGACAACGATTGCAGCCGTATGGCACGAGTCCTCAGAGAAGAAGGTTGATTCCTTGAGATATAAGGAGAACAGGCGGGTTGTGGTTCCGGCTTCTCTCCGATTGGCCATCGTTTCCCAGACAGCCTATGACGTCGTTCTCGGCTCTGGAGAGAATCTAGACCAGATTCGAGCATCGCGGCCTGGATAATTTTCGAAAGCTATCAGGTTTTTGGACAGAGCGGGATCCACATGAATGCGAACAAAGCAAATTCTGCAAAAAAGCGATCCGTTGAGCCGAGTTTTTCCACTACAGAGAAAGCTCAGGCGTTCGCGTACTTGGTAAAAATGGACGAACGCCCTGTAGCCAAGTGAAAATCCTGGCTTTCGGACAACCGACTGGTCAACTTCAGAGCGGAATCGCTTCTGGAGGGGAATACAACGTCGGACAGAGACGAATCATGGCTCATTTACGACGGCATAGCTGAATAACGAGTCACTGAGTTTGATCTGAAGTTTGCGTAACACCTGGCGGGATTTGTGAAGAAAGAGCATCTCATTGCGTGGTATATTTCATCGATTTTCAAAACGAATGCAGTAGACGTCGACAAGCTCCCAGCGTAGCGACAGGATTGGTTATATCGAGTTGACTCCTTAGATTTGTTGAGGGAACCACAACGTTCAGCGATTCATTAGTTATCCACGAATTCGGGACCGCTCGCCGCCATAACACTGTTCCGGCCCCGTTTCTTCGCGACTCCTTGGTCTCCTTGTTCAAACCTCCCCGAAAAACGTTCCACGCAAAAGATGAATCGAAACTGAAAGCGCTTCCAAAAAAGTGCTCGTTCAAGATTTCCCTTCTTGAGGGTCAGACCGCTTCCAGACGATTCCTTCTCGAGCCGTCGGCTACGCGGGTAACAGTTCTCTTTTCAGCCGATCAGGACAATCGTCTATCCAAAGAAACAAACTGGTTGAGAAACTCATCGGAGAACGTGGTGAACAAGAAAGCAAATCAAAGCGAAGCGATCTGGAGATGACTCAGTGGCCTGAGGACAGGCGAAGGTCCACCGCTGGCAAGAATTCATCTTTTTCGAGGCTCTCTGAGTGAGTTTTGGCTCGAAGTCCCGGTGAAAACAGTATTTCGGATCGGCTGTCACCTCCATCGGAAGCTGCGGCCTCATTTCGATCATATTTGGTCCGAAGGCTGGTGAAGTTCGACGGTCTCGCGGAAGATGATCGAAAGTAACTGCGCGGCATTCATCTGGCCAATCGGCTCGCTTTAGATTCAGAAGGATTTGGACACGAATCCAGAATGCCATTGGCTCATCATTTGTGCAGCAAAACTCGAGCCGAGGCATCAGAGCACACAACGTTCACGGCGGAGCTGCTTCGGAAGACGAAAAGTCTGCGAAGGATGTCTTCTCTGTATGCGGTTCAGAGTTTTCGTTCTCCCAACCTTTTACCTTTGCGGCGCTAACTCCTTCTCCTATCTCTCGCTTTCTCTTCTAGACTATCATAGCTCCTTCCAAGCTTGTCGATCGTTCAAGCGTCTTCGTTCGTCTTTTGCTCCTTTGTCTGTCGTCGTTCTGCCTTGGCGCGCTACGCTAAAGAGGTAAACTTTTGTTGACCAAACTGCTGACTTCGCCAGTACGCGAACCGAGAGCAGCCGGCCTTGGGTATTAAGGAGGATACCTCGGTGAGGAGCACCTACCCGAGAAAAGAACGAGAGGTCTGGGATGGGAGCACGGAGCCAAAAAATCTGTTGAAAGCATGGGTGAGAAAAACTGTTTCAAGGCGTGAACAGATGATTGCGATTCAAATAAAATGCATGATGTAGGTGTGATAATCCAGCGTGGATGTGATAATAATCGAACATTGCAGAAACTTTCCTCGTACTCTGACCTGAGCCTTCGGAATGAAAAAGTCGTCGCGCGCGAGAATCACGGGTCGGATATCAGAGGAATTTGTTGCGCGGACTTTCTCTCACAATGCTCGGCGGTGTCGTCAAGCTTTCGATTGAAGGAGTTGCGAAGTTCTGGTTGTAGGACCTCTAATCCAGCTTGCAGCAGTGAAAACCCCGCCCCAAAACTCTAAGACCCGAAGTATCTCGGCCAGAAGAAGTAGGCCCAAACTCGTACAACTGAATTATCTCAACGCGGTTCGTATTTGTCAATAAGCGTGAAACAATTTCCCAAGCTGAAACACTAGTAGATGTGCCGAACATCGAATGCTGACCAAAGTCGAACAGCGGCCAACCGTTCAACGGTCAACTAGAACATCGTTCGCGACGCAGACTGAACATACGAAACCTCATTTTTTTTCGAAAAAACACAAAGTACGAAATCCGACGCTTCCATTCGCTGCCTATCGAGTTTCGCTTCCGACAGAAACAAGGTAAATAACAATCTCTCATTTCGCAGAAACTGATACGTCATCGGTGAAGTCACCATTGGACTCTGAGTTATTGATTCCAACTCAATCAAGAATTCAACGCAATGTTCTAACTTTTCACTCCACGTGCTTTTTCCCACCGGTCCTCTTGCAGGGTTCGGCTCCAATGAACGAGTTACGATCGAATAACACAAATCTGATGCTTTCGTACTTTCTTGATAATCAAGTAACAACTTAGCGATGATTCGTAACTCGACGGCTACAGTTAGTCGGAAGCGGATTCAATCGGACTTTTGTGCTAAAATCAGAGAAAAGTTTCCATGGAAAGGCTGAGGCCCCAATATCGATTCAAACTTTACGTCTTACTCCTCATTGCTGAGCAGAAATCTGCGATGAATCGAGATTTCGGACGTGGCGAGAGTACTTTAAGCTGAACATCGATCAGCCGCTTACTGTCGTCTCCAAATCAAAAGAATCTCAGCAGAAATAGTCGTCGTACAGGTCGAAGGGAGCTACGGAAAGAGAGACGGACAAGCGGGAGAATGAAGGCACGACCGAAGGAGGCCGATTTCGACGAGGCTCGGAATTTATTGTAGATGGGATGGAATTGATATTGAAAAGTTTCACTCGCCGCGTCAGGAGATAAGATGATGGAGGCCGGAGGAACGATGGCGAGAGAGACAGAGAGATAGACCGACCGACCCAATGACGGAAGTGGTCAGCACGGGAAGAAGGACGACCAAGAATCACATGAAGCTTCAGCTCATTTTTTCGGGTGGGCGGCCATCTCTGCCGCACCTCTTCCTCATCTGCGGCTTGTCTTTCCCACAGAGACGAAGCGGAGGAACGCCTGTGACTGACACTTGTCCCAAGCAACTCGACGTGACCAGAAGCCGCGAGGAAGGGTGGGGAGCTCTGGAGCTGACCTTCGCACTGGAGGATGGGTTCCGCAGGGCCGCCTAAGCGGCACCGCGAGGGACAAGCGAGAAACTTCGGGGGAAACCGCACTTCGAGGTCGAAAGGGGATCTTCGCCTCGATTTCGCTCGCATTCATTCGTGCAAACTCGCCGACTGACCGGATCTGTCGTTCGCAACATCGTTTCGGTTGGAATGCGAAACGGTTCGTGATCCTTTAAGACTGTTTCTTCTTTTACAACAACTCGGCGGAACAGAATCTGCTGAGCAGACGATCTGGAAAGGAGGCATGCAAGCGATATGTGTACATACACTGTCGGAAACGGAATCGCTCCTCAAAGCAAACGGAGCCTGGCTCCACGAGACTGAAACATACTCCATTGTAATCATCGTTTCAATCTTCTCGCAAGCCGTTCTGGCTTTTCTCGCGCTTTGTCTCCTGCGTTAGAGGTGTCTGTGGTAGCAGCGGTGCGAGGTAGCATTTAATTAAACGCTTCCAAAAGAGATCGAGCTCAGACCAACCGTTAAATAAATTACATGCTTCCGTGGTAAACCTCTCGGAACAATCCGAGCACGACCTGGCTTAGAGTCCGCTTGCTTCGACGATTGGAGGGTCTCAAATGATCAGACGCAGTGTCGTCCGAACGAGGTTTGAGAAGCGGCTGAGTTTACGAATCCGCAAGTCAGCGGGTCAGATCTTAGAAAGCGAGCAAATTCATAATGCCATCGGCACGGCTTGTAATGCACGTCCGATTCCCATAAGAGTAGAAGTCCCTTGAGATAATAATCGGACGCTCGAACGACTTCGCTGTCAATCGAAGCCATCCCGAAGTGTTTGACGGTTGCCTGTGCAGCATCAGAAAGATTATTCGACTCAGTGGACATGAATTCTAACCAGAGATCATGGAATGTCTATCATGAAAGCTCTGGAGGATTCGACCGACTGCGGCAAGCTGTCTCTTTGCAGTTTTACTTGATTTCTGCGGTTCAAGAGCAAATCAGTCAAGCTAATCTCCGCTCACGAAACATTTTATCGTGAACTGATCCTAACTTGTGACGTCAAGAAAACCATCGAGCACCTCAAGCAACGTCTTTCTGCCGTCCTCCGGTCGAATCTGAAGTCTATTGTTTCGTCATCGATCTGAGTGACGGAATCCAGAAACGCCTGTACTGCTGTTTCTGTTGCGCGGTAGTACAAGACGGAGATTAGTAGTCTCTGAGTGCGGCGGCGGCTTCGGTTGGCTTCAATTTCACGCAAAATTTATTCCATTGAGGTCGGGTGCAAATTACGTTTCCCGCTTGATTTCCCACGACCACCGAAACCGCAGGAGCGTCAAGTGTTCGAACAACATGGAACGCAATCGTCTGCTTGTTCTAATGAAACTTTTGTTCGAGGGCGGGCGGGCTGGCTCGATTTGACAAAACCACTCGAGGAAAGGCCTTTGTGCGAAGACATTTAAAATGACCCAGTGAATCCTAAGCAGTGACCTCGCTCGCTTCGGAGCTGTCGCGCCTATGCATTGCCAAAAAAGCTCGAGCTTGAATCGAACCAAGAAGTCGAATGAAATAGATCCCGTAGGACTGATTTGTTGCTGTCATGCCACACTCAATCAGAGCCACTGAGGGGAGCTAGATGGATTGAAGATCTTTTTTGAAGACAGACTTCGATCTTCGCGGGAAATATCATTGACGAAGTAGCAATGGAGGAGTCTTATTGAATCTAGATCCTTGAAAGCCCATCGTCGGAGCGTTGCCCTGCCTTCTCGAGATCTGATCGGAATCGGAACAGAAGATCGCAAAAAAACAAGGCGAAAGTTTCTGTCAGAGAGAATGTGCGACGATTGTCGCGATCCATTTGCGGGAGAAAACTCGACGCACTCCATAGAGATAATGGTGATCGTGTGCGGCCGAAAATGAGACAAGGTTCTCGAGACTTCGTTCCTCGACAGCGAATGCTTTCGGTTGTGGCGTTTCAATGAGCTTTTCAAAACCACTCGTTGATTGATTCGACGTCTTTGCAATATGAAAGAATCCATTGATGGACTATTAGCGAAAAGAAACCTCCAGCCAACGTCCTTGATAAAAAAGGTATCCCGATCATACGGTGATGTAGACGACGGAAATCAATGGTTTCACATCACCATTGACGATTCCAACATGTTGCAACCGAGTCGCTGAGAGCAAGGTCAGCTCGTCATGAAAACATCAGCTTTCCCCTCGAGCTCCATTGATCTATTTTGTCTTGCGTGGCTCTTTTCCAGTGTCTGCCCAACTCAGCAGAACCCCGGACTGCTTCTTAACGTTCGCTTGACTCTGAGACGTTTTGGGGACAACAAGAAAAACGTAGTCGGAACACTGCTACTCCCAGAAGTTACAACGGATGCAATGCAACAACGTTGTTCATTCATGATCGATGACGGGGCAACGTTCTCCGCGTCCGACTCTCGCTCGCTGACCAGCTCCCGCTACGGCGACATTCGGAGACTTCCTCTCTTGGTGCCGTTTTCTCTGCTGCAGCAGTAACAAGAGTGCTTCTGCAAAAGCCTCGCTGGTCAGCCGTGAGAAAGAAGCCATTGCCATTGAGCGGGCGGACGAACGAACCAACGATCGATCGGACGACCAGCCACCGGGTCCGATCCGTGCAATGGCACGATTCGGAGGCAGGCGACAGCTGCTTTCAGCTGCAACTGGTTTTAATTCAGAGCAAACGAACGAATCGAGGAACGATCTTTGTTGAAGCCCTATTCTTGCGATTTTTCTGTATTCTCTTTTGAAGGTTTCTCCGCGTTGTCTTTCCCGTATCCCGCCTTGGGCTGTCTCGGTGGTGGATTTTCTCCGGCGGAGAGCTCGCAAATACAAATCGTGTTCGACTACTCTCATTCTCTCGGTATCGTTGAACCGGAAGTACGACTCTTAGAATAGCCTGCGGCATGGCTCCTGAGCGAAAATTATGGAAAACACGCTCGGCAAGCTACTGTCTCAGAATTCCTCTTTTCCTCGTTATCCGTTTGACTCTCACGCTTCTCATCGAATCATTCAAATTGTACGTACCTATTGAGTTCGCGATCCACACCTCTTTCGTCTCCGGGGAAGCGGTATGTACTTTGTCGACCTGACATTTGGGGTGTGCCGTTTGGTCAAGTGAGATGCTCCTTCTCTTTCAATCAGTGAACTTCTTGCCCGCCGCAAATCTCGAACGACTTCGTTGCCCATCATAACTACGGCGGCAACAACATGGAACTCACTGCGGTTTACAAAGCTCCATTTGGAAACAAACTCCGTGTGTTATGTATTTTCTATCGAAAGTGAATGAAAGTCGTGATCTCAGAAGATGGCTGAAGCGATACCATGTAGAGTGAAGCAGTACCAGTGCGGTACCATGCACGAAAATTTGCGTGAGACGGAACGTACGGTTTGGTTTTTCTGCCTCAGAGACTCGAAGCCTCGAACAGCCGTTAGAAGTAGAGAGGTTGCCAGCACAGATCGCTGGTTCGAATATTTATGTCAACTAAAAATAGTTTTCCGTTATCTGCCGCGTAATAGGGTTATCGAAGGCAGCCGCAACGGAAGCGGCCCACCTCAAGGGTTATCCTACTCATTATCATCATCTACGCTATCTGCATCGTCATTGTTTTGGTGTTTTCCGAAGCCGTAATTGGCTGTAGAGGAACTAGAGAGGCGCGTTGCGGCAAATATGACTTCGGACGACCCGGAGGACACACCCGACGAAACCGCGACCGCGAATCATGGAGGAGGAATCAAATGATCCTCGCCAGACTCAACAAGTCAGCCATCATTCATCTCTTGCTCGCGCAAAAAATCGAAACAAGCTCTCTTGGAGACAAAGTTTGTTGTCACCATAAAAATAGGGCCTCGTTCCATCAGCGATAGCTTGGCGACACAGCATCGAGAAGGAGCAGAGAGGTAAGGAGTCTTAGTTTAGTGTCCTCCATGTAATTTTCCATACTTGACTTGAATTTTTCGCGATCTCCCTGCTTGAAACTATCATCCTTCCTCGCTCTCGATGATTCCCCGGCCATCGAGGAATTTCCCATCCCAAGATTACTCGTGAACAGAGCATGGGTAATGAGTTCCTAGCCGACATTGTTCTTAAGCAAGAGCGGAAAAGGTTCAGGAGTTCTGGGGGATCTGTGGAGTCCATCGAGTGTGCCTTATGATTGGTCCACTCGTGTGTTTGTCCCCAGGCAGGTCGGACAAGCACTCAAGCTGCGGGACGCCAATCAGTCCGAATCACAAGCCTTCCATGGTAGTACCTATCTTGTCGATGAACTCTGACCCGAAGGTCTTGAAGTGAAACAATGTAGTTCTTCTAAGATCTCATTCTAATTCGGTTTGCTTTCTTCCGATTTCCCACTTTTTGTCCTCGTTCTTCTGCTGGTCACGAGTCAGCTAACCGGCTTCCAGCTTGTGTGGGCTCGCTATCCGAGTCGGCTTCCGCGCTCCCGATCCGAAACTTCTTGCTCCAACACAGGGAAGAGCGGCACCTGAACGACCGGCGATGACCAAGCGGCGAGCCAGTCAGCGGAACTCTCTTCCTATCGCTTCCCTGTGTTCCTACTACTACTAATACAATCCCCTCCCAAGTGGAACCGTCCGAGAATTAGCATTGAGACGATAACGTCGTAGACATCGTGAACAGCCACGACCGGTGGAACAGGTGTACGGGACACTTCTCCGTTCTTCCATTGTTCGTATTGTGTCTTCGTTTTCTGACGATAAACTCGCCCCGAATGAATTCACGGAACCTTGTTCGAATTAGGTAGTCTTGAGACACGCTCCGTTGACAGAACTCGAGTGCTGATAACGCTCTCAAACTAATCATCAACTCCGGACGGGCGATGTCAATGACGATCAACAACTTCGTCGAACCAAAATTTATCGCGATCAGTCGCACCGTCGAAACCAGAAAAACTTCCGAGGAAAGTATCAGATTTCTAAAAAAGAATACGGAAAGAGCTTTCACAATCGAAACTCAGCGGACGATTCCGTTCCCCGAGTGATGCTCTATCGTTCCCTTCTCGTGAAAAAAAAAACGATTTCGTTTCCAGAGGACGATTCCGGGAAAAGTCGACACAGCCTTGGATTGTAAATCATTCATTGACGTTATCATGTCCGCCCCGCTCGCTGCATGCTGCATCAATTGTGTCGAATGTGGTCGCTTTGCTGGCAGCCTTGCTTTCCTGCTGCCCTGCCATCCTCCGCTGTCACTTACTTCAGTTTGAGGGTGTCAACAGCTGGATGCAGGAAAATTTATCGCGCATACGGAAAACTCACCGGTCGCTCTGTCGGCAGAGGGTGCATATGTTACCTCCTTCAAGTTGTCGTTTAAAAGCGACCGGCTTTATTCCGTCGATCGGTCGAGATTCGGCGTCAGAGAGAGAGAACCGTCAGGTCTTTGTTGATGTCGTTTTCGAGGTTTCCGAAAAACTCGTTTCGCATTCCGTGGTTCTGTTCATCGTCTGGTTCGGAAGGGGCTTTATTCCTTTTTGTTTCCATACGCGACCAATCTGTTCCGGAAGGGTCCCTCTTTTTCGAGTGATCATGAGAAGGAGCTTCGTTAGAACAGACCGGAGCTGTCAACCTGTAACAAGAGTTGCGACACCAGGAAATTGCGAACAGCTCATTCCCAATAATAACAACATTGAGCATCTATGTCAGGGAATAATATGTTGCGTTCGCAGGACATCTCTTTCCATGGAGAATGTCCAAATGCTTCTTCCGACGGGCCGATGCATTTTTCAAGACGATTGATCAGCCGCACGCGGGCAACGAAGCTTGCTGAACATATTCAAGGATTGAGTATCAGCTCCGCGGGAAACTGCGAACAGTTTCTTGACTCAATGCAGAGTCGAATCAACGTCAATTTTGGAGAGATTTTTGCGACTTCTGTGGGTTTCTAGGAGTAATCCAACTTCAGGGAGCGCGTCAAGAAGCCGTTTCCTGTCGTCGGAACTGAAGGAGGAAAAAATGGGAGACCGAGAAGACAGTTGAACGGAAATTAAACCTCGGTGCTGCTGACTCGGCATTGCAACAATGATATCCTGTTTTTGTCATCATCGGTGGATTGGAAGCCGCTTCTAGTTCCGTCCAAAACTTGTATTAAGCTCTTCTATCTTCTTTCTCCGGAGTTACACTTTTCACTTCTAATGTCAGCTATGCCGGACGCCCCTTGAAGAACGCTGTGTCTTCTTCAAAAGAACGCTTATCGTCCAGCCGGGCCGAGCAGGTGTGTCGATGCAATGTTAACTTTGCTTCATCGATTATCAAGCCTGCGCAGCAAGACGTCTCGCGACCACGAGAGAACTCAGTGAGTGAAACAGAGGGAGATCAGGACAGAAAAAAAAACGACCCTATCACCAAGCAGGCGACACCTCGACGCTCGGGCAAGGAGTTGGCGGGCGACGATATCTTCCTGAGTTTTTTCATAAAATATGATAAATGGCGTTCGGAATTGGCCTTTTTATCGGCTTTACTCATGTCTTGTGGCCGAGGGACTTTGCTCGCCGACTTTGAAGAGATACCTTAATGTTGCTGGCCACACCACCTTGGTTTTCCATCGGTCTCTCGCCCTCTCATCGGATCTGGCTCACCCACCCACTCACACTGTTCGAACAGCGGTATCGATTCGAGCAAGAGTGTTCCGGATTCTGAGGTCTCTAGAGAGAGTTCGATCCCGCTCGATTCATTTGCGAGGCCTCGGTCTATATGAACGTTTCTGTCCACGGTATTTCGATCGTGCTGCTTTTCATCACGGTGAAGGGAATCGCCATTCGTCCATGTTTGAACCCGAGCCATGCTTACGTGAAGTCATGAAACTCTTTCCATCTGCCACGATTTCTCGTCTTATGCACCGACGTCATTGAGCAGCGAGCGGGCTCTCGGAGGAACGCAACCGTGGTTTTCGGGATCACAGCATTCAGATCCTCGAGTCTCCTATGTCGTTGTCGTCCTGGCCGCAGTCGCCGCTGCCGTCGTCAAGCTAAGCCGCGTCCTTCGTAGGTCAGACGTGATGCCATAGACCGAACCCCTGAAACTGCGATCCCTCCAATCTGTGTCTTCACCGACCTCATGTGGCAGTGAGCCATCTGACCAAGCTCTCAGCGAGTCAGCCGTCTCAGCAGGCGGCGAACGCGCTCACTGTCGTCAATTTATGAAATCCCGAGCTGCGATGTTCTGCGACGTGAACACGATCTCCTTGATGCCACCTTCTTCTCTGCTGTTCATTCATCTCCATCAAGATCTGAGATCGTACCTGAGGAGTGTCAAATGATGCCAGATAGAGGAAATACCCTATTTGCGGACTTCGGAAACGAGCTCAACTCAGGCAGCATCGGCTTCAGCGGCTATTCCCAACGACCTCCGCGTTTAGACCATCTCACGTACTCGTTACGTGCTCTCTCCAAAAGAGGTCGCATTGAAACTTCGTTCTTCCGCTGCTTTCAGTGGCGACGCGACAACAATCGAGGAAAACCAATGTTGAAGACAGGTATGCTAGTCAAGATCTAGCGACGAAGCAACCGAATGGTCAGCGCGGCTTGAAACACGCTTTCAAAATTGTGTTGTCTTGCTAACACCTTGCAGAACAGGATTTCGGAGCGTGATGGAAAATTATTTAGTTAAATATGAGATCCAAATCGACTGCAGTCGCCGCGTTGCACTAAAGCTCGGAGAGTTGAATTAGGCCCTCGGAGGAGTAAATGTACGCTCCCCTTCCGGAAGTAAATCATTGGAAAGCAGTTTTTCTCCAATCTAAAATTTCCTCACAAGCGGAATGTTTGAATGCTGAGAATAGTTTCGATCGGGTGTATACGTAACAAGACGATCGGATGCGGACAGAGATGAGACTTTGATTCATTTATCGTCTTCTTCCGAAGAATGACATCTTCTCGCGAATCTGTTCTAAGATCGTTTTGAAGCGTGGGAGAAACTCGAATCCTATTGAACAATAAAAAGTACTTATTCAATAGTGAGAGATAGACCAATGCTTTTGCTTCCGATGCGAGCTGTCCCTCAGAAATGGCACTGGGTCTATTCCTTCGTCGGGTCGACATACTCCGTTCCGCCCTGCGGCTGCATAAGATATTGGAATTCTTGAAACCATCATTTCTCGCCGGGACATCGCTTCGGAGAAAAAAAGACACCAGATCGCTTTAGCGACTCAGTGTCTGCTTGGCTTCCCGACAGAGTGATGACTGATTCTGCTTCATGGACAGCTCCGGGTGTGAACGCACGTTTATTTGTGGGTGTGTGTTTGCCTCAGCTTTCGGACGGGGAATATTCGAGATTCGTGGACAAGCCTAAAAAATTCGTTTGTTCACCAACTGGCTTGGACGATCTTGATCGTCAGCGATGAACTTGGCGGAACAGAAATAGGAAAACGGGCCGGCACAAGCGATCAGTTGGAGAGAAAGGAAGCTCAGGAGGTGAAATGATGGCAAAAGACTATTGGCAGTCGAAACGGACGACCTAAGTCAATACTCAACCGAGTTGTGCTGACATGCGATATCCGCTATCTAGTCTTTGTCTTCTGCGGTTCCACAATCTCCCGTTTTTTTCTGTCTTTCATCTTATTTTCTCCTAAAATGTCAGCCATCGACTTTTCTAAAGCTCATCAATGCCAACTATCCGCTCCGGGCAGCGATCCCGTAGGCGAGGAGGTTTCCAATGATCAAATCGTTATTTGCTTCGAAGTTGACTTCGTGAAGCGTTTACGCCTTGACGAACACGTCAGCGATATTTGAGTGCTGACAGATATAGCAGGAAACAAACAAAGCTGTGTGAAAGGGAGGAAGCGTTCTCCTCCGTGAGAAGACGTTCTCCTGAGTGTAGGGTTATCTGCAGCACGTCCTCCATTTGCCGCGCTATAATACTCAGCTGTACAGAAGAGCCCGGTCTCCCTTGTTGTCTTCTTATTTAGCTTTCTCCCTTCCGTCCCTGAGGCGGCCCGCTGCAGAAAGGTTGAGCACGGTCTAAATCACGAGCTGCAGAAAATGAGGTCACGTGTACAGTGAAACCAAACACTGGGTGGACTAGATGACAGCAAGTTACACCAATTCATCTACATTGTGAACCTTACCCCGCGAGCTCCTAAATTCCACACCAGTAACAGCCGCTCGTGACCACAATCAAAGAACTGGACGTGGTGTGTCACCTCTGGATTCGATGAGCGGACTGAATCGTCAACTTCTCTGTTCAGCTCGTTCTCTTCGATTTTTTTGTGAGTATTTGCCACCGAGCTTCTTCCCCAGAAAGCGAGCGTTAGCATCTCGCGCGACGAGGCGTTGGTGAGAAATAGGCTTTTTCGTGATTGGGTCTTCCATTCTAAGAGGTAAGCTCCTTTGTCAGGATGCTCAGCATTTGCGAAAGGGAATTAGTTATGGAAACATTCGATTCGTCATGCCTTTCCTCCTCATGGCACGGCATCCGTAACTTTACGGTTGATTTGATCCACAGCTTCACTGATACGGCTCTCGAGGAGAATGCAATTCAAGAATTTCCGTTCTCGTTTCCGTCCCCGTTGTCATCTCAAAAAGACTTCGATGGAAGACGCAATGTTTTTGATGCCTCTACACAAGAGGCCGTTTTTCTGACGCACACTTTTCCAGAGGCGAGAAGCAGATATCGGCGACTCTGTTCCGACCTTGATGCGGACGTCCGGGACCACCATAGAAACGCTCCTCATGCTACATGAACTTGCAGACAAAGAGACAGACGTCCGGAGGGGGCTACATGAATCCCACTCTGCGGGTGACCGCGTTTTGTGGAGCAACGGGAAATTTTCCAAATGTCCATTTCTATTGTTTAATAGTCGCTTTAGAGGGGGCCGTTCTACGAAACAACGACCTGGAGGGACTGAACCGAGAGAGAAACGAATTGGGAAAACGGACCAGGCGTCAGACGTTTTTGTGCTTCAGTCAATTTCCTTCTGAGACCGAAACCAAGAGGAGGACAGCGAAGCGACTGTAGAACGGTCCGTCGGACGGACGGGACTAAGCTTTGTGGCCGCTTTGGCGCTTAGTCGACAGCGACAACGATTGAGACGCTACTCTCAATGACCGAATCTGTGTTTACAGACTAGATCGAGGAAAGCGGGAACTCGCCCTCGATTGGGTCTTCGAGAGGACAAGTGAGGAAAACGAAGTAAAAACTCAGCTGATATATGTCTCTGTATATAAAAGGTCAGGCGAAAGAAAGATTCAGTGAACAGGGCATTTGATCTGTTTCCATCTATGACGTAAATAAATATTTGAACCATCGCGCGAAAGGAACGTTATGAACTCAGAGACCAGTTCACACGCTCTCATACTCGCTTTCAAAGCCACGTCATTCGTCAACTGTGGAAAAGGAGGTATCGTTGCCGGATGACAGGTTTGCTGTGCGACTTTGCCATCCCATGTTAACGGTGATGATGGCCGAGCTCTTCTTTTCTCGCGCCTTTCAATGAATAGATGAGTAATAGAGGCTGTCTATCGCCCTTCATACATTATCTGTTCGGGACCCGTCTTCGTACAAATACTACACGGAAAAACCAAAGAGGTGAGCGAATTCGCGAAGGTCAGTCGCTGGACGCGACACCGTGGTGGCCACTCATCCAGGTGCTTGAAAGACGTCCAGACGTCCCTTAGCAGACCCTCGATCGTGACTGGATTTTTCCTTGTCTCTGATAGCAGAACTCAGCTGAGCTCCTCGTCGCGATCCTGCTCAAGTATCGAGTTATTCAGTCATCTAGCGATTTCGAGGAAGGTACACAAGACTCGAATGTGGCTACTTTCATGAATCCGCGATCTCTCGAGGGAAGCCGGAAGAGCATCGGTACAGCACACTCCAACGGATAGAAAGTTTGGGGGCAGACGGAGTTTCAGATTTCACTCAATGGATGACAAAGTCTCATCCGACCGCACCTAATCCTTCGTCGGGGACGTTTCCACGTCGAAAAACGAGGAGAAATCCCAAATTGCTTCCTCGGCAGGGATCAGAAACCCCTCGGAAAGTTTGTTATCAATCGAGATCGGCGACAGACGAGAGAATGAAGATTCAGACAGGCCATGCAATGTTGGTGTCGTCGTCGATGTATATTCTCGGATCTATTGGTATTTGTTGTGGCAGATGGAGCTTCGGCTGCGGCCGTGGCGGCGCGGCGTCCGCGACGGCGGCTGCTGTTGTTGCAGCTGCCCGGAAAAAAAGTGTGTCCATTGGCGGCGGAAGGTGTGCTTTTTAGTATCCCCACAGCTGCTGTCTCCTCTAGGTCTGCCTGAACTACAGCTCGCCTCTCTGCCGCTCTCAGCCGCAAACTCGTGCGCTGTTCCCTACCATATGTTGGAGGAAATGAGAACTGTTTTTGAAACACTAAAGACTGGTGGATCCAACCTGTGAACGAATCTCATCCGCTCGAGTGATTTTGAGCTGGATGGGAACAGGAGTGTGATGGAGGATGGACGAGTAGCAAAGATTAGCTACATGCGGTGGAGTTGGGCTCTTAGTGCGCTCCCTGTCGTTTGACTGATGGCATTCAGTATCGTCCGTTCTGTTTGGAGTACATTAAAAGCATATAGTCGAGGAGCAGCATTGTCAGCAATTTCCGTGTCTTTGTCGATATGCCGCATGCACGAGCAGGGAGGACCGACTCTCAGGCTCGCCCGGGAGCAAGTTTGACCGCTAACCTTTGGATCGACTGCGAACTCTTCTTTCCGTCGACCGTCGGTTTCTCGCCAAGAGGTTTGGAACTCGACGTTCTTGATCGACTCCCACGCGCACAATGCTCCGATTGCCAGTTCCTGCGGCGTACTATTTCAGACGTGGACAGTGCTCTAGGATTCGTTCGAGGGTCGTGCCATGACTGTCTCTCAAAACAATTTCTTTTTCGAAAACCTGTGAGAAGTGATTTTAATTGTCATTCGAGATTCACGGCAATGCCTATGAATCAATCGCTGCAGGCAGTGACGTACAATAACTATGGGAATTCGCAGCTCTCGAAGTTTCTGCTATTTCTGAACTCCAAACTCCGTGACTGGAGCTCAGACTACTCACGAACTAAGCGTTGTTTGGGGCCTTTGAAGCCATAAAAACATATCTGAGCATTTCGTCCTCCTCTCCCTTCGCATTGCTTTGCCGGATAGCCACCAATAATGATGGCAATCGATGGTTGGTAGCAGCCTCGTCCACTCGGACACTCCCCTCACGTCGTCTTAACCGCTTGCCCCACAACTAGCCAGCTAGCTCGCTCGTCCGCCTAACAGCTCGCTCGTCTCCAGGCTTGGCACAAGGCCCCTTTCTTGCGCCGTCTTAGTCATCTCATCCTCTTGTTTTCCTCCGCCCATGCGTCACCATGGTCTTCTTCAGCATCAAAGCCATTAGAGCCGTAGGTTTCCGATGGATTGCAGATTTGAAGCGACAAGAGGGAATCGGCAGACGACGGCTGAACCACGGTCTACCGTGGCAGCTGCCGACGAGAGGTCGGATCAGTGGTCGGATGGAAGGAGATCGAGAGCGGGCAACAAAACTGTTCTTGTGGCTTGGCTATTCGAGCAACGCATCCGTTTTCGATATTAATTGCATCCTTGCGCGGATCCACAAGCGATGCAGGGAAGATTTAAACAAAGCGAAACAATCGCTTGTACCAAAGGAACTTTTCTCTTTCTATCACCTTCATCCGTAGCAGACGAGACCGTCTGTGATCGATGTCGACCACTCGACACCAAGGTGTGACAAAGTAATCACCGTCACGGAAAGCAAGCTGTATGTCATTCTCACAGCGGCGAACTCAGCACCGGTGTCCAGCGACACGGCGGAGATGTGATAGTTCATGAAGCGGGATCCGATGGGAGTTGTTTCTTGGATCGGGATCGCATTGTTCCAGAAGAGTACTGTTTCGATTTGTGATCGAGCGTTGGATGGCTCAAGGAATGAGAATTCATTGCTCCTCAAGCTGGGACAAATTGATTGAGATCGGCAGCCAGAACCGCATCGGCATCGCCTTCCTGGAATAGATTTCGGGTGAGGCCAGAACGCGGCTGTTCCGTAAGGGAAAGTTTGGCGGTCGTCCTTCGTTTCGCTGTTCCTTCCTCTAGACTAGACGGTGAGTGTGGGAGCGAGTCTCATCGAAAATCCATCGGCCATTACTTTGTCCACCGCGAGCGAGCGAGCGAGCGGGCGTTCTTTTCCGCAAACGACACACCGGAACACACACCGGTTGATCCCCGCAAAGTGTGTTCGTAAGTGAGCCAGACTACTACTGGAAGAGCTCAGTCGCTATAAGATCATTATCGTCATTAATACTTCGTTTGGGAAGAGGAGAAGTCAAATTCAGCGCCGCAGGACAAGCGACGAGACGCGGCAATGATGTTAGCGAACTATGATCGATGGTTTTGTCAGGTGCTCCACGATTGACATCGTCTCGAATGGCAATCGACTCGAGTGTAACGCAAGAACTCTCGTACTTGTATATCAAAGCCGTGTGCAAGATACCTCCTCTACGCCGGTTACCTTGAAATCATATTGACCCGACGGCACTCAGACGAACCAGTGGACGACGAACGAATAACTGGACAAATGGATCGCTGTTTACGATCCCAATAAAGGGAGCAGTCACTACTGCCCGCTGCCATCGTCGTTCAACAGAGCAGTTGTGCGGGAATCGTTTACGGCCGCCGAGACTGTCTTCAGCAACGGCGACGTCGATCGCTTCGCGATAGAGTTCACGGACTTTATTTTAGAGAATGTGCATCACCGAGCTGTGGATTTCGTTGACGCAAAAACGACCCACTGTACCCCGCGATTTTCATCGATTACGGAGTGATATGCGCGACAGACACGTCCCCGTGCTTATTCCTGGCTCAATAATTCGCCGCAGCGTGCGGGTCTTCGGCTGCTTGTGCTGATAACGAGTAGCACAAATTACAATAGAATTTCGCAGTTCATCGAAATACCTTGGATTTGGACTTCGCGATGCTCCGAAATCGATCTCACGGGACAAGCATGAATTCGGCAGATATCGGTGGTGCTGTCTCAGGCTACGTCGTTTTCACTAGCGTAGAGCAATCGACTGCTTCCGGTCATCTGAATTCGGCACGAACCTCGTCACCGGGAAAGTTCTGAGGACACCAACCTCAGCGTTTCAAATATTTGGAGCCGGATCAGATGCTGCGAAACCACGATCGAAACCCCACCCACGGAGCTATCAACTGCGAATCGAACTCAAAATCCAAGAGCTGAACTTTGCGAAAACGGTGCGAAAGCGTTATTGAAAGAAAACCGAGCCATCAGGGCTATGGAATCTTCATCATGCGGATTTATCCCGCGAATCAGGAAGCTGAAAAGTTACGATGAGCTCCGCGGTCTTCAGTGTTTCCTCGTCGGTTTTCTCTTCTCCCCATATCAAAATGCACGGCAGCTCGAGGCCGCGATCGCAGGGCGCCATCCCACTCGATAAAGGCACATTCAAAGTTTGTCGGAGCCGCCTTTTCTCCGTGCAGCTGGCACAGCTCCGGCTACAGATAGGCACAATTCCAAATCTGCTTTGAAACCGAATCGGTGAGCGCTCCTGTTCGTTGGCGACATTCGTCGACGCTACATGTGAACGAGATTATTCACGGATTCTTCAGCAACGCAAACGTTTTCGACTCGCTAAAACAGAAAGAGGGAGAGGGAGGGGATATACCGTTGTGAAAATCATTGGTATGCCTAAGACATGAGGAGGTGTACGTGATCCACAGACAAACGCCGGACTACTCGTCTGGTTCAAGATTAGCGGTCACCTTAGAGCTTTCTCATTTTTTGTTCTAATGTTTTTTACTTGCTCTCATCTGAACGGGAACAAAAGCAACTCAGAAATGTTCAGACAGCCCTGATACGTTGCAGGAAAGCTCCTCAAAAACTCACAGCTATTGCCAAATGGCGGCGATAAAAAGAAGGAGCGACTGACGACTCTGCGTCTTCAACAAGCGGCCAATGCACGTCACGCGCGGCCGCTTGAGACTGCGGTCAGCAAGTTCGCAAAGCGACTAGCTGGCGAGGAAATGGCCGTGTCAAGTAAACAAACGGATTGATGATCCTTGATATATGCGTTCTGATCGTCTCTGAGGAAAGAAGAGGAGCATGTTCTAAGTATTCAACACTTTTTGATGTTTTTGTTGGTTCCCCGTGAGCGTATTGTCGGTGGACCGAGGTCACGAAGGCTTCGTTCGACCCTCTGGCAGAATGAACGGAAGCCTGTCCCAGCTTTTCTCCTGATATTCAAGATATGGTTATGGCTCAGATAATGAGCAATTTATTGAAGAGACGGTTTAAGCCCAACTCCGGGCAGCTGCTGTGTCCTCGATAAGACAAAGTGCGTCCTAAGAGCAGCGAGTCGTCCTCGTCCTCAAAAGATTGTCTCAAGTATGGAAACGTGGCCGAGCGAGTATTGAGACACCTCTCGATAGCCTCGATGGGTCGTGTGTTGTGAGGGAGCAGCTCAATGAAAGTAAATCAAGGCGAGGGGGAGGTGACGCTCAGATAGTATTTGAGCTGAGCGATGAACATTAGCTGTTTTTGCAGTAGTACTTTGTGAGGAACAAGTCGTATAGAGTGGATCTGTCGATAGTTCGTCGTCACGTCCCTTCCGATGTATTCGATATTCGTATGTTTGTCTGTTAATGGCTTGCACGGCCGTCGATCTATCAGAGAATATCTGTTGGGTAGCATCCGGGGACATCGACGAGATGGAGCATGAAGGTCGTGGTCAGCTCATATGTCAAGCTGTTCTATTAAATATGCCACGAGATGCTGTGGGAGGGTAATAGGAGGCGTCGGAGGATAACCGCTTACTTACTTGCTCGCTCGCTCGCTCGCTCGCTTGTCCGTCCGCTGGTTTTTCCGTTCGTCCGCTCATTACCGGGGAACATCAACATTCTTCGGGCGTTCAGCCCTAGCTGTGGCCAGACCAATTTAATACTGACCCAACCCAGACGTCCGGGTCGCTCTGGCCGATGCGGCGTAGGGTTTCGTGATGGTGCTTCCCTGTTGTGAGATTCCGCGCTCAAAGTTCGTCGTTTCGTAATCGGTCCGCTTTGAGCTCAACGACATCTCATTGCGAGCAGATGCATGTGCAATGCAGCGTCCCGGTCTATGCAGACGCTCAGGAGTGAGTGCAAGCGTGGCATCATCCTTCTCTAATCCGAATTCTTGCTGCTTAGCAATGCCGATTCGCTTTGAACTCTGCGAACCGAGTTGGGATAATAATAATCAGACATCGCTGGAAACATCCGCTTCTCTACTTTCACGATTTCGTTTCTCTTCACTTAGGTACTTCTCGGTTGGCTTAGGTATTACCTTCCCGTTTTCGTAACGCTGACCGTTGACGTCTAGCCGCGAAATATCAGATGAGAGCAAAAGTAATTGGCGAAGTGATCTTTCTGAACTTGATTGGATAATAAAAGCGATGGCGGCCACCGGCCGTGTGATCGGTCGGACGCAAGGGTTGGTGCGCTATAAAGCGTCACGCGGTTCGAGGCTCGCCTGCGAGCTAACGGTCTGACCACAAAACAGGACAACGTCAACTTTTCTCTTCCTCTCCTGAGTGGTGTCGTCCGTTCACGCAGATGCGGAAGCGAGCCTGAACTCTTCGCTAGTTGCTGCGCAGCTTCCGCAACTACTAAGCCTCAATCTAGCCTGAGTGCTTCCTCGCGACAGTTGCCCACTCGCGGCCGTTGCCTTGACCTATGGTTTACCGCCGCGACTGCGACACGCCGGCTGCCGACACCTCGGGCTGCAACGACTTCGACCTCGGAAAACGTTTACTCAACTTGCTTGGAAGCCTCGAGGCAAGATTTCGCAGCATCCCGCAGACACCGTGACGAACTACCCGTTATCGCGATTGGGTGTCCAAGCGAGCGAGCGGACGGGCGGGCAGACAGCCACGCGAGAACGGCATGGGATAGCTCTTAATTCGGCTTATGGCCCGACAGGAAGCGAGCAAGCCGGCCACCAAGAAAACAAGCAGCCGAAGAAGACTCAAACACCTACTGGACTCCATGACACGCACGTCTCGTTGGGCCGTCATGGTCGATCGTGACAGCATGAGCATTAGCTTGATTGTCTAACGCGTGCTCGCTATTCACCGCTGATCCGAATCCCGTCAAGTCGGAGATTTTGTTCCGCATTTTTTCGTGCGTAGAGAGCGCGCGTCGGACGAGAAGAGATCCTGGTTTCCTCCGTAAAAACGTCAGATATCGGACATCACCGAATACGGAGTGAATGCGATGTCGAGCGCCGTTGTCAAAAAGAGTGGGAAACAAGGCGACACCTACGAATCCGTCTACGTCAGCGGTCGCACTAGATACTACGACGATACTAGCGATGTATAAAACCTAGTTCCACCGCAGTGACCTTCTAACCTTATTCTTATTATTCATTATGCATTCATTGGAATTTCGCTCGAAACGAACTGTTGTATTCAAATCTCACTGCGATGTCGCATAAAACGATTGGTTGATCGGTGATGATTGTCTTCTACTCACCTGGAATTAGAACATTGACATTAGAATATCATCGTGGTTGTCAGCTTCGTCACTATTGTTATTATTATTCAAATTCCAATGGCCCCGGGCGCTTCAGCTCGTTGAGAGAGGTTTTCAGAGTCCCGGCAAGAACGAAGCTCACGTCCTTGAATTTTGACAACTCATGAAGCCACAACGGTTTTCAGTGTAAGGAAAATTAAAACTTTTTGTAGCGCCAAGTGCCTGCCCAGTCCGTGAGTCGAGCTTCTCCACGGTCGGTTCCTCGGAACATTTTCTTTAATTCCCTCATCTTGCTCGAGTTCCGACTCGAAGCGGTCAGCGAGTCGACGTCGAGGGAAATAACGGTTTTCTCCCTTTGTGCGGAGACGAGGCCCGATGATAGCGATCAAGAATTGATCAATTCAATGGAGGATCATATGCCTCGGCCTATTAGAGACGAAGCGAACGAATAGTGAGTGGCTTTTGTGTACTAAAACGCGATCGCTTCTGCTCGTCCACCCCATACGATTACGATCAGCCTGGGCCGCACCCCAAGACGGCTCCAACTGATATTGTTGAAGTAGTCCATCCGATCTCGTCATCGCAATGCACGTTGAGTCGTTCGATTTCATTTCAGGAGAATACGTCAGGAGAACGAGGTATCTGAACCCACTATGATCGGCAGACGGTCTAGGATTCGGTAGATTTCAGGAGGATGGAGTTCTTCAAACAACTGTTTCGACATCCTCCCGACTCTGGGATCGGATGGTTCGTCCCTGAAAACTCGATGTATTCGTCATGAGTTCAAAATTGGCTCTGTTCCACTCGATGATGCTTCGATAGGAAAGAAATCCCGTCGAACAAATCGCTCAAATTACGAATCTCGACGCGCTAAGACAGATTCAAATTCTGCGTCGTATCTTCGGCGCGATCTATCGTATCGTTGTTGAAGCAATAAGCTGATGCACTCCTCTCCGAGATGAGGGAAGCAAGGACGAAGTAAAAGAAAGTTCTCAATTCAAACAGGGAGCGAAAGCTTCATCACGTCGTCCGCTAAGCCTTGTTTGCACGCAGAGCTCCGGGATCAGAGCTCAGGATCAAAAAGCAACACCATCCACAATAGACGGCGTTCCGAAGGAATGTTCTTTATTCATTCGACTCGAGCCACTCCCGTTTCCAAGGGGTTTCAAATTGCTCAGCCTTTGTAGTCGTGTGCTCCGGCATAAAGGACGTCATAATTATGCGGAGTGAAAATGAGGACTGGATGTAGGCAGAGCCCATGAGCGTCGAATTGGGTTTAAATGATAAGATTCAGGTGTGAGGAATTCTCGAAAATGAGGGGATGCGAAAAACAAGACGGACGAAAAATCACATCCGCCTACATCGTAGAGGTTCACAACGACTCGCCGAACGAGGCCGGGGCCCACCCGTGGTGTTCCATTCAGACGGCTACGGTTCATTTGCATTCTTTCCATTCCAGAATCTTTCCGTCGTTTCCAACGCTGACGCAAGATTTCCACGATTCTTCATTTTCGCGCCGGGTTTTTCTGTTGTGCTCAATATGGTTTACGGCTGACGCAAACTGACTCCGAGGAGAAGGTTGCTGACTGATTGAACGAAGGAGTAAACGCGGAATCAGCTGCTCCGGGATCGACCTATTCGCCGAAGGTGCCCTGCATTGCTTGAAATTCCGTCAGAGCTTGTCGGCCGGGAGCTGCGCTAAATCGACTTCGACAACCACCACGCATCCGCTTGACTCCTTGACTAGGTGCCCGCTTGCCTGTTCGCCGTCTTGATAATAGAGTGATTCCACTCGATGCCTGTCCTGCTCGCTAGCGCGCTTTCGTGCGGCCCGAGCCGAGGCCATAAACCCCAACGACATGCAGTTGCGGTATTCCTCCGTCGGGTGTGAAGGCCGTCCTCCGCGATGCCCCTACTGCACTCCTCTGACTTGCTCTTCCCCTGATCATATGTTGAGGTTCTCTGAGGTCCTGAAACGATGCGTTGCTGCAGCGATCCCGTATTGAGAATGGTAGATATGCACGAAACGAACCGCTGTCGCCATGCTTGTAAATCACGCTTTTCACCACTCGTTCTCAAAACACTGAGTGATTGAAACAGCCACGCGTCAGGGCAGCGGATGTATTTCGAGACTCTCCTCTGGAGGTGGTCGAGTGATGCTTCGTCCCTGCATCGGTGGTCGGCTCGTTTGATTCTTAGTTCGCCGCTCTGAATGGACGTCGAGAGACAACAACCTTTGAACAGGGACAGCAGAGATCCAATGATGCAGACAAGAGGGGAATCGATGTGAAGAAAGATCGCACAATTGGAACACCTGTTGCCGAGTCTCAATCTCCTGAATCTGAGGGCATACCGACTGTCTGATCTTTTCAATTAGGAAGTCTCAACGACTGGTTCGATGTCGGAAGAGGAGTCGGGAAAAGTGCTGATTCAGACAGTATGATGCAAGAACTGTTCATTGAGAGCTCGTTTTCACTGTTTGACGCTCCCTCTTAGAGGTGCTATTTCGAGAGGCTCCTGCCTTGAAGAATGCGAACATGTGTTCGCGTCGGGTCCGATGTTTCTCCGCCACCCGATTCGGCATGGCCCCGGATGCCGAGTTTAATGTCGCGTCCGAAGGAATTGGCGCCTCCTGAGCGGAACGACCGTTTGAAGACGATGTTGCCAAGGGTGATTTGCAAGCCACATCCGCTACGGGAAAGGATGCCGAGCCACAACTCCCGCAACAACGGATCTTCCAGCTCATAACGTAGCCCATCAGGCCGATTGATTCCCTCAGAGACACCTTCCTATCCACAAAGTCTGCTGTATGAGTGGCCCCACTGATATCTGTATATCGATAGGAAACGGCGAAATATGAGCCCATTATTTGGAGGTCGGCACATCAAAAATGACTTCAGGTAGTGCATATCGCCACGGTAACTATCTAGCAATTTTGTTCTGATCCCTTGTCGCCAATTCTGAGATTGCATTGTTTTCCTCGGTCCGTTTGGAGAGAATCTTCCAAGATTCCAAGGCGCGATTTGGGAATCGAGAGTTCGTTCATGGTCTGTCTGTGGAAGTGACCCTTGGATTTTTTGAGGATATTTTTTTCCGAGTCAATCTCAACTTCTGCATCTCGGAGGACTTCTCCTCGCTAGCTCCTGAGACGGAGACTCCGGGGTCAAGTCCTCGACTTGAACCGACCGTCATCAAGTTTCGGAAGCGAACAAGTTAGCTTTGTAAGTTTCTTCGTGAACGAGGGAGGTGCAAGAGGTTGTCGATTAGAGGAGTCAGCCTACCATTCGGATGTGAATTGTTTCCGGAACGCCCCGAACTCTTTGAAGCTAATGGATCCTAAATCGTATTCCTGTCCACAATTTGCTTCTCGTTTGTTTCCATCGAATATGCCCAACAGTCGCAAGATGTAGAACACCACTGAAGTCGGAGCAGGCTGTTGCGAGGATATGACGCTTAGTTGCGTACACATGTTCAGCTGCTTGTCTTTCTCCTCTATATAATTACGTCCCGTAGGAGCGGCACCGTCTCGAGGAAACCCGGCTCAATAGATCTTCGAGGTGGTAAGAATAACGATGCAGATCATTATCTCTCGTATCATCGCCTCCTTCAACTCGCGGACTCGCGTCGCGGGGAACGGTCAGCTTGTCTTGTCCCCTTCGTCTCCAGCAAAGGAGCAACAGATGTCTTGCGAGAGATAGAGAGGAACGTTTGGGTGAAACTTAGGGAGCAGGAGTTCATTCGCGGCGAATCCACCGAAAAAACTCGCTCCAGACAGCGCCCTGAAGCTCGGAAGATATATCTCGTTCTTGTGGGAGAATCTGCCGGGTGATGGTAGGAATGGGCCGATGATGCTCCGTAAACAAACCAGAGATTCCATCGGGGAGATCCCAGAGGGAGCGAATCGATCAGCAACAAATCAAGAACCATTGCTACGGGGTAATAGCGACTCCGGCAGTGTAGTGCACGAGTGAATAGCTTCTTTTATAGAGCGTTAAAAGCTCGGAATCTGCTTGCAAGGTGAAGCCAACGCCACATGAAAGAGGAAATTCCTGTAACGTTCCGCCGCCTTCGATCGTTGCAGATTTCGCAAGACGCAGACCGGAGGCGATCTCCTCTCTCTCTTTTGCTTCCTCTCGAAGTCGAGTCGTTCAGGAGGAGGACCGCTTGACTTCCACCACAACTTAACCAGCGACTCATTGTCACGCTTTGGGTCTGTTCGTCAAGTTGGTGGGTTGGCAGGTAGGCGGGTGGACAGCCCCGAAAGCGAAGGAACAGCAAGTTGTGTGCAGAGCATTGCAACCTTATGACACGACAAGCTGCCGGGAAGACCTGGCTGAATAAATTTAGCAGCTTGCTAATGAACTTTGTCCGAGTGGTGGTCACCGCACTGTTTAAGCGGCTAGCAGGCTGTCGTTCCTCCCTATAGTGGCAACTCCGTTCGGCGTAGCGGAGCAAGGGGTCATCATGGCCCGTTGTCGCGTCTCGTTTTAAACACGGCTCCCCTAGTCCCCTAGCGGGAAGAGTTCGCTTGTTGGGAGAAGCACAGCGGAGGCGGCAGAGGAACGTTCAGTAGATGGCGGCAGCAGACAAGACGACCAGCATCTTGACAGGGGGTCGTACAAGACGGAAAGATAAATAAGCCACCGAGGCCAAACGTGTTCTCCGCCCTTCGCATTGAAATTCACTTTCTCGACCGGCTGCCCCCGGCCCGGAAAGGGGACCGCTTGAGAATGGGAAAACCGTCCTGACCGCCTCTTGGCCACGGCCACGAGAGAGAGTGGGAGCCGCGATATTACCACCACGACCGGCATCACATCAAGCAACGGGTTCTGAAAAGTAAGTAAGGCGTTCGTAAACGCATCCATCAACTCTATTTCCTCTGCCGACATTTTCTCCACAGCGAAAACGACAGGGAAAAACGAGTGGAAAAGGAACTTGTCAGAAGCTACAACAGCATCGTTGACGTCCGGAGAAGCCGTACCGACTGTCTCCCTGCACGAAAACAGGAAGAAAAAAAAAAGTTCTATGAACCGCATGAGGCCGGATTCTTATCGAGAACGAGAACTCTTTTGCAAGCAGAAGTAAATTCTGAATCTGGCGGCTAGTTTTCCGACAGAAGCGTGTACGAGATCGTCGACCTCGTTTTTTGTTTTCTTCCAAAACTCGGACGGGAGCGGGCCACTTTGAATATCTAAACTTTTAATGACCGGAGAAGACTCATTTTGTGCAACTGTCAATTTCCAAATCACTTCGTGGCGTCATTCAGACGGCCGCATGGTACTTTGTATCCAAACGGGAAGATGATGGGAAGGCATCTGTTTCGGCGAAAAAAAAAAAAATGACTTCACGGCTCCCCGTGACAGATGCTCCTTGTCATGCGATAATATATCTCGTTCGAGAAATTCTGAACAACTCAAAACTGACTCTGGCAGTCCCCGAATCGCGGACATTGAGATGTTCAAAGATGAGAAGGAGGCGGAGACGAGATCCGTACTCGGTTGGCATCGTCGGACGATTTTCACTCTGTCGTGAACCTTCGAACCGAATTCAACGGGACGTTATCCCATGATGGCTCTGAAGGACGGGATTTCCGGCGGTGTTTCCGTTTGCCATTTCTCTGTTTGGCGGAAATCTTCTACACTGAAAAGGGTTAGGGCAAGTTCACGACTGAGCGGACGAACGGATGAGTCGGCGGTGGCGCATTCTATTTTCTGTTCTATATCGTTGATCGAGGCGTGCCGCAGGCGACCTTGACGTGATCCTTGAGCTTTCTCCAAAACAATAGAAGCAATCAAGCTCATTGAGTCAACACGTGGGTCCACCTTAATGTCCTCAGGACTAGATGAGAAACGTTTCGGACACCTCCATCTTGTCACTGTCATTCTCAGCTTTAAAACGATCGGTCATTGTGAGGTATGTGAATGTTCGTGGCATTTTCGAAGTTGTTCCGGAGCCTCGATGGCGGAAACTGTTTAATTATCGAAGTACGCGGTTTGATTTCGAAATTCCGTGGAATGCTCGGACTTCTGGTCATTATCTCTGAGCGATGGAAACAGTGATTTTGATTCCTGGACATTTCGACTCGACTGGAGCACTCGTGGTGTGAGCAAAGCTTCGATTGTTGCGAACTCATCGCTTGCTCGAGGCCAAATTCATCACTGAAGCGTCAAAATCCCTCTCTGTTTCCGAACGAGCGATATGGGTTTGGACAAAATCCGCGCTACGCACAAGATGCTTAGTGGTCCTCATATCAGAAGAGTTGTGTTGACACGCGAGCAGGGCTATCCATCTCTAACGAACGATGCTTGAGATGAACTGAACAAACAGTTGAGAGCCGCCGACAGTTGTGAAGCGACAGCGCTAGTATCGGATCAGTCAATATATTCAAGCGATCCATGCATGGCGATGCTCGCAATATCGGTTGCAGGAGCCTCCCTTATCCGTCCTGCCTCACAATCCGTCCGTCCGTCCCCCGTTGATTCGTCAGTCAGTCAGTCAGTCATCCCGCCGAAGGCTGGTCGGCTTCTCTGCTGTATCGTTCGTTGCGGCTAAACCGGTTTGCTGTATTTAGTCGCCGAAAGCCTTAACGCAACACAACGTAATGTACACCGAACTGAATAATCGGATACCACCGAGAATTCTCGTCTCGTCTTCATGGTTCTATATCGATAATGGCGAATCTGCATGCCGTTCTGACTTAATAAGCGATCGACCGACGCCATCGATGCAACCGAGAAAACAACTGTTCGCGTGTTACGAGTTAGTGGAAGTGTGTCTGTCTCGACATTGTGTTCCGGCAGACTGAAGAAGTTTCTCTTTCGATGGAGGCAGTGAAGGACAGCCGCATTCGATTCTTGCCTTGACTCGTTCCTGCTCTTCCTCCGGGAGAGTTGTGAACTTCAGCCGCGATATCGGCTCCTAGGGACTTTCCAAAACCTTCGTGATGAACATTTCACCTCAGAACCCCTGTTTCCCATGCGTCAGAACGAATCGCTCAGGTATGAGTTATGGTACGCCACGATTTCGGATTCTTCGGAGGTTTGATGAAATCTTTCCCTTTGCCGTTGTGAACGATGCGAACACTCACGCGAGCGATAAGAGGGATCGACAAAACTTGCATCTATTCAAGAAAAGCTCCATCGGTCCTCGTCCTCCTGAGCCGTGTTTCACGTAGCGTCCTCAGAACTCCTATTCGTGACTTTTCAGTAGAAACAAAATCTGGCCGTCCGGAAGAAGCAGTTGGACGCCCTTACGTGCTTTGCATGAAGCGCGAATGACAAGAACGTGCAGTGGTACAAAGACCACAATTCTCAGGGCTATAAGACGAAGAATCTCTTTGCGCCGGCTACCGCTGTTGCCCCTCCCTCGCCACCCCTGGGTTGTTTCTCTCTCCGTCTTGACCCGTGTTCGGCCCCTTAATTTCTTCTTGCAGCAAATTGCTCCCTTACAGAGAGGTTTCCACTGTCCGGGGAAGTCTCTGACTTTCTTCCGGAAGCGAGGAAGCCCTCCTGGAAGCGATAAATAATCCCAGTCTCAAACCATATCTCAGACTGTTTACATTGTGCCTTCACCCGGTGCTACCACCACCAACACGTATACAGCCGAGGGAGCTGTCGTGCACCAGCTGCAGCTAATGAGAAGTGACGCCAGCTATCACGCTGGACGTCCGATCGACCTGATAGAGAAGCATCAGCATCGGTCCGGAGGTTTTCGACTTCCTTCAGAATTTTAGCTTTGAGATCATGAACTCCGAAGAGTGGAGAAATCCCTTCGGCAAGTTCTGTCGACGGTGTCTGTTGACTTCATGTTGTTCGATCCCAGATCTGAATCTCGATCTCTCTCTCTTTCTCTCTTTCTCTCTTTTGCTCTTTGAATGAATCGACGACACGAAGACGACTACAATTTGCAAGTCAGAGCGACAGCGCCGGTTTCCATCGCCTTCCCGGTTCGCTCGAGGATTCCCAGAAAGCGCAATCGTCGATATCTGGGCATTCCCAATGTTCTAGGCTGCGTTTTCGTCAGAAAAATTCTTAAAGGGCTCGTGATTCGAGATGGGATTCCAGACCGAAATGATTCAGGTTTGCTGCTTGTGGAGGCCCGGGGCCGGACAAACAACCAACGAGAGTCGTTAGACGGTTGTGTGAGTGGAGAGGTGCGCGACGTTCCGGCTGGGTGGGATTCATTTTTCATCGAGTTGGCCGAGACGGAAGAGAGCACTCTACGCACTTGTGGCTGCCGCTTCTCCTTTCATAATGGTGTGCAAGCGTGGTAAGCATCCTTTGCGACGTCGATTTTTTCTCTGCTCTCCAGATGCGTCTCTCGGATCCCTTCGCCGTCTAGCCGCCTGTTCCAACAACTTCGGTTGCTTCCGGGTCTCCGGGGTCTTGTCCTTCAATGACTCACGGGATCTTCCGTCACCGCTGGCACCTGTCCTTGTCCTTTGCAAACAAATCGAGTTCCGGAATCGGCGAAGCTTGCGGATCCGGTCAGAAGCGCGCGTTCGGCGACAGAAAACTACGCCCGAAAGCGGGCGTCGTTTTCGGTCGACGCGTGGAAGTGACGCGCGTATAGCCGGCGACTGTTTATGATCTGTTGTGTGTTATGAGAATCGCAATCGTCAGTCCGGTTCGCTGGAATTGGGTCAATGATTCGACAAGTCCTGAAGCAGCCATCCGTCTGGAAAACTCAAGAGCCGTCCCAGCGACGAAAATCCGAGAAGGTTCTGAACAAGCAAACAGTGTGGTTGCGTGCGCTTGTTGAAATCAGCTTCGTATGAATTCTTGAGCGAATCTCTTGAAATTCTGTTCTTGACTCCGAGTGGAACACAGCTTGCTCAGACACTCAAACGCGCTGGCGGGCGGGCTTGCGCGCACGTACGCACGCTCGTGCAGCCACAACGAAATGGCATCTGGGTGAGGTCCGCAAAATGGCCGTTTTTTGCCCGGCGTCATCTTCTCACCTTTATGCGGCAATTCGTTCCCTCATCCGGTCGTCCGTCTGTAGCTCTTTTCGTTCATTCGTTCGCTCTTCCCTTGCATCGCTCTCGAAATAAAACTCTCATGCTCTTGAGTTTTTTCTTTACTTATTCTCCGCTTTTTCTTCCTCCCGCTGACACTCTTACTTGGTACTTCAGTCGTATAATACCCTCGAAGTTGAACGCGCTTCAGGGATTCGAGTCGTCGCGACCGACGGGACGCAGATGTGAGAGGAAAGGAAAAGGAGCAACGGCCATGTGACTCGAGTTTTCCAGATCTGCGAAGGTGAAACAGACATCTCCGAATTCGTTCGCAGGAAAATCTGGATCTTCCCTCTTCGGGAGAGGGCTAAACAAGTTTTTGACTTGTGAGGATACAACTTTTTTTGAGTCTTGTTTCGAGGGAGCACATTCCTTGATTGGAGAATGTGGAAATTCTTCCACCGGAATTCGAAGGAAGGTCTCGCGGTGCTGAGTGCAAATGTGATGATGGATTTGTTTACCTCGGAGCCTTGTGTTCTCTCCGCATTCATCGTCGAATGGTCTTTCACCGCGTCATGTGATAATGGTTTCTATTTTTTCTTCGAAAGGTTCTTCAAAGAACGCCGAGGAGGAATCGAAAGGTTATCGTTCCTCCACTCGTAATCGAAGTGATCCCATTCACCTTTGTGGAACGCTCAGCATCCGAGCAACATCCTCAAGATTCTCATCCATCGGCTGAACGGAGCGACGAGAGAGCTTCGCCGACAATTGGAAATAGAACAGAAAGCCGGAGCGTATGCAACGCTTTGGTATTCAACGAGGTCAGTCGAAGTTGAATCGAGGAATTTTTGAGTGAAACTTTCGCTGAATTTCTCCTGTCGAAGGATCAGATGCGCGTGACTGCACTCCGGAACGAAGGTGCTGCCGCGATTCAACTTCTTTGCCGCGTCGATTGTAACCAGTTTGACGACGAGAAGTCGCGTCGTGTTCGTCCTTGTACCGTGGTTCTCGTCACTGAGAGCCGGATATCAGTCGAAGGTGAGCAGCTGCCGGTAGCAGGTGCCCGAGACATATTCGATAAACTCTGAGAACAGCGGCAGCAGCGACCATGACGACCGTACAAGTTATGGCACGCTTTGGCTTGTCGGCAGCGTTTCCCCCGGTGACGGGTCGCGGGTCGTCGTAGTCGGAGGTTCTATCTTGAATTCGCGCAGTGCGTCTGCCGCGAATTCGATCCGAAGGTGTTCGTTTTCTCCTCAACGGTGGCTCGACTAGAGTTACACTCGTTCCTGATAGCTTCGTTTCCACACAGAGATACCCACGGTGCCTCGAGGAAATGAATGAGTACACCCCCCTCCCCCCTCTTCCCGTCCCGTCCAGGAGGTTCGAGGATTCCCCAACTTCCAATTCTCAAGAGCCTGGAGCGATGTCAAAAAATCAAAAGTTCCTCAGGCTCTGGTGCGCGAACCGGTCCAGCTGCCGGAGTCCCCGATCTGTGGCAACTGATGGTCACGAGTCAGATGCGCACGTCATAAATATTAAGCTCAATATCCATCATTGTTGGCTGGAAAAGAAGGCAAAGCATGTCGAGGAAAGTCAAGACGATGCAAGGGTCTTGCTAGCATTGGACCGGAGACTGATGGCCGCCGACTTTTACTCTGCTAGGGCGGTGAGTTGAGCGAACAGGCATCAAGGAATAGGGCTTCAGGGGCTTTTAGTTAAACTACAGACTTAATATTGCTGTAAGGTATGCGAACACATTTCAGGATCACAGGTGGGCCGCGGATGATGAATGGCTTCTTTTGACCGAGCGGGCGGCGGGCCGACAGAACGGCCTTGCCTGCCCGCCGGCCGGCCGGCCGCTCGTTCGTCTACATACTCAGCACGGTGGCACACACCAATCGGTCGGTTCTTCGAAGACCATCAAAAATACTCCGGCAGAACGACCGAGCGGGCGGATGGATGGATGGATGAGAGAGAGAGTTGATGTACACAACCCTTCGAGACATGTTCACCGAAGTTTGAACATTTCTCATGTAGCCTGTCCCATCACCGACAGAGGATGACACTCTGAGAAAAATTGCCGAAGCTTGCGGAACGTGGAGAAGTTTCCTAGGTGTTTTCCCTTTCTTTCTTTGGCGCTGACCTGTTTCGCGCGCGGCTTGAATCGAGAACAAATCGAGGTGAGCTGGAATAATACCGACAAAGGTCCGAACCGCGGCGACCGAGAATCCGATCCAATTCCATTGGTAAATTCGTTGCAGCACAAATACACTCCTGCGGGAACTCATCCAGCTTCCAGGGAGATTAGGCGTTATTGTACGGGCGGTCCGGACTCGCTCGATTCGGGGAGACCGATGTGAAATCGAAACAAGTTCCGAGGGTCGAGCGTGGAAGCTTCGCCAAACGACCTCGCGAGCAACGACAGTGGACAGAACGAGCTTCCTCTGCGGTGAGGTGGAGAACCAGTGGACTGTGGAAACATCGGGGAAACAGAGCGAGAGAGGAAGGGAAGAAGCAGCTGGAGAATGTCGGTCCTCTCAACTTCGATCAGGACTATCCGATCGGCTCAGAACTGCCTGCGAGGTATTTAAAGTTTTGTCCGTCCGCAGATTGGCGTCTGCGTAAGAAACTCCATGAATATATCTATCATAAACTCGTCGGCGAGACCTGCGACCCGTCTCGAGCTACTTCGGACGGACGACAGAACCGGCGAGCTGTCGAAGCATCTCACGAGAAGTTGGTGGGAAGCATCACTTCATCTTCGAAAAGGCAAAATCGGAGATTTCTCCCGCCGGCGACGATTTCGAAAGGTGACAGAATGAGCATGTGACAAGTCACTTGTTGTTCCACGAATGTCAAGACGAGCCGGAAACAGCGAGACAGGGGCTCCGATCTCGTGGGGACTATTGAGAGAGGAGGCGAATTTTCGTATGACACACCATCAGATGAAACGTCAACGATGTATGAGACTCCTGTTGCATTTTGCGGTGAATCGCTAAGGAAACGGAAATCCTCAGTGTTGCATCGTTCCCTGCGTGGGGCATCCGATACAGTGTACCCATGGCAATCGATGCTGAGTGCCTTCTTGCTTGCTCTCGTGGCTCGCAGGGTAGCTGCTGAGATGTCAAATAAAATTATCACATTTGTTTACCCTTTTCTCCTCTCGCTCTTGTCCGCCCGGTCGCACTCCACTCTTTTGAGGGAGGACGGGCTAAGGTGACATGAATCACTTGAAGAACATTTGCTTTGCGCAATAGAATCGAGATCCGAGAATCAGATCTCCAAAAAGCCGGCGTAGCGAACAAGTTGTGACGCCAACACTCTCCGAGAGATTGGAGCGATTCAACCGGATCCACACTTTGAGCAACTGCTGCGGCTGCTTCTGCCCACAACAACCGTGTATGATCAGCTGCGCCTTCCGTCGTCGAGGGCGGCTCATCGTCTCCACCGAGAACCCATGAGCGAATATTCCTCCCGACGCATGGAGGGCGGCGGCGGCGGCATCAATGTTCGGTCAGCCCGGCGAGATGACGAGGCATCGATGAGATGATCCGCGATTCGTCAGTGGAGCAATCTCGGCTCTCTTTTTTTTTTCAATCATACGCTGTCTCCTATCAACACGGATCGCTGACTCGCCTGCCCGTCTCCGGGACGCGAGGGCCACACACAACGCAAAAAGGGTCAAAGCGAATCGGGGACATCGCTGATGGAGTCGAGATGATGGAGTGATGTATTCATGGAGGAGTATCGGATTCCCAATCATGCACTGAACTGTTAAAACACGGTATCCGGTTCATGTTTGGAACAGAAGCAAGTTCCCGAGACGCTTGTTTGATCTTGTTCAGTAATAACACCGGGAACTGCGAGCGTCGCAGAAAACAAAAAAAACTTGTTTTGAGGCTTTGGGTCGGATGATCCGATTATTGAGAGGATCCCTAGAGAGCACGAGCCCCCCGGACAAAACTTGCAAGTGTCCAGCTAAGCAGCGGGCGACGATGTAGTCGACGCGACGACCACCACATCTTGTACGCTGATGACATTGAAGTCAACCGACAGAGTATCCGTCTTTCTCATACAATTGAATTCGTCAGCCGCACGCTTTGGCCGTGAAAATTTGTGGAACTCTTCGCTTCGATCTAAGGTCTGTTCTTGGGAATTCATCCGTAACATGAAGCACTTGATGAAGATTTCATGGCTCCTCTCGAACTCTAATGTTTTTCCTCTGGATCTATCGAGGGCTGTGGATGTTCTCCCCAAGAATGGATCCTTCGTTACCAATGTCCAACGAGGAAGTAGAGATAGCTTTCGTCCTGACGGCGGACCTTGGGTGTGAGCCACCTTGGGTCGACAACGAACTGGATGAAAAGCAAACTAACGCCGGCTGAGTGAGTGAGTGAGTGGATAGCTAGGTCAGTAGTGGACGAGGCTCTTCTATTTGTAGCTAACGGCCTCGTGAGGTCGTTGTTCGCTCTCGTTGAGGTACTCACCTGTAGAATTCGAGAGAGCCAACATCGGGACAAGCAAACGAGACGGCTGCTGCGTTAGGCTGAAGAGGTCACTGCAATCGCACGCACAGACTGGACCGACGGAGGGATGCGAGGACAAACCGACAGATAGACGACCGATTGGTTCGCCGGGGAGCCAAGTGGTAAGCCAGCCGCTTGGCCAACCGGCTGCTAGGTCGCCGGCTGGAAAGCAAGCGAGCGAGTAGGGTGTCGATCGGACGACATGCTTCGACTCAGATCGGATCAAGGTAATCTTATTTGGTCAACATCGCTTGCCACTCTGCGACCCGACCACAGCCTGGGGCATTCCCAGTTGGAGCCCACCGCTGGATTCATAGGAACGATTTCGGTCACTGACTTGTTTGCGTGTTTATTTACTCGTCGTTTGCTCGTCTAGTACGGGAAGCAATTCTGCCAAACCGCTTAAACGCCATAACGCTCATACTCCGTGAAAGCGCCAGAAATATGAACGGTATGGTACACCGAACTTCCTAGCAGAGCATCGAACATACACAATCTTTTAGAATAGTTACAATATGATTTGTCCCCGTCGGTATCGAGTCTTGATTCTGTTTTTCCCAACTCGAGTGGCGCGAGTTGTTCCCGATCTTCGAAGCATGCGAAGTCATCTTGAAGAAAGAAATTTCTCCGAGAATCCTCAACAGTGCTTGACGGAAGGATCTCTCATCGCAGTTTTTGCAGCGTTCTCCTTCCGTCAACGAAGTTTTGAGGTCTGAGAGGTCGGTCTGGATGTTTGAGTTTTGAGCTGGGTATTACGATAATCCAGAGAGAAGAAAGAAACGATAGTTTCATCCTGGTCGCTCGCTCCGTCGGTGGATAGTTGCTGCATGGTAAGCAAGTTGTACGGGAGGCTGGATCGCTGGATGTCGAGACGTCGCTCCAAGCTTCACTTTCGGCGAGCGATTCCACAAAGCTCGCTTTAAACATCGGCCCGGCCTACCGGCGCGGCGTCCTGGTCGTGAACCTTGTCATTGTTGTTGGCGAGGCACGCACAGAACGCCGAAGATTAGGAAAAGAAGGAAAACACTTTTCGGATCAGTCGAGAATTTGTTACGATGGGTTTTGATGCGTTCCGAAGTTCAAGGAGAAGCGACGACGATCCGATGACGGCACTTGCCTAACAATTATTTCACTGCTAAACCCCAAGGTCAGGCTGCCGACACCAGGAGTGCGAATTTAGATTTTGATGATCGCTTCATTGCCCTCCGATAATGTAGCTCGCTTCTTGCTTGTGCTAACGTGCCAGAACGCTTGCGATAAGTATTGCGACATCTTTGCCCCGCGCTTCAGCATTGACGCCAGTCAACCACCCGCTGTGGAAGCGGACAAGAAAACGTTCAAATTAGGGGGAGCTCGATCGTAGGAGCCCGAGACTGAATTGAGTAATGCATAAATATTTATAACAAACACCGAAGCAGAAAAAGGGGCATCTCATCGGTCTTATGTTAGAGTTCCGTACAACTCAACACGGGCAGGGGCTTGGTTGACATCCAAATTTAGGAGCGAATGTTCAGAACGGAACTGTTCCAGAATAGACGAATCATAAACATTCGTACTCGAGGTGGAGCTCGTCTCGCTCATGCTCCCCGACTCCGAGGGAACTCATTTGAGTACATCCTCCACTCGTGATCGGATGGAGACAGCATCCGACGCTAGACCTGCTCGAGACAATACCTGCGATCGGGCGGAATAGACCGGAGAGTATTTCGAAAGTGATGAAATTCGAATGTTTCATCGGCCTTTGATGCAGACGAGTACTCCCTGAGCGAACTCGCATTCTCGTAGTTTCTTTCTGGATGGAGTGATTCTTCCCAAACGGACTCGTGACCGATCCAGGACTCATTTCTAGCGCTATGTCCGTCGCCGACAGTGGCTACGACGATGACGGCAACGTGTAAAGGCTCATAGACTCGGAGTCAAGGGTGGAGACGACCATAAGAGACAACGAAGCTGAAGTTTATCTCCTTGCTTGTAGCCGACGCTTTACTCGCAGAAGGAGATTCGCGTCTGGGGAGCAATATTAGGAACAGCAGAAGCAGCAGGACAGAGAATGACCAAATTTCGGAAACAAACCCTTAAACGCTCGTGTGGCTCTTCTCTCACTGAAAGAAAGAATGAAGGTCCAGGCTCTGAGTGCGAAGGTCACAAACGAGAACCCGTTCCCAAATGATCTGGTTTTTTTTTCGTCTGCTGTATTCCTCCTTAATTGATTCGCCGGTGCGTTTATGACCCAGAGCTCTGTTCGTTGTCGGTCGTGTTCGCGTGTACTGTGCCTTCCCAGGTGCCTCTTACTTCATTGGTTTTGAGCTTCACGACCATGAGAAGTGGCGAGGAGATGACAAGATGAGGCGGCGCGAGCGGGAAGGGGCCGGCGATGAGGGAGACGAGAGTCGGTAGAGGGGACCGAAGGATACGAGGCAAGAGTAACAGCCGCAAAACCAGACACTGCAGGGGAATCTGCGGGGAAGCGCATAAGCTAACAAGAAGCTATTATGGAGCGGAGAAGGCGAGATTGTATCGGTTTTTTCTTCTCTTCTTCTTGGCCTCAATATACTCGAGCTGAGGCTTCAGTTAAGGCTCGCGCGCAGCCGCCTCCGCCGCCTTAGGCATCTCTGCGCTATCTCATCTGCATTAGGGAATGTCAACTCACGCCTTACTAACAGCCTAAAATGAGCCCGAAAAGGCGACGACTGCGACGACGAGAATACTGTCTATTCGCGACGTGGTCGAGTCATTCGACTTGGAATCTATTTGCACATCCGGCTCGTCGACACCGAAGATGAAAGCCTGTCGGAAGATTCGCGAGAAAGTTCCATAAAGACCCCGCCGCGGTCGAACATCACGCCTCCACCTCCTTTTCGGCGCTTAGAACCGAGAGCACGGAACTGAATATCGACGCAAACGAACGAGTTCCGAAGATTAGCTTCGTGCAAAGTTTTCAGCTCTTAGTCGGTGAGGAACTACTCTCATACCACAATCGGACTCTAGTCTGCGCGAGTCGAGTGACCACATCGACGAACTCGACAGTTTTGACAGTTGGCTGAACGGGTCCGGTCGCGATGAATTCTCGCTCATCCTGTTCCCCACTAATACCCAATCGGTTCCAGTTCTTCGACGCGCTCTTCTTATTCCTCTTAGTTTTATGCGGTCGACTTCACAAATTTCATCTCGCAGCGAATGAGCGGCCGCTACTCGAGAATAATCTCGCTTCCCTCTCCCGTCTTGCCTCGATTGAAAAAGGAATCTCCCTGAATCTAACCCAGAGGTCACCCGACAGATAAGATCGACAGCTAACGAACCTGTCAACGATCGGCATTAATTCGGTATCGACCTCATCGTTGAGCCGTTTCTGAACCTTTTTTTCTTGCTGTTCCTCCGAATCGCAATTATTCCGAGGAGTCGTTGCTCGATTTCGTTTCATGTGGACTTCTAGCTTTCCAAAATCACTTATGCTATCTTCGTTTCCGTTCATCTATCGATTACCGTTGGAGAGGTTTATCTACTTTTAATCCGCCGAGGCGAGATCGCAAAAGGAGAGTTAGGGACGGGTCCGAGCTGCCAGCTGAGTCGATAGGGAATAGAAAGCTCCTTTGAACACTGTGGGAAGTTGCCAAGCGACCGCGGAGATCTGCTATCGTTGGGAGATCGAGGAGAACTTCGCAGTTGAGACATCAGAAAGGAGTCCAAGGACGAGCGCTTGCCCGCCCGATTATTGCGACATGAAGATGTTGGAGGCCGTGCATTCAGTGCGCTGATGGCATCGATTCCTCTTCGGACCAATCAGACATCCGATCGTGAACGAGAGTAACCCGAAACCATTCCTGATCCGAATTCAACCCATCATCAAATGGAGGAAGGGTTTTCCTCCTCTGTCCACAGGGGAGAACGGAACGAATCGAGGAATTAGTTGGAAAACAAACGGAGAATGCGACACCGGGAAAGGATGGAGTGATACCAAGTGCAAATGTTTTATTGACATCCGAACGACATTGTCCTCAAGAGATCTCCAGACGAAACGAAGCGAATTGGTTGGCACTTCGTGATATCATTAAACGATCACGGTGAGCAGTTTGGACACCATCCAAGAGATGCACAGCCACAGTCTGAGTGAGAAAAAAAAGGGAAGCATCGCCTGCAATCCTTGATTCCCTACAGAATGTCCTTGACTTCTGGCCGCCAAGCGTTACTTCTTAACATATTCTAGCTCCAAAAATCGTTCTGTCTCCACTAGGGCTAACGATCGAGTGTTCCCGAGTCTTCAGTCTTTATATGTCATGATGATATTCTCTTCCAGATAAGCTCAAAACAAAGTTCAACTCCGGCTCTGTTCGATTAATTGGCCGACCGACCGACCGGCCGGCGTGCCTGCCTGCCTTCCTGACAGCCGATCCCATTATCCGTCTGCCTGACTACCCTGGCGCGCGGCTGCGACATTATCCGTCCGATGTAACGATCATCGGCTACAATGGCTGAAAGCAGCTCCACCGACATAGGTTCGGCCTGGAGTGCTGGTTCGGGTTTCACTCTTCGACATTTTTGAGGTCGTTCCCGATGGCGATGATCGTGGGCGTATTTTAAACGTTCCGGATTTCATGCGCAGGAATGAAATGCGATGTCGCCGGCGATCCGGATGTTCGGAATAATGTTTCCCGAAGAGAAAGTTTTTGGTGAAAATCTTCGGAAATGAGGATTCAAGTTCTTTACGTCGTTCCGTCTTGGTTCAAGGGACGCCGAAGGTCTCTCCTGTCCTGCGTTCGCGTGCAGACAGGAGATGCTCCAATTTTGACATTTTTGAAATCACGCATGAGGACGAAGCTCTCCCGGAAACATTCCTGAACTTCGATGTTTCAGAGTAGGGCTAAGCGCTCGGGGTTTTTAGTGAGCGTTTGTCCTCTGAGTGAGTGAGTGAGTTGTCCCGGTTCCCGCGCAGCCTTCCCTGCGGGGTCTCTACCACTCTCCGGCTATTTATCCATCGTTCGCGGCCCCACCTCTCGGGGAGTTTTTATGACGTTACCACTTGAGAAATTCTACTTTGAAGCGAACTCGAGCCAAAGTAAATGCGCAAATCGTTACCAGGCTAAGAGGGCACCCATCCATCCGCCCACCCACTCACTCACTCAGCTTCCCATCTGGGATGATGGATAAGCGAAGATGCGTTGCGCATGCTCGACAAAAACCCGACGATGTCGACGAAAACAGAACCAGCCTACGGGCAATTAAATCGAGTCTGTTTCTCTATCGTCTTCCATGGCCCACCAGACTCCCACAAGGTTTAGTTTTCACTTTTGCTCCCGCTCGCTCGGAAATTTGCCTCGCGCAGTGATTTCCCCCCGCAGTCGTCGAAGATAGCGCTTCGTACCAAACATCGAAATGTCGGACGGAACTCACGAGCCGCGAAGCCGCTCATGAGGTGGGTTAGTGCGCGAGGTCGAAGCTATACGCATGGGAGCCGTCAAAACGGCAATGGCAACGTGTCCAACGGCTTCTCGCCACGTGAAGAAGTTCTTTTTTAATGCCACAAAACACACATACCTTCCCTGAAAACACTGCTATATCACACCTGAACCGCGGCCAGCAGTCAGATCTCCTATTCTTAAACGCCGCCAGGAGAAGTACTTCTCCCGACTCCGCTGGGGACCCACTGCCGTTACGACCTCTTACGATACTTTCCGAGAGTTCCTATTTCGCAGCGGAGGCTTCCGCCTTTCATCCTCCGAGGGCCTCCGCTAACACCAAATAATAGACGGCGCTTTGGGTCCTCCACTTTCTCCTCCTTTGTCCTTCCGTCGTTTCGTTCTCATTCACTTATTCTTCTGCGCTTCGGTCGTTTCGATTAAATTCAGCCGCTATACAAGGGACAGCGACACATTGTATCTTCTTGCGTGCCGAACCAACTAAGCAACGATCGGAAAAACGTTAGATCTCGAAGAGTGAGTCGCGATTCCGCTAAAACGGCGTCCGAATCTCTCCTTTCTCTCTCTTTATGGGTTCCGTCTCATTCGCCGCAAGCTGGGGTTCTCGACTCATTTTTGAACCAGGAGGTCAACCGCCAAGGAACATCTCGTCGAGCAGTTGGAATCGAAAGCTGAACGCGTGGGTGAAACATGCGATACTATGTTCTTGGAGAAGTCGAGGTCAACAAACGAAACGGCTTGTCCGATGTTTGCTCTGGAAAGGAAGGGAATACCGGCGCGAAGAGTACAGCGATCAATCGATGAATCGATTGATCAAACGAGCGTTTATGCAGTCAGTCAGTCAGTCAGTCAGACGGACAGTCTCGACCCTCGGTTCAGGCCACGATCTCGCCTTAGGGACGTCATCTTTGTGAGCTTGGCCCACTTTCCTCACTGACGGATGACGTAATCGAGCGCAAACTCCTGCTTGTGGAGGATCAAACGAACAGAACCTGAATAATGATTCCTTCCACTGTTAATTCAACTTTTTTTCTGGCGGCTTCGTTCTTTGCTGTTCGAGGTTTCTCCATCCTCGCAGTGAGAACATCGATTGTTGACTCGGAAATGCATTTTAAACGATGATTCGATGATCCGGACGGAACCAAAGCAGTTGGAGCCAGGAAGTGAATCTCTTAGCTTTTGGGATCGAGAAAATTGGTGTGTGTGTGTGTGTGTGTGTGTAAGAGTGTCTGACTATGCTCGGGTATTGCCTTCCCGGAACGTGAGCGCAATGCGGAGGCACGCTGACCTCTCTCACCTGTGCGGCCTTGAGCCTTTCTGCGCTCCTCTCTGTCGGAAAAAGCAGTCCAGTTGTGTTTACTGAGTAAGTAAGCCTCGACTAATTAAGGGGGTACAAAACTGTGTTCCTGCCTTTGCCGTCGTTACCAGCGCCGCTCGCTATCCTCACCGCGAACGAAACGGCTGTCGTTGCTGTTGCCAGCGCGACCTGTTGAGCTGGGATGAGTGGATTTGTGTTTGTCTGTGTGTTTGAGTTAGTGTCCGAGTCATTGCCTGTGGTTTGCACGGACCTGTCGCCGACCGCGGACCGCGAACCAAAGATGTCTTCTGTCGACCCGGGAAGACTCGAGACTTCGGATTCAAAAGCTTTTGCTGGGGAAACTCCAAGGCTAATATCAGATGGCTCGAACATATCCTGGGGACGAGTCCACTCATATTCAGGATTTGAAGATTTCCTCCATTTCTGGGCGCAAACGCGATCGAATGCAGGCCGCCAAAACAAAAATGGGGAGCCCATGCTCTTTGCGAACATTTTTTTTTCCAGTGTCGTTAGCTCCCGCTGTTCCGTGGCTCCGGAACGTAGCTGTTTTTCGTGAAACGAGATTTCCCCCTCAAACGTGCCGTTACTATTGCTTCCATCTCATTTTATCACTTTAGAAGTTCCAATCGCTTACATTTGGTTTAATTGCCGATTTAAGTGCAACGGATGCGGTCTGAATGGCCACTGTGTGTGAAGCAGAAGCGGGGTCGTCTCGGTCCGACCGACCGGCTGGCTGGCTGGGTGCCTGACTGACTGACGGACTGACGGACTGCCTAGCTGGCTGAACGGGCAGGCGGCGGCGAAGACGAGAGTTCGGCGTCGTTTTCTTGCTTTGCTTCCTACTTGTCAGGGGTGCCACTACTTTTGTCGGTGCCGCTGCAGCCCCACCGATGTGGCTCGTTAGCTTTACAGACGCGATCAGCTTCGGCCATGCAAGCGAGCTCGCACTAACGCTTCTGGAAGGCGAAATTCGGTTTAACAACTGCAGCCAACGTCACCGATTCACTGCCGCTTGGAGCAGTTCGATCTACTGCATCCAATCTCTCTTCTTCGTGTTAGCTTGCGAGATCGTGCACGCTTCCTGAGTTTCTCGTTTCTCCAAACTTACAACAGAAACTCCACTGACAAATCGCTCGAACGTCTCGAGGCTCTTCAGCGATCGTTTGAACGCCCATGAGCGGTTTGTGGCAGTTTCCAACTCGAAAAAAAGCCCTTAATAATCATTCACGCTCAACTTCCGACTTAGTTAGTGTACCATCCAAATAGTTAAGCCTCGGACTTCGTCTTCTCCTTCCGCTCGGAAAATGAAGAGAAGAACGAAGCTGATTAGAGTTTCTGGAAAAGAGTTTCATAAGTGAGGGTTCCACGTCGAGCTACGACCAGCCACCTTTCGTCTGTTTTTCTCCACAACTGTCCGCGGACCGAACGTAAGAGATGCCGGTGGACGAGGTGCTGTAGGCGAGTAGCGTAGTATACGAGGGGTTCGCGTGCGAGTCGAGAGGAGCGAATTTACATCATAATGTAATGCCTTCCTCTTCTTTGTCCTCTTCCTCAACGACAGCAAACAAGAATACGAATAACAGACACGCTGTGCATGTCTATTGCTTGGAATTCTCCTCCACGGACAACGGAGAAGCCTTCCGAAGGACTCCACAGACGACATTTAAACAAACCAAGCGCCCAATGAATCAAGCGACTCCTCAACGAAGTGCTCGAAGAAGAGGCTAGCTCCTCGTAGAACGTTCATTTCCGGAGCATCTTCTCGACATACGGAAGATTTCGCTCGAAAACTCGAGAGAACGGCTCGTTCCGTCGTCAGAAGAACGGAATACAGTTCGAGATCTTCCGAGAGGATTCCCAAGTCATCCTAAAGCTTCACTAAATCGAGTGACTCGCCTCAACAAAGCCGGAGCTTTGTAAAATGTCCGTCCGATCGTCGCGTGATGTTCACTAAACAGTGGGAGGCTAATATCGCGTGATCGACGAATCGCTGTCACGTGCAGTTCGTTGAGATGCGACTGTCCATTCCTCAATGGAAATTAGATCATCCAGGATGCGACCCCGACACCTGTTTGGATCCCTTCACGAAGTGTCCAGAACACCCGGCGCTCGTGCCGTCCCGGTCAGATCTATAGTATGGCGGATCTGTCTAAGCGAATAATCACTCTGTTTGGAGAATCGAAATCCTGATCCGGATTGATAGCATCATCGAGCTCCCACCATTGACCCCGAGTTCTGATCGGAACTGTCGATCGAACAATGGAATCGCTGCAATTGCATCAGGCGGATGGAAGTTGTTGACAAAGGTCCGACTTCTAAAAGTCTGACTTATCTGGCCAGAGATGATTTGACTTCTGTCCGCGGTGACCGTCATTCGAGAACGAATCAAAGCTCCCAGATCGGACCACGGCTCGCTCAAATCGAAGAATCATGGTCGGCGAGGAATATACTTCGTATGTAAGTATGTATATCTAGCGATTGATGACGTAACGAAACATCTCGGCTCAGTCATCTGTCTGCTTTCACCGCCGACGTCGTTTCTCTGTTCGTCAGTCTGTCTTTCGTTCATTCTTCCTGCCTGCCCAGCCAGCCGCTATCTGGCTAGTTCGTCACTCTCCTCGTTGTATCTCTGTTGAACAGGATGGATCCTTGCTAAGGAAAGGGAAGGAACGCGGGAGAAGCTTGCCGACTTAGGAAACGAGAAGCTGTGGCGGCGTGTGAGGCGATTGACACTGCGATTCCTTTATCGACGTTGACGTCGTTGACAAAAACGCGTTTCCGTCAATACAGCAGTTCGGTGGCAAGCTAGCCGACTGGATCGCTGGACAGTTTGGCAAGCTCGGTTTCTCGGGGTTTCGTCTTGGACGACAGGCTTGCAATGTGACGGCTTGCGGTCGTGTTCGTTGAGGCCGAAAAGAACACCAAGTCACCGGATCATCGCCAAGAAGCGAAAAGAAAAAATGGAAGGAACCAGCCAGCCCCACCGAGCAGAAGTGTAAAGCCGGTCACTCGACAGGAGCTCAGCGGGAAAGAGACGAAAGCTCGCGTGACAGTCTCTTCGAAGTGGGCGGATGAAGCGTTTCGATGAAACCGATGGAATGTGCGCATCAAGTGGTCGGCCCGCGGCCCTGCGCGAACATCAGGACCTGGGGCTGGCTTTCACTTCCTTCTTAAAAAGCGTGGGGAACATTAGCGGATGGTTTCTCGATTCGATTGTGGGCCTGGGCGGACATCCTGACTCGACAGCGTGGCATTTCTCGAGATTTTGGGCTTTGGACGCGATATTCCAAGCGTGTTCTCCGTGTTAAAACTTCTCAGGACAGTAGATAAGTCAGCGTTTCTCCCAAGTCGAACGTATGGTTTCCGTTCGAATGGGACGTCACTCGATCGGTAGCTGCGTCAGGAAGCACCGCGAGGAGAGCAGGTGGCCATTTGAGTGAGCAAAATGCAGGAAGCAGACTCTGTTTCTCGTGCTTAAACTCTTTCAAAAGGAGGAATGCAACGGCAGCACGCAGACCGACCAAGTTGAGACTTTGGTCGATTCCTGCTTGTCTGTCGCTTCGTCGATCGGTGGGTCGTGACAGTTGCGTCTCGAATCGTCTTCCTCGACCGCGCTCGAATCTGTGCCCATCTCAGGAGAAGGAGGTCCACCGCTATCTCAAGCGTTTCTTTGCCTTCTCGTTTTTTCCCCGCCGACCCTCCCCTCCCCCTCATGGCACCAAAGGTAACACGACTTTTTTCCCTTGACATAGTCTAAGAACTTTCTTGGTTTATTTTGATTGGTAGAGCGGGCTCGTAGGACATTCAAGGTTTTACGTGTGGAAATCGTCATGCGAACCGAATCAGAGGGGAAATATTTGCTAAGCTAACAGCAGACAACATGAGAACGAGGAAGCTCGGTGATGGAGAACTCGGAGTATGGAACGAAAACACAAAAAGGAGAGCGATAACGCCATGGCGACAAGAGAGACCAGCGCACGTGGCAGGAGACGAGACAAGAGGATGAACTCACTCAGGACGGAATCCGCGTGTGACTTGGAAGTCTGGGCACAAAGAACCCAGATCTTCGTTAAAATCGCCCGCTTCCTTCCGCTTCCCCGAATTTCAGCCTTCATGCTCGTCAGGAGCAGTTATGCGCCAGGATAGTTCAGCGCGTTCTTTTCTTCCGTTCGCTGAGTTCCCTTCTTCGCTTCATATTCTTCCGAAATGGAGCCGCTGTCAATTGGAGAAAGAGTAGAATTGAAACAGAGGCGAGTTTCGTCGACACACGGCACACGTCACTCGCACGTTTTCCGCTTGTTTTGGCCGCATAAAGCCAGAAGGGTTGTGCACGCACAGCAGCGGAGGAGACCTTGTGCATTCTACAGACATTAATTCCGCTTTCTTCAGGTTGGCTCGTCGTTGCTAATGAATCTGGGCCAGTTCTTTTCCTTCTTGTGAGCCATTATTCGTATGGCTGCTGGCCGGCCGGCCGGCTCGCTCGCTCGCTTCCCCAACTTCCATCCCCGATTCTCGTGCGTCCTAGACGTGCCTCAGTTCCTCAGGCCTCCCTGGATTCCAAGGTGGCTGAAGGGCCGTTCTCGGGCTTCAGTCTCGGCTTCTCGCTACATTCACGCAACAACCTCCTTCCTTAAGAGCCGAGCAGCTGAGATGTGAGCGAGATTCACGTGAATTGGAGGAAATTTATTCGTCCGGCTCGGTCGAGCTCAATGTACGCCCACTCCACACAGTGTATGCCGGCCCATCGGCATCAAGCGAAGGGCAAATGATGCGCGAGTTAACAGAGTCGCCTCGGTTCCGCTCACCAGACCACCCGGAGCTTAGCTTGGTCCACTTCGAGCAAAACCATCCGTGGTCGAACCGAGACAATTCCTTCCCATGGCGACAAAGTGCAAAATATTCGAGAGATCTCAGTTTGAAGCGCAGCTCTCACGTCAGACTTGCCGCGAATCTCACTCGTTGTCCGCCAGGAAATTACACGATACCCGTAGAATCGATGAAAACTTTGTTTTCGACAGGGAATAGGGGGAGTACTTCAAGCGCAGCAAGAATGTCGAACTGAAGACGCTTCTCTTTTGACTTCATAGGTTTTCCGTGCGCTCTGACTATAGACAGAGAGTTCGTGGGGGTCCGTCGATGGGAGCGGGGTCGAGAACCTGTCGTAAATCTCCAATATACTACTTACTCCCTGTCGCACATTTCTCAGACTAAAGCCTTTTCAAACTCCGGCGGCATGTCACGGACAACGTTACGTCTTTTGAAGTCGCTTCCCCCATTGACACTGCAACCACCGCAAACAGCACTGTCACCGTTCAGCGGGTTGGTTCAGCGGGTTGGTAAGCGCCACGGCTGTCTGTCTGCCTACCTACCTCGCCGAACGAGCGACCGACCCCAGTGGCTTTGTAGGCTGCTTTGGTCGGTGACTTCAACCACAGAAAGACTCGAGCCAGACAGTACAAGACGATGCGAAGCCAAGCAAAGAAACCCACGAAAACCCGATACCACGAGAGGTTCGGGGTCGTTGTCAACTTGAAAATGAATCCTCGGAGGGGGAGGGGGGAATCGCTCGAGAAGGATATTCATAACTTAAGACTTCGCTGCACATTGACTAGCTAACTGTGACTGAATGGCTGGCGGGCTGAGTGAGTGAGAGGGTGGATGGGTGAGCTAGCCGGCACTACGTTTGATTAAATTCCAACCTCCGTCCTCCTTCCCAAGAGACGGAACGCATGGCCTCAAAGCGTGAGTTGGTTTCATTTTAGAAGAAACGACAACGGCAGCAACAGTGACAACAACGCCGACGACGACGATGACGACAGGTCCTGGTGGTCTGCCGGGGCGTTCTTTTTCAGTTCGTTGGCGGCTTCTTTCGAAACGAACAAATCTCGAGAACAGCCGTATCGAGCTAAGTCTCCGGAGAGTATTTCGTCGGCGACATCGTCGGCAGCTTGGCTCACTCTGACGCCTTTCCTCTTCTCCTTCTTTTTCGGTCTTTTTTATCGAGTCCATGCGCGAACTTCGTTGCCGCCTCCGACGGTCGACCTGTATGGAGCTATATCAATCACAGGCGAACTGAAATCCGCCACTTTGTGGCCTCGGATTGTTAAAACTTTTCAACCCGTTGACGCTGAGGAATTTCCCAGCGCCGTTTCCGCTACAGATTCTCAATCTTCGTGACGCCACCAGCCTTGAGATACGGTAGAGCCTACGCCAAACTGGTTGAGATTGACTTCTTTTTTTCGAATCGGCATAAGAATCGAGAAGGAGGACCGTGACCGTTCTGCTCCTTACGTTTCCGTGACGAACCTATTTATTGGCCGCCTCGGAATCCGATTGAAATCGTCCATAGATTCAATTACCTACTCCGCGAAGGAAGTTAGGGTTGCCACTTCCCGTTTCCCAACCCATCCGCGAATCCCTTTGTGTGACTTTTTCAGTTCGATTGGCCCTCCAAGAAAGCTTAGTGGAAACACTCGAGCAGACTTTGTTGAGCAGGAACAAAGTGAGTTCTGTAGGCGAAAGCGTTATGGATGACCTTCGTGGCGCGAGGTGTCTACATTATTAACGATCGTTCCGCAGATTTTTGGCTTAACATCGCCCTCCAATCCCTCCGAGAACCACACATCGTTATAACGGGAATCCCAAGATCAGTGCATTTCGAGCGAATGTACTTCAAACCAAGTCAGAAATCGCTCCCTACAGACGAACTAAGAAACGCCCCGGAATTTCTTTCGGAGGATAGAGGACAGCTCTGACGAATTCTTGCCAGACATTCAATTCAGAATCAGTGAATTGGAATTTCATGATTCTTGAAGTTGCTGCAATCACCGGTTGCGCTAATTTAACATCGATAATATCCACGAGAAAAATTACAAGGAGCTCGAAGTATCATGGAGTGGAGTGAGACAAGAGCGAATCAACGAATTGAATCGGCGACGAGAATTTTATTTCAAGTATATTCTTGTCAACGTTCCAGCTGGAGAAAAACTTCTGCAGCTGAGCTCTGGAACCGCCGACGAATATTAGTTGCTTCTCGGAAGTCCGTCACATGCTCATCCTGGAGGGTTTTCAAGTTCTCCTCATTCTCCTGAGGCCTTCACATGTATACCGTATTTCTTCAAATACAAGCCCCCCCAAAAGCGACTTCTAGAGCGGCCCCCGGGAGGGATGAATTGTATTTCGGGGGGGAGGACTTGTATTATGGGGTGACTGGCCCGGGCTTGTATTTGGGGGAAGAACTTGTTTTCGAAGGAGGGTTTGTATTTGGAGAAATACGGTACGTATAGTGTAACGGCGATTATATCGACACTGAGTATGAATAATAACCTCGAATAAATCAATTCTCGATAATATTTATCAATAATTGTCAAAAACAGAGCATGCCATGCTAGAGGTCTCCAGGGAGCGATTTGTAAGACAACTGAACCATCAACTGCAACTGGCATCTGCGGGCCTCCGCGCGACCTCCGATTACCCATTGCACGAGCTTTTCGACTATATCGACCATTTTTGACATCAAATAGTCGAAATGATCAAAATAGCACTGTATGCAGATCGACCTCAACGCCCCCGACGATTCTGAACCAGGATCCGACATCAAATCTATGTCGGATATCAAAATAGAAAGTTTTCGAAGTGGAAGGAAGATCTTCGAGAAATACTCGACAGAACGCTCAACAGAAACCGGATGATGATTAATAATACCAAGTGGTAGCAAGTGAAGATATTGACCGGAACGCCTCAAAAACCAAAGATATTCCTTCGATCTCTCCCTTCACGTAACTTCTCTGGATGTTGAACGAACACTTGTTGATTCAGAGGTGGCTTCAGCAAAAGTTTTCAAATTGAGTGGGCGGATAGTAAAGCAGAGTGATAGATAGCTCGACGTAGAGCAGTGTTCAGGTTAGTGTGGGGAGAGTAACCTCGCAAACGAGGACGATGAACGAGAACAACTTCGCGGATACAGATGTCGGAAGTGAAAACCAAGGTGCAATAAAGAAGCGAGTTTTACGACTCCGAACCAATCATAGTTAACCTGGTTGAGAGGAGGAATCACGACAGCGTTGAAGGCCGCGTGTGACTTGGGTGAAGACCGATCATATGAGATTCAACAACCTATCTGATAATGAGTTGACCCAAGCCATGGGCTTCATAATTGAGGCCTAATTTAAGAGCAGCGGACGATTCGACAAAAGACAGATGACCGCTCTGTAGAGCGAATCCCCGTCCCGACCACCGCTGGCCATCAACGGCCACCCTCCACCGAGCGCGACGAATCAGATGAATAGACGAGAGCGCAATTACGAGGACGAAATAATCACTAAAATTGCTTGTGAAGCCGAAAATCTCAGAAACTCCGGCATATAATCGCGTAGTAGTCACCAAATTCTGATCGAAACCTTTTCTTACGAAAAGCTCATGCGTAAACTGTGGACGAGTAGGTGGTTCTTTGAAGATGCTTCCTCCTCATAAGAAAAAGCATAGAAACTCGTTCGTCGTCAGTGCTGCTCTCACTGCCGCCGCCGTCACCGCCGCAGGTCTCGTGGGAGCAGTCAGTTAGCGAGAAGGAGACAAGCTGAGAATTTCGCGAAAATAACGCTAAAATGAAGGTAATGAGAAAACGAACGCGAGAAGGCAAGTGAGTCGACTTGCAAGCAGAAGTAAACTCGTTCGTCCGTCTTTCATTCTGTCTGACGGTCTTTCGTGGTGAGTTGGGCCGTCCTTTCCATCTCGACTCATCTTCCTCCGCTAACGCAGCGCAGCCGAACTTTCGGGCTCACGCATGAACCGACGACGGGAGGAAAAAGCTGCTCCGACGTTCGTCATGGGGAAAACCACTCCGTGAATCATGGAAAATCAGAGGAACAGAAAAGTGGCGAGTCTTCAGGAATGCACCTCATAATGAACTTCACACCCGACGAAGGTTTCACGCCTCATTTGTGAGAAGGTTCACATTGGCTGGAGTAATTCTTTCTTGCGCAAGAGTTGGAACAATAACTGTGTCGACGAAAGACATAGGAAGTGACTTCAGAGATTCGTTTTCGTTGTCGGCGCTCGGCAAACTCGGAAGTGTCCACGCAAACGCGTTTTTTTCCTCTCTTCTCGCTGCTTCCTATGGCGGCGACAGCTGCTACAATACGGAATGAGATAACAACTCTATATCACAGAGAGAGAGAGAGAGAGAGAGAGAAACCCTTGTTGGTCCCCGATGGAGAGACAAGGCGAGCTATACAACGCTCTTGCTTAATCAGAGAGGCTTCTTCTTCCCGTTTTCTCACCCGCCTTCCATTTCTCCTTCGTCGACGACCGGCAGGACACCTAACGCGGAGTTCCGTCCGTCCGCCGGCTGGTCCAACCCCTTGCCGATTCGCTCGATCAGAGTCGACCAACTGGTTCGCTGGCTGTCCCTACGTCAGTTTTTGTTCGGTTGCTTTACTTTTTCAGTCGATAACAATTTCCCTCAAGGCGGCAGCAAAACAAACGGAGTCAGGTTGAAATGTTTTTGTGATTGACGAAGTTGACGGAGTTCGTGGAGCTCGGCGCAAAACGATTTCGAGGATTACCGTTGATGATTTCTGAATTACGAACTTCCCTTTTCGCGCACAGACCCCCTTGCCCCCTCCAAGATGATTCGACTTCCATCAACAGACATCGTCGGCGCCGCGTGCGTCTGCGCGATGATCGAAATAGGACACTCTTCTTCAATTAATCGATGTGTATAAGCAGATCGCAGATTGAATTGTGCCACGAATGGAATCTTTGATCGACATGGGGCCGAGTTTGTTTACTTCACTTGACTAGCGAGCGCCCTCGAGGGACTCGCAACGAATCGAATAAATCAACTGCTAACGAAGCAACATATTGATGCCAGGATTAAACGTCGTTCAATCCTCTCTCAACCTCGTTCCCTACACAATTCTTTCGACCTGCTGCTACCGACTTATTGTTAGATCACTGTTTGAACGCGCGGTTTCTCTTTCACAACAGCTGACAACTGAACTCGAGTGCATTCAGCGTTTTTATGTTCTCCTCCCTCTTTATCCCCGGAGTTAAGATTCCGATCTTCTGAATCGGATTCGAAGATTTCCCGCGCTCCCGAGGAAAGAGTCAATGACTCGGTTCAGCCAAGGACGGGCTGTTCCGTTCCCAGCTCGTGTTCCCCGAGACAGGAACAAAGAGATGCTCTCTAGATGTGGACTACATCAATCGCTGAGCCGAAGAGTTCCAAAAGTGCTGTGAAGTTCCGTCAGAACCCCGTGTTCTACCGAAGAAGCTCTACAAGCTGAAAAACCCTTGGACGTGGTACTAACTTTTGCCAGAGTTTCTGGTGGGTGACTTACGTCTTCGTTGTCCAAAGGCGGCACAAGTCCTGACGAGATCATTTTTGCGAGCTGGTCGACCTTCCACTAGCCCAGACGGTTTTTCGAGTCGCGAGTTCACCTCGCTCACTGTCAGGAACTGAGGTGAGATGGGGTTTGGTTTGCGGGTGTGGATTAGCTCAATGGGTTTTGATGCGGAGGTTCAACCGTGTTGTGGTTGCTAGCTTCGATTTCACGTTTGAACGTTGCTTTGTTTGTTGCCGGTGTCACAACTTCGACTTCCGCTTCGACGCAGCAGCGGCGCGACAGGCTGCAAGCTGCTAGCAAAGGAGTAGCCAAACTACGAACTTTCTAGCCTTCGTTTATTTGTTGACACCGTTCCGCTCCGCTGACCTTGGTCGGTGTGAGAGCTAATCTTCTTGTTCGAGGACCAAAGAACTTCTCGAAAGTCACAATGGCTGTTTCGATCGGCAGATATGGCATAACACAGACACACAAATCCAGGCCATGCGCAGTGTCGAACAGTTCGAGGGCAGGTGGAAGGGCTTGAGAGAAGAACGACCAAAACGACGAGAAATGCGGATGACGCACTCAACTTCCGTAACAAACTGGACAGGATTCTAACGACAACAAACTCCTGGACTCCTTGAAGTGTCAACCAATAACACCGTACGTCTCAACAGCTCGATTCCTTCTTGAGGCAGGGTGGGAGCTCGTCGTTAGTTTTGCATCCCCGAGATTTCGTTCTCTTCCCTCTCAGCTAGCCGTTGCTATCACAGTCGGAAACAGTTGAAGATCCTAAATTTCCAAAGGCCGTTTAGAATTCGTTATGCGTGCTCTGCGACTTTTAGGAACGCAGAGCTTCGACGGAGGTTTGGCAGTGTTCTCGCACGTGATGCAATCCTTTCACTGAATCAGTCCAAAGTCAGTTCAGTACTTTTCACACAGTTACACTCGCACAGACACACAATTTTTATCGAATCGCACCGGTCGGACGGCGGGCTGAGAGAGAATGGAGGGATGGTTGAGACGACGGACAATTATTTCGGGTTCACTTGAGGCTGGATTTGGGATGAAAACAACTCGGTGTTTTCCGTCTACCTGTCATGTCGGTTAGATAAATTCGAAAACGAAAGTGTTTAAAGTATTGTTGAAGTTCGGCTCAGGCGCTTCGTGTCGATACGGCAGCACGATGTGGCCTCTCAGTTACCGTTGGAGAAGCATGTGGGACTCGCTCTAGTGGAAAGGGAAGGCCGTCCAAGGAAACTTCCCTTTCCGCTCTTCCCCGGGAACCACATGCACCTCTTCCCCAACTCTATGTACATCGCTTTTCGAACGTAACAGATATCGAACAAGGCCTTGAGCGAATTTTGTCTGAATTGAATTCCTGAGGATTTTTTTCGACTCCTTTTTCCTCGATCGTCTTCGTCCACGAAGGATCAGCATGAGGCGGACGAATTCGATCCTGAAACCGGGTTCGTGTCGTGAGACGCGAAATCCACGGTCACAGCAACGACTCATGACTTTTGAGATACTTTCCGAGTTACGAGAGTTATCGGTAGAAGACCGAGCGAACACGACGAGTCTCCATCAAAGAGCACCTTATTCGTGACACTTTGTGGGAGGTTCGAGCGGAAAGGGAAAGATTCCTCATGAGCCCACCAGGACGCAACAAGTCGCTATTCGAGCAAAAGTAATGTGAGGAAACTAAGGCTCTCATTCGATTTGGTCAACGACTCATATTTCGTGCGGAATTGTTGGTCGAGAGGAGGAGATGCAAAGGAACGATCGAGTGGAGCAAATTCAATGTCCAGCAAACAATAAATTCCATCTCGATAAGTCTGTCACACACACCGGCTGCTGGCTATTGAGAGCCCGGAGCGATCTGATGAATTTATTCGAGATAAAAATCTCCAACAAAATTACTCATTACAGGGCATGAGGAGGAATCACCTGCTTTGAGTGAACAAAAGCTGTCCCGTCTAATCCCCTGTTCGTGCCGGCAGGAGGTAGAGCTCCGTATTATCGGGTGTCATCAATGAGTGGGTGTATTTTGGCACAGCATCCCTGAATATTCCCGGCGGAAGTTCTCCTCATCTTCCTGAGTGAGCTGAGAATTCGTTTCGCGAGTTACCGTTGGATTGCTATAACTCTCATCTCATGACGAAGCTTCTGGAGTGCACTTTATTCGCGACAATCACCGGGAAGAATCGGAGACTCCAACGGACCATTCGGTCGACGCGAAGATGAGATTTTGAGATTCTGTTCCAGTGTTCTCATCGCGAGCATGCCGCCACAACGACGACGACGACGCGTCTTCGATCATCCGATGACAGGATTGATTTGTTCTGAATCAGATCTTGCTCCTCTAAACTAAAAGGAGCGGGTCTCCATCATTCTCAAATCCATCTCCGCCGTATTCCTCGGCCGTTGAATATTCACCAGGATGAGTTCTTGTGTGCGCGTATGACGACCAACACGATTTGCAAACTTTCGTCGGAAGTTCGAATTGAGCCGAAAGTTTTCATATCCTACGATGTGAATAAATATGAGAGATAAGACGGGACAGCAAGAAAGTGGCGCAACGTTCTCGGGCCAAGAAGTTGCTTCGCCTTTGAAAATTTTTAATCTTGACGCAATACCGCGAAACACTGCAACTTGTGCCTATGTCGACCCGAGGGCCATGGCGCCTCTATTGTCGTTCAAAGCGAGCAAGAGCCTCCGGTATCATAACGAAGTCGTGCGCGCGTCGTCATCGACTGCGATACGCACCTACCTCATTTACACCGCTTGAAAACGCCAAGTTTTAGTCCGGCCGTGGGGGCAAAAGCCGGGGAACGAAGCTGAACGAGCCAATAAACTATGTAATTCGGTTTGAGAAAACATCAAAAATCACAACTTTGGAGTTCGGAGCGATGACAAAGCAGTGTAATGAGAGGAAGCAGCGTTATTTTTTCATATCCTCCATCTGTCTTAATGGTCAACTCACCTTCACAAAAGATGCTTAATTTCCCTCTTTCTATCATGCAATTTATGCTCGAGGCCGGATCACGTACGCCTCACGAAGCCCGAGGGCCCGCCTCACCTATTCGGGGACTTTTCTGCGACATTGGACTTTGAAGTGGACATTGGAGTTCTGCCGCAATAATCGCAAAGATTGCCGGACAGATGGCACTGCCGGAAGCAGAGGAAGCCGATAGAACGTGATGGACACGGTATGAGTGATTCCGCCAGAAATATTCACAAATGCTCAACTTTTCCTTCTAGTAATGTACAGCGGGAAACACTTTTTTCTACCAACTACTTCTACTTTTCAACCAGAACTATATCTCTGATACGGCTTCAGCTCTCATTTGATCATCTTTCAATCAGAACCCACAGCAGAGCGGAATCTTTTTCAAGATATGTAGCTTCCTGAACGGTATCAATGATCTTATCCCGTTTCGTTGCTCTCGTTAGAAAGCCGTCTTCTTCCTGGACTTCAGTCCCTCAGCACTGCGTCACGATGTAGATGATGGACTACCGGATGGAGATTATAACAGTTTTGCAGCTTTTAACTACGCTGTATTAAATACAGCGTATTATTTTGGTATCATCGTGTCACTGTCTATGTCATTAGCGTTCAAGGAATTGTGGTGAGCCGTCCTCGGAGATCGGCTACCGGCCCGTTCTACATCAGCGATCAAACGAAGAAATTTTCTCACAATGAATGTTAATTCTTGGATGGATTGTGTGGCGAATGATGAGGATTGTACATTCCAATGCAGCTTCATGATACGGTGCGGGTATTTTGAATCAGCTGTTTCGTCGAATGGATAATCGAACAAAACAACCGATCCGAACGAACTTCTGACCATGTAGAGATTCCGAGAGAAATCAGGCTTGACAATGATTTCCGTAACATTGATATAGGCTTCCACAATCCGGCCAATGCCGTCTCGGAGGTTTTCTACGGCAGTCTCCGAACGTTACAGTGATGAAGCGGCCCGATGTAAGTAACCATCCGTACGGGCTCATCTACGGCCGCAACCTAGACGTTCTCACAGGAGGCTTACTATCGGGGCCCGCACTCCACTCGACGTGCTAAGAAAACAGGAGAAAAAAACATCCTCAATACTATAGAGGATCGTGTATAGAGTCTATACCAAGGCGGAGATCACCAAAATGCCGCCCTCTCGGAAGGGCCGCCCGGAGCGGACCGCCCCTCCCGCCCCCCTGCGGTCCGCGACTGGATCAGGTGTAATTGATTTATGAAAAAATTTGAGAGTTCTTAGCCTGGACATTGGGATAAGGCCACTGCCAAATTCCACCATACTCTGTTATTCGCTCGGCTCGAATCGGAACAATAAAGACGTTTTCTCGAATGACCCATCATTGTTCACCCGGTGGACCGGACTTTGTAGAGTTCCGTCAAAAAATTGCGAGTGACGCGGAAAAGGCTTCGATTCTCCACTATCAACAGGATTGCATTTCAATGCGAAATCGCGTGGTGAAGAAGACGCTCGAGATGTGTCGTTCATTTCTGGATAGATCCTGAGAATGATGGGGGAAAGAATTATGAAAACTGCTTCCTGAATCTAGTCCAGTCAAGATCGAGAGCGGAAGTCACCAAATACAGAAAGCCTGATCTTATCATATCTCTTTAATGAGCGCGATATTGTGCCCACCCTTGGACTGGGAAAATACGCCATGCTGAAGGCCCAGGCCACTTATCAATAAGAAAAAATATGCATCCGACTTATGTGTATATTGCAAACAAGTTTTATGCGTAAGATGGTCGTTCATGAATTATCATTTTCGTTGTTCTTTGAGAAATATATTTTTGGTTGAGCTTCAAGAGCCTATTTTCCTTGGGCCCTTCAATCTCCTTGCAGGAGCAAGCTAAGCTCTGCGAAGACCTTGCTGTGCAGGAAACACAGTTTCAGGGAGAGTGAACACCATTGAGCCCACGCAGTCCTCGAGTGTCGATATACATTCTGCGGCGTTCTTCCACAGACACGTCTTCGGCCACCTACAGACATTTGTGTGATAGGGGAAGGGACCCAAATATGGGATACTTTTTTTGAGATCGATGCTGTGGACGAACGAAGTACGATATCTGTAACCTGGCGTGATTTCTCGAATCCCTGTCCATCGGGCTACAAAAGGGTGACCTCAGTTCCTCGATCCCCTTTCTATTCTCCGAGAAAAATCACTAATAGTGATTGGATCGGAAAATCTCCCAAAACAAGAAGGGGTCCTAATATGGGATACCTGGGTTCTTAATATGGGATAGCTCAGAGGTTCGTGTCAATGAGTTGGGAAGATCTCTAAACCTCCCTCCGAGCGATATAACTCACGACTGATGGATGGTGGAATGAATTTGAATATATAGAAGCCCGAGCTTCTAGTGGAGATACTGATACTAGATTGAGAACGACCCTCGTTGCTGTGGAGGGCTTTTTATTTGAAGTTTCATATTCCTTGGCTGGAGATTTGGAAACAGGGATGTCACGCACCTACGCCGAGACTGCAGTGGTCTCGACTTAGTTTTCGACAATTTTGTTGAATTTTGATCATCCAGACAAGACCCATATTGGGGGACCGAGAAAATTTTCCAAGAAAACGGTCCAGAATCGCGCCGAGTTGAGATAGCGCTGGAATTCGAGTTCGACAAGTACGAGGGATCTCTGGGGAGCCCCTCAGCTAAATAATCGTTCCCAAACATCCATTTTGAGTGGTTCTAGAGAAAATTCGAGTGAGGTGCTAGAAAAACTCAAATCGTCGGTAAACAGTGCTCAAGCCACCAGATCCGGACAAATCGATGAATCTCGAAGTTGCTTCGCTATATTTTCTAGGCGACCCAAGGTGCATCCGTTCCTGTCAGTGTACCTGCAGAATCAGCTTCCCATCATAGAGATCCAGGGGTGTCCCATATTAGGGCACTATCCCATATTTGGGTCCCCTCCCCTACACGTCATTCCGGTGGCCTGCAAGATTCGAGCCGCCATTGAGTTCTGGTCACATCATTAGTCGTGTAACCACGAGACAATCGGCCGTTTGATCCCCTTTTTGGGCACTCGGGTTGAATCAACTCCAACAAACACTGCCAACGTGAAGGGACAGTTCTGACGAACACCCTGATGCACACTCTAGCGAACGCAATCACGCACGAAGGGGAACGACGCATACGACGAGACACCTGAACGCAGCCTCGCCGAAGCAAGGTTACAGTCAGCAAAAAGCCAAAAAGTCGCACGGTGAAGATGTCGAGTATTCCCAAGTTAACTCGACGTCATACAACCAATCGAATCAATTATTCAACATCGGGCTTGCAATAGGACAAGCATCGGCAAACGGTGATATTGCGCGTGAAGGGAAAGTTCAATCCTGACGGGTTTCACCGTTTCTGGCGAGATGACAGGCGGGAACCGCGCAGATTCGGTCACAATTAGAGACCGTCCGTCTGGTTTTCAGAGGTCTTGGAAAAAATGTCTGGTTTTCTGAGATTTTGGATGGATTGTGCAATTTTGGGGAGTTCTAGGGAGAAATGTCCGGTTTCAGAGCAAAACAGACGGTGCAAGAGTGTCCGTTGCAAGCGATCGGTGTAACGGCGCCTTCGCAGCCCCGGTATTTCAACGGCTCGTGACCGGCTTTCAGGGAAGTCGCCGGCGCTAGCCATCGCGGACCAGACACACCATTAGCGGCCGTTCCGAGCGCCCTCTCGGAAAACAACGGCATTCACTTACAAGGCTGACTTCTTCAAGCACATATAGTTGAATATTTCTGGCTAGTTAGAGTCAGGTAAGATCAATGAGGGGGTAGACTCGGGGTATTTGTCGCTCATCTGATTGTGATAAATCACGTATGAATTATATAAATGATACAGAGCTCCATGCAGCCTCTAATCCCGAGAAGATATCAGAGCAGAAATGTCCGGTTTCGGCAAAGCTCCCCTATCCGGACCATGTCCGGTTTTCGCCGACAAAATGTCCGGTCGTATGGCGTCTCTAGTCATAAACCACCTACAATGATGAGCCCGGAAGCGCGTTCCAATCTGACAACAAAGACATCTGAGGAATATCGATCGACTCCAGAGAAATTCCTTATTCCACTCGATATTCTCCATCACGAAGGAAATACCGTCTTCATGCAGTGTTGTGCAACGATGTTTGTACAAGTCAACTCGAATGAAACCGTGGTTTCAAGGAAAACGAATGATCTTCCAGTGATGCTGTGGTAATGATGGTATGCCAGTATCCCGAGTCTCTCTTCGAAATCTGCGGTCGGCCTCATCTCGATTTGCACCTTAAAAATATATGACATTTTGGGTAAATACTATCGACAGTTTTTGACGAAAATGCTCTAAATCAGCTTGATTTTTTTCTTGCCCTTGAGTCTTTGTAGAATATGTATCTCTGCTGAGTTTCCGAGTTGAAGATATTGTTGAAAACGAGAAATCGTGAAAAACGTGGGCAGCCTTATTCTTATATCCGCCACCATGGGTCAATCCGAGCGTGGTTTCGAAATTCCACTTGTGTTAGACGGCTGAAAACGGAACAGCCATTCACACTCTGGTTCTTACGGTCCGGGCAGAACGAAACTTTTTCGAAACTCGATTTCCACACTCGAAGGCGCGAGCTGCTGATAGACACAAGATTCCGTAATCATCTCAGAGTGGAGAAAAATGCAATTGCGAAATTATGAGTCTAGACTCTGGAATCGCTGTTGAACTCATGATCTCATGTGTATTATATGATTTTAGTTGAGTATCGTTTCCATAAGTAGACGTGTTGCCAGACGCGGAGTCCCTTCAAGTTCCATGATACGTCTGAGGTTTCCAGTTCATCTTGATATCTCATATCAGTTTTGGCCACCAATCAGCTGTTTGACCCGTCTAGATGAGCTCACTTGAGTCGAGACCCCGCAACAAGAAGGGTCAATAGAGAGGTCCAATCGGTCAGTTACAGCTCGACGAGGAATTCGCTCGTGGCCTCCGCGATGACCTCCTGACAAGGGTTGTAAAATATTCGAATGGGTGGGTCGTTCGGATATTGTCGAGCAGATTCGCGGGGAAATTCCCCCATGCCGCCCTCTCTGCACTTCAATTCCCCCATTTCGTCCATCCTCGACAATCTCTTAGGAAATCGTTCTATGAATAACCCGACTACCAGTTTGACAGTTTAGAGACGCCTCTGAGATGCTGAGGGGATCTTTCGGAGAAGTTTGAGGTCACATATACATATAATAACAAAATGCTTGATCATGGATCTGTGCCCGGAAATTCTGATACAAATATCGTACTGTAATTCTGAGCTGCAGTCGGAAACTCCGATCATATTCTTGGGACAGGTCCGAGAATCTTAAAGAGAGCCGTCGGAGATGTCCGATCACATGTCTTCAAATCGAGTCATGGTTGCTCTCGGCAAGGTCTGACCATGCTCCAGGTTCAAAATAGTTCCGGGCAGCTTTTGGAGTGCTTTCGAGAACATCTAGCAGTACTTTTCAATTCGGTTCGGGTGTAACCTTCGACAACTTCCTCCGCACGGTATTTGACGCACAAATACTGCATGGAGATCGGACGGTGATTCTGAGCGGTGTCTTTTCCAGATCAGAGAAATCTGACCGAGACAACTCTGCCTATCAGGATCGTATCTTGCCCTGAAACAATACAAGTTCGGGAATGAGCCCGGGCTTCTCGGAATCCGCCTCCGAGGTAATCGGAAACCAGTGAAATCTTGTGACGAAGTTTCTTTATTGTCATCCCACCCGATGCCGGACGCTGCCGTCGAGAAGCTGACGAACTTACTGACGAAATATCATGGGTTTAAGGGGAACAGTTCTCTCCAGTCCGAATTGCCAACCGGAATACATTGTTTAATCGAAAGGTGGCGATGTTGGCGGTCAAGGCGACGGCCGCAAGGACTTTGGCGAGCCTTTGAACCAATAGGAGTCTGTGATGCCGGCCAGACGGAATCGTTCTTTGATTTTCGTCGTCGCTTGGTAAGAATCTCGAAATCCATCTGTGGGTAGCAGAGCCGCTGATGGCAGTTGGGGCCATCTGCTGTCGAGAAATCGATACAAACGCACCCGACACCTTCCCGCCGTTTTATCCCTCTACACTTCAGAGTCCGAGAGCTTTCCTTATTAAAAAGCTGCGGACGAAGAACAAGATCTTTCGTCCTTGAAAAAGGAAATCAAACTCCACTGACATCGGATCCGGAGCTAATCACTCGAATGACCATTTCGCGCTTGAACTAATGCTCCTTCCCAATCCGGAACGATGGTCGTTCCAGTCGATCTCTCACGGTTCTTAGGATCATACCTTTATCATGGCTCCTTACTGACCGAGCGGACCAGAGCCCTGAGCAAGAACTTGACTCTTGACCTGTAGTGTATCGTGTGATACGGTGCCTAGTGGGGTCTCTCTGTGTTTGAGTTCCGTCTTCCCATGTCTCGAGATCTGCGGCATCTCTCAAGTCTCCACACCTTTGGTTGAAGGTGTGAGGTAGGAGACAAGAGCTTCCTGCCTCATATTCCGTTCATGCAGGAATAAGTATACGTCTTTTGTTAGGAGTAGCGGCGGCTGCAAAACTGGGCGACGTGGCCCCGGAGATGGACGCTAATGTTTCAGCCCCTCTGACGACCAAACAACCCTGAGACAATGGAGAAAGTGTACTTGAAACGGCCGGAATGCCCCCCAACGAATGGCCACCGGGGAGGTTGTCCCATCGTACACCCCTCCCCAGTGACTCGGTGGAGGAGAAGGCAGCAGTAGCGTACAATATTTCAGTCGAAAGGTCACTTTATTTCAGCGATCCAGTAAGAAGATGACTCCGATAACTGTGGAGCCCTTCTGGGTTTTCCTACGGAGCCGATGGCCTTTCAATCAGCTCGAGTTTGATTCCGCGTAAGATGTCTCGGAGCGCACTTTCGCACTTCGTCTCCTCTGAAAGTTCGGCAGAAGATTGGGCTCGTGGACATCATGGCATGGTTGATCTGAGATTTATCGATTGATTGATGATTGATTCGTATATCCACAATTACTCGTATTGGATCCATTTGGTTATCCGTGAGTACAGTGGAACCTCGTTACAAAGAAACCCCACGGGACCGGCAAAATCCGTTCGTTGTAACGAAAACTCGTTTTTGTGGAAGAGCGGACACCGTTGAAACCACTCTCGAATGATACTCGTCAAGTGTCAATCGAAGTGTACACGGACGCGCACTTCTTAAGCTCGCGTCGGATGCGATGCATATCAGGGGCAGCCGAGAGATTCAAAATAAGCACAAGACAATCAGCCGTTTGATCCTTTCTTCGGACGTACGGGTTGAGTCAACTCCATCCAACGGCGCCTAGATGTAGGGAGGGTCCTTGCGGACAAATTGTCATTGGTACTCCATGACGCCAGAACTCTGCCCCGCCGCGGCGCGCCGGAGCATGGTTACAGTCCCGTGCCAAGGAGTACGGAACGGGTATCATGCAGTCGCAGCCCGCCGAGATCTCAGGGTGTCTTCCCGTCTCTCAAAAGCACTGCTCGAGGACTTCGGCGAATTTATTTCGACAGATTCCTGCTCAAATCATGTGCGGTGCAAACCCTGTTTGCGCTCGGGAAAGCTTCCTGACACAATCTGCCAAACGCTATATTTGGAATATCTGGTCGAGCGTCCCATCCGCTCCATTGTGGACAGTTCCATGAAGGAGTAGGGTTCTATTCCTCAGCCTTCGCTCAATCTATAGCTGTAGCACCTGTCCACAGCTCCTGGAATAAGTTCCTCCGAGGCAATCCATTTTCGTGGCTTCGTTTCAATAGAGTGACCTCTCATGGGGTGGCCGGATCTAATACCTTACACATTGCTCAACTGCCTCGGCAGGAGCAGGAAGCCGAAAATCGGGATTAAATCCCACGTCAAAAGCATGCCCCAGTAAGGATTGTTTTCTCGTTTCGATGAGATTTCAGTTTTATCAATTCCAGAGCCGCAGTAAAGGCAGTCGTATCCCCCAAATCACGTGTGTTGAATTGTCCCGGAGTCATATTTTGTTTATCGCCGAAAAGTTCTCGTAATATGATTAGGTGATGTCTTTCAAATTCCTCTGTAACCTTGCGCGTGATGCCGTACATCTGAGAGGCCACTGTTCAAATTATGTTCCGTCAGAGCCCCGTGTGTGAAACCGGGTGTCGGAATTCCTCATTTGTTGGATAGATCGTTTCAATTATTGTCGTGGAACTCTTGTTGAACTGCCGTCAAGCACACATTGAGTTTTCCGGCTCGTTTTCATTTCTGAGTAATCTTCCCCCGAAGTGCCGAAAACCACAAACTTCCTTAGCCCATCTCCCGTCGCAGTTTACTTTCTTCGCGGAATCATCGAGACCTTTTCGACTCCTGATTTCAGTCTAGCCGAGAGGCCTCTTGAGAACCTTCTGATTCTTTAAAGGAAGTAGAACGTTCCCACATGATTTCAAAGATGGCAAAAAAACTCGAAAGAGTTGACTATTTACCCACTGAATCAAAACGATAGAATGCGGATCCGCAAGTAATCATCAGCCGATTACTTTCGCTACTGACTTCTCTATCTACGAAGAAAGAGTATCCGTCTTAGAAATACTCATCACGAGAAACTCTTTATGAGACTCGCAAGACGGTCCCAATGGAGCAGGTGCATCCGGTCTTCAGATGCATGCCATAGTGTTCTGGCTGCTAGCAGCAGATGCAGGCATTGAAGCCTTCGCGGAGAGCTATTTGTGGAGATTTGCGGAGTCGGCCGCCCGATGGAATCGACCAATGACTTGATTCCTAACTGCATCCTGATGAATTAGGATTCTCATCAATGGCAACTAGGCGCGGAACCATGAAGCCGCGCATAGCTAAAATTTTCAGAATACTGAGTCTTCCGCCGGAAATCTCACTCTTCATAGTTTGAACCTCGGAGCTTTGGGGGAGGTTTATGGATCGCTTTCCTCAGTTTGGTTATTTCGAAGTTGAGTTTTCATCTGGGATTTTTTTACCTTGTCGCTCATGTGAGGTTGAGGATTTTTCATAGAGACTACACTATCGATATCAGCCCAGCTTCACCCCATGTAGCACCGTTTCAGCACTCACCAGCACTGTGCGTGTGGTTTCGGGCCATGGCGAATGCGTTCATTTTGACCACGTGACTTTGTTGTCGTCTCAGGCCCTTCTTCTCTCAGCTCACTCGTCAGACAGTAGAAGGTGGTGCTGGAAATTGCAGCGGAGAGCGGGACGGTCTCTTGCGAGAGCCTAGTGTTGGTGGCGGCAGCGGTTAGCAGAAGGTGTTAAGTTGTTCAGCGTTTTGTTTGTAGCTTCAAATCGGGAATCGGTGTTTTCTGATACTTGGAGTTCGTTTCTGTCTGGGAGTTTCGAGTGCTGCTTTTCGCAGGATGGAACAGGTGAGCGCTCTATGATCGGTCATACGCTGTCAAGGTCGGAGTGACGTCCTTGCCCGGCGCAGAGGACGACGCTCGCGTTCCATTTGCGCGTGGTTTGAATCCGACTTTCGATTCTAGCTCGAAGTGCTTTCCTCCATGACGCTCTTCTCGGATGAAGTTTTCTTCGAAGCCAACACTGCGAGTTGGACAAGTTGCCGGTGTTCGAAAAGTTGAAGCCACCCGCGAGGAATCTCTCATCCGGGGAATGATTCATTTTCTCGCGAGCGTTTCGATGTTTTTTCCTTTCTGGTGACAGGACTTGGTCTCAAACTACTTGTAACAGAGGGAATCGAACACCTAACTCTAACTTGACCGAATTTCTCATCCAACAGTTAAAATTTCGATTGAGAACGGTGATCCCGGAATCCAAATGCGAGGTAGATAAACTAGTGTTCACCATCGACGAGTTTGCACCCACTTTGGTCCGTTCTATAACCCTATAACTATCCCTACTAATCCTGCTCTCGGTGGGCTATCCGTACTCATTCTTCTGCATGCTGACACTTCCCTGAGTTCAATACTTTCTTTCTCACTTCGGACTCAACGCGACGGATGACAGAAACTCTATATATTCTCGCGTGATTGAGATTGCCGTCTGAATTCTCGATTCAATGCCGTTTCTCGGAAGCTTGGAGGATAGAGGAAACGAGAGTGAGAGCGCAATGCCACTGTGTAGCTTAACGCTCTCTTCACCTCGGGAGTCTTTCAGAAGGAAACAGGGTTGACGTATTTTGTGGTAAACTTTCCGCTGAAGCTCTCCCGTTTCAAGATAGTCAATCTATGAGCGCGGTTTGCCTGATACGATAAAGGCAATGGATAAGCCGCAAGCTGAGATCGTTAGAGATTTGATAAGGAACACAGCAATAGAGGAAGGGCCTTGAGTCGTGAGTAACTGTCGCTCTCGTATGGAGCGAGTGCTGTTGATGACGTTGCCGTCGGCGGAGATTCCTCTGCCGCGCGATTTGTGACGACAGTAACTTTTAGGAGAGCTCGTTCGGAATACCTTATCACCTCGAAATTCCTCCCTGGAGTCGATAAACAACGCATCAATTCATTCGAGATTATTATTTAGGCGTTATTAGACACAGCCGACCTTCGAAGCGAAGCGATTCATTCTGATCGAAAATTCGAAAATTTGGAATATTCGTGGATCTCGCATCTTGGGAAATATCTCGTGAAGAACTACTCATTTTGAACACGTATTAAATGCTCGGTTCTCTCGGTGACCTTTGTCTAAAAATGTCTTACAGAGAGTACCTTCTTTGACCGGGTGTTGTTTACTGACTCTCTGAAATGTCTCCGGGTCTTGACGCTACGAGGACTAATTGAACGATCGACTCATTTCCATTCTCACACGTACCAGACTTTGATTCCTCCGACAAGAATTACGCTTTCTCAGTTCGTATCTGTTTGTAGCATTGTTGTTTTCAGGCCAGATTCTTTTGAGACCTCTCATCCGTTTACCACCTGGCATTGACCTGTTGACTTCTCAATGAGGCCCTTGACACTGACCGAGTGTTCGTTGTGCACGAGCAGTGCTGTAGCGCAGATTACACTTTCGAGTTTCGGAATTCAGTCGAAGAGTTCAAGCAGATCATTCGTTCGAAATCAATGATTTTATGAGACGTTGATGGACACACCGACTCGGGGACTAGGTAGCGAAACCAAACTGCGTTTAGCTTAACCAAACTCGGAGTTCTGATCCGGACATCGCGTTGGAGATTCTTGCTTTCTCGGAAGAACTTTCTCTCAATCGCTTCGGGCATCTACGCCCCCTGTGTGAACTGTTTGTAGACTTTCATTCTCCGTTCCTCCCAGATCTTAATGAGAGGGAGATTTTGTCTTACCGTTTGTTCTTCGATTCAGGCTCAATACATCCGGAGAGCGGACAGTAAACGGCTAAAAGAGGTTTTCGACAAGGTGAGTTTCGAATCTTCCCTCCGTGAATGCATACCTTGATAGAGCTTTTTCTCTAACATGTGTCGTTCGCTTCAGTACGCATCTGTGGAGAAAAATGGAGAACGTTTCATGACCGCCCATGACTTCGTGATCAAGTTCCTTGGATTGCTGCCTGAGCAAAATACCAACAAAAAAAGTCTCGCCCTGCTGGGTAACATTCTCGACACATCAAAAGATGGCCTCATATCTTTCCGGGAATTTGAAGCCTATGAGGGCATCCTGTGCCATCCCGAGGCTGTGTACAGGTGAGTCGACAGAATATCCCCCCGGTTTCCGTACATTCTTTTGCGCATTCTCTGAGTATTATTCCTGGCAAGCAAGTTTTACCTTATTGATCCGACAATGTACATAGATCAATTGATTTGTCGATTTCAGAACCGCTTTTCAATTGTTCGACACAGACGGGTCGGGACACATCAGTGAGAACGAATTCGAACAAATCATCAAACAAACGACTCTACACCAGAAGATTCCGTTTGATTTCAACTCTGATTTCGTTGTCTTGCACTTTGGAGGCGACCGAAAAAGAACGGTTACATATGCCGAGTTTTCTCAGGTTCTTCAAGACTTTCACGAAGAGCATGCGGTGCAAGCATTTAAAAAGTATGATCAGAAGAAAACGGGAGCCATCACTTCGATGGACTTCACCGACATCATGCTTAGCTGCAAATCGCATCTCTTGTCGGAGGACGTCAAGAAGAACCTCGTCGCAGTTGCCGCCTCAGAGCACGGAGGTCATAAGGTGAGCGCTCGAGATTCTCGAAAAAGCGTCGGGAATCCATCTGAATTTGGCCGGCAAACTGTCTCGAAATCGCATTTGTTGAAACTCCAGAAGTTCCCGGAAATGATTTCGATCGAAATTCTTCTTTGCAGGTGTCGTTCCCGTACTTTATGGCCTTCAATTCCCTGCTAAATAATATGGAACTTGTAAAGAAAATCTATTTACACTTCACGAAGGGCGACCTACGCACTGAAATGACGAAAGAAGAATTTGCTGCCTGTTCCCAACAAATGTCTCATATGACACCCCTCGAGATCGATATCCTCTTCAATCTGTGCGGGTTCCTCAGCAACAGTAGCGGCCGTATTACATTTAGTGATCTCGAGAAGGTGGCTCCCTACCGACCCACCAAGGCTGTTCTTATGAGACCCATTGCGGAGGTTAAAGCCGTTGAGGTGGGTACACGGTGTCGGTTGTCGTCGTGATATTCCTTCCGGAGCGTCCCGGTTGTCTGCTCCTCACTCACGGTTTTTACGTTCCTCTCTAGAAACCCGAAGATCGCGGAGTTGGTATCCAGGTCTTGGAAAGTGCCTATCGTTTTCTCTTGGGATCGATCGCTGGTGCCTGCGGAGCTACCGTAGTCTATCCGATCGATCTCGTCAAAACTCGTATGCAAAATCAAAGGACCGGCTCAATTGTCGGTGAGTTGTAGATGCTCTCATCTGATTGTGCGATCACAGACTTCCATCTTCCCTTCCCTCTCTCCTGCCGTTGTGATCTATCAGAGAACACGTCTTGAAGTCCGAGAGGTCGTCGTCGATTCCACGGATTCACATTTTGACTTTTTCTCAGGTGAAATAATGTATCGCAATAGCTTCGACTGCGCCAAGAAAGTCCTCCGCCACGAGGGCTTGCTGGGCTTCTATCGAGGCCTTCTACCTCAGCTCGTAGGAGTAGCTCCTGAAAAAGCCATCAAACTAACGGTGAGTTCTTTGGATGACTTCGATTTCCAAATCAGATCTTTGGCGTAGAATCCTGGATTTTGAGGCTTCAGAGCTGAAATCGATCGTCAACATTACAGATGAACGATCTTGTGCGAGACAAATTCACGGACGAAAAAGGCAACATCCCATTCTTCGCCGAAATACTCGCTGGAGGCACGGTAAGTTCACCCGAGATCCAATGATGCCGTGATTAGACCCACCAGGTGCCTCTTGAGGAGAGACTTGACGTTACCGACCTCCTTTTCCAGGCTGGTGGCTCCCAAGTGATGTTCACCAATCCCCTCGAAATCGTCAAAATCAGATTGCAGGTCGCAGGAGAAGTCGTGGGCGGGCCGAAAGTGTCCGCTCTCGGGGTAATCCGTGAATTGGGTCTCACAGGTCTCTACAAGGGATCGAGGGCTTGTTTCCTCAGGGATATTCCGTTCTCTATGATTTACTTCCCTGTATACGCGCATATGAAACTGAACACCCAGGATGACGAAGGTCGCAACTCTCCGTTGAGCTTGCTCGGGTCGGCGTTCATCGCCGGAGTTCCTGCCGCGTACCTCGTCACTCCAGCCGATGTGATCAAAACCCGCCTTCAAGTGGCCGCTAGAGCTGGACAGACGACGTACAGCGGAGTTACGGACGCGTGCCGGAAAATCTACCGCGAAGAAGGCTTCAGTGCTTTCTGGAAAGGTGGTCCGGCTCGTGTGTTCCGTTCCTCGCCACAATTCGGATTCACCCTTATGACTTACGAAGTTCTTCAGCGTCTCTTCTACGTCGACTTCGGCGGACGCCGACCGACCGGCTCGGAAACCAGTCAACCCACTGACAAACTCATGTCACAGAACCCGGATCATGTAGGAGGATACAAAATGGGTTTGACGACCTTCCAGGGCGTCGAGTCCAAGTTTGGTCTGTTTTTGCCGAAGTTCGGTTAATTTATTCATAAATTGGGGAATCGTTCTCCGAAAGGTTCTCGACTAGATTCGAGACTTGTTACAATTTAAGACCTAGCGTTCGAAAGGCCCAATCGGCCTACTTTCCAAAGTTTGGCGTAAAGCCACAGATTACTGAGTTCGAGGACTGTCAGAAGTAGGCTCTAAGGCCCTGAGCTCGCGCGACGAGATTCTCAAATTTCTAGAAGCCTCAACTGGTCACAGGGATCTGAAGGAGTCCACGATATCATCTACGTCTGGTGGACCTCGAATAGAGAATTTGTGTGATGAGTTCTTCTCGAATGATGTAGGTTACGTAAGAAAATCGTTTCGAACGTCTCATTGATTTGTCGATGATGATGATGATGATGAGGAGGAGGAGGATGATCTCGGATCTGCCGAACTAGTCGAGTATCATCTCTCACACGCTACAATCCTCCATGATAACTGTTATGACATTTTACATTGTTCGCATGCATTTGCAGCACGCCACTTCTCGAGACGCCCATCAGTTAGAGAGAAAGTTGGATGAGTACAAGTGAGAAAGTACGGAGCAGCATACATGTTAGATGAAGAAACCGTTGAGGGAAGAAAGATAAAAAGATGGTAGATTTGTACGAAGAATTGAGAGAAAGACGAATGAACCAAAAAAGAGCTCCAGAAAGTTTGTAGATGCAGAATCACAGCCTTCCATTTAACTTTGAAGTGAGATCACGACGGTTCACAAGAAACACGTCAGTTCAACATTTTTTACGCTCCCGTTAGAGTTCCGGACAATTGCAATGGCATGGTCCAAGCAAAACAGTGAGTTCTTTATACACCAGTGAACGGGACGTCCACTGGACCGTTGATCTTTACATCTGCGAAACGGTGGACGTGGATTTGTGCTGCTATTACGATTTTTGATCGAAACAGCTAATTTTGCTCAGGAGAACGCAGGAGTCGACTTCGTCTGGCTGGATTGTCTTGGTGTAAATGTGTGCCGGGTGAGCCTGCGAATCAACGCAAAGTTCGATACACACACAAATCGACGAACCAACAAACTACCCGCATACGAACGACTGACGGATCAAGACGGAATTTGCGAACTGATGTGATGAATTCTCGGGATTTTTTTCTATTGTCACCATTGCTGATCTGACAGCTGACCGAGTTTTTTAAATCCTGGTACGAATGGCAACGTTGTAGACAACGAAAATCTTTGTAAATAAATCTCTTGTTTAAAAACTTCGCTCCTCGAATCGTATTTCGACGACGCAAATCTTGACTTCTGAGAACCTAGACGATGCCGTGCGAGATATCTCTGGTACAAAATGGTGCAGACCAACATTCGTCGCGTCGATCCAGTTTCGCTGTTTCAGTGGTGGACCAGCTCTTCCACGGTTTTTATTCGTCGGAGCGAGACGGAATTAATTTCTGCAGTGAATCGACAGCATCGGTGCAGCCGATTGCGCACATCGTTTTGAAACAATTGTTGGGAGCGATGGTAGTGGAATGGGAGACGATCGACGTGCTTCCCATTTCTTTCTCAGAGTCTTTTTCCCGGGTTAAATGTGATGCGTGCAGCGTTGTTTCCAAGTTACTCATTGAAGAACTGAATGTGGAAATACGTGACGTCGTTCGACACTCCCGTTTTTCTCAACGTGCTCGCTTGTCGGGGGAAACGAAGGCACGCAAACCCCGTGCCAAGATTCGTAAAATTAAACTGCCGTTCTCTGTCCGGGTGCGTCCAGCTCCGGTTCTGGACGGCTTCGTCGAGACGTGGCCAAAAATTTCTTCGAATCGGGTCAAACTGGCGATTCCTCAGAATCGAGCTCGAAAGGATAAACTGGTCAAATGAGTTGGATTATGATACCTCCGCTGAGAAGTTTCCCCTCTCCGATACAATCAAATACGCTAAATCGGTGCAGCGGATGATCGAATTACTGGCTTATACGGTTTAAAAGCGGATTGTCGATTCATTCAAGCGAAATTCCCCTGTTTACTCGGACTGATTGCCCGACTAATCAAATCTTCCATCATCCGAAGGATTTCAACATTCGGGCATCTCGTTCTAGAGCCCAACTCACTCCGCGGCTTGAACTCTCGACGTTTTACTGCAAGGAGACGGTCTCAACGTCAACGCCAATCATTCACAGCTCTTGATCGAGACAGACTCCAGCGAGAGATGACCACTGGCTGCTGCTGCTGTTGAAACCAGAAGCAGATTCGTGCCGTCCTCAGAGGGTGGGAGCATGTAGTCCAACGGACAAGGTTCCAACAGTGACGATCACGACGTTTTGTGGAGCAAAGCGAACGTTTCCCTTCCGGCGCAAGCTATCAGCATCCGACGTCCTTCTGGTTTGGCTTTTCTTCTGCTCGAGCTGACGGCTTGGCATCGGAATTCCAAGCTTCCCTGTTCGTTGGTCTGACCGAGGGAATCGGTTACAGATGTCTGTTCAGACTCAGCACTGAGTGCCGCCTCGAATCGGCCCAAAAAGTCGGCCGCAGATTTTTCAAGTACGAAGTTCCGGTCCCAATCGTTCGATGGCGGACCCTGTTCCTCGCCGACAGAGAGCGATGATCGTGGATGACCGGGTAGAACAGAAAAATTTCGAGCATCTTTCAAGAGGATTCATTACTTTTTACTTGAATCATTAGCCGCTGCTACATTAGCCGCCTGTGTCACTGACTTCCTGCTTGCGACTCAGAGTCGGCGTGGGGTCGCTGACTGTATGACGGGCGTCTCCATCGTCGCCACTCTCGAAATGTTCGAAAGCGCCCCTTGTTCGTTGTCGCAGTGGTAATTTTTTCGATTGATTTACACTGAAGTTTCGTGAGACGAGATGTGACGTGACGGAGTGTCGTAGTTGCTGCTGCTGCAGCGCCGTCGTCGCAATTTCTCTTTTTTTCTCCTCGCTTTTTCTGTTCGCACTCAGGACGACACTCAGTTCCCTGCTGGGAAAGCGATTGCTGTCCTTTGTGAAGCGCTGGTGTCAGATGAGCTCGGTCGGTCGGTCGCTTGCTCGCTCGCTCGTTCTTGGCTGACTGGTTGGCTGCAAGAAACCGCGGGATGGCTGCTGTCGCTTCTCTACTACGCAACAAGGAGCTAGCTGAATAGACCGAAGCGCTCATCAGAGAAATGTTCTTTTCTCCCGGTGTTCCTTTCAACTGACGCAAGCGGCGTAAATGCAATCGTCGGGAGTGATTTCGGTAATTTCTTCGTTTCGTTCTGTTAATCGATCGTTTCCAAAAGAGTGCACTGCTGAGGACTTTTGACGTGTTTGACACCACCGGATAAGTGGGTGCATATATTAGGCAAAAGTATGCAGCCCATCAAGCGGGATGGCTCTTCGATTTGTGGCGGCTATTGAGAAAGTTCTGCCCTGGAAAGAGAAAGTCCGAGAGCGGCACTGTCGACTATCGAGTAGGAGAAGCTGGGGAGCCGACAGAAACGACAAAGTTTGCTGTCTCGTTCCCCCTGTTTCGTTGCGGGATCGGGGAGAACTGGGCCGGTTTCAACTTTTCCAGAGGTTAAGACCGCGCCTTGCAATGTTGAAATAGATTATCGCGCGCTATCGGCCGCGACTTTGCCGATAACCACTGCTACTCGAGGGTTTAATTTCAAAAGAGGACTTGAACGGGAGGAACGTTCGCCTTCGGTTCGGACCCGGGTCGAATTGAAAATTGTTCGGACCCTCAGCCGATCGGATCGAGCCGGCTCTCAGCTCTTCAGGCTCGGGAGCATCGTCGAGCCCTCGGAGAAAATTTGTTTTCCTTGTTTGTCCTGGTCGTGATTCATCGAAATTCAACTTCCAAATCCTGGAGCGATCCTTTTGCGTACGAACTCCGTTTTCAGACGCCGCGCCGTCGCGCCTTCAGCCGAGTTCCACGAGTGCGAAACGGCTTAAATTTCGATCCGAAAGCGGAAGTGATAGGAGGCAGCGGAAGGGGTGAAAACGGTTAGGGGAAGGAGTAACGGCCGATTTCTGTGGCTACTGAACTCGACTAACGGCGGCGTGAAGGCTTCGCTAGCGAGGATTCCATGAAGGGTGAAAGGCGGACGAACGGGCTGTGTTATCCCCGCTTGAAGAAAACGAAAGGGAACGGGGGAAATCGGGACGCGTGAAGGGTGAAATATCGAAAACGCGTTACCAACGCATCGTCGCTCTCCCGCAATGCTTCCTCCGGAGGTGCGGGTAGTGACACCAGGGTCGAATTCCTGAAGCTAATCGATATCGATGGGAGGCTACCACAGCAACGGCTGACCAAACGGCCGTCGCGACCACTCGTATTCACGCTTATACACCCACTCGCTGGCTCACATACCGCACAGCAGCGCCCCTTACTGAAGTCATAAAACATTGAGCCGATAAGATATCCGGCCCGATCGATTCCGTCGCTGGAGTTTCCTCCCTGAAACACGAACCACAAACCAGGTCTCCGAATTTGGTGCTGACGAGAACACATCGGCGTCGAATACAACTTCGTCGAAGAAGAGATTTCCGAATCTGCGTTTTCAGCGGCGGTGGCGCCAGTGTCTCTCGTCGGTTCTGGAGTTTGAACGACCACGAAGGAACTTCTCTCTCCGAATCCCGTCTTTGGCGAAATTTCATCGAAAATTTTCTGCACGAACGCGATTAGTTCCTTGATGATGTTTTCGGAACTCTGGATGTGAACTTCTCTGTCTGCGAAGAGGAGGTCTGTATCGAGCTCGATTCCGTGAAAGCCGCTCGTCAAGGTGGACCGCGTCGAGCTTCTGCGTCTGGACTTGGACGCTAAACGGGCCTGCCATCGAGACATTTTCCTACCGAAATGAAGGTCGTTCATCTGATGAGGTAATCGGTGCTACAGAGAAACGTCATAAAAAGTTTGGGCCGTTCCGCCGCTTCTTTCGTTGAGGGACAGTGTCTTCGAATGGTCCTCATCACGAGCTGCTCCAAACCGATCGCGGAAACGCTCCGACCGCGGGAAAAGAAAACTCACCGAGTCCAACACAGAGCGGTGTTTGGATCTGTTCATGAACGAGGTTTCAGAGAAGGTTTATCATCGATCGAAGCAAAACATCGGAAACGAACCAGGTTCTCGAAAGGCGGCTCTGCATCCGAACTTTTCAGTTTCTCAATGAATGAGTGGCTCGTTCGGAGTCAGTTGCACCGCGGCTCCGAAACGATCGGACTCGGAGAACGTCCTGTGGAAAATCGCGTATTCCGAAAGTTTGGACTGTTTAAAAAATTGGTGAGGTGTCATCTGCACTTCGGGAGGGAGCTCCGAGCGGAGAGCTCGAAGAGGAGCTGCAACTTATTGCACGGATCCATCACAAAACCCAAAGTCAGAACAGAATACGTCGGTGTCAGCAGGGCCCGAAGCACTGTCTTCTTTAAGCTTCAAATCCGACGGTTCTCGCAGTCACAACGAGGCCCAACAGTCAGTCGCTGAAAACAATAAAACTCAACACTTCACAATCGACCCCGCGCTCGGTTGGACTTCGAGCGCAGGCAAGAAGATTCCGGGGAGAAGCATCAAGAGGGAAATGCTAAGGAGAAAACATGAGATTTCCTCTGAATTTCCTTTCTTTTCATTTTCCAGAAGGTTTTCCGGACTCCAGGGACCGAGTTCGTTACGAATTTGTTGATTGATTCCCAGAATCAAGTTTGTTTTACAGCCGCTCGACATCCTGACAGTCCCGGAGCAGAACTAGATTTCCATTTCCGTGCTGATAGCTCAAGAAAACTACGTCAATTCGGCCGCTTGTCAACTTGACGGCCGAAGTTCGCGCGCACTCACGAACAACGACCACTGACGTCACGGTGCTGCGCGTTGCCGGGGCAACGCCGTAAGCGTTGGATGATCCCCTGTCTGTCAGCTTGCCCATGTAAACACAACATATGTGTGTGAGTTGTTCGTTTAACTTATCGCGGATCGTTCACGCTCAAGAAGCTCTCCGTTAGTGTAGCTTGAGGTCTCAAAGGTCGCGGCGAATCGCCGGTTTTTCTCCTTCGATTCAGATCCGGGAGCTCTGGAAGTGTTGGAGCAGTCTCTGTGAGCGTTCCGAGCTTTACGGTCAGTCGAGTTTCCGTCATCATGTGTTATTCTGGTGATTTTTAGCTGTGACTGATCTCAGACGATGAGAATGTGATCCACAACCGTGCCAATGACGAGTTCTCGAGTTTCAAGTGCAAGTTTTTGAAAAGCTAGGCTAGCCTATGAACCCGCATTCGATCTACGACAACTCGTTCTTCAAGTTGCTTCAGGTAAGTTTCTGCGCAAGCTTCGAGTTCATTTTGAACTCTCTCAGTGGCCATATGACACTTGACGGGTCGTATGCTCTCCTTTGATCGAACTGTTCAGTGAAATCAGTCCTCAAACTTCGATATTTCCCGGATAGCATGAGGCCGAATTATGGATTTGGAATTCTCCGAGGTTCATGATCATCTAGCCCAATGGTTTCCAAACTGAGGAGACCGGCCCACCAGATGCCCCGGAGAGATTTTTTGGGGGAAGGGGATGTGGGGGAAATTTCAGGATCGAGCAACGTTCTCTTCTGAGTGCTGGTTTTACTATTAGTTAAACTAGAATCTTCGAGTCAGACATCAGTGCCCGATTCGATTCGTCTCCATTATCTGGTTGAAACGAGGTTTTCCGCCACCGTGGGCATCAAAAATGAGAATCGAAATCGACTTTGATTTCCTGCCTACTGAATCGACTCCACTAGAAATCGATTTCGGAGTTGTCATACAAGAGAATCAGAAACATACCAAAGAAGTGTCTTAAATTAGTTAAAAATATTGCTGGTGCGATGCAATGAGTTTCGGGGCGTCGGAAAGACTCCCCTCCATGTCGCCGGGGACAGAAAAAAAGTTCGGAAATAACAGAGGTAGTCAGTCAATCATTTGGTTCGGTTGAAACTCAAGATTCTTTTGGTGCAATTTTCAGTCTCGATTCTTGGAAACCTTCTTGGAGGCTCAGCGAAACCAATGGACGATCCTCATTCCTGTTGAAGGAACATTCCCGTTGCGTCACGTAAATTCCGCATTCGTTGGTAAGATAACATCGATTGGTTTCGAGAGTGGAGTCGAAATCACTCAAACAGTCTGAGCTTTGTCAAGCCCGTCGTAACCTTTCGCTTTGAATAGAAGGCTCGGTTAACTCAACAATTCTTGGCATGTTTGAAGTGCATATTGTGTCTCCAGCATTTGGTTCTGTATTCAACTCATAAGGATCCCAAGGTTCCTTTACTATGCTCTACTCTACTACTCCTTTTGAGACTTTCCATGGTTTCAGTGCTTCTAGAGTTTCATTTCTTGAACCTTTATTGATTGTGAACTTTCCTGATGATAGGTTACCATATCCTGAAGCCGTCACCGCTTTATGCAGACCATTACGTCTGTTGTCGACCCTTACCCGCAACTTTGGTAGAATTGGATTGTGATCGGAACATCCTGCACACTACCAGTGGTTTCTCCTATCCGAAACATGTGTGCATCGTCGGTGAAGAGATCGCTTACAACGAGGTACTCTTTCTAGAAATTTCACATCTTCCATTCCACTTCGGGTTTTCAAGCATTTGATCGCACTCTCAAGTCACCGCGACGAGATATTCATGCCAAACTCTACCTGGTCCGAGTAGGATCGATATCTGGAGCAAACGCCTGCTACGGCTGAGTTTTTGAAACGATTCTCGACGTCGAAAAGCTTGAAAATCCAGATCTGAGGCTGTCATTGTACTTCGTTTGTACAGTTTGCTTCAGAAAGTTTTTTCCATGCTTCAGAAGTGGAAACCCTACCGAATTCTCTTAATTTGCGAACCTATCCACCTCCCACCGCCAAAGAGACGGGCACGGGCTCTCCTGCATTCTCATTCCCACCAGCTCAGGTGATTTTATGATCTGTTCGCTTTGGTATTTGAATCCATCTTATATTCCTACACTTTCCCCCATCTCTCACTTGCTTCGGCGAACTCACGTAGGTGCAGAAAACGAGACTTCTTCTCTGGTTCTCTCCGATAAACGTAGTCGCAAATCAGCATATTTCGTAGCCGATACGAAATTTCATTTTGCCCGAGGAAGAGGATGGTATCGTTCTCTGATATGGTATTTTGAAACACAGAGATCGAGGGTCGCCGGAGATTGACCAGATGAACAGTTCCGCGGACTCGAAAGCACCGCCGTCATTCGAGGAGGCCAAGGCATACCTTCACAGCATCTCGGTGTTTTCCGAAGTAAGTCACTCACAGATCATCCGAAACCGTAGATTTGGATATCTGTAACATGAGTCGAGTAATTTGAGGAAACCTCTTATGACCTCTTTTCTTTCGGGACGTTGCAGAGATTACGCCTGATTGAAGAGAAAGTAGACGCTTTTAATAAAACATACATTATCGTACCGAAGTTCATCAGCGATGTCGTCGGCAGAATAAAGAGCATAGCAGAGACGGCCACCGAGGTTTGTTTGGAATTTCTTTGTCCGAACTTGAGTCGGACGAACAAGACTTCAATCGCGGTCTCTCCGCAGAATCGAATGAAAACGAGCGAACGCCGAAGCAAAATGTGATTCACAGGTGCTCACATCAGATTCGACGAGTGATCCCGAGAAGCTTTCAAGCTGCGTGGATAACTATGTATCCGGTCTGGCTCATCACAAAGTCTTCAACGCTGTCCAGAGCATTTGCCGGAATTCCGATGCTGATCTCGAACGGTATGTGGACATCTCTGACGGACGGAAGTGGCTTCCTCTCCACTCCGCTGGAACATCAAATCCGCATTTTCCGAATCTAAAATCGAGCCGATGCCTTTGCTTTTCAGGCGTTTGGAGTTCCTCCGGCTCTCCAACGTGACGCCGGCGATGCTCGGAGTTCAGGAAGAATGTTTCCATTGTGAACTGCCCGTTTCCATTGTTGAATTAGCTTCTCTGAACGCGAAGTACACGCCCGTCGATAAGCTGTGGTGTCTTCGTCGCACACTGTCATCGATACAGTCTGAGGTTACATCTCACTTCGTGAAATCAGGAGCAGAATTGGAGTTTGGAAAAGGTGCTCGATATTTGTGAAATTGCGGCTAAGAGACCGAAATTCTGTAAAAATCGTAGAGTGAACCCCAAACCCGAATCGGGAAGAATAGTTGACGTCTGATTCCGAGGCTTACCGATCATTTGAGACTTCGATGCTTTAGTTTCGTCGATGTGATAGAAGTGGTGCAGCCGCTCGGAGGGTAGAGGAGGGTTTTTAGATCGACGACGTCTGGTTCCTGAGCAACAACAGCATTCGCTTTTACAATTGCAGATGTTCCCAGTCTCACGGCGGAAACTTTAATACCGTTGGTGGTTGTTGTTTTAGCCCGGTCGCGACCTACCTATTTCGCTTCAAACATTTTCTACATTGACCATTTCTGCGGGGTGAAGGTACGTTGCATTCCGTTCTCATGAGCGCAGTCGAGGGATTAGCAGACCCCGTACTCGTTCCTCCAGAGAACGAGGTAGCAGAAGTAATCGTGGTGAAAGGCGGAGACAGACTGTGTCAGGCCGAGTGTTTTGTTTTCCAGGACGATCTCTCGAGCTTCACCCTCTCGACTGTCAAGGCCGCTGTTGAATTCGTTGGGAAGTATCGAGGACCGGAACTGGAACACCTAAGCCCACGCACGCTCAAAAAAGAAGTTCGTGATTTATTTCCAAGTTTCAATCACGAATTTCTCTCGATAACGCATGCTTTAGGTTCGCAGAACTTGACTTCAATCAGATCGAGATTCATTCCCTTGCAGTTGTCTCTGGTGGATCTGATGGAAGTGACAGCGTCCATCAATGAAGGCTCTCTCGCCGAATCGAAATCAATCGCTGGCAGCGAGGATGGAGATCAACGGAAGGTAAACCCAAGCAATATTATCCATATAACATTTTTTTCATGTGTTCTTACTTGGGAAACGTCAGTTCGGGAGAAGTTTTCGGTAGAGATCGGACGGGGGAGACGGTCCGAAATCCGATGTTATTCCCCCTATCGGTTTGCCGACAAAATCTGATCAACAGCAAATTCAATTTTGATTCCTATTCGATATCGAAGAACGGCTCCTCGAAAAATCGTTTCAAGGTCGTATGATCGTTGAGACAAGGCAGAAGAAACTTCGGCGAAGCTTCCTCAGATTGAGGGCCCCACATCGAGTTTGGCTGAGCTGACACAAGGCTCTCACTGTCGGGATCTGAGATGGCGTTCATACATGACGTTGTTTGTTTGTTCTTTCGTTCGTTTCACAGGCGGCAACCCGCAGCAATGCGGTAGATAGTAAACTGGAACAGATCACGCGCCTTATCGAGAAGCAGACATTGGATTTCCACTCGAAGGAGGAAGAGCATCTCAGAAGGCTCCAGGAAAAGGAACCAAGAACCTCGTCCAGTCTCAACTCGTCTGCTACAAGGTAGCTGTGCAAGGGTTTTCCTTTGATTTCGGTCAGCTCTGATCAGACAATAGTTTCAACGTTTCCTCTGCTCTTCCGTTTTGATCGAATTCCTTGGAAGAAAGCTCCCCAAAAGATTGTGTACGCGATTATCCGAGATTCAAAATCGGGAGCAAGGCGTCTCCCAACGATGATTTCGATTCACGTTATGGAGTATTCCATTTTTTGGTGTTTTCCATGTGCGAAAACTGTGAATCATCGGTTTCCACAATGTTATAGCATATGATAAGAGCATTTGTTTGTTTGAGAAGTTCTTATCTCGAAGGTCTCGGAGACAGGAACCGCTTTTGTTGCTCATTACCTTCCTGAGGATAAGTTTGAAGAACGACCGTGAGCGACAGTGTGTGATGCGTTGTTATCTTCATTTACAGCGTTGACTCGAACGACGAGGGCAGCATCCTGTTCTCGCCGCTTTCATCGTTGAGGAGATCTCTGAGAGGACAGAGCAAACCCAACTGAACTCGATTCTTCCCTCATCCGGAGGAAACGGTTCCTGGCCCTGCAACGGTTTCCTGGATTCGCCCACGAACACGAATTCCAGTGAAGTTACTTCGAGATTATCGGGTGTTCGGAGGAGAGAGGCGATGGTTATTCAGAACGATGACTCAAGGAAATGAAAACCACATTGTTTCGTTACCGTTCGAAAGAGTTTTCATTCATCCTATTGGGAGATACCGTTGTTGATCCCCAACTCATTGGTTGATTCATTATCTCTGTTGCTAATACGCTTTTCTTATTATTATTTGTTCCCTTCCGTCGTTCGTATTACAAGTCGGGTGTCAATATTGTTGTTCGGAGCGGTGGAACGTCTTGTGGTCCATCAGCGGACGCTCGCTGAAATAACAAGCTCGGGAAAGCGGAACTAGTATGGTCTATTTCTGTTGGGAACTCTTTACGAGTTACGAAATGCCTCGGAACCAAGCTACGTAGACTCTCACATGAAGTGGAACGGATGCCTGCTCGAGTTTGTTTTTGTACGGAAAGAACTCTGAATATTTCCGAGTGCATGCGGATTTCCAGAACTCAATTTGTTCGTTCCGATTCAACGGAGAGAACTAAAATACAGAGCCAAAACAGCTGTGCATGGACAGAAAACCGGTCTGAAGTAATGAAGTGCTGTAATGAGGTACAGCGTCGACAAAAGTCGCGTTCGAACAGGCTGACTGGCTGCGTGAATGAGAGAACGGATTCAGACGCATTCACTCCGGAATGCTCCGGCACGGCCTCACATTAGAGCTCGAGATAATTAGAAGACAGCTGACTGGATCGACGAGCAAACGAACTCGCAATCAGACACCAACCAGCCCGGGAGGTCGCTCATGGATTCAGTCGTTTGAAAAAGGCGTCGGAAATACTCGAAAGAGAAGACAAAGCCTTGCCTGGCTCGATCATTGATTATGCTGAGCCTCATTTTCTGTTACCCCTCTTCCTCCTTCGATGTGCTTCTCACGTCCCGGGAAGCCATCACATCCGAAGTCTGAAGTAGAAACTTTCTAAGGAAAACAAGTGCTCTTTTAATTTTGGATGTCATTCTCGTTCCTCCTCACGCTCTCAATGAGGCGCCGCGACGCCAAGAGCGCAACCTTCAACTCGATGCTTTTCTTCGTTTTCGTTTTTTTCTGGCACTCTCCGACTCCGAAGCCTTGAATTTGGTTTGAATGCGAGGTTTCTTCTGCTTAAATCCCTTACTCCGGCCCTCCGCGAGAGGTCTATGGCCTGTGTAGTGGAGGTTTAGGTCCCGGAGGTCGGTAGGCCTCTGGTACCTGATGGAGAGAGAGATGGGAACGATCTCTGAAGAAGGTGGCCTTCTTGTACCAGATGAAATTCGAACCAACGATCTGCCGCTTGCGGAGCGTCAACATGGCCAACCAAATCTGCACGAAAAGGGGACGAAGCTTGATGATTATTATCCAAGTATTGCGTGAAACGACCCACTAGTTTACCTGAAGTCTCGAACATGCTGATGTTCTTGAGGCCGCCATCAACACCGCTTCCGCGACGCTAAAAAAGAAAATCGGGGTCCGCCGTACGTCAATATCCAGGTTTAGAGGCCGCCGCCGGATTTATCGCTCGTCTTCGGTTCGCCATTTCTCCTTCCGGAACTCTCTGATGTGAGCGTACTTTCGCGCAAACCGTTTTTGTCGTCCTGTTCACACTCAAAGTGCTTGGGCGCGCCAAACTACGTCAGCGTAGCGCGATTAGGTTTCCTTGATTACATACAAAGTAACTGAAAAACGGAAAGCAGCCGAATTTGTTTGCCGAGTCGTTGAAGGTGGAGCTTTTTCCGTCGACAAGGAAACGAGAGCAGAGCACACGACCGCAATGGGTTAAAGTCTGTTCGGTAAAGCCTGCCAATTGAATAACTGCCATCACTAAGGGCAGAAAACATCGAAGAAAGTGTGTCGAGGGAACGCTCGCTCGTCGGAGACTTCCCCAGCATCTCATTCGGAACTTCTATCCACTTCTCAGTGACGCGAGAAAAACGGCAGAACCCGTTTTTGTCCCCTCGTAGTTCACTCTTCCGACTCCATCTTATTTCCGCATGCCGTGTTAGCACGAGTAGGTTGTTAGCAGCGTGCACGACGAATGGCACGAACGAGCATGTAGGCGCCTCTCGGTCGCAGATTCCCCGTTGCCACCTGCTCTCTGCAGGCGATCCCTTGCTGGCTCGAGGGGCGACTCACCGAGAATCCCCGAAAAAAAGGGGAAAGAGAACAAGGGAGCGTTCTTTCTCATGTTGCGCATAAAGAGTGCGACGTCGAACTGACAGCCATTGAGGCATTCCGTCGCCGTTTTCTCGCCAAATGCATAATGGAAACATTGTCCTGGTTTCCTTTTCAATCTGAATCTTGTTGTCTCTGTCGACGTACACAGAAACAACGGTCTCAGTCAGTCAGTCAGCCAGCCACTGAGTCGGTTTGTCAGTCAGACGCATTCAGGCCGACCGAGCTCGCTGCACCGCTGTCTGACAGCCAGAAAGAAAAGCACTTTTACAAACTCGGTCTGACAGTGGGAATGCGCTTAAACGTTCAAGAGCACGAGGAACGGGGCTCGAGTGGGGCCCAGCAGCACCGGGGCGGCCAAGTGGACCGACCGACAGGCGGATTTTCGCTGCGTTTGTGCCGCTCCCGTCATATTCCACTGGTCTGAGACTCCTCCTTCACCCGCTGCCCCGAATGAAATCCGAAAGTCAGCAACAGGCCCGGCTTTATCAAGCTACCCGCTTATCAGGTAGCGAGGCCTTAGTCCTTTTGGTGGCACACAGTCACGGCGCGGCGTGCCTGCCTGTGCATACATCAACAACTCCGAACACACCTTTCATGGAACATGCGCGGACACGTTTTTGCCCTTCGAGCGGCTTTTCCACCGATAGATAGTCTTCCTCCACTTCCAGTTGGAACTCCGACCTACTCCATCTGAGATCGGGTTCTGTGCGTTCGGGACAACGACGAGAGGGATATATTCATCCACGAGCTGAGAAAGTTCATCGAGGTTCGAGAACTCCGGAACTTCCGACGATCGATGTCTCATGTCCGGTCAGGTGCCTGCTGTGTACACTGTGTACAGGCGGTCCTTAGCGACGAACAGTCAATTATGAAGAAAGACTTCATTCAAGGGAATATAGCGAGCTCCGAAAAACGAAAGGAGGAAACGAATCAGCGAATTCGACATTGAGGACAGAGAGACTCGGACGAAGCGATCGCAGCGGAGAAGGAGTCCTGCTGCTGCATAAGCGTCCTCCTATCCCGAGCGAATGTTGGCATTCCTACCAGCACCGAGCGTTCATCCTCGTGTGTTCGTTCTCGAGCTCTCTCGCTCGTTCAGTCGGACCCGTGTTGACGCTTGTACACTTCGGAAACAGAAGCGCGTATCTCCGAGACGACAGCCTGATCCTCGTTGAAATGTAACCATGTGTCTTCCCTTTGCCGCTGCTTCTTTAAACGCTGTCTCGACTCTTGCTGCTGCTGCTCAGCTGTTCGTATCAGCAGCAACAACAAAAGACTGAATGCCGTATCAGGAAGAACTTCCGCTCAAGTTGTGAAGTTTTCCCGGAGACGCCGCTTCGTCCTCTGTTGCCGCTACACCGGAACCGGTGCTGTCGGTGCCGCCGCCGCCGCTGTTTCCTTCGACAGGCGCAAACTCACGCGACGGGACAAGCTGCCCACTTGCTTAGCTGCTCGACTGACTTACTGACGACCTGACGACTGATTACGAAGTTAGTTGCGGCTTCGTCGGATATCGGAAGGATGGGATCGAGTCGAGCGGCGACAATCGACCATTATGTGGAGTGCTTCGGCGGCATCAGCATGCAGTGCGTTCATAGAAGAACGTATCGGTTTCTTGCTCGTTAGGAGCTTGGTCGCAATCCGCGTCAGTCGTGACTCGGTTGCGGACGCCCCGGAATACCCCGCTCGCAGGAATGACTCGCTGGCTGATAATTCAACCAACTGTCCGTCTGTTGTCGACTGACTGAACGTAGACACAGAGCGAAGATAGTTAGTTTCTCGTTTACTTCCTGTTAATTATTACTTCCTACGTGACTCGGGGAGAAAAGCCGGACGACTTTTTGCGTGTCACGCTCTACGTGATTTGTACGACGCGGATTCCTCGACCGGAATCGACGTCTTCCGCTACTGCGCTGATCATCGAAAGGACTCTGGTTTCCTTCCTCGTGCGTTCGAATCGAGCCGAAAACATCTTTTTGCTTTTCGACGAGCGACTAAATGGGTCCCTTGATTCCCGCGCAATGGATCGGGATAGGCGCAAACTCCCACAGGCCCTCGCTGTGGTGTTCTACAAGTTTACAGGAGTAGAATTGGATTGTTTCCCTTGACGTGTTTGATGTATGTGGGGTGGCGAGGGAAACTAGTTTTGCCATCGGCTGTCGATCGGGTTAGCTCGGTGGTCGACATTTCTGACCTCGAGTCTCCGCGTCAGCGTCAGAGTATCGGCAGGGTGAGCTGGCAACTCATATGAGGGAAAACAAGGGTCAAAAGAACTGGAAGGGCAGACACGGGATGTAGGAACCGAGGGGCTTAGAGGGCATGTCAATTACCCGAACGTCATGTCTATGCTTCCTCGTTTGATGGCTTGGTCCCCTTTGTTTGACATGGTCTGAACAAGGCGTCAGAGACGACCGACCGACGGTGGAATGGAACGAGGGGCGGGTGCAAAAATGAGCTTTCTTGTGATAGAGCTCACGCTGGACGTACGTGTCGGCCGTGGTGGCGCTTTGGGCTCGTCTCTATTCAGCAAGGATTGATTGAATGATTGATGGATGGATGAATTGATGAGCGCAATCGATGTTTGCGCCAAAACGAGTTTTGAGTCGGACCGAGCATTGTTCATAGGGGCGAGTAAGGATGAATTTCGTCAGAGAACTCTTGCGGCGAGTGCTCGCAAACAGTTCGACGATATCGAGAACAAGCTCCACGTTGTCCGCTAAAATCGACGGTGTTCTTCCACAATCGACGAGTATTGTGGGGAATTAATTAGAATGCGTCGTCGCCGGGGTAGTTCGTTTGGACGTTTTCATTAGAGGACGTCTCTAATTCGGCTGCTTCAATTTCTCTGACAGAGAATAATCAGATTTTGAGCTACGATTAATTTAACTCGCTTAAATCCGTGAAGATAATCAGGGCGCTGGAACGGACGAATGGGCAGGCGGACCGACGCGAGAGGACGGAGCAAGAATTTCGCCTCATCGATCAAAAGGCATTAACGCTGATCTCTTGAAGAAACCACAGATGCGACCGAGGATTTAGTTTGTCCGAGCCCAGAAGAACAGGGACGAAGGGAAGACAAAATCGCGAAACTTCTCTTCGCACCGGGAACTTCCGATGATTATCATTCCTGGAGAGTTTCTCGGGCTCGGATCGTTCACCGTGAGAGCTTGAATCGTCTCGATTTCTGCTTCTCAGTTCGAGAATGCGAAGAATTCCGGCAGTTCTTCTCAAACTTCGCGAAAACGTTTACGGATTCGTTGATTCGATGAGTAGAACATCTCATTGCTCTAGAACAGAGAGTTCTAGTTCTAGATACCACTCTGAATTACAAGTTTGCGCGACTCCCATTGGACGTAAGAGCAACGGTGTCCCAGCAAGGAGACCTTCACTTAGAGCAGCTGAACGAGTCAAGTGGAATCGGATAGTGGCCGTCAAAGCACTTACTGTCCGTTCGAATCCGCGCTTTTCCTCGTTTTATAGGCTTCTCAAACTATCTGTTCTGGACTTGAAACTGGTCAGACACTACCTTCAAAGCGTAATGGAAGCCATCGGAAAGCGATACAAATTCACCGCACACTCCCGAACGTCCTCCAAAGCCTGTTCTGCGTAGCTGCCGTCGGACGGGGTTTTAAATGAAGCGCAGCGCAAGCAATCAGGGACGTTGTCTTCATTTCTTTTTGTTGAGCACATTTCCGACCTCGGAACTGTCGTCTTTATGTGTGGTTGTGGGCGTTCTGGGCTTAATATTTCACAGGCTGATAAAGAAGAAAGAAAAATGAAGAGGGCGAGGAGAATTATAGACCTGGCGTGAATGAACAATACCTACTACGGTCATTCCGTCCGCCGCCGGCGGCCGGTGCGGTGGTGATTCGCTCCACTGCCGAGCTAGCGGGCGTTCTCGAGCCAAAAAGGATGGACCGTAGCACCGTTGGACGCAGTCAGATTTACGACAGTGATTTCTGGGAAAGATTTTTGAAATTGCCGTGACGAGCGACGCGTGCATGTGGATCCAAATTTGCAGAAGGAAGACGACCAACTCCAACTGAGTCCTAAATTACTGTTAGGCTTCCAACGAGTCCCTGGAGCGTCATCGTCCTTTCTTTGAAGTGCTGGTCCAAAAGCTGACCTCACTATTCGCACGGACCAGATTCGAATGTCACTAATTCCTATCGCGATTTCTGATCGTTCGTCACGAAAGAGAACGACTGCGTCGGGCTCGTTGACAACACGGGAGGGATTCGAACCGGACTCGTCGAACTTGGAGCGCGATCACCCACGGTGGCTCGTAAAGCGACGGTGGTTTTCAAAATCAAAAGTCAGATTTCTCAACGAGGAACAGCCTCCACTTCGGCGTTATCATATGATGATTTCTGCAACGAGGCGATTGCAGCAGAAATTTTTCGGCCAAAACGAGCCTAAATGAGGGAAACTTGCCTTAGACGCAGGCCCCATGTCCATTCCATCGCTAATTATGAAAGGACCTTGGAGGAAACGTCGTCGTCATCAACAACTCCAGGACCCGCGAGACGAAGACAAGGACGACGAGCGTGATGATGTTGAAGAAAAGCAGATCCATGGCAACGCCTTTGCTGTCTGTCCGTGTGCGCTGCCGCTGTCGCTCCGTACTTGTGCGTGTAGCTCCGTTTTGCCGTTCGCATGCTTGCCCTGGAGGAGTGGGAAGACGCAGACCAGTGTAGTGCATTGTGAGGAGCGAGTGAGCAAGGCTGCGAGTCTCACAAAAGAGAGGCTTTTCATCTCAAAGTTGGTTGGCTGGCTGGCTGGCTGGCTGCTTGGTTGGTTGGTTGGTTGCAGCATGAAGCAAGCAAGCAAGCACCCGGAGCAGAAGCAGTTCAGCATCCATTGCCTCTGTTCCTTGCTCCTTTCCATCTGCGAATGTCATTCAGTCGTCGACTCGACGACGTGAACGGCGGCGGGACATGTTGTCAGACGAACAGCTCTCGATAGACAGCATGCAGAGACAGACAAACTTCCAGTGTTCTCCCCCTTGGCGAGAGAGGGAACGCGACGCAGCTAACAAATTTCGTGTACTATAACACCTTTTGCTGCAAGACTCGTTTGCGATCTTTGTCAAACTCCGTCGACACGTCGAAGAAAACGGCGCTTCTGGCACCAACAGTTGTCGTTGACCGATGTGTGCAACGAGCGACTGTCAACTGCATTCGCTGTTCGGGGCTCGGCATTAGCCTGCCAACATCAGGTCGCTTTCTCTCTCTAGCAGTCGACATCAGCCACCATCCGTCTCAAGTGCGGCCGGCCACCTGCAGCACGGCGTCCTCCACTTGTCAGAGCCATGACTATGGTTGTCGTTGTCGAAGCCGCGCCGTTTGTACGTTCATCAATCACGTTCGGAGCGATGTTCATCGGCCAATAAAAGCGCTCTCCAGTCGATCTGCGCGCAATGGATTAGGTAGCTAACACAGCGATACAGCGTCGGTTTAGTCGTGGGTACGAGCTGTGTTCCACGTTCGTGGGAGAAGTGTACGGAGGAGTGCTCTATTGACTGACGAGAGCGAGGCCTTGCCAGCTTCAGCCATAAGCCACGAGAGCAGCTCGCTCCCCGCTCGCGAGTCTTGTGGGAGGTGTAGTCGCTGATAGTCCGGCGGTTACGGTGTTTGTTACCGACACCCTGGGGACAGCTTCCGGATTCGACTCCTGAATGATCCAATCTCTTCAGATGATTCGATGGTTGCATCTCCGTAAATTGATCGCGTGGCAACTGTTACCGGTGGCAGCGTAAGAGTTCTGCAGCTGTTCCGGACCTCCCGTGTGGAACATTTGGTTCCCATGCACCAAAAATAGGACCGGGATTGAGAGCTCTGCATCTTCTTCCCTCTGTCTGTTGAGAGAAATGATCAAAGTTGCACATGCGTATTCTTCGAAGACTTTCCCGCAAATCCAACGGATTCCGCCCGAGATGGAACCCAAGTGAAGGTCACGAACGAAAGGTTGGTCCGTCCGTCGGTCAGTGGTCCTTCTGCGGTGTCCTAGGAGATTTGTGAGCGAATAGAAAGACGATGGCTCGTCTTTACGGAGCGGTCACGTAGAGTGCTACCAAAAACTCGGTACGCGGCGAGCAAAAAGGAAACGAAGCAGCAACCGGTCTGTCTGTCTGTCGGTCGGTCGACCAGCCATCGAGACCAGCGCAAGGAAACACAGACAGGCAGGCAGGCAAGCAAGGTACAACAAAATTCGATTTGACAATCTTGCTTGCTCGCCCAGCTTACACGTCTCCCTGTCTGTCTGTCTGTCTGTCTGTCGCTCCCAGCTCGGCTGCCTGACTGAGTTTTTGTTGCGAGTTCGTCCATCTGCGCATCCTTCCCGGCGTGAACGCATTCTCTTCTCAAACGGACGCGCGACCGAGGAAATCGGATGTGACTGATTCCAGAACGGAGGGTACAGGGCCTGGCCATGCATCTTGGCACTCGAGGCGGCCGCTTCGTCCAAGTTAGCGGGACGCAAACCGGCAAGTCGGAACACGACAACCGTTGCGGTGCTTCCCGCGCCGGTCCACCTCATCTTCGGTTGTCTACTCTAAAGTAGGTTTGGTTGCCAATCGATTCGCTTAGGTGCGAGCGGCAGCGCCAGAGTACGAGTGGACGAGAGGATGCGCGAGAGATTTCAGCTCTCACTCAGAGAGCTTTCAGAAGCACTTTCTGAAGGAGAAAAGAAAAGAATGAGGAAAGAAGAGAAAAACGGAGAGGCCGTGAATGAAGTTCCGTTCCGATGCCGACTCGCTTCCGATGCCCGCTCAGGAGCTGTCTGTCACATCATATTAGCGTCACGAAGAGTCACTTAGCAGTAAGCGAGTCCGAAAGCTCCAAACAGCAACTCAGGAACGAATACTCAGCAATTCCGCAAGCGAGTAGGCGCGTGCTCGCGTGTGCGTGCGTTCCAGTTACAACTCTTGCCGATGCAATACTGCTGTTGCTGCGTCTGCTGCCTATGTCAGCCTGTGAGTGAACCGGAATCGCACGAAAGAGTCGCTTCGAGGTCCTACAATGGAACAGCTCTGTTATTCTCGGATTCGAGAACGACCGGATTGCGGTATTCGCGGAACATGCGAGCGATGGATGCCGATGGACAGCTGCTGCGCTACTGAGTGAGTGCCGTAATCTCACAATGGCTGACTCGATACCTTCCAAGCGGAAAATATTAACCACACGGTTTGTCATTGGAACTTTCTAAAATTCGAACGAGTAAAAGGGACCAGCGGGATTTCTCAGGAAGTCAGACATTATTAAACGTCACTTGAAGTATGGATGACACCCAACAAGTTCTCGAAAAGTTCGAAATGGAGTGAATTCCCAGGCAGTTCACGTCGTCGTCGTCGGCAGCTGATTCAATCTTGATGCAAATTTAGCAACTTTTGCATGGATTAGCTCGAAGCTGTGAGTGCTTCTAAGACGGATACGTCGACGAGCTAGACGACCATGGCTGAGAGAGGCGTTCTCTCCGACAACTTCACCCATCCTCTTCACGAACCCTTCCGAGATAGAATAAAAGTTCTCGTCGTCTTCTCAGGTTGGATGTAACACAATCGTGATTCTAAGAGCGAAAACAAACTCTGAACTCTGTTCAACCACGGCTGAACTCCGTAGATTTCTGAAGCTTGATTTTCAAGGTTCTTCTGCATGAGAGTTTCTCTTGTCCTGGACGAGGAGGGTCGCTCAAGTCGATTTGTGTCCTACCGTTTGGTTTGGAGGAGCAGTTGCAGGCAGAATAAGCTCTTTCATTCATCGTTCTCTCCGATAGCTAAAAGAGTCGTTCAATTTGGTGAATGTTTTACGAAGATTCCTTCTTGTTCCCTCTGTTTCGGATAAATTTTGCACCGAGAGCGGAATCTGATACCGCCAGCACCTCTGATATTGATTTCCGTCAGGCTCAACTTACCCACCAACTCGACAAATATATCCCGAGATAAACGTCCGTCCGTCGATGCAGAGTACAGTTACAAAGTGCTTCAGCGATTCTCGATGCTGATGTTGACCAAACTGAATCACCAAAAAAAGACCGAATATCAGACCAGGCTTAGGTTTGATTGATGCTTCTGCGATCAAATCTGGAAAAACGTCGTTTCGATCGAATTGATTAGAGATTTCTTGAGTATTTCCTCTGTCAGAATGAAGTATGGAACACACTAATCTGACAAGTAAACCTTCACTTATGGTATGTCGGAAAGCCGGTTCGGACCAATTTTATCCGGTTCGTCTCCTAAAAAAAACATGAAAAAAAGTCACAGTTTCGGCTGTGGTTGTAATTTGGAGTTTTGGCAGCGATTTTTCAAAAAAGCACCGATCTGATGGGGCTAATGTTTCGTTGCCTTCCGGACGCCATAACTCGGCATCCTCTGAAGCGATTTTGGCAAACTTTTTTTTTCTGAAAGCTGAAAAAAGACGCATCTTTTCCGACCCAGTTCGCTTTCAGGAAAAAAAAAGTTTGCAAAAATCGCTTCAGAGGGTGCCGAGTTATGGCGTCCGGAAGGCAACGAAACATTAGCCCCATCAGATCGGTGCTTTTTTGAAAAATCGCTGCCTAAACTCCAAATTACAACCACAGCCGAAACTGTGACTTTTTTTCATGTTTTTTTTAGGAGACGAACCGGATAAAATCGGTCCGAACCGGCTTTCCGACATACCATAAGTGAAGGTTTACTTGTGAGATGTACATCGAGAGAGAGAGGAAATTTGCGCTGGCTGTTCAATGTTGCGACCTTACATGCCCAGGTGGGTGCCCGGAATCTGTTCCTTCCGAAGGGAGGTTAGGGGCAGAGCGAAATGAATAAAAATTGCTGTATCGATCCGGCTCCAGTCCGTAATGTGTTCGACTTTTCGAAGCCATTAGCCCGGCATTACACGCGCGTTCCTCGCCCGCGTCGACACCGCATTAACTTCGGTCCGATAACGATAACTATTGGCTCAGATGACAGGAATCAGAGAAAGAGAATTCCAAGAGCGGGCGAAACTTTCCTCGTGTTTCGCCACCCACCGTAACTCAAAACGCCGCCGCTCCTAGCGGTATGAGTAGCACGCGATGGAAGGGCTCCCAACACACGCTGATTCCAAACCCTCAGATTGTGGGTTTCTCCATTTTGTTGTGATCGCTGTAACAGAGAGATGCGGTACATAAGCTTTCAGATCGGAATCACATCCTACTTTTGATTCCGTCGGCAACGAAGTTCAAGTCTCTCCGTTTTGAGGAAGGTGTCGCCAAAAACCGTTTTTCGTTGAGAATCTGAGCGAAATAGCTTCTCTTATTGATTCGAAAGATGTTCTCACGGTCAGAAACAGTTTTTCAGACATCTGTTTTCCAGGCAATTAATTGTTTGCTGCCGATGCGAAAGTCGAGGGAGGAAATTGCAAGACTCGTATGAATTTCTTGAGCTTCCATGTATCCAGGAATGTCTGTCTGTATATCTCTTTGTTTTTCCTCGCCTTTCACAAAGGCCCGAAGGAGGCAGTGGCAGGCGGCTCCATAAATATCGAAGGTTCGGCGGCCTATTGAGCCTTGAGTAAATCTTGGCGGGGATTGGCTGCAGGTGAAGCGAATCAAGCTCCTGATTTAGGCAGTGTTAACATAGTTAACTTAGGAGACAATCGGAGCGCGGCTCGGAGCTTGGTGTCGGTGTTCTCGAAGTGCTCCACACGCGACGTATTGCAGCAAGCGATCGTAAACAAGACTTGGGCGCGTCTTGCGCCGCTGGAGTGAAATAACACAAAGAATTTGTGTACGCTGCAACTCAATCAGTTCTATTCGTTCTGCTGCCACTTGCGCCGATGAACGAAGAAACGAACAAGCCAGTGAGCAGCGACTGCGTCGTACAATGAATGCGACTCGAAATCTTCCGCCGCCGCCGTCGTCGTTTGTTCAGCAAGCAGGTGAAGCATGAGCTCTTCCAGCTTTTGTTCGCAGGCACGGGACTGAATGAACACCTGGATCGAGTGCGGGCCGCTCGAATCAAGTTGACCGACGGCATGGCTGAGTGGTCAACGCAGACACGCCGTCCGGTACCGGAAGCGGGGGCGATGCTTCTTTTTCCGGAACTTTCAAGGAGCGATTGCTTGCCTGAGCTGACCCTGGGTCCTGGTCGATGCTCGATCTCGGTTTTGGATCACGGAATCCGCGATTCAAGAGTTTCCCGGCTGGTTCCCGGTTGGTTTCCCTTCGACAAGAGCCCCGAGTTCGTGGATTGATTTGAATATCGTTTCCACTTGACGCTCTCAGCTGGTTTTTGGTTTTTCCTCAACCGTCCCACTTCAAGCTGCGGCTTCAAATCCTGGTCCTCCTAATTCTGACGGGAGGAAGCCTCAACGCAAATTGAGTTCAGATTTGGATGGCTTGGAGAGGTTCGGTTTGAGAAGACACCAAGCTCTTCAGCTGAAGTAATGATAACATTGTAGGGCTTCGACAGCCGATTCGCTCGCTCCATAAGTCGGCTGATCGGTCTGTGCGTTCGTCCGCCCGCCAGTCAGTCAGGTCTTGGCTCTATTCAAGACATCTTCCGTACGTGACCAGTTCTATGCCGTTGCTCGAGTGAGGAGAACACGTTTGAGGAAGACGAGACATCAAACCGCGCTGCTTGCCTCAATCGAATAATCGATCGAGCCCGTTTTTCTCAGAGACACGCGAAAAGATGAGGTCTATCGGAGAAGAGAATTGCTAATCGGGAGAAATTCAGTGACCTCGGAGAAGATCATCTACTACGACTGGTTAATTCCTCAAATAGATCATTCAAACCTCAGACCGGACAACTCCTCAACCGGGTGAATTCGTTTCCTCTTTCTGAATTGGAAACGAGTTTTCCCAAGTCTATCGATTCTGTGATCGTGGGGTCGACTGGAGTTACTGAATAAGAGAAATCTGGAATGAGGTTGGTATCGGGAAATCGAGGGAAGAACTCCGGGGCTACCTGAGTCAGGATCGCACACTCGGGTGTTGGAGTGGTTTCGCTCCAAGTTTTTGATTCCGATTCCCCTCGTGGTCTCCGATTTCACCTCTGCGAGTTCCTCGTCCAACATCTCCTCGTGGCCTGTTTTAGTTCCCCCTTCTACTTCCTCCTCGATTGCCGAGACGACTGGGGCTTGAGCTGAAAAGAAAAAGCGACGGCTGTCAAGTTCAGAGAACCCTCGAAGAAAGGGGACAAGCGACTAGCTGCTCGCTGTGAATCGCGAGTTGTTGAGTGGGCGGAAATTTTCGCGTCGTCAACATGGTGCGTCAAGTTCATCATCTCAAGAGCGGGAGCGGAACACGTAATCGACATATGCGCTCCGACCCCCTTGTATTCCTCTTCTCCAGTTCCTCACCCCCGCTGCGTTCCTCTGAGAGCTTGCCCACCCTCCCCAGTCCCCAGCATCGCTTGAACCGACCATTGAGTTCAATATTCGGAACACGCGATGCGTCCTTCTCACTCGTTATTCCTCTCGATCTCGACAAGGAGAAAGAAAACTCAAGAAACGAGGGACGCTTGCCGGGAGTTTAAATTTAAATTTGACTGCCCTCGGCCCCCCATGTTCCCGCGGACGGCCGTTCTCCAGCTCTCACCCCTCTTCACCCCCCATTTGCATGCTGATGGAAGCTGCCGGTGGTTTCTTCTTCCCCTATTCAGCCACACAGTCAGTGCGAGCCAGTCAGTCAGACGCTGCCCCACCCAGGCTTGATTCCTATCAAATGAGGAGAAATCAACGGGAACAACAAAGACCCTGAGTCTGAGCTCCGGTCGGGGCGGGTGCTCATCGCCAGCAACAGCAGCGGTCCGGGTGGGAGAACGCCCCGTGAATGATAGAAACCGAGCTTGGAGTCCACTATTGTTCGGCGGTTGAATCGTGGCGTCTGAGGAACTCCGATGGAACTCGAGGGAATCAAAAGATTCTGAGGTGGTTCTCAGTTTTCATCCAAATGTGTTATTTTCACGTGATCTTGGGTTGGCGTCCCCCGAATCGCTCTCCCCGCCAAGGAGCAAAGGTCCAAGGATCTGTTGTAGTGCGCCGACTTGAGTGAGGGGCTCGGACTTATGGGTCCATGAACGTAACGTCCAGTTAGAACACAGCTGATGAGGAGTGTTCATGCAGCGCTGGTGTTGGCGGTCGTTGTCCAGGACGCGACGCCGCGTCGGTGTCGTGTAGCCTGATGATCCGGCCGTCTGTGACCCGCGGCTATCTTGATAGCTGGTGCTTTTCTTCAGAGGAGTCATACGTATTAAAGCTATTATCGCCATTTACATCCATTTTCTGTTCATGCTGCTTCGCTATCGGAGGAGAGAGTGGCTCCAGAGAGACAACGGCGCGCACACGCATTAATCAAATATGAACATCATCGTCATCTCCGTTGTCGCTGTCTCGTCCGTTGTGTTCCCCGCTGTCGTGGGCGGCGGCGGGTAACCCGTTCGCGACTGGCTCTCCGTCTGCTCTATTCACCCGCCACTTTCGACATCACCGATTCTCGTTGTTATTTCGAACGTCAACAGTCCTCAGTCACGAGTCGTAACACAGCTGTTTGATTTGACTGATTCCTGACGAGGATCCAGTCTAGCTGAAGTTGAGTCTCGGTTAACTGACTTTCTAACTGTATTTCAGCTCGAGTTCAATGGTAGCGATCGGTTATCATTAGAGCTTCGAGGTTCATACCTCGATAATGATTCGGACTTCATCTACACTTGCATCTGTATGAATGTGACTCAGTCGCCCTGAACTTCGCCAACTCTCCCGCGGTTTAGATGAAAAGCAAGATAACGCACCGTTGAGATTTTGAGGCTCTCAATCAGGCATCCAATAGCGAGACCGGTGTGACTTAGGGGGAAGGGGATTTCCAGCGAAACTCAGAAGTATTTTTCCAACGAATTTGAGATTTGGAATTCGCGAAAGTTCAGTCCAAATCATACTCATAACGCGAGTGCACTTTTCATCGAATACCCAACTCGTTCCGGGTCGAAACAGTTCGTTCCCAATATGAGCGGATCAAGCTGGAATTACTGTATCGAAGTCGAAGCCGTTGATTGATGGCCAGCCCGACTATCACGGATGTTTGTGGTCACTCACAGACAGAACATTGAGTTGTACTGCGTGTGCCAAAACTTGACTATTTAGAACCTACTATAGAGTGAAGCATGAGTATTCAAGGCGGCCCACCCGATAAGCAGCACGGTCCGCATGTCCACCGAGGGCGGAACATAGTGTCCCGCAGATCAAAGTTTGGACACGTCCGGTCCGTGTTTTATTGCGCCGAGGCGCTTGGAAGGGTCGATGATACTTCACGAGAGGACGTTGACAGTTCAGAATCGGTGGGGGATGAATGGAGCAGATGATGTCACACATGAATCGATCATCTTGCTTGGCAAGGCGTTTCGCATCAGCCAAAACCTTCTCGATCGATGTCGTCCTGAAACCGCATGCTCACTGAAAGTGTCTTGACGCCTCTAAACGACATCCGACGGAATCCTCGAATCGAATTATCATTGATTGTCGCTTTGAGAGTCCTGACATATGGCCATGGTCGCAGCTGTCTCCAAGCATCATTCGTTTTTAGCGCGTTTTGCTGTCTCCCTCCCATCCAACGGAAGCACGCGATCTCATCTTCCCGGAGCATCGAAACTGCGCGCAGGCAGCATCGAGAACAGGATCAATTTTTCATTTTCCTCAACGCCACAGTGAATTTCGAGAACGAACCGCGATAAGACAAATTAATCCACAGCGGAAAGGATCCGATGACGACGGATGAGCATCGTTGTTCTCGCGTGCAACACACGGTCGGCTGCTTTGTTTCAATTCCCATCCCAGCGAAACATCAGAGCATTTACTGGCTGCGAGCTTTACCCCACTTTTAGGATCTCACAAGCAAGGCGAATGAGTAGGACTGGAATTCTTGGAGGCTGGGATGCAGGAACTCGGCCTCAAGGCTCTGTGCCTCCAGGATAGATTTTCCAGGCAGTCTGGTATCGAAGGCCGGCCGATCTATGGTACCTTATTCGCCGTCAGGGGGAGCAACAGAATGAAAGACGTTCGACTGACAGTGTTCTTCTTCATGTCGAGCGATTCCACCTCGAACTGCTGTTCTCCTCTTGGTTGAGAACGAGTCTGTTTTCCTTCTTCGTCTGGGTACTCCAGAAGTCAGTCACATGAGCGTCGACATTGTCTCCCTGACTCTTTCCTCTCGCTCGCCGTTTGTCGTTTGCTCATCGCGTCTCAGCTTTCTGCGAATTGGCGAGTTCGTTCATTAGGACTTCTCCGTCACTCTGCTTGACTTTAATGGAATCACGATTCGTCCTCAGCCTCTTACGCCTTCTGCGAACCCTTCTCTAGGGTAGATAGAAGCGATGATAGTTCAGAATCCGAGAATATTCATCGAGCGAATCAAGAAAGAAACCGACTGTGTACTCATGAGTCAAGCGGGGAGTCAGAAAGTTGGAAAGTTTCAAGTTGCGCGCTTCCTTCCCTTCGCATCTCAGCTCATGAGGATTGTATTCCGAGGTTGAGGAGGGAATCAAGAGAGGGTATTTCGTCGAGACTTCCGAGGATCTGATCAGTGGGATTACATCGATGGCGTCTGCGTCGAACCGCCTCAAAAGATGACAAATCTCAGTCGTCAATAGCTTTCGTTGGCGGTGACAGGCGCGAGCTTGAAAGCGTTTCGGAAACAACACTGGGTCATACATAATCCTCCGGATCAGAGCGAATAACACGAGTCCTCCTCTCCAAGAAGAAGAGACACGACAAACGAGCCGAAAAGAAAAAAAAAGAGCATGAAGAAGACGCAATGCGTGCCGGAGAAGCAGACATTGAATTTCCACTACTGCATTAGCGGAATTGTTCGTTCCTCGGGTCGGTCCTTCGTCCTTGCTCGGTTGGTAAAGCCACCGCTCCCGCGAAAACTCACCCGCTACCCATTGCTCCATACGCCATGTTTCAAGAGCCAAGACGGCCGACACTAAAACCGAACAAAAATAAAGGCGGAGAGAGAGAGGACATCGTAAATTATGACGTTTATTGGCTCGTGACATCGATGCTGGCCGCCGCCGCCGCGGACGACGACGACGACGAAATCTCCAAATTGGATCGGGCGTCGATTTCTCCTCTTGTCCTGCAGCGTTTTCTTGTTCAACTGCTCTGCTGGCCTGACATACTCTCGTGCTGTGCCGCCGCGTTGCCAGCTCGTTCGTAGGAACCCACACGGCGGCGGCGGCGTCTCTCAAGTCGAGAGCAGTCTTGCCCTCTTCTCGTTTCCGGGGGCGCCTAAAGCTTGTCGACTTCTCCGGCGAACAGGATACGAGAGCGCTACAACGGATTGAGTCCTCATGTACTCCAGCCCTTGAACTCGTCGTTCGATTCACAAATTGAAGGACGACTCCTCGACAGCATTGAGGTTCTCGGTATAATCGAGAAATCTTGGAATTCGTACACTTTCGTGTCGGGATTTCGTGCTTTGAGCGTTTCCATGAACGTGATTCCATGTTTGTCGACCTTAAAGAACAGTAGGACCTCGATTATGAATGAAAGCTAGAAATCGAGGTTCCACTGTACGAATGTCCGGGGTTTTCGCCAAGTTTTCTGCCAGCTGGGCCGCTTGACATCTTCCCCGAGGTCGAGTCCAGCAATGTTAAGAACCTTGTTGATAGCTCTTGCAGTTCCGGTAGAACTTCCGTGTTGAAGAGAACGCCCTGAGGAAAAACGCGTTCGTACAAAAAAGGAAACTTTGCGGCCGGCCTGAGAGCGGTCTAGCTATAGCCATTACAGACTACGCCATTTCCTAAGTTCCTTTTGCTCTGGCGTTCTCCTCGTTCGTCGTTCTCCGGTAGCCCTCGTAATGCTCTCAGAATGAGCTCGGCGGAAACGTCCCTCATCGGGCCTCCTTCCTGAGGCTGGCACGTTGCCACGCTGACCCTTGGTCTCTGATGCTGGCCGACCGACCGACCGCCTGTCCGTCTGACCGAGCGAGCGAGCGAGCGACCGAACGAACGAACGAGGAACCGACCAACAGACGACTCTTAACCGAATAACTGATTAGCCGAACTTTCAGCGCAAGGACTTCGGTTCGGAACTTCGAAGTGTTCGTCGTTCTAGCACACTCGCGGAAAACGACCGAAGAGGCGGTCGACGAACGTCGCCTTTCAGCCTTTGGTTCCCGCTGCCTCTGTTTCTGTTGTATAGTCGTTCACGAAACACGACGATGCCGGAAAATGCAGACTTCTTTCCCGGAAAAACCAGTCGAATGAAAGCGTCAACCTTGCGATCACACGAAGGAGTCTTCGATGAACTTTTTCTCCATCGAAATCATCCGAAACCAGGGAAGGAAATACCATGGTAGGGGAGAAATCGACTCACCATGAGAACTGGGTGTCAGGACATTCACGCTTGATCAATCGAACGAAGCTCTGAATGCTTCGATAATTCAAAATGACGTTCGTTACACGCGCGAGTTCGGGGTAATTTCGGAAAACTGTGAAACGTTTCCATGAGTTCTCGTTTTCCTTTTCGCTCCGTCTCGATAGAAGTATGGAAAGCCATTCCCAATGGAAGTCGCGAAGATTCGGATCCATGGCTTTCCTCTCTGTAAAAAGTTCCAGGTCGGGAGACGGAACGATCAGTCGGGATCGCAGACCAGAACTTGTTCAAGTGGCGAGCGATGACCTTCGAGATCGAAGCCGCTTGATGACTTGGAGATCAGAGGGGATTGTGAGATCCGATTTTTTCTCACTATTCTGATCCGAGCATTCGAGGCAAGTTGGGCATTTTTTGCTATGGACTCAAAGCGTCCCAACGCTGCTGGGAGATGGCGGAAGAAGAAAAAACGAGATCTTCATCTCAATTCAGCGTTGTTGGCTGGCTGCTTCGTTTTTCTCTTCTCTCGTAGTCCGTAACGACGTCTGATCCTGGATTAACTCATCATCAACATCCCTCAAGGAGTTTTTCCTGCGGTGTGAGGTTTGGATCCTAATGCTCCTCCCTGCCGTCGCGCGGCTCCGTTCCGGAATGAGGCATTTTCTCATCGTTCGCCCATAAGACGGAAACTTCTGTCCACATACATTCGTATGGATTCGTCGAAGTTCCCGTTGGGTCTCGAGAATCGTGGCTTGGAGGTATAATCGCGTGGTCACATCATAGAATCCGGAACACTTTCAGCTTTTCTGAAACAATGAGCTGATGGATCGATCGAACGAGTAACTTCACATCCAGGCCTTCGAGGCTCGTGGTCATGGTCTTGCAACTTTCAGGTTGTTTGAAGCGCCTTACGAACAAAGTTCTCCGAATGCTTCCATTAACGCTCACCTCAAGCTCCGACTTCGAGGCTTCTCTGTTACTCAGCGGAATCCAATGACTGAGAACCATCAGCGTTTCGTAAACTCCCGGAGCTGATGTATTTCTCAAGGAATCGGGTGTAATTGTTCCACTACGGGTGAATCCTTTCTGCAACTCACCGACATCCTGTGCAAAATCAGTTTTGGACCTTCCTTTGCTCTTGAAAACATGCAATATTCCGCTGATTTTTGTCAACACTCCTCTGATCGCGATCTTCCCGAAGAGAGCCGCCACTCAGGAGCATAATTCGGAATGTCCCGTATCACAGAGGGATTCTCACCGTTTTGTCGATCCGTCAAAGAGACAGCGTGATCCGGGGAGCAACTGAACTCTCAATATGTGAGACGGAGGTCTTCCCGTCTCTGTCTCCAGTGCTCTGTTTGAGTGTTTAGTAGTTGCCCCGCAACGAGGTACGAGAATCTATTCTAGTTATACTCGAATCGGGTCGAGGAAAGCACGTCTGAGTTGAATTTCAAAGAAACAGGAGAGTAACAAGTGGAATGAAGGCACAAAGAGGAGCGAGGGTTACAATCAAGCTTTTCTGCGTCATTGGAACAAGTCCCTCTTGAAGTTTGAGCGCCGCCGCCGCCGCCTTCACGGTCGACGAGGATGCTTCTGTCGCGGATGATGATGATGATGATAACGGCAATGACGACGACGCTGTAGCATCCGGCTTGCTTGCATCCTACGTGACATCTTTAATGACCTTCGTCGAAGATCGTAATTGGACGACTCAGAGCGGTGCCGATGGCTGAGAAAGGACTCGTAGACCCTCCTAGTTATCATTACACAACTCCGTAGAGGTCTCGTTAGCGGAGGAACCTCCGAGATCACAATCCCCCGAGTCCCTGGAGTCGGAGGATTTCCAAGGGTCATCATTTGAATTATGCGCATTATCCAGAGTTCATCTCTCAAACAACTGACTCCAAAAGTTCAACGGCCTGTGGAATTTAAATGCCGACTCGAAACAACTTGTGACATTAAAGCAAACTCGAGTTCGCGTTGGACTCAACATCCTCGTCGTCTTGTCAACGATGCCCATTGGAGAGCATACTTAATACCGATGACAAAACTCCACGAACGTGTGAACTAATGGGTCCTGAAGGTGAGTAGGTCACGGGTCGCAGAACTGATAATACGGAAAGAAGAGATGAGCGAAACGTCATGCCACGATGGCTGTGTTTTTTGTAGACACGCGGACACTTCGGAAACCCAAAAATGTGGTGTCCTCAGAAACACTGTTTCGCGTTACGGTTCGGTGTACGGAGGAAGCAGGGATCGAATCGTTCGGAGCTCGTAGTCTATCGGCTGCTTGCGGGCTCGCTTGGCTGGCGCGCACTTTCCCCTTCGTTCGTCAGTCAGCCAAGTCAGCTTGCTTGGTTGGACTTGGGGCCGCTTGGGCTAAATGGGTTCGGCAAGGCCGGAAGGATCTTAGTAAGAAGCGTAGAACGAAATCGGAGCGGCTTCTGCAATCTGATCAGGCAACGAACAGCGACCGGACCACCACCGCTCTAGCCGCCTGGCTGTCCGACCAGATGATGAAGGCAACCATCTCTGCGTGCTCGGCCGACGGTGCCGCCGACGAAGAGGTATTTAAGTGCACTTAGCGACGCTGAGGGTTTCTTCGAGAAAGCCGATCGAGAAAGCGTCACCAAAGAAGGAATCGAAAAGAAGCAGAATTTCCTCTCGCGCACTGACCTGAGTGAGTTGCTCGCTGCAGTCGTGCGGCAGCAACAGGAGGCTTCTTGCCGCCTGCTTGCACCTGGAAAAATCCATCTGTTACACTTTTCGCAATCGAAATCATTTGCTCAGCAATCTTTCCGCTCTCAATTCTCCGTTCCGAGTGCTTCCACTGAGAAGCGAATCGCACGAAAACAAATCCGATTCGCGCTGTCACGATGATGAAACTTGTCACGCCTGGTGTCGATGGGGTCGTCGGTCGACGTGAGGGATCGGGATATCTTCTTGTTGCACCTCCTCGAAGTCATCCACCCGAAATGACTCGCTAACAACTGTTGGAGATCCATGAGGATGTGAGCGTTCCTTGGAAACGCTCAAACACCCGGCGAAAGATGTCAACGTGTGTTTAACAAGATCTTGTCGAGGATCGTGCGAACGAAGTACGAACCTTTGATGAAAAACCTCCGACCTTCGGACCTTGCCTCTCACTCCTTCAGATGACCGTCGTTCTCGGGTCAAGGATCGTATTATGAAATAAGACTCTGCCTAAAAAAGCCATTCATTTCTGTTTTCCTTCTTTTATAGCGTGACTCCTCTGCGTAAACCTCTCTCGCGGCTCCGCGGCTCGGGATCGGAACCTAGAAAGAAGAATACCTGACGAACGGACCGCAGCACCGACGGCGGAGCTTTGAGCGGAGGAGCGAACCAGAAGAGGGCCGGAGCAGCAAACGGAAGTACCGGCCCAACTAGGGGAGCAGGGATATTCAATCCGTTCGCATCGTTTCTTAAGCAGGCTAACAGCCGCAGCGGCATCAGCATCAAGCTTTTCTCTGGAAACGATTGAGTAAAGTTTCGTTCGTCGGTCCGTCGGCGGTGGTGAGCCCCGCAACGCATATCATTACACACACACACACACCTGCATTTAATAACAAAGACGACCACCCAGCACAGTTTCTTTTTTCTCTCTCTCTCTCTCTGCGGAAGTATGCAAAGCCATTCGGCTGTCTGGAGTGACGGCTGGCTAGCTGGCAGCTTGGTCGGTTGGTGGGTTGGAGGAAATCTTTTGTTGTTTCCCTAAATTCTTCCTAATATGTTACAAGCCTCGGGAAGAGCACACCTCAAATACTCTCCTCCAGCGTCAAATTCTCAAAGTTTCTTCCTTTCAGTGTTATCACGGCCCAGGCGCAAATTTGCGTCCAGGACGGTCACAACATATTTCAAGCTCCTGAGCTCTGGACGGCTTTTTCCTCAGAAGCCGCGTCTCCTGGAATCACCGCAGCCAGCTCGTCCGGCGATCGTGGAATCATGCTGCATGATATTTGCTCCTGGATTGCTCATACACTACCTCTCAAGAAGCAGACGAATAGTTCCTCGGAAAGAGTTTCGGAGCCGCCGAGAGCTGACCGGGCGTGAGAAAGACCGAACTGCGCGCTCGACGACCGCATCTCCCTCCGTTGAAGCAGTTTCTACTCAATCCTGTTTAAGTGGTGGATGCTTCCCCCCTCGCTGGTCAGACGGTTCCCAGCATGTAAGGCATAAAGAATTAAGCTCAGATGGGCTTGAGTTAGTTCGTGAGCATGCGTAAGAGCGGGCGGTCAAGTGAGCGAACGCGGTTTCAAGAAGCACGGACTGACTGAGGGTGTTTGTTATGGTTTTGCAGAAAAGCCACTCAGCCTGCAGCAGGTCTTCTCACTCAGCCGCGGCGGAGGTGCCGTTCTCTTGTTGTGAACTGCGAGCGAGCGCGGGTTTTCGTCCCTCTCTTGCAAGCAGGGCAGCCGGCTATAATGGATCCGCTACTGCGTTCATGGATATACGGGGTCGAGCGACTGGACGGTTCGACGGTCTGTTCGTCCGTCGGGTCGGCGGTTGAACGGCATCGGCCTCCTCGCTTCAATGGCGACTTTCGGATCTCGTGGACCGTAAAGCGTCTGCTGCTGCCGTCGTCGGTCCCGCTCGACTCAGTTGAGTCAACGACGCTAGCCTGCACGCTCCAGGGTCGTCCGAACAACCTCTGCTTGCGTTCCTGGCTGCTCGCTTGCTTGCTTTCCCGCTTGAATACATTATCGCTCGCTCTTCGGTCCGCCAGCAGGCGAGCAACTCCGAACGTCTTGTTGTAGACTGGCTCGTTGTCGGCCTTTGGGCTTCAGAATCGAGTGACCCCCTAATCAATGGCAATCTCTAGTAGAGTGAGAGATCCCATTCCATTGACAGACACTGCTTCCGGCAGCCATTGAGAGCTCTACGAGCGTACTCCTCTGACTTTCGATGGTTTCCCCCAGTGCTCGCCGTCAGCGACTATTTTCATCGAGAGGAAAACTATGGAGCCACTCACTGTCGCTCTCTTTTCTCAGTCAGTTACCGAATACTTTTAAACCCAGTTGGCGGACTCAGGAGCAAAGGATTCTCAGGAGCTCTCATGACTGATACGAAGTCTGATTGGATGGTGGATGTGGTCCGATAGGTGTCGAGATAGAGGCCGACTCATTGAGAGAGACGAATCGGAACCCAATATTAATGCGACGCATTTCACATCTTGTGAAAGTATCAAAGTGTCGACAATTCGATATATTTCGAAGAGCGGTCGCCTATCGAAACGCGTCAAAGTCGGACGGTTCCACACAGCTGTCAGTCGGTAGAGGGTATGCGCTCAGGAATATGTCTTGCGACTCGCGTTCCAAGTTCCGCGTCCCGTATCTGCCGAGTGCGTGTTTCAGGAAGAGAAGAAAAAACGCTGCCATTTGTGTAAGAGGAATTGAACAGTGGTCTTCTCGTTCTCCTGCTGCTGCAGCAGCTCGTTTTTTTTCTGTTTCTTCGTTTTCCGCCGACCGACGCGCCGGCTCAGAGACGTAAGAGAAACGGTACTATAAAATGTATGAACGTGTTTGGAACCTGATCACGTCGGGCTCAAACTTCGAGAGGAAACTGGCCGTTGGACTTACTTGTTGTTGCTCCTGCTGCTGCTGCTGCTGTGGCTGCCGTTGCCCCCGCCGCTTGGCCGCTCTCGCTCGAGCTTCTCCTCGAGTTTAAACAACACCGCAGCTGAATTCCAATGCCTGGATACAAACCAAACGCTACTCTCATTTCAAATGACACAAATTAGACGTTCCCCAGACCAAGCATGTTCGCCCGTTTGGAGATCTTCTTCAAGGACACTCCAAATCCCAGCGATGCTTTTGTACGCAAGCTGTCGGAACCAGTATTTCTTGGGAAATTATTGCTTGGGTGATTATTATCATGATAGACCGGTGTCATCTGTCTCGAACGTCGTTCATTCTGGGGAATTTTGTTGAAAATCGAACAGAAATCAGTAATCTAGAAATTCTGTTCCAGAAATGTGGTTAACTGTGTTCAACCCGGTCTAGGCGATTCCAGAATGACCAAGAAGGATTCATTCCGATTCTTACCCCTGAGAAATCAGGCAGGGGCGTTTGAGAGAGCAATCTTCGATCCATTCTCTCGGATGACTACATCGCTTGTTGTGGAACGTGATCGTCATTCTCAGCGCGCAACTGCGTTTTCAGATCCGGGAGATTTTGGGAGGAAGGATGGGGAGCGACTGAAGTGGGGCGGGAAGCCTCGTGGGCGGATCCGGACACTTTTCCCGTTCAGAATTTTCGTCTTCACATCCGAATCAATTAGATTGCTTCGATCTGCTTAACTAACTCCCCGCGTTATGCGAGACGAACAAAAGACAGCGAACGACCCCGACGAGCAAAGATAAGATTTCCTCAGACTTCAGATAAGATACTTAGTATCGAGCTCGCCCGCCGGCTCGCTTGCTGGTCGCTATTAATAAGTAGCTTAGGTTGAATTATGTCGATCTCATCAAGAGAAGATTAATGATTGAGGTCCTGGGGCCTTAACCTGGACGGCTAGCGTTGATTACCTCGGTGTCCCCGTCCCGGGAATCGCGACCGAGGACGCGTGTTTTCAGGGAGTAAGCACCCTGGTTCAGGAATCTTCCCGGAGATCGAGCTCCGTTTTCCTCGGAGATTTCGTTTAGAGAACTCATGGTCCACTTTGGCAAGTTCGATTTCGTTGCTCAGAGTCCGAGACCTTGTCCTCCCAAACTGGAGGAATACCAACACGTCGGTTCACCTATTTGGGTTGGGGGGGGGGAGGGGGACGGTCTGTATTTTTCACATGATTTCTCGGCCCATGTTGCTCGGGGACTCATGGTCAGTCTATTTCCATGGGAAGATACATTTCTGTGTCGTAGGCCACAGCGACGCCGAATGCTCGACTTTGTGCAAGGAAGCGTTGTCCGGCGAGCCGTCCGACCGACCAAGCAAACGGCAGGCCAAACAAGCGAATGGTCGTTCAAGCAGTCAAGCAACCCGGCAGGCAGGCAGACAAGCCAGCACCCGACCGACCAAACGAACCTATCTGTGGTTGGCGTAGCCTTCTATTCTTTCTCTGTGCGATGTGTTCGGCTTGCCCATATAGCGGCGTAATATTTCTTTGCCTTGCGACCTATTAGAGCCGAAGGCAAGCCTCATCGCCATTGTCATGACCATCGGCGACCCCGACCGGCCGACCGCAGTCACATTTGCTTATTGCAGAACGTTCAGCACTTTGTATCAACACACGATAATCATACGAAACTGCCCTACCCGGAGCGAATCATCTCTGTATTCATGAAGATAGCCTCAGTTCCCCTCCGTGCAAAGAAGCTTCCTTAGTTCTCACTCAAGATTATCGACGTTCCAGAGCACGAATACGCCAACAGTATTGAGTTTCCTTCTTCTGGAGAGCACTCTTTACGGGCTGATAGAGTTTTCCCATATTTTTTTGCGGAAGTCGGCATCCACTCGTTCACGTCATAACCGCGAGTGATGAGACATTCCGGTGAAAGCAATGTCAAATGATGAGTTGCACTCCTGCCGAGAGCAAGTGGGACAGATCGACGAACGGGTGACTGGTTGCACAAACCGCTTAGCAAATAGAGGAACGTGCGGCCCGATCTAGGAATTGCCCGAAGCGGAGAAGAAAGACTACACGGCACAGACTGTAGGAATGGACCGACAGACTCGTATCGACCGTCAGAGGATGAGACTTCTTGGAATATCGGCTGTCCTTCGCGAAAAGACTCTCACCCGCTGAGGGGGCTGCCAGTGATGCAGGCTGGGGGGCGGGCGGAGAGCTAAAGGACTCCCCAGAGACAGCGGGGGCCGCAGCCGTGTGATAGCTGTATGGGCCATTGCATACGCGCTCACTTGCTGTAGGTGATGCTCACTGCTGCTGCTGCCTGCGCCGCTGCGAAACAAACCACGACAAACAACTTGTCTGTATCCCGTTGAGCGCTGAGAGTGGAGGCTCCGAACAGCCCATGACGAGGAATCGTCGAACTCCGACGACTCGACTCCATCGTTTTCATGAAGATTATAGACTCCATCAAGCTAGCAGGATGGCCGGCCGGCCGGCTGTCTGGTTGGTTCGTTCTATAGCTCGCACTCTAATGACACCCTCGGTCGCGGCTACTGGACTGCGACTGAAGATGATTATGAGTTATAAATTATGATTATATTGACTCCTAGGGCGTCCTTCGTAGATTCGCCTAATGCGTATCCTTCCCGAAACGCTGTTCTCCTGATTGAAGAAACTGGTCGTCCGCCGAGCCGCGATTCTTGCCCGACTTGGCGCAGTTTCCAGACCGAAATACGGACGTAAGTGGATGTCTCCCGTTCGAGCGCGATACAGCCACAGTTTGCATCTTTCCCAGTTCCCCTTGCGCTGGATAACAAGCGCTCCATCGTTAGAACGAGCTTCGCGGTTTGAGATCGTGATCGAATCAGAGCGACGAGACGGGATATTCATTTGAACCCTTTGGAGAATCGAGGGCCGATGCTAGGGACCGAACCCCCTCCCCCCCCCTCCACTTTTCCATCTCCAACTCAAACGTCAGATGAGCTCGACACGAAAACCTCCGACGGACTTTAGTCGACTCAGAATGGTTTCTTCTCTTTTCTATTCCCTCGAATGCATCCTTGAAGAAAAGATCGTGACTTAAATAGACGGCGAAACCATTGTAGTGTAGTTATTCTGAAGAGAGGACAGATTCACTGCATTCGTTATCGCTTTGCCGACTCCGGACCAATTACGAGGTAGTACAAGTTGCTGCTGCTGTTGCTTCTGTTGGTAGTTTCGGGGTTTAGGGCGAGAAGCGGGGCTCGGGAGAACGAACGCTTGAAGCGTCTTCCAGTGCGTTTTCTGCTACTTAGAAAAGAGCAAGTCATGCGCATAATGGAGGAGAAGAGAACGAAGACGGAGGAGAAGGAAAAGAAGACGAAACTCTCTGAGGAATGAAGCAGCGCTCGTCTGAAGTCTCCGCGGACTGTCCTGGTCTCTTTCTTAGTTTCTCTCTTTTTCTTGTCTCAGTTTTTCTCAGTGCAGCGGCGCCGCGCCGGTGGCGACGGCGGCGGCGCCGCTAGCAGCAGCCGTATGCCGAGTGAAGTGAGTCTGATATTCAAATCCTCTTTTTGAGTGGGAGAGCAATGGAGGGCCTCGGAAAGGAGAATTTTCGTCGACCTCGTGAGCGAACCGAAGGCTTTAGAAGAAACTCAATCGAATCCCTATGGGTGAAGAACGGCCGCGGCTACGACGTCGACGACGACGACCTAGAAGCACTGATTACGTTCTCAAGAACGTGCGCCACCTTAGCCGGTCACAGAGTCTGCTTTCACTTCGCTTCTTGCCTCCTCTACTGCCGCCGGACCCGGTCATCGAGTCGCTGGCGCTAGTTTTTTCCGTTCCGTTTCCAGCGCGTCGAAATCTAGTTACACACGAGTTTACATCTCCGTGCCGGAAGAAGAATTGAATTTCAGTCCGCATTGTAGTCCTCGGAAGCTTCAAACGGGCTCACGGGAATTCGTCGGCTTTGCTCCTCAGGAGGAAATCGTGCGTCCACGGGCCTTGAGCGGAGGACCGATTCTTCTTTGGAACAAGAATGATTTTTCCTCTTGTTTGGCTGGAATGTGGCACCAGCGCTAGCGAAAAGAGGTGCATGGAAGGCGAACTTCCGACTTCTCGGACGCGTCGCGACATCCGTCATGGGACCGACCAGACGACCGATTTACTTCACTAAACGCAGAGGAAAGGAGCGAACCGGGTTCGACGCTGTCGCTGCGAAGCTTGGAATGAATTCATTCGCCGAAGTGATAGCAACCTGTGGTGCCGTTGTTCCTTAACTGTGTACCATGGATAGGTGTCAGGCAAAGTTTTCAAGTGGGCGGATCAGCGTCCGATTCGACAGCGTTTGTTCTCGTCAAGTGAAAGTTGACACACGAATGAGATTGCAGCCGAGGTTCGGGAAGGAAGGAAGGAAAGGAGTCTAGCGCCCAAGCTAGCCATGGGACGATTGGTGACGATTGGAAGAGCAGCAGCCAAAGGCAGCTCCCGCCGCATCACACTGACACTCTACGAAGCGGAGAATGGGTAGGCATGAGGGGGGAAGGAAAACGCAGTGGGCGTCTGGAAGAAAGAGATAGATGGCCCAATTTGGCGTTTGACCCCACGGCAGTGATCTGGCTTGCGACAGGCTTTTTGCCTCTGACACCGTACTGAGCTGAGCTTCCAGCCTGCTCCGCTTTCTCGCTCGTTCGATCGAGGGCTCGTTGGCTGGGACGACAAGGGTTACTGATTTGAGTCGGCTTGTCTTAGTCGTTGATGCACATGGCTGCCTGATTGCTCGGGACGTTTTTGCACGTTCCAACTCGGTCCGAATAACGACCTCGGAGCCAATGAGTTAACTCCAACAAGCTGAGTCATAAGTTTTGCGCTTCAAGCCACGCTGCACCGACCGCACTGCATGAGGTAGCGGTTCCGGCCCCCAAGTAGAGAAACCACCACAACAACTCTGATTGGAACGGAACACCGGCTCACGAGTCATGGAATTTAGCCTTTTTGACCGATTCATGGAGCTTCAAGGCCATTTCTCGGATCGCTTGCCGGCAACAGTCAAGCCCCCGTGCAACCCCAGCTCTCTCTCTCTTGCCTGGGCCCTGTTCTTTCTCCTCCTCGAGTGCCTAGATGGTTTGGCGCGAGGGAGGCAGCACTCAACTTTCGCATTTTTCCACCAAAGCGTCACAGCCTGCGGCACAAAGCGCATTTTTATTAACTGCGTTGCCATCATTCGCGTGGAATTTTTGCATCACTGCCGACTGGGGACATCTCGCCGATGTCAACTTCCTCCTTCAACGAGAAGATTGGCAAGAGCTTCCACTTTCTCTCTTGAGCAGACGTACTCAGTCACTCATTCGTCCCGCGAGTTGGTCTCGAGCGACGCCAAAAGTGCTTGTAATGTCTCGTCATCTTTAATTCATCGACGAGACTCGATTTCGACGTTTGAGCCCTGTTTCTACTTGTCCCCCACCGTCCGACTATTTGTGCTGTTGGCCCTCAACTTTTGAAATTTTACAGATTTCGTCTCTGAACTTGCGGTCACTTCAGCGGGATGAGGATCAACTCGGCCGGGATCTGGCGGAGTGAAACATTCCGGAGCCGGAATATTCGCGAGGTTCCGGAAACATTTTCCGGAAAAGACCAACTTTCCTGATCGCCCACTTGTTTCACGGAGAAGCTGCTTTGATTCGTGGTGGGAAGATAATACGGGGAGCAATTTAGCTAAAGCTAGCTCTCGCAAGAGCGAAGTGATCATTCATTTTCCGCCATCTAATTTGATGAACGAGCAGAACAACCAGTTGCGAACAATGAAAAGAGACGACCAGTCTGAAGCGGAGAGAATTAGCTCTCGTTGGAGAAGTTGTTTTATTTGCACATGTACTCTCTCGACATTCGCCGTGAGTTCAGATTGCCGTGGTGAAGGGCAAGCCGTCAATGACAGGAGAAAAAAGAACAGGAGGATATGTCCCGAAGGAACGGATGCTTCAAGTTGAGAAAAGGAGCGATAGGAACAATAACGTGATTTCGTGCATGGACGGGGAAAGCGAGAAGACGAGGACAACGAGCGAATGGGAGAGCAACAATGAGCCCGACGATCTCGTTCGAGAAGAGGAAAACAAGCATTCAGGAAATAAATTCAGCTTGTACATATAGATTGAATAAGAACCATGAGAAAAGCGAGAAGATCCTCACCGTGTAGTCGACCGATATCGATCACCTACTTGTTTATGCGGGAAACTTTTCCAGCCTGCGTACCTGTACGATTTCCAGCGAATAGAGCTGCCCGCGTAAACGGCATGAGGACGACTGTGTCGCGTTCAACTGAAAGTTTCCTCGAGGACATTGCGTCTCGTGTCCAGGAAGTTCTCCTCAGGTTCGATCTTCATAATGGGAGGCATCCTGACCATTTTTTTCCACGATCCGGCGATAAATGCCTCGGATTCAAACACCCGGAATAATGGAGAGTCACATCAGAGTGAAAAACGAACGCGACGATTCTCATTGCCAGACGTTGAGTCTGTTCATGCAGCTGTCTGCAGATCTGTCTGGTCGGTCAATTTTTCCTTCGCATCTGGAGTCTTCGATGCGCTGTTCTTCATTCAGCCGTGAGGGCTTTCACCCAATTTCTTGGCTGCTGCGTCGTTGCTAGGCGTCAAGCTCATCGCGTTCAACGCAATGGAATGGATTGGAGGTAAGACACGAGCGTCGTCTTCGCATCTTTCATCTGTCATCCTTATCCGAAGAAGGAGAAACGAAGCCAAGAACTCCGTTCCCGTCCGTTCGCCGCTGATCTCGAAGTGGCGGCGGGGTGAAGGGTCCGAATCCTCGACACCGGCCACCACCGCCACAATACATCTTCCCCCCAGCCGTAATGGTTCGACGCCATTACTGAAATACGTCTGAGAAGCAAAGCAAGAAAAATTCTGAGCTTGACGAGGAGTGTGGCCGGATTCTAGTGAATAGCGGGAGGCTGATTCGGAAACTTGGAAATTTTTCCCAGCGGCGCAGCGAAACTCGAACGACTCCTTTTCGTTTCCTCGTTTTCTCTTGAAACCGCTGAATATAGTGGCTGCTTCGAAGCGCCGGAACGAAGTTCGAGCAAACGAGATCACCAATCGAAGTTTTAGTTTCTCTTCCTCGGGACACTGGTGACACTGAGAATCTATTCGATTTTTGTCCGGAGGCGAAAGGGTTTGGAGTTTACAACTCCAGTTTTAAGACCGATTCACAAAGCAGCAGCATCAGAGCGTAGTGATGACCGTCGAGAAGTAGACGATCATTTAATATCGCTTCAGCTCTGGTTGTAAACACGTCCCGGCTACCATTAACACAGTAAGTAGGCATTTGATGATTCCGTCGTTCGGCCGCAACGCCTCCATAAACGGCCAGGGCAGAGCCTTTCCTCCCTGCCCAATAACTCGCTCCGCCTCTCGAGAGTCAAAATCTCCGACGTTGTTGATACACAAATCTCGAGGACGCTATTGAAATTTAACAACGCTCCCAAACTGTTCAGTTTCGTAGGTCGGAGCTCGGATGGAAGATGTCCGAAGTCATTCATCAAGGAAGAAGTTTCTTCCACGGGAAACAAAGCATTAATTCCCTTTCTCTGCCGAAAGAAACGATTTCAAACTTTGCGAAAGTAAAAAACAACGTTTGTGGATCTCTCAATTCCACGGCAGCGAGACTTCTTGTGTCCGTCCCATAAAATAGAAGCTCAGCTTTTTTGCATCGCCCTCGCTTTTTTTTCTCGAGTTCTCCTCCGTCCTCCCTTTTTCGCTCGCTTCTTCTATACATCCCCGCGGCTCCCACTTTTTCGTACTCAATGTTGCGTATTAACGAGGATGAGTGATTTTTAGCAGCTGCAACTGCAGTAGGAAGCGAACAAATCGCAACATTCTCTTTCAAGGAATGATTGAAGACAATGAGAACAAAACATCGAAACGAACCTCGTTCACCGCTTTCGCATCTTTTATTCACCCACAACAGTTGTTCTCGCCGGTTTTTTCTCTTTCTTCCTCGCCGCTTTCATTCTGAGAAGAAAGACATACTCATCCGTCGACAAGCTGCCTCACCGGACGGAGCCGACCGACACTTGAGCCGCGATAGGTGGCTGGCTCAACGCTCGGAGCGAAACCGTTTGTTTATATCCTTCGAGCGACGGAAAGGAAGACTTCTCTCTTTCGATGCTCGCTGCAGACGAGGATTTCGCCGCATTCGTTCGGTTTCGAAACAACTCCCTCAATGAGGAATCATTCTTCAGGCACATCTCGATGACATCTTCGCTCTGGGGTCCAGTGTTTGACACTCTGAGAACGCCGACAACAGCTCGACAAGGGGGAAGAAGACCCCGTCATTTTCAAGACATGCGCTATCTTTTCGTGTTCCAGGAGGAGATATCTCGAACCACAGGGTTTACGTCCACCAAGATGATGGCATGTGCCGAGCGGAATTATGCGCCAATTAGCCGCTGGGCTCACATTAAGTCAGCGATCAGACTCAGCTGGGCGGTCCTTGTTGGCGGCTTGTTGGCGATGCGAGTACGTGCGAGGAAAACAAACCGACCGACGTGTCTCACGCGCTCTGTCTCGTTTTTCCCCAAACGAACCGTCGACACTCCGACTATGTCGTCAGGATCATGGCATCTATCCACCGCTTGCTGAATCCCTGATCTGGCAGAACCGTACGACTTGAGTTGCTTCGCATTCTCAGCTCTGCTGGAGCCTCATGCCGGGCAGACAAAGAACCGATGGCGCTGTGGAAGATTGGAATAAGGCCGCGTGATTGGCTTCCGCTGATCTTGGCTTGTGGTAAAAGGCAACGCAAAAGCCTAATTCGATCTCGAGGCGGCGAGCAATATGGCTGGAGGGCCGACCAGCAAACAATCAATGAACGCCCGCTCTGAAATTAAAGAATCATCCCCAAAAAAGTTTTGGAGAATTTTTCTCGCGCTTAAATTTGCATCAGATCCTCTGGCTTCGGGGACACCGCAAGGCTCCCACGATGAGAATTAAGGGCCGAAACCAAGAAAGGAAGGACGGCTCCGATGAAAACTCGATACTCCACTCGCATCCGAGAGGATTTTCATCGTAAACGAAGCAGCCATCGGGCGATATGCTTGAAGAGTTGTTCAGTTGGTGAACGAGTTCCGTCGGGAAGTCGACGTGTGAGCTTCTGCGAGAGCTTCTCAAAATGTGTCCACGAAAACCAACAGGGACTGTGACGACCTGGAAGTCAGTCCAAGTGATAGACATGCATAATTAAGTAGTCTGTAGCCACATTCTCGGTTGGGACAAGTTCGCTCCTTTGCTACAAGACCCAGCTGGTAGGAGTCATCCAGTCTCGATGACAGACGAGCCCCAAAGCGCAGATCCATTTCAGCGCTTCAACATGATCTCGTTACTCATGAGCTACCCCGTGCAACTTTGGAAACAATATTCTATGATAATGATTATCACAAGATCCAGGACAGAGTCCATTGGAGAAGCAACCCGAAGGAGCCGTTGCGTCACTTGCGTCCCTTTCTTGGAGTACTAGACTAGAACTTATCTCAACCGGACAGGCGGCATCTCTCAGGCTGCTCCCGGCGTCGCTACCGCCTTAGATCCCCCTCTTGTCGTTCCCTCCGAGCATCAAATTCGATTTCTGATCAGGCCTGAGATTGAACCGAGAATTCACAGCCAACAATCGAGCAATGTCACTTTCGAAGACGAACTTTCAAGATGTGTCTTCGCGCTTCCTAGAGCGTCCCGAGCCCATCATGATCTCATGGAGAAGTTCCAGAGTGCTTGAGCGAGCTCCGGATCCCCACGAAGATCAAAGCGTGTCGCGCGTTCATTCCGCGATTCAAAAACAAGGAAAGAAGCCACGGGTGAGCGGTCGCGTTCCGTCGAGAGGCTCTTCAAGTTAGCAAACACATTTCTTTGAGACGGCAGAAGAAAGAATCCGGTCGCTCGCTCGGTCTGAACGGTGCGAAGCCCTGGCAAAACGCGATGAGGGGAGGCGAGGCAACGCAACTCACAGCGTGTAATTATGATGGATGACACTTCAGCAAAAACGCTCTCACTTCTACGTTATACGAGCGAGGAGGAGGAGGAGGAGGGGATCTTTCGCCGTAATCTTATGTTTTGCTCGCCGCTCACTTGCTTTCCTCGCTTGTTAAGCGGCTGGAATTCTCGTTTGGCTGCTGCCGTTGCTCTCCGAGAACTTCAGTCTCGGAGAACATCGTGTCCCCCGCCAAGTTTTAGTAGCCGGGTTGGAGGCTTCTTTGGGAACTGGTCCTCTCACTCAAAAACCCTTTCAATGACCACTGGATTGGGTGACAGCACAGGTTGAAGATGAAGAAGGCGCACATTTGGGTCGGTCTCCGGACTCTGATGTTGACCTTCAAACCAAAGGATTCCTGTCCGGTGAGGTCATTCATCTCCGTCCCAAATTTGCATGTCCGAGGACCGGTATTAATCTCGCTCGCAAGAAAGACCGCGTTGCAAGTGTCTGTTGTGCGAGCTGTCCCGAACACGAGACGGTTTCCTATGCAAGAGTCAGATTATTACGCAGGTCGTTTTCCTGTTTGCTGAGTAGGAAGTACAACAAGCTGATGAGAACACGGTGACTTCGCTCTCACCGGACATTCGAAGTGAGTGCGACCTCCCCTCGAGCCAAGTCGCCGCGTTATGAATAGAAACTCCTTACGTTATTTCTTTCTAATGATCGTCCGCCTCATCAACGGAGGCTACGAAGACAGTTTTACAGAGTTTTGTTCGCAAACGAGCTGCAAACGAACGCGAGTCTGAAATGCCATTTGTCGAGGCTTATGCAGAATCAGACAAAGTTCTCGGGTAGGGGACTTGAAGAGGGTTCGGTTGAAATGCGTTCGTCGCTCGTTCGCTCGCTGGTTCGTTCGTTCGTTTACAAGGGGGTCGGGAGTGCGTTCGTTCGCGGGTCATGGGGTGAGTCGGGCTACTGGAAGAGGTACGGGGGAACTTTGGGGAGGACAACTCAGGGTAGATGGGGAGGCAGAGACGTAATTAGTGAATAAAGTCTGCGTAAAGGACGAAGTGCTGAATTATTCCTACTGTTGCAACAGCCACCATTCAGGCTGAACAAAATACCCTGCAGCTGCGATGACTATGCAAATTTCCGAATACGTGAGCGAAGAAGTCTACTCACGAGTCAACAGTGCGCACGCTTTTCGAGTGAAGCCGCGGCGCGTCGATGTTGCTCAAGGTTTGCGCGACTACGAGCAAAACTTCAGGAGAGAAACTCCTCGGAACGATGACTCAAACTCGCGGAGCGTTGACGACGTTGATTCGCATCTTTCGCTGCCGGGGAATGCGCTCGTCGAGAATCCAAGTATCCAAAGAAGAATCCTGCGAACTCGGTTAGTCACAGACAGCGGCTTTTGGTCGAGCGGAAGAGAGGAATCTCTCGAAATCTGATGATTTGAAACTAGAAAGTTTCGATGTGCCATGTGTTCGACAAAGATAGCGAACACAGCCACAGCCTGTTTGACGCACAGCCGCACACATGAACGGAATCGAAGCCTCGGAGGAGTGGTAAGAACTCCTGTGTGCCCTCCTGGTTAGCCTGCTACCTTGCGTGGCCGTCGGCAGCCTAGCTGGCTGGCTGTCGGCCCGGCAGGTTGGGAGCCGATTTTATTATCGGTGGCTCGGTGACGTTTGATCGGCTGATCTGTCCCTGGAGAAGAAAACTCAAGATCCGCCATTGAGCACAGATCTCGCGTCTGTCAAAGTTGTTCTTCGGAGGATGAAAGAAAGGAGAATTACTTCAGCGCGAACTATCTTCGCTTTTACTTCCCTCATCCTTCTGCGACTCTGTCTCCCTCTACCTCGTCGTCCCTTCCTTCACAGCGATTTCGTCTTCACTTTCATCCCGAGTGCGCGGATCAAGATAAACGTTTATCATCCTGTACATCGTTTGGGTTACGTTCTCGAAACGTTCTCGACTCGAATGTCCCTGCCATATGTACCCGACACTCTCCACAGTATTGTTACGCAGTTCGACAGATCCTGTCTCACCTTAACTCTGCTCCATGAACCAAACTTTGAAGTACATGAAGGTTTCCAACTGAAATTAACCGAATCCGTAAGAATAGAAGTCGCAACAATCATAGAAAGATTCATGAAACTTTAGTCAGATCAAGGATTCACGCTCATGAGTCGAGAAGGAATACTCTGGGAAATGCGGTTTGAAAAAAGAAACTAAGTTGTGGCTCGGATAGATTAGGATAATCAGGTTTGAACTCGGAGGAAGAACAGAAGCCGGAATCTGTGGGGAGGGAGGCCCAACCTGGGATCGAAGGTCAAAGAAGATAAGACGACAGTGAAGATGGAGTGAGAGGAACGGGAACAGGACAATGGAGAAGGGGTCCGCGCTCACGTGGTGATAGTTGGCGCGATGAAGACATGCAGAACACTGTGAGCTCCTCCACCCAATGAAGAGGGAGAGAAAGAAACCAACCAGCGGTGTATTCTCTGGAAGGATTGCAACGCCCGTATTTTCCGGTCGAATGATCCGCTCCCCCCATCCGTCTCCCTTGTACTCTGGGTCGCTTCGCGCCATTTGGAGTCTTCTCCTCCTCCCTTTACTTATTCCCCGAGCAAGCAGCGGATCGACCTGCTCCAAGACGGACAGGCAATTCTGTATGAAGGTCCTTGCTATAACCTCTTCGCAAAGCTGAGAGGAGCAGGATGTCGCAACGCAGCAGCAGCAGCAATCACCAAGGCCTACTCGATCACGGTGCAGCGAGCTAAATGGGGTGCCACCGTTCAGGATTCAGCCGACCAACGAACCAGGCAGGCTCTGTCAGCCAGCTCCGTCGGTCGGTCGGGGAACCAGTCAAGCAGTCCACCTGCTTTACTCTGCGGAAACGGACATCATTTCTCTTCTTTCATAAATCTGTGACTATATATAATATTTCACCCGCCCCCATCTGCCGGACGCTCCCCCCCCTCCCGACCCCTTTTCTCCGGCTGTTGCTCATCCAGTGTTGCTGCGCTGCATCGTTCGAAGACAACATGCCTTTCAAGGATACAAACTTCTCATGGCGTGTATCAACTGGAATAAACATCCAATGCGGACTCGACTATCGCGGCCCCCTTCAAAGTGTCCCAGTTGCAACGTGCGGATCGTTTCCCTAAACCACGCAGATCACAACCTTTCATGAATGTTCCACAAAATCATCAAAACTGGCGTTATGGATGAAGATGGTCGATAAAAATTCATCGATGACGAGCCTATTCGTTCCATTTCTCTCGACTGAAGACCCCTTTTTTGAGAGGATAACGAACGTAAGCGGTGCCAGGATGAGGTAGCGATCATGAAGGACGTCTGACAGGGCGGATGTTTCATGAACACGAAGATTACGACGTCGAAGAAATAAAGAACAAAGTTTGATCGAGCTGCCACACCTTGCATAATGAGATTCCGGCTACTAAGCTGGCGCAGACGAGCGCGATGATGCCTCGTAGAAGAAGAGTTAAAACAGAGTAGACTTAATGAGTTCCATCGAGATGGAAAGATGGCCGTTCCGTGCTAACGCGCAGACGACGGACGGAGGGTACAGCCGAACGTTCGAAGGAACGAGCGAGTGAGTGAGTGGGGGCGAGGAACAGACGTGAAAAAGTCCTCGAAGACTTCAGCCATTTGAGAGAGGGGCTTTGCTTTCACGTCAGAAAGCTTCACGAGTCGTTAATTCAGAATCTCTGCAGGTGCTCTCGCGGAAAGAGCGTAGTGGCTGCCTGCTCCAGACTGCGTAGCTGTCGACGTCGATTTCTCCTCACTCTCCTCTTTCGTTTAACATCCGAACAGTTTGCTTGCCCATCTTCGTTCAAGTTTCGAGATTTTGAGGCTCATTTATTGCTGACGCGCGTTCGAGACGGAGAGCTCAATGAGGAAGGGACCGTGGAGGCGAACGTCGGTTGTGAAAAAAGGATCCGTCAGTTCCTATCGCGGATGGAGATGAAGATGACAACTTTCCGAACGATCGTTTTTCCTATTCGAAAGGATTCCGAGGTATTCATGATATCGAGAACTCGCCCACTATCTCGATCGCGGTCAGAGCGATCTGCATCAAATTTTACGAGAGCCTTCTATGATACATGGGATGGGGTGCGGAAATTTCGATGAAATCTCAAGACGTTGCGACGGCAATAATGCAATGAATTTTCTCTTCTGTTTTTGGAAGAATTATCACTTTCGCTTTGGATGGCATCAAATCCGCCAATTTTTTGTGACTCAATATCTCCGTAAGTTTCGTGGACGACAATCATTCGACGATGTTGGTTAGCATCGACTATCTGAATACTTTTCCAAAGACTATCATCCTCCCAACGCGGACAGCATAGAAAGGGAGCAGTCTCTTCCAGAGTTCTTCCAGAGTCGCTGCAATGACCACTTGGACTGCCGAGGGTATTGCGATGATGCACTTCGGAAAGCATTGTTGAGAACGCCGGTGGAGGCTATGAAAGTTCAGTTCGAGAAATAGGATCCGAGCTCTTACGAAGTGAGAGAAGTCTTGGAGAAATGGTGAAACTCGGGGTAGGTGGTTGTGGAGAAGGAAAAAGGGGAGGGGGAGGAGGTATAACCCGCTGTCGTAGGACTTTCAAAGGCTACCGTGCTGGCCAGGGCCAGGATCGGGTAGGGTCTGCGGGTTGAAAAGCCAGGGTCTGAGACGGGTCCTCGGTGGCTTAAGCCGCCCGTAAATCTACGGAGTGTATTGCCACTCGAGGAGAGGCTATTTGGCGGCTTAGGTTCAAATAAAAAGGTGTTCCCCGTCCTTCCCGAGTAGCCTCCAGCAGGGCTAATATATTAAAGGGTCTACCGGACGTACACGTAGAGCCTGATTTAGAGGACGTCTTCTCTCCTCTTCGTCGTCGCCGTCCTTCTCCACGTTCTGCGCCTCGTCGTGCTCAACGTCGTCTTTGTTGTTGTTGCTGTGGTGGTCCCGGCTCGAAGCTGAAACGGCACCTCCATCCAATACCTCGGCAACCTAACGACTAGAAAGTTCTTTGTTGTTCCGTTGGTAATCCACCGCGGCCCTTATCGAACAGTGGGACGCCATGCGATTGGAAAGCTGGATGGTGCGCATTGACGCGAGCCACGGAAGAGTCAAGGAGGCGTTGGCAGGAGCAGAGACTGTTCAAACTCTGCGAATATCTCTTGACATTTGGCGCCAGGAGCTGCTCTTTCTTCCGGCTTCGATGTCTGCATTCTACAGAGCCAATCATGATACAGGCGCATTCGAATTCGAAGCCTGGGTTGGCGAGCGTTCTCATTTGTACTCCAAGGGCCGGACAAGCTCCGTTACATCTTGCGGCAAGTCATGGAGTTTTTTTGAGAAAATTTCCGGAACAAAAGTCTTCTTGCACTCGAAACAGCGGACGAATCATTGAGATTGAGATCGAAAATCTGAATTTTTCGGGTTTTCTCTTGACAATCAACGTCGTCGAGTCAAGAAATTTAGCGATTTGGAAACTCCGCTCGCGACAATCTGAGAATGACATGTGGCTCTCTCTTGCTGGAATCCGAAATTGTCTACTAAGAGGTCATCCAAAGCAGGGGTGTCAGATTCAAAAAGGTTGCGGATCAGTCTTACATTCTTAACCTGAAGCATCGAGAAGAAAATCGCTGAGAATGGTTCGGCATTATGGACCATTAAGACTCGAGGCGTTTCCTCGATCTTCCGCTGAAAAAATATGGCCCAGGATGTCTCAAGCCCAAGAAGCTCACCACGCAATTCATGTCAGGTGATACAAACTCTTTTGCTGCAAGCTTCGTGGATTTTATTCGTCTCACGTTCGAGGATTTCGATCATTGATGAAACCATTCCATTGGAAGCGGTCCTTATCATTCATTATGTTTCGACAAAAGCAGTAATCCGATTGTGCCTTCGATGAAAGTTCTTTAAAGTCTATCGTTTTCGATGGCTGAGAACGCTTGATTTTACTCCTGACTTCGACATCTTTGTTCTGGGAATTTCCCAGAAAATCTCCTAAAAAACTAAAGTTGGTTAGAAGATGGTAATAAAACGTTCCGACCTCTTGAAGAAAAATTAGAGCACTAGAAAAACCGAGCGTTGAATTTGACTCACTCTATTCGAGGGGAATCAGCGAATTCGACGTCGAATCAAGTGGAAAGTGGGAGCTTGGAAGACGACTCCAAACAACGGCAGCTAACCGCGTGACGTGAGACCTCATCCTTGAGGCATTCACCATACATCCAGCGGTTTCCGGGGACGTGAGTAACATCGCCGCCACCGTCGCGCCGACGGTGATCGTGACGTAACTGAATTCCTCGACGGAGAAGACAAGGTTGGCCATGCTTCGACATAATGAGGCAAAACGGGTTGAGCTTGTGGGTTCGCTCATTCCTCCATCTCCATCCATCCATCCGTCCGCCTGCAAGCCAGCCCGCGCGCTCGCTCGCAAGCATCGTATGTTCGTTGGTTCCACATACCGGAGGTAGTTAGAAGAAAGTGGAGCTCGTCACGCTAACCAAGGGACAGACAACCGCATTCCTCCTCGTCGTCGGCTTTCTCTGCCGACGACATCAAAGCAGATGGCGTAGTTTCTGAAGTAAACGCGCCGCAAACTATAGTATGATGTCCACCTTGCACGTTATGCTGCTCCTTTCTTTCTCTCTCTCTCCCTCTAACTGTCTCTCCCTGACTCCATAGGAGCCCTTTCTGTTCTTCTCTCCTCTTCTAGTCCCAGTTAATCCATTCCGAGTGGAGTTCTCACATTTGCAACCTCTGTTCCCACTGGTCATTCTGTCGGTGAGGAATGAGCTGACATTCTGCACTGTGAAGTTCTCGGATTATCTCTTCTGCTACTAGTCGGGTCTCAGTTAACGTTGATGAGACTGATCTATTAAAAGCATAACCATCCTCTTCCTATTATTCATTCTTTTAGCTTCGTGAGCCCTTCACTGGGCTTTAAGCTTCTCCGGAACCATCCTCAGACTGTTTCGGCGGCTTCCCGCTCACTAGAGGATACATTCCGAGGACACTACAACTTCCATTATTTCAACCTCGAATATCTCAACTCTTCGGAGCAGGTCGAAGACGATCGTCCGGAGGCTTCTTTTTTCGAGGGATTTTGTCCAATTTTGACCGGCGGTAACTCATTTGGAGAGACGCATACGAGAAAGATACACAGAGAAGGATTGTCTGACCTAAGCGTTTTGATAACCCCTCCACATACGCTATCGCCCAGAGGTGGCAAAGCGCACCAGAAGCGCAATCATATACAAGACATAGACCAATGGTTCCCCACATTTTTCTGCTCGTAGGGGCCCCGTGAGGGTTCCGCAATCCTTTCCCCTTGCTCGCGGGGCCAAAGGGTTCCGAGGGAGCCCCGGTTGGGAGACATTTATGTAGACTTTCCATTAGCTATCCCCAAAAGTGGGAAACGGCCAAACCGAGTGATAGGGACTTCCGAAGTTGCGTTCCATTGGACGCGGACGCAGAATTCATGGTTAACGCAAAACAATCCCTTTCGAAGCCTCTCGCATGGACAGGGAAGAACTTTGGGACACTGTATTTGTTCGAGCCCCTTCAAATGACTTTGGAACAGAAGACACGAACCTTCGGGGGAACTCAATACGGGAGAGGTTGCGCCGGACGTTTCACTCTTAAAAGGAAAGAAACAGAATTGCACGATTCCCCTAAATTGTTGCTCAAGGACATCGTACCGTCCAAGCAAATCGAATGGTGTTGCAGCAGCTGCGGCACCACCGGACAGTGAAGTGAAGCGACTTTCGGGCCCTCCGGTCGCCGAGTTATCCTTCGTGGGCGAAGCGAATCTCCTCAACTTTCTTACAATGACCTCCTCCAAAAGAGATGTTTTGCAATTTCTGTCAGTCAGAGCAGAGTCGACGTAAAAGCCGATCATATTGACTGGCAAAAAAAGTCTTGCCTGACTGACTGACTGGCTGGCTGCGTGGTCGCCGCCGCCGCCGCTACTACATCCCCAGTTGCCTGTTTCTGATGAAGAGCCATTTATGGTCAGCCTGGCGTGGCTAGCCGCCGAGATCGGTGGAGCCGGCACATCCTGTCGCCACGCTGCAAGGATTGGCCCGCTTGCTTGCTGAACGGCTGACTGGCTAGCTTGTCTGCTTCTCCTCTTCTGGATATGCTATTAATTATCACTGTATTCGATATGAAGGGGGTGCAGGGGACACGTCGTGGCCGGTCGCCGCCTACGAATTCGGTCAGCCCTCACGGTCTCTGCGTATTCCAGGCTGGCAGTCCGCAGAAAAATGGACGTTCGCTGCATGGGACGCATCAGGACAGTCCCACCGAAATCGTCGAAGTCCTGCTTATGACGAGTGATTTGTAACCGAGCGTGAACAGCGGGTTGGCTTGTTGCTTGGCTTATATTCGAGCCGGAGTTGGAACCCGTTCGCTTGAGGTTTTTGTTCGCTGGAATTGACGAATCTCCTTTGATTTTCCGCGTTCCAGAGCGACTCAGCAGACTTCCAAGATGGCAAACAATTTGGGATGAGGGTTCCTGGTTGCTTGTTCGGCAGTTCGTCTATGTCGTCCGGGACGCAAGAAACCAGTTCGACTTCTGGATCAGTGGCCCAAAAAGCAAAGAGGCTGCTCCAGGGGCTTTTTGGGGATAATTTCAAAAGTATGCCTCGAGAGTTCTCGGCAAAAGTTTTCTCCTCCGAAAGGTCACTTATTATTTGCCGAGTGTCGGACCGGCAGCAGCAACAACCTTCATCTTCGACGAACTTCATTTACGATTTACGATGTGAGTTTTTCTTTTGCTGCTTTTCCTTCTTCTGTGTAAGGAAATAAATTGAGAAGCTTACGGCTCTCGGGAGGCTACAAAGTTTTGTCACTCGCAAAACGTCCAGCGCCCAACACAGGTGAGCGAACTTCACAGAGGCGAACCTCACAATTCACCACTCGGATCGCCGCCCTCGATTGATGCCAGGAACGGCCTAGAGACATCTTCTCTCAAAAAACATCGAACGACAGACGAATAAAGCGACATCATCCTCATGCAAATGGGTACATCGCTTGCTCAGTCATGAGAATCACTTGAAGTCTTGAAGTAGAGGAGGAAACGACAAATTAAGCGCAAACTCCGAGAGCGAATTCTTCGATGAGTGCATGTCCTCTCATTCGGTTCGGCGGCTCAGCTGCCGCCTAAAAATGGTCACTTTGAAGAAATCGAGAGGAAGCGGAACAGCTACCTTCCTCAACGAAAACCAAGGCCGCGTGAAGATTCGGGCTTGGCACTGGAAAACTCTCTACTGGACCGGCTAGCGGCTATGAGCTGCTCGGCCACGCAGTGTTATTAAGAGTTCGCCAATTTGCATACAGATTACCGGATATCCTGGCGTGCTACAGCCTGACGCTTCTCTCACCGCGCGAGTCCGTCGGAAACTCTCAGCCATCGAGGAGAAACGGAACTCTGAGGCGATTTGAGAGTGAGAGAGACTGCTTCGGCTCTTGATATTGTTTGCAACGTTCATCGGAGATCGAGCCTCAGCTTTTGTTTTTCTTTACATCATGCTTCAAATTTCTGGAGAAGATCCCTTCCAAGTTGGAAAACAGTGCCATGCCTCAAGGCTCATCGGTTCCTGAAGTTTTCATGGACCGTTAAGGAAAGACGTCGGGGTTTTCAAGGGGACGGGGTCGTGATTTTGGGCGAATGCACGCTTTCAGTTCAGAACGAAAGCCATCGCTTCCTCAAGGAAATCATCATGGAAATTCGGGGGGATGTTGTCTCTCCATGGCATGATCATTTGTACCAAGCCTCGTCGCTCATTTGGTTTCTCTGTCTTGTGGTTCGCTTGCCTGGCTATTCGCTTTCTTCAGGCTTGGTTGGATTTTGGGACGCTGTACAGGACGGTGGGTCGTATGTTGATGCTTTCAACATAATGCGAGCGAGTGTTCTCCTTTTTCTTTCCGTTGAAATCGGATGGGATTCGGTCGGTGAGCGAAAAACACGAGGCAGACTACTTCCGTTACTTGTCGGGGACGTTTCCTGTACAGAGAGAAAGACTGTCGTCGCGTTTCTCTCCTGTCCACACGCCCACTCACCCATGTTCTCCTCTTTTTTCCTGTTTTTTTCTTCCCTTGTTTGTCTCTTTTATCCGTCCAGAGTGCCGAAGCAGATGTCGTTGTCGCTCTCGCTCACTCTCAGAGTTTCAGAGTCCTTCTCCCTCTATTCATGAAGTTGGATTTTCCTCAACTTTGATTCGTTGTGATGAGTGAACTATCGCGGGGAATCGAAGATTCACGTGGCATCGGTCCCAAGGTACGAGCGAAGAGGAGCCCCGTCTTTCAAACAAATGAAATTCGTTTGGGGGGAGACAAGGGAATCGCTTTCACGGACTTCCTCCCTAAGTGGAGTTGGATACGGATCTCCGATATGATATTGGCTCTCGGCTGCGGAAGGGTGCCGCCATCGTGGCCAAGTCAGAAGTCGGTCGGCGAGCCTCGCTTTTTGTGATTCAGATGTAGCCGAAAGCGAGACATTGATTGAGAAGAGGAAACGGAGAACGCCGAAGCAAATAAAAGGAAGACCCACAGATGGCCTCATATTGTGTATCGCCGATCACCGGTGTGGTGCACGCGAGGCTCACCGTTCGCTGGACGTTGAGGATCGTGAATCGTCTAATGTATGGATGAGTGAAGGTCACTCTTCTCATGATACGTGCGTGACGGTCGGAATACAGTTCCTTTTACCTCAGAATCTTTGAAACTTCACAGACTCGAATAGGATTCAAATGGTCCCAATTAGTCGTCGTGTGATTGGAGGAGAATTCAAAAAAAGGCGCGAATCGATTTCGTTCCGGAGGCATTTTCATCGCTCCTCTGCTCCCGAACTTGAACACTAACGTGGACGAAGCAAATAATAATAAAAAATGAATAGCGGCCGATGCGTCGGTGCGAGCGTATTGATTCATGCGGAAGAAAAATGGGAGAATACTCACAGAAGAGCGAAGAGAGACGATTCCAAAACGTCTAGGGGGAATTGGAGACCGTCGAGTGCGTTCCGGAGAAGAGAGATCATCTTCAGTTGGTGGCTCTGTCCAGTGGTTTGGAGCTAGCCAGGTGGAAGAGGAGGGAAACACCACCGAAAGAATGAACGGAAGAAGTAACTCTGAGCGGGCAGGCAGGAAAGCAAGCAACGAACAAACCAAGGAGAAAACGAAGCTTTCCACAAAAGGCTTGAAGAATCCATTTGACCATTCAGCACAGGCCGAAGGCGTGAAGCTGAACACAATGAAATAGTTTAACAAAATCGAATTTCCATTCGCCCGGAATTGACGGCGGCGAACTTCTTTTGATTGTGGCAAATGCAGGCTGCTGAGATGGCTGAAATTATTGAAGGAAATATTGCGGAGAAACTTTCCTCTCTCCATCATTTCACTCGCAAAACGCCACTTGTATCTTGAAGTCCCATGTCTAGCTATCTTAACATTCTGAGGTAGTTCCTGAAGATTTCGATTCCAAGAGTTCTCACCGAGTTCAATTCGAAGATTATTCCAAGTTTTTCGAGTGGCGGACGTATGCGATCGAGCCGCACGCCCGCACCAGGACATCGTCGGAAGACCTTCTTTCTTCCAGCGGTATGGGACTATAGGAAATCCATCAGATCCAACGATCCAGTTTTCGCGCCGAACCACCAACCGTCTGTCCGTCCGTCCGTTCGTCCGAAAACCGACAGCTCGACTGCCGGAGTCTGATCCACGATGCAAATTTAGTTCACTCAAGGCAAATGTGAGATGGCGTTTTGATGCGACATCTATCGGACGGGCGACCAGCAAGAAGTGTTTGGGTGCGAGGCGACCATCCTTCGGAGAATCAACTTCTATTCCCTCCGCGTGCCGTCGTGCTTGCGTTGCTTTCTTGCCAACGATATCCCACGCGGCGCTCCTTCGAGCAAGTTGCGTCCGTCGAAAGATCGATCATATTCCTTCTATACGAAGACTCCAAAGTTCCAAAGCAACTTTTCGCCTTTGACCGCTAACACTGGTGGACGAGCGAACTAGCCGGCCAGCCAACGGGTCGTCCACTCAGGCAGGCAACCAGTCTCTAGTGCCGATATTCAGTCAACTCTTTCGAAAGGTGGCCATGCGGAAATTCTGAGGAATTTCTCTTTTCTTCGATTTCTTCTTCCGTCGCCGTTCGCGAAAGAGAGAAGAAAACTTCCGCGAGAGGGAACCTATCGACGATAGCTTCGATTGAGAATCCTAGAGTACGACGACGTTGACCACTACACACCCCCGTCTTCTCAAAAGAACTGAGTCCGATGACTTCCCGAGGTCCGCCCGACGGCTCGAACTCCACCAACGATATCAAGAATATTCTCTTTAGTTCCCCCGGAGGGTCGCGTTGTAACGTTGTTTCCCATCTACTAAGCTGAATCTTCAAGTCTCATCCGAGTCGGTGTCGGATTTATCCGACGCTCTAACCTGAGATCGTACCTCAATATTTGTCCAGATATCACAGATTGATTGACAGACGATTTCACGATGATCGACCAGGTCTCAATCGAAGATTCGGCCGACGAGATGCGGTGACATTAAAATGTGCCTGTTGTTTCGGCAAGGCCAGTTGTAGTGGAAGAGGTGGCGTTAGAAGTGGAACTGGCAGTAGTAGTCAGTTGTGAGGGTCCGCAAGCACCAGCGGTAGCGACACACAAGACAGCGAGCGGTTGGTTCCGCCAATGGAAGGCACGACCAACGCAACGCTAACTCAATTTGGGCTTTTCTCACTGTTGGGATGTCAACGAAGAGCCATCAGAAGCAAATCACATTACACACACCCTAGCCGGTCAGCCAGTCGGCTGGCCACCATGGCCGCCGGTGGCTTGGCCAGTCAGTCAGCCAGTCAACCAGCCAGACACGATAGCCAACACGCTAACCCGCTGGATCTCTGCGAGCGCTCGTCGCATTCTCTCACGAAGGGGAAAACGGAACGAGAAAGCGGGAGAGGAGGCAGCGGCCAGAAGAAGCAGCGATTGTGAAAAAATGTCTTGATCTCATTCTCGCGGGCTCTCTCAAACTGTCGAAATCCAATGAATATGTGATACTTATGCTTCAGGCACCTTTATCAATCTGGGCATTTATGGATTGAGTGAGGCACAGATGAACGATGTCCGATAGCCTCTAGGGTTGAGAAGCTCGAATGCATCGACAGCTCGAGATCCCACGATCTGCTTAATCGCCTCATTATTTCGGACATCAGACATCAGAGCTGTACTGCGGAAGGAATCCCCGCGCTCGAGACGCTCTTCTTTGAGAGCTCTCCAGTCGTTCTCGAGCATTCCTCTTCGGCAGTGCGAGTGAAAATCACAGATGGGTCAAGGAGGCGCCAACAATCGGCGTGATTTACAATTCCGGCCAATTATAATGCGATGAGTGTAGATTTGTTAACATATTCTCTTGACCCTCTCATGCATTCCATGGAGTATCATTCGTTCAATCCGCGAGTGCATTCGATTCCAACCGCGTTCGCAGACAGCTCGAACGACGAGTGCTGAAGTCATCCAAGTCAATCTGCTTAATAGCCCACTGACCTTCCAGACTAGCGTGGCAAAGCGAGAACTCAAACGAAGCATTTACGGTGTGGATAGCTATTACTGAAACGACTGAAAGAACTACCGACTGACGATTCCGCTAATTCCTAGCTCGTCCTTGGTGCCTCCCACATTCTCCTTGTTTGACAGGAGGAGACGCCCGCGGGGAGACCGCCAAACCGCTAAATCGTCGGTCTCGATTCCTCGTGGACCGTCTCAAGGAAATCCGGTGATGCATCCGATGGTGAACTCGACTGAACTAGCCCAGAACGGATAAAATCTTCGACAAGGAAACAGAAACAGCGACATCGAATCGTATCCACGCTCCCCAATGTGGCTATGGCTGCTTCCGTTCTCGTCGAGAATCTGCCACCACACAGTCAGCTCGAGTTACGGTTGAGGCTGTGGAGTCGATTGATTGAAAATAAGACATCGTCGACAGTGTCGAAGCGTAACAAGACGTTCAGAGGAGGTGAGTCGTCCCAGGTCGGTCAGTCAGTCAGCCAGCCAACCAAGCGGACGACCAAGTGAGCTCGGAGGTGACGTTAAATGAGGACGTTTAAGTGCTCTCAGATTTCTCCGTTCAGAGGACTGTGTCGCAGCGTAAAAAAAAGAGATTGCACTTTTTTTCACTCGTTTTCTCCAGGATTTCGACTTTCCAAACAGGCTCCATCTCCAAGAGAAGTCGAAGGCGTCACGTCTTCTCAAGTGCACGACTCAGCAGATCCCAAAGCTCGGCGGGCCCTTGACGGTTTTAGAAGGAGAGGAAACGGCAGGAGGAGAAGGAACACCCGACCCGGGGAAAGGATGTTCGGAGGAAATGCTGCTTGAGCTCGAAGGAGGGTCAAGCTCCCCTTACGATGGCGCCGCAGTCGTCGTTGCCACCTTTTGTGCCCTCACTCAATGAAGCTGCAAAAGCTATCGCGTGGCCTTGGATCGGCGACGACAGACTCCGCCGACCTTTCGAGCTCTGGATTGAGATCAATCATTTCGACGATGTTTGTCTATCGGATGAGATTTGCAGAATGAATAACTTTCATTCCATTGTTAGAAACATCATTCCGAAGTGGGTCGCTAAAACCCTTCGTTATTCGGGGTCGACGAACGGAACCGAGACTTCCAAGGACGGATTTCGATCCGGTTTGGATCGAAAAACACAAGAAAACAATGATTTTGGGTGAATGGGTTAATCAATGAACGAAATGACAGGGAAAACGATCACATAAGTTATAGCTTGTTGAGTGCATTGGAAACGTTAAAGAGTATGTTCGGCCAAGGCAGAGCTATCACGTTCGAAGCGAGTGGCGTGTTGGGAGATAATTAGAATATTTTAACGTGAACGTAAATATGAGGCAAGAACGCGAAAGTTGCAGCGGAATTTTCGCTAAACGACCTTGTGCTCTGTACATGGTAATCGCGACCGTTGTTGACGACGTCGTCGTCCTGTTGTAGTGCTGGCGGTCGTGTGAGAAAGAGAGCGATTCTAAATGCGTGCATAAATATGGAATTAAAAATGAAGCACGTGGCAGGATACTAGACTCCACACGCACTCTGACGAGGAAAAACTTGGAAAGTCCTCGTGGCGTTTCGTGAGACCAGCAATTTACAAGGGTCTATTTCATCGTGGCTGGGCAAGCGATCTCCCAGCAAGCGAAGTATCCGTTCGACACTCAAAATGATTGAGTGTGTTTCTCCCCATGATTTCTTCTTCATGGAGGTTCACGTGGAAGCCCGAGTCTGAGTCTGCTTTGCTCACGAACTTCTCAGATATCGAATTCATGTTCCTGTTGTGGGTATGGTTCTGGACGATGCAGTGGGTGAGGCTCGTTCTGCTTGGCAGTTTCAAACCCGAATCGAACTGGATTCGAGTGGGATCAATCCATTTATTCGGTCATTCCTTCTGTCGAAGTTTCTCAATCTTCTCCGTTTCTCCCACCGCGCTTGTATCGTGTTCAGACGAGAGAAACAATGTTGGAGCGAGTAGAACATTTAGAAATGGAAAAAAACCGCGGAGGAGAAGCATTCGATCTTCCGACGTCGACAACAGCGGCGGCAGCAGTAGAACCAAGAACAGACAAATACAAACAGAGTTTTGGACGCAGAGAAAAGCGGCGGAGGAGTAGAGCGCCACACAGGATGGATCTTTCGTCAATCTCACTCTGAAGAACGGATATCATGTTCTTGCCGAGATCGCATTAAACTGACATTACATTACAAGGCATTTCCAAGGTTCCCAATGGGAGTCTTGGGAACAGATCCATTTGAAGAGATTCTGCTACTGCTGCCGCCGCTTTTTCTCCGCTGTTCGTCCGACTGACTGACTGCCAACCAGCCTGCCTAGCCATCGGTGTGTCCTCTGTCTATCCATCTGTCCTCCGGTCCGTTCATCGACAAAGCTTCCATCAACTGCCCTGTATCCATGTGGCTCACTACTCCACTTGGGGTCCCTTGACTCGTCGGTTCTGAAACTGAGTGCCGGTTCGGAAATCCAGATGAAATATTTCTGGGATATTTTGATGCCCTTGTAACTGGAAGTGCATCAGTATTTCTTCACGACGCAATGGATTTGGCAAACTATAAGGGATCTAGCCGCATCTCGCTTAAGAGTTGAGCAGAGTTGACGTCATCGGCATCTATCGACCAACTTCCCGGAATTCGAAATACAAAATTGAAATATACAAAATAGAGGAATGCCCAAGACTGTCCATATTCGACACACCAACCTAACAATCATCGGTGCCCTTGTCCATCCGTGATTGCGTGGGAGTCCGAGAATCCATGCCCTGTCTTGGCTCATTAGGAGTGGAAACATTCAGGAGGATGATTCACTCCATCCACTGCGGTCCAAGGAAAGCGGTTTTCAAATATTTTGATAGAGAAAAGTCCGGCTTCAGATCTCTGTCCACGTGGTGGAGTCAGACTTCTTGATTTCTCGTGCGACTTCCGCAGTTCTGTCCTCTTTTATTCGGAATCGAGGAGATTTTTCCAAGAACGTATTGTTGAGTCAAGCAGCTTCGGAAGGGTCCGTGATATTCAACGATAAAATTCAATGCGAAGGTTCCCAATCGTGTTCCGGATAAGTTTTCAGTGCGCGGGAAAGTACCCAGCCGTACTTTTTGAAACAATGTGTGCATGGACGATTGTGTTTGCTCGAATTTCGCTCCCAAATGATGTGAAGTGCTACCAGGCCCCAGCGGAGGGCTTACAGGAAGAGAACAATCAGGTTTCTAGACCACGGTTTTGTCCCGCAGCGAAAACTGCGGTGGATCCCTCGCCTCGAAACAAGCTCCACCGTGGAGCATCGTAACGGTTGATGCTCGATGCGCGCTTCGGCTAAATTTCGGATTCGCGCGAGTTGGCTTCCGAAGAAGCTGCAATTTCAACCTTCGAAGTAAGTAGGCTATTTCGAAGCAGTCGTTATCCAACGCTCTTGAACCTATCCTGGAGGGACATCCATTGTCTGCGAACAGCTGGAGGTCATTTGCATGTTAAGGAAAACGCGTTCCGAAGGGGAAGTCGGGGAAGCACAACAGCCGCCTCCGCCGGCACCAGCCGCAGAGAAAGCAGAAGCACCAGCACTGAATTCCTTGAAGTTCTCGGAGCGGCTACATTACTTCCTTGATGGAGACCGCCATCAGCGGTGTTAACCAAGTGATATAGTTTTTGACTGTCCTCAACGAAGAGGAAACATTCAATGGAGGGCGCTCAATGGGAGGCGGAGAGCCAGAAAGAAAACAAAGATCGGAAGAGAATTCAAATAGCCGACAAACCTATTCAACAAGTAAAGCGGTCTTCGGACGAGTCCAATGAGCACTCTAGAAAGCTCTGATCAGCTGAATACTTCACATCGGATTCGGGCCAGTCAATCTCTTTCTCGAGAGTGAGAGTATTGTCGAAATCGGGACGAACATCTCCGGTCGTACATGCATGATACGCTCGTCATCAGATTTCCAATGAGAAGAGGAACCCGATTCCCGACAGAGCGAGAGCATCTTTCGTTTGAGATTCTCGCTCTGTTTCCTTCTTTGAAGTTCCTTTTGCATCCGTCGTATCACCGTTCCTCGGCTGGATTTCGCTTCTCCATCGCTCTCCTTCCCAATCTATGTTGCCGTCTTGTTCTCTGTCCTGATCCCTCATAATCCCCATTTGCCATTTGGAAGAGAGGAAAGAGTTGCCGCAGGAAACGGCTCTTCAACAAATGACCATTACGGACGCCACCTGATACCTCAGTTTGGTACAGCACCAAGTCTCGCAGAACCATTCTCCGATCACCGATATCTTTGGGAACCTCGGCCCAGTGGGGTATGTATTCCGATTTTGAGGCGGTTTTACGAAAGAATCGTCGAGGTTTGCATCCGAATACAATTCATGCCAAGAGCGCGGTTTTGAGACGAATCACGGGGAACTGGGGCTCTTGCGCAGTTGATGTCGGCCACCGACACGAAATTGAGAATAGGAAGAAGGTAGACCTTGAGCAGTGTTGCAACGTTCCTTACGAGGCATCGAATCATCTCGGCGCTTTCGTCATTCCCGGAGACACGGGTCGAGCTGGAAGCAGGGCGACCAGTGTCAAACTCAGGAGCACTCTCCTGAGAATCGTACAACCAACTTTACAAGGTTTCCCACCGAGACAACCACACCCGCTTGCCGAGTTGTCGATCCACTGCGGCTGAGGCTGGGACCTCCAAAGTGGGCCAATGTTGAAGACGAAAACAAGAATGGATCGACTCGACAGTATCGGTGGTATCGGTCGCCTGGAGCAAGACGACACTGACAACAACAATGCCAACATTCGAGTGATCTACCTGCACGGCAATCCGCGTCTAGGGAACGGATTCCGGAAGGAATTTTCCAAATTTCTGGAAAAGTGTTTGATGGAGCGTTTCCTCGTTCCAGTGGAACTGTCTCAGATCGCACGGCAGGTATTCGACTGGAGTGGGTTCCATTCTATCGAATGCCTAGTTCATGTTTTCCTATTGAAATACTGTGCGTCCCTTCGATCAAGAATCTCACGAGGACCCCCGGGAAGCTTCAGTAACCGATCGGGATTCCGTTTGAGCGATGAGCGATTCTCAAATTTGATTGGGACAAACACTCTTGGGGTTTCTCGGAGCGGCGGAGTCGTGTAGACGATACGAGGGTCGCCTCGTCCGTCTCTAGAGCGGGAAGGCGGCGGGCAGGTGAGCATCCCTTTCTCGGTAAACCATGATGAACGAGTAGCTACGGAAAAGCAGCAACGTGTGCGTAATGAGACAGTCTCCATCACTTCTCGTAGGCGGGCTTGCGCGTCTGTTTGCGTGCGGCTGTTTGTGTACGCGCCGGTGTTTCTTTACTAAGTGTGAATTATTCTGTTGACTTTGCAGGAGAACGAGCAGTTGGAAAAGTTGAAATATTCACACATTGCCCGTCGGTCGGTCGGTCCCTCCCTCCCTCCCTCTTTGCATCCCTTAGTTTCGGCCTTTGTTCTGTTTCTAACGAGAAAACCGAATTCTTGCCTGAGAGCAGATTTCCTCTACAAGTATCATACACATTTTTCACCGACCCCTCCCTTGCCTTTCCCGGATCTCTTGCTCCTTTGATGCGCTCTGAACTCCGAGGTTTCCGGTGTTCTCCCTCGAATATCCCCAAATAGCTTCATTCGCCTCATAGAAAATCGTCTGCGTTGACAGACAGCGAAACGCGTGAGAAGCTTCCTATCTCGACTTCGGTGATTCTCAACGAGATTGTCGAGAATGAAACTTTTCAATGAGTTTCGATTGAGTACCTAAGGGCTTTTTGCTGACAAAAACCGGTTCAATATGCAGGTCGGCCCGTTTCTCCAAAATCAATCCCTCGCATGCCACAGCTAAGAACTAACTAAAAAGTAAGGAGAAGCATCCAAGATCCGCTAGAATACCGACGAATGTGTCACCACATCGAATGTATTTTATCAGAAGGCTTCCTCCCGAGTGGGATGATTCCCAAGAGGCTCGTGAAGAGCAGAACGGGAAAAGAGGAAGCTGTCGCAATAACCAAGAACACGTTAATATTTGAGTAATGCATATCACAAATGTGATGGAAGATGGGCGAGGAAACTCGACAAGTGGGTAGAGGTATATGTATGCTTACCAGTGCCTTGAAGGGTAAAATGACGCGGGGAAAACGCCGCAGGACTCAAGATGAGCATTTGTCGGCTACGAAGAGAGTGGCGACAGAGAGAGGGGAATGGGGGGGGGGGAGGAGGGGGAGTATGCAATACGAGTCGAATTGACGTGGTTCGCCGGTTGAAGGTTGCGGCTGCTGCGGCACAGAGACTTCTGTACACAACGATTCGGAGGGTCCCGCCGCTCGTAAGTGGACTTCCATGTCGTCAGCTCCTCCCTGGTAAACATTGGCTGTGAGTACTCCATATCAGCTAGTTGTGGGATCGAATTTAGCATCACGCCACTTACATTACAAAGAGGAGAACGTCAGAGAAGAGAACATGCAAGGATTGGGTCAACATACATACATATATACCAACGTAAACACCAACACGCACATGCATGGATGGCATTAGTCAACAAGGAGAGCGTACGACCGACGACGAACGCCATAAATCCGTTCAGCGAGCCATCAGACGCTAGTCATTCAACAAGCCCCACGCACGCACTCACTCACTTATCCACCAACCCACCCATCGACCCGAAAACCAACCGGCCAGCCCACTCACCATTCTGTCAATTCATCCATCCATCCAGCAACCAAACACTCCGCCGACAAAAAGCCGAACTGCAGGATGAAACGTTGTTACTTTGTTTGCACCGATTTCTCAAGCGGTTCCTCGCGCCGCCGCGCCGTCGTCCTTGCCACTGCTGTCGCTGCAAACAGGAGGAGGCGAGTTTCTGTGTCTGTTTGGTTGGTTGGACGCATGCGAGTGTGTCTGTTTGTGTGGCCAGGAGTGACAAAGCTTCGAGATAAGTAACCCGGATGTTGAGGCTGACTTGGGGACGGCGGAGAAGCCGCGAGAGAGGAAAGGAGGGAGCAGAACTTCCGGCGGACCGTTACCGAAAGAAAGCCATCCAGCAACAAGACAGGATCCACAACCAGCCCGCAGATAACGGATTGCATCCAAGACCTCGGAGAAATTCTCAGACAGAGCTCTCGGTATCTCGAAGGTTGGCCTTCTTCTTGTCACCAAATATCCGCTCAAGGAGGAGGAGGAGGAGGAGTCATCGATACATTCTATACATCGGTGGTGACAGAACATTGGTCGCCGCGTCTGCTCAGCGATTTTTCTCTACACTGCGATCAAGTCGCACTTGGTTAGATCTCGGAAATCTACCCATTCCGCCACGGGTCATGGAAAACTCTCACTGCGGTTGACGGGAGGCAGCGAAAGGAAAGCTTGTTTTCATGATTTCGCTCGATTTCTCAGACTTTTTAGATCATAAATCCTACGAGGAGAGGGAAAACGGGCATGAGATCGCGGAGAACAATCTCGACGGGTTTTCGATCGGGGAAAAGGCTCGAAGAGAAGACGCAACTATCGGCGTCGCTCATCGTGATCGCGAGAAAGACACTTTTTGTTTGTTGATTCATATCGTGGTGTCGGTTCAAAGCATCTGCGGTTCCGACGGGTCCACGAAAGAAAGAAGGAAGAGATCGAGGCAAACCAAGCAAGCTTTTGGTTTTTGATTAAAGAAAACAGCCTGAAGCGATGCTTCCCCTTCTCTCTGCTCTGAACCAGAGGAATTCCGGAACTGCTGCGGGTGCTGCCGACGCTGCTGCTGCTGCTGCATATTTTCACTCTTTGCCTCCACTTCGGCAGTCAACGCTTCTTTTCCCGCTTTATTTCTCCGGAGCCACTTGTGGAAAACATAAACATCCCCAATACCCATCCAGTCAGTAAGCCAGTCAGCCAGCCATTCATCCGTACGCAAAGCCTGCGCCCCGCCGCCCGCGTACTTTTGTGGAAACATGCATACAACACGGATGTTTGAGCATCGGTAAGTGCCCGCATGCGAGCATTTGGAGATGTACGCACGCATCAGAAGCAATAGCGACTTTTTCTCCTTTGTCTGGTGGACGTTGAAGTGTTTTTTCGTGTCATACACTTACACTCGATTCCTTCGTTGCTCGAACACGGATACCGAGCGGACAATTCATCGCAGCGGGCTACGGTTTTATGGATTTGTGACGATAATTGTCACTTCAGAGACAGTAGACCAACTATCGCGATCTTCGTCGACCCATACGTTTCAAGTCGTAACAAGAGCAGCCGTAGAAAACGAAAGTTTTTCCTGCATCGAGCCTTGACCCTGCATTGTCGACACAGAGCCCATACTGAAGAATGATGATGTGCTCTTGCCCTGCAGTGTGATAAATATAATGCTATAAAGAACGCCCTGAATTATATGCCCACTCCAGACCATTGCATGGCCCTATATGTCGCATATTTCTGCCGAGCGGACAGCCAAGCAGTCCGTCCGTTTGCTCGCCTGGACGTCTCTGGCCTTCGGTTAAGTTATGAGCCTTCGGGCGTAACGTCGTACCGTTGCGACGACGAGTATTGCATTTCGCAACGAACGCCAGTAACTCAAATCAGCGACGAAAAAAGCATTCTCAAGTCTCTTTGAAACAATTTTATACGCTTGTTGTTTCTTTTTTCAGAACAAAAACAGAGCTCGCTTTTTTCCTCAACAACAGTGTCGAGTCGAGGAATTCTCCAAAAGGATCCCCGAAGTCTTGCGACCGTTCCCCGCGGAGAATATGAATTCAACAAAACTCGGACAACTCCACAAGTATCGGGTGCAAGCGTAAAAGCGATCAAGAAGATGATGAAGTACACAAACGTTTGGAGAGGCGAAGATGAACGAGTCTCTGCGCGTTGAAGAGATTCAGGGATGCAGTTCCGCTTCTTTCGTTGGCAAGGTCAATCTTTGTATGGCTTGTCTATTGGCACAATAAAGTTGTCTCGCTCGCTCCTCGCTCGTGTTTACAACCGGTTTCCCTCCGCTTATTCGGCTCCTCCGAGCGTCTACTACATTGATTTACGGTTACCAGTTCGTGTATGTAGCACAAGCAGAGGACCTCCAGTGCCCCGAAACGTAGAATGCTGCGATCATTCGATTCTGCTCGTTCGCACCTCATCCTGCACGGCTCCTGTTGCTGAGTTCCGGCGTCCCGGATGGCTTAGGATATAGCGCGTGCAGAACAAACGTTCGAATCCGTAGAAACAATCGACGATCTGGGAGAGCTCTACGGTTTCTCAGAGAGCGAGAACGCCGATGTTCGTTTTCGGGCTCATGAGTCCACTATTAGAACTCCATCAACAGATCAACCGAAAACTCCACCGTCCACTACGGATCCGTTCACGGGGGACGAAGCGGAGAGTCTGTGGAACAGGAGGGACATAAGGGATCTCAGCAGGTAGGCAGTGAGTTATAGCGAAATAGCGAACATTCCAGTTGAAGGGGAGGCAAAAATGCGTTGGATACAACTCGTTCGTTGGAAATGGTTGCGTGGAATGTGATCGTTCGTTCGTTCGTTCGTTCGCTCTTTCTCCCCCTATCTATCTCCCTCTCACAAACTCGCCCGCAGAATCGCTTCCAAAAGGCAAAAGCCGGCAGTAGCCTTTGATAAAACTGCTGCACCCACTACAACAGAAACAGCTCCTGCTTCCGCCGCGCCGCGCCGTCGTCAGAACCACAACCACCACCAGTGACGCGTTATCATCGACTTTGTTGTCGTACTAATGGCTCGGAGCAGATGAACACGCAGCCTCCGTACGTTTGTTCGTTCATCCGTATGCGTATCCTCGCGCATTCGTTAATTCATATTTCCATCGTTTCCAGGAACTATTCAGCACGCGGTGGCCATCCATTTAACCCGGCATTCGAGACGAAATCGACGATTCTCGGAGTTTCACGTCCGGATAACGCGCAAACTTGAGAGGTCCTGCGAGTGTCGACTGATTTACACATGTTGCCCACGATGAAGGCAGCAATAACAGCTGCAACGGTGTCATTGGAATCGGCGGTCCCGTTCTGCTTCTCACAAAATGTTGTTCACTCAGGCTTCGAGCAGGGCCCCGCTGCGCGGCTCCGAGAAGGCAGGGATAGCAGGCTGGCAGGGTGTCCGCCTCTCTCGGCAACATTTCGCGCACCGCCTCGCGTTAAATGGACTGTAAGGAGTTCAGATTAATGATACGCCCCCGCGATCGACCTTCAGCTGCCTCCGAGTGAATCTCGAAACATCTCTCCTTCATCTAGCCAGGCTTCGACGAAAATCTCGTCTCTTCCGCCGGATAGCATCGTGTACGCAATTTTCTCCCAGAATCGAGGAAATTCTCCCTCCCTCGGCAGCTTCGAGAGACATTGGAGCTGCCTGTTTCTGTATTTTCGCGCTCTGAATCTAGAGATTCCACGATGTTAGCGAGGAGCTTCTTCTCCAGGTTTGTCGAGTATTCTGACAAGCGAAACCAATCCTCGAGGACCGCGGAGAACTTAATCTCTGACACGAAATTGGGACCGACTCCGATCGTGTAATCGAGCGCTGTTGAGCCGACAACTTGATGTCTTCGAGCTCAGACGTTGGTTTTTCCAAATGGGCGAAAAGCGTTTCGAAAAACTACTTCAAGTAGCGACCTCATTTGCATCCGTGGTAATCAAGCCTCGGAGCTCCGCAGGATCGACGGTACCTAAGTTTTTGTTTCCGTCCATCTCTGTCCCTTCGTCGACCCTACTTGCTTTTTTCAGCTCTCTCAGTTTTTCGTTCGCGTCAGCTCAGTTCGCGTTATTTATCTTTGTTCGTTCAAGCCGAGTCCGGGACGACCGTCACGGAACGATTCGGAATCCAGAACGAACCGTGAAGCGGCAACATCGAACAAGCTCCGACCTCAACCTCATCCAGGTTGTTTTATTTTTGCTGGTTCTTCGAAAGCCACTCCGAGTTCTGCTGTCGTTCCGATTGCGCACTCAATCCTGGAAGCATACCGACGTACACGAAGACGTGCTCTGCAAACCTGAAACTTCCAGCATCTGAAATGCGGCACCAGACTTGAGGATGGACTCAGTCAACATCCTCGTTCTGATGTTCCTTCGGTATCGTTTCGGCAGAGTTGGCGGACTCTTGCCCTAAAGATTCCTCTCGGTCCCTCCCGAGGTTACGAACACGACGAGCTCATCTGTTGAAGTCGAGGGCAGTGGAGCTCGTTAGCCTCACCTCGAGCAACAGTTCATCGGACTGAATCCAGAGAGAGCCACTGTCGACGTAACTCCCATGACCGTCACAACGGAAGTGACTACCATTCTACCGCTTCCTGCTCATAGCTCTTTTCCTCGGTGGTTTTGCGATAGAGAGCAACCCTCACAGGGAGCCCACACCTTTCTGCCGCCAAGAGACGACCACAGTTCTCATTCATTTGACGGCTAACCATTCGCGGGACGCATAGCCTGCTTTAAAGCTCATAAGGTGGGCTTAACCCCACCCTGTACTGTGTTGACCCCACCGAGTCCTTCAGAGCCCCCTAGGCTCGAGAACAATCCCGTTTTTTCCTTTTTCTCGCTCTCAGGCACGAAGCTGGAAATATTTTAACCAGGTTTCGGCTGACACCTTACGAAGGGTTTTATTTTCGTCCGTTCCGCTCGCTCTTCTGTCCATTCGTTAGACGCGACAGAGGTCCGGGTGTCCTCGACCCGATCACTCGGCTTTCTTGGATAGGAGTCGCTATTCCTCGGTTTGTCTCCGCTTGCCTTCTCGGCCCTACTTCTAAGACCATGTCTCTCTCTCTCTCGGAGGTGGAAACGTGTGACGACGGCATCCCGTGAGACATAGATTTATATGCGAAAGGAGAGACGAGGCCTCAACCCAGTCTCCCAGTACCGTAGCTGTTGGCCGTCGTCTCTTCTGCTGGAGCCGACGTCTTCTCTGCTAATACCCTATGAAGTTAATTCGCGAGCCCGAACCGTCTCCGAATTCATGCGTCGGTTCCTAAGGTCATGTGTATGGAACGCAGTTCAGAAGAGTTTGAAATTCCGGATGGGAATACATACAAATGAAGCGTTCCAAAAAGTCGCGGAATGTAAATTACGTGTATGTAGTTCGCATACTTCGTTCGACGTTCGATTTCCCAAGAAAATCATTTTGACCACCCATTCAAGGTAAGTTGCCCTGTGTAGAGCTATTACTCTTCCAACGTGGCTATACCTCGGAAGAAGCTGAACCCAAAGAGAGCACGTCGGCATAGACCATGACGTTATCTTTGTCCGTGGAGCCCATGAGATTCCATCCGAGTCGAGTACAACATCACAGTTGTGGCACTTTTCCGAAACGACCGGTCGGTCGAGCAAGCGACTACCCGACCGACCGATATACGATGTTCGTATGTGTGTTTGTGATATACACGAGACGTGTCTGAGTGTGCTCCGTGCACATCGCTTCGGTTTTTCGGCTCTCCGGAGGATACTCCACTCGGGCCAACTCCTCCTACCAGCGAGCACGAGTAACAACTAAATGAAGCTCCACCCCACCGCAACTTGTGATTGCGTGTAACTCGTGGGTGAACGAGTGTACGTTGCAAATCCGAGTCGAAGGAAGAATCTTTTTAGGGGGTGGCGGCGCGGCGGTGAATGAGTGCTTCTCGGATTGTTCCTCGTTTGCCTGAGGAGCTCCAGCGGGACGGAGCATGTCGACCCCTCCGATACGCAGAGAAAGAGACGACACAGCGACGATCGACTCCTAAATAGTCCGCCTACCTATTTAGCCGCTCTTTCAGTTGGTTTTCGAATCGACTACGACAAGTTGGGCAAATCCACCGAACACTGCTCCGGGAAGGCAGTGAAGAATCCGTCTGACCGATAAGGCCAGCACTGCGTCTCTTCGACATTGGTGCACCACACTATGAAAAGGCCTGTTGGCTTTTATGATGTTAACCTCACTCGCCGGCTCAGATAGCGGATGTCCTCTGAGCTTGAAGAAAAGAGTTGCTCCTGAATGGCTCACAGTCTACCTGGATATGATTGAAATCTCAGGAGGATTTGGCCGAAGCTTGTGAGAACGGTTATCATTGTTCACCAAGAGTCGAATCGAGATTCATCCGCCATCTCAAATTCATCTATCCTTTCAGCAGATCGAGCATCATGAGGAGTCCGAGAAATCCACTTTGTCAAAAGAGCGTGATCCCTCTTCAGGAACGCTCGGATCGGAGGTTGAGCAATCGGCCACCTTTATTAGAAAGCTAGAGTCGGAATCACTGTCGACTTCATCAGTGAACAAGCCAGCATACAGAGCAAACTGATTCAGGTAACCGACCGTCGAACGAAGCAAGCTCCACGGCCACCGACAAACCCACCGACCCACCGACCGAACAGCCAACCAATGAACGAGCAAACAAACAAAGGTCAATAGAGAGAAGAACGAAACGCTCGACCTGCTGCAACTGTCGCGAGGCCTTTCTACCGACGACGGAGGCCTGGCAGCACCCAGCAACCAACACCGCCACCATATGTTTCTGTCAGGGTGTTTCCCAGCGATAAATCGATAGCATGGCCGCGGCTTCTTTTGTACCCATTTCTGTGTGTGGCATTTTTTGTTTTGACTTCATCGATATTCCGAATTTAGTGCGCTGTTCTCCCTCTCGCTGTCCTCTTTCTTTCTTCCTTTCTTGCCTCTTCTCCTTCTCATTCCATCGACTCCGTTGCTCTAAGCTTCCAGGCTGTTTCCGCCGTTTCGTTCCTCCTCGTCCCCTCCCCTCCCCCACACACACTCTCTACCTCACTTCATTCTACTGTTCCGCTTTTATTTGCTAAGCCTATCACTCACAGCTCTTCTGCTGCTGCTGGTTCTAGCCGCTGAGCGTCTTCTTCCAATACATCGGATTGTGCTGAGCGCGAGGTTGGTTCGTTACTTGCTTCCCCCTTCCTACGAGGATAGGTTTCTATTATCCGTATTTAGTTCGCTTTCCCCTTATTCTCACTCTGCGGCGCGCGTCCACAGTCTGCGATCCTCAACTATCGTCTTCCTCCAGACAATCCGAAGGTTGCTGCCTGGTCAGTTTCGCTCATTACTGGCTCGGAGCTGAAGTCATAGATGTGAAAATCTCGTCAATCTGTAGATCAGCTGAGAATCGATTTGAAGCGTAAGCAACACCGTGGAGTCCATCTCCGCTGCCTCGTCGTTGACGACTTCGAATACCTGTCATGCGTTTACTTCAAGGTCTGAAAAATCATTGCCTGGTGTGGCGCTGAGATTCAGAATCCGTTCGACAGACAATGAACCACTTGGAAGCAGCTTACAATTAGTACAATTTAACGAGAGGGGTACGTTGCGGCGGAACTGCTGCGCATGTGAGCACCGGATGAAATCCCCTTCGTTCTGTAGCGTGGCCTTGGGAATGAGGGGAAATGAAATTTTTCCGGGGAAATGAGCGAGGATCGTCTGTCATGTATTGTACATAGATGGCGGCGAACACTCGTCAGTAGTTCGGGTGTAACCCTCCCGAAAAACGAAGCGGGACCCTCGAAACGATCCAGGTGGTGGCTACGGAAAATTGTCCGGAAAAGAGCCCTGGAATCCGGGATGGCGACCTCAACGAGCACTGGATCCCGCGAGGAAAGACGCAACGTCCCAGCTCTATCACGTCAAGACGATCCCAGTAATCGAAGAACCAAATGGAAAGCTTTTGATCCGCTGAGGCCGATTGTCAAGAAGCATCCGAAGTCGAGTCCGGCCGACACAGAGCAGTTAATTTGTGACCATTGTCATACCACCTCCGCTACCAACAGACTCGATTAGAGGAACGATCCAATGAGAACGGTCCCCGGTGCCAGACTTCAGACGATCACCGCCTCACGGGGACTGGGACGACTGAAGGCAAAGGCATCGACGTGGCTTCAGTGCAACGACCGAATCACTTTGATGGATCATTGTGAAATCAACTGCGGGTTTACTTTTCTGGCACTTTCGTTCACGGGAACTTCAAGTATGATTATTTGGTTTTGTCTTCTCTCCCGAACTTCTCTCATGGATGAATTCGTCGCACATCCTTTGCCATGGATAGAAAACAAAGCCCTCCCTGAAGCGGAGCGATACGAACTGATGATCGGCGGTCGACAGCATCTCGGTAGCAGCGCTTCTCGTGGCTTCTCTCTCTTCTCTGATGGCGTAATCAGTTCCGAGCAGAGTCAATCCGTCTCGCTGAAAATGTCACGACATCATCATCAACGGATGAGAGTCGATGGAGGTTAATGAGCAAACTTTTTACGATGGTCAGTGAGGTAACCACAGTAATTAGCGAGGACCCTGACTTGACGACCTCCATCAAACCATTGGGAAGCTTGCCTGGACTTTTTTCGGATATTCAAAAATACTCAAGCAGCGACCTGAACTTGAAGTTAACGAAGATGGCGAAATCCGCTGAAAATAAAAAGTCGTCCTCAACGCTGCTTCGCTTTCTTCCGTATCCGCCATTGTATTCTGTCATTCTGCACGATAATAACTCGATATGGAATCGTTGTGCAGTGAAATAATCAGTTGCGTCACAAGCTCGCTCACAAAGTAGAGCGCGCGGCAGGTGTGGACTATGTATCCTGGATACGTTCCATCGATAGTCGGATCTTCCGATATGCGGAGGCGACTCCTCTCCTCCCTTGGTCCGAAGCGCGGTGGAGACGAGACGACGATCTACTTTAAATTACAGGGCTGCCCCGAGCAAAACTTTGCTGTTCTCCAGTTTCCGTTGACGCAGTGATCACTCGCTGTGAGCCAGATAGCAGAAAGAAGGATTCTTCGAGGACTCGGACCATTGTCCTGCCCCGAGACTGAGGGTGGAGGAAGAAGACTCCACCGAGACGACCGCCACCGTTGCTGCCGACGGCCCCTGCATCACTCGTAGACGAGCAACTTTCGAAGTAGCGATTCCTCTCTCCGATGACAAGCAGATGCCATCGAAAACGTCTCTAGGGTCGCTCGTCCGTCCTTCCGTCCGTCGGTCAGCTGTCCACATGGACGCCAGGATCTACTGGGCCCCAGTCGGGGGACGGGGCCGAGAACAAAAGCCGAGTCGGGGTTCGTATCCTTTATGCATACGCTAGCTTTGATGACAGACCTGATTGCATGAATGGCATAATAATTGCTCAGTCGCCAACGCTCTATTCTTATCGAATCGTCTCAGTCAATATGAAGATTTCTAGTCGTCCCTCTGTTGGATCTTCTTGGGTGGAGGAATATCTAGGTATCGCATCCGAAAGCTGAGAAGATTCGACTCGATTTCGTGGAGATTTCACGCTGTGACCCTCTTCCATATGTCGAGGAAGAGGGTCGAAGCCCGTCTTCTTCGGTAATGTCTTGAGGAGCGACAAGAGGAACTGATTCCCGGTCGCTCGGAATACTCGAACTTTTCGGCATCTCTTTCACCGCAAAAAGGGCTTGGATGACGGTGTGATTCGTGGTACGGGACCTCCAAAAGTTCTGGTTATTGGCGAGGACTTTTTCAGTGCGTGCGGGAAGCACTGTGGACACTGCGAGTCGGCATGAGCCGCTTTGGGATAGAAGCCGCTTTCGGAAAAGTTCCGAGACGCCAGTGCCAAGTTGACCGGAAGATTCCAAGCATTTCATTTTGGCGACTTTTTGGGTGCTGCCAGCCTCAGCCCCCTTCTATCGACAATCAATGTTATCGGGTAAAGTTACGCCGGCGCCAGCGACGACTGAGTCGGTCGGAGTCAAAGGGGCGACAAAAGGAGGGACGGCCGCGTCGCCGCCGAGAAGGGAGGGGCATTAAGTTGTAGGGGTGTCATTTTAATAATTTCTGCTATTACAGCCAAATCCCGTCGGGGTCCAAGTTGCAACAGCTCCAGACACGGATTGTGTTTAAGTCTTCAATTTCAAGTTCTGCGGAGTCACCAGCTGTGGGCTGCGGTGGGAAGGGATTCTGGCGACGGGAAAAGGAGGAGAACGGGGACGATTCGTTCAGGGGCGCGTCGGGGAACGCAGTAGAAAGAACGAAAGCGAACCGGAGAAGAACAAATTACAAAGCAGCGTTTGTGTGTAGCGGGGCTTTGAGAAAAAGGAAGCCGCTTGGAGAAGGACGACGACGAAAGTGTAATACATCCACCGATCCGTCCGCTCATCCGAGCATCTATCAGTATTCCTCTCTGGACCCCCCTCCCCCGCACTGCTTTCGGATGGTTTTTACCGCTCTTGAATCATTTTCCTCCTTCAAAAACTCTTCGGAGCTCGAACGGCCCCGGGTTTGACTTCCAAACCAAGGAACGTTGTTCTTATGTGGATCATCAATGGTATGAAGGTCGCACTGGATGAGTTTCCTCGTGTTCGGCTCTTGCGTCATCCCGATTCAGAGTTAGCCTCGAGGCGAACTTCTCCTGACTCTCTCTCCAAAAAGTTCCGTAGAAATACTCGAATTGTCAAGAACCGCCGCGAGGACTAGGCTAGGTGCACGTCAAAGCACCGAAAGACCGTGGGGCGGTGGGTGGACGAATGGGGGAGTGCCTAGTCATACGCCAACGAGAATCGAGGGTAGATGTTGTGAAAGGCAAACTGGGGCTCGGCCGCGTTGCTCACAATCGCTAATGGGCCAATTAAGATGCATTGTGTAGTTACAAAGGAACTCTGCCTGTAGCGCAGGAGATACCAGAGAGGCAGAAGGCTGCCTCTGCTGCTGCTGCTGCTCGCGCTATTGCTGCTGGAGAGCGCCGCGCCCGCTCGCGCGCGCGCCAGGACTGCGGGCGACCGACGGATCCAGCTTTGTTTTTGCAGCTTTCTCTGCCTCATCGCTGCCTTTTCTGTGCCTGCCCGTCTGTTTGCCTGTGCTGTTGATGCTTGTGAGTGTGTAGTGCGCGGATCACTTCGCCTCCCATTCCTCTGCTGTGTGTAAGAACCAACCAGCCAAGCAACCGCCGCCACTCTACTCACGATACCACTTGGAGGCTCGGTTGCGCACAACTCTTCATCAACGTCAAGTTGAGCGAATATCGAATGGAGCATGAAGTGGCAGCGACCAAACAAGCAGCGCAACTCCAGTTCCAGCCACGAGAACGAAAGGCTCGCGCTTCCGAATCGCCCCGAAACGCTTTGCAAAATAAGGTCTATGACTCGGAAAAATCACCGCGATCTCGTGAATCGCCTCGAGTCTAATCGACGTGGAGAATTCCTTCTTAAGAGGGAATCCTAGGAGTTGGCATACTACCTCCCTGAGCCTCTACTTTTCACGCGTTCGAAGGATTGGAATTGTCTTCTCCCTTCCCTGTTCCTCTCCTTTCATTGAATGCATTGAAAACCTTTGTTGCTGCGCAGACAGCATCATCACAGAGCCCCCATGAGTTTACGTTGAGCTAAACGAAATGGATTCTCATAGCGGACACCTCATCTCATAGCGGACACCGCCCGATCCCCAACTGTCCATGTCCAGTGACTTGACACAACAATATGCTTGGGCTTGACCGTGCGTGAACCATTCGCAGATCCTCGATCGCCATTCTGTGCCGTGTGAATGCGCATGCAGAAACGTGCAAGAGTGACTGCGCTTCTCGACACAGCAGCGGTTCGAGCTGCTCGTGCATGGCCACTATTCATATTGGACGAAGGGGAACGAGGAGGGATCAGAAACGGTGGCGGCACCAGGAGAGTGGAAAGACAGGGCTAGGGCCGGGTGCTAATAAATGGATCGTAAAGAACATGGATGGGTTCTTGCCGTTTGGAAGGAACGCTGGCTGGATGGCGGGAGCACAATTTATCTGCTGACTACTGGATTGGAATATACTGGTGTGTATCGAACGCACGGATTATTAATATCTCCTGATTCCCTCTGCCGCCTTCTATCCTTCGCATCCCGGCTCTCCCCCTTTGACTTCCCCCAATCCCCCACGGTCGCCTCGCCCGCGTGTCCGCGCGTCCCAAACTGGCGGACCGCTCTGTCCAATAAGGCCGCAAGCTTTTAGCGTCGCCGGTTTGAGCATCGGTTCTGCGTCGATCGTTCGTCGGCCGCTAAAGAAGATATTCCTACGGCACGTTACTTCCCGCTCCGTCCATCGGTCCGCCGGGTGGCTGCTTGGTCATAAATGGGCATCATCAAAAGCAGGCCGGCTGGCTGGCAGGCAGGCAGGCAGGCAGGCAGCCGACGAGCTTCTTGTCTCAATCGCTTTTTGTCTCAATTGGACAGTCACAAGCAGGGCACATTTCCGCTGCTGTAATCGTTTCCTTGTTCGTCCTCTCCCGCCGGATTTTTGAGACGGCTACCGATGTCGGCGCCGCGGTGATCTGTCATTGTTTTCAGACGACCGGCCGCCAAACTGTGAGGCGTCACAGAGGAAGCGCTCTCGCCGTCGATGGCACCGGGAAAAATTGCTTCGGAAAGTGGCATCACCGTTAATGCATTGATATGGTTTTCCAATCGAGACACTTGCGCCGAACGAAAGCCAGCCAGCTAGTCAGCCAGAGGCACATCGGCTTCAAGGTCGCCTCGGCCGTTGTTCAGGTTTTTTCTCGATAATGCGTCCGTCGACGGCTCGTCCGTTTTCCGTCCATTTGATGGCGGCGAAGTTAGTTAAGGATATCGCTAATAGTGACAAGAGACGGTGGAGCCTCTGGCCTGAACATCGGAGCCGGCGACGTTTCGAACGAACCATTCGGGTAACGGTTGGAGAGACTGACTGAGTTTGAGTTTTCCCCAAATTGTCGGATTGCTGTCAATGTCGCCGGCGATTCGTCTTGCGAACGCCTTTGTGGCGGCGATGTTCCACTTGATCGAGCCCGGAACTTTAACTCGCGACCTCGCAAAGGTGGATTGCCCGCCAAGGAGCTGCCAGGGCCGGCAGTGCGCCAACGAGACAGGAAGGCAGGGCGGACGAGGAACCGTTCGAACTTGTGCCCCAACTTAGGCAGCCAAAATCCGCTCTGAGTAATACGAACCCTGTAGCTCACCATCGAGGCGTTGTTATGCATTATTCCGATGGTCGCAGGTGATCGCTCTATTCGCTCATTTTCTTCTGGAGACGCTGGTTGGTTGCCTCACTTCCTGCTTACCTGGCTGGTTGGTTGACTGGCAGGCAGGCAGGTGAGCAGGACCGAAGGAAAGCAGAGAAAACCAAGGGAACCAGAGTCTGCGACGGAGCGTGAACTGCTTGCGCTGGTTCGAGCCGATGTTGCGATTTGAGCTGATGGAACATCCCGGCTCAGAAATCATCGGTTGCACCGATGGAGCCCGAATCATTTCCTCGATACAGCAGTCTCGTCAGATGGAGTTAACGCGGCCGTGAGAAAACTCGATCATTCCCTGGCGTTTCTCTTGAGTCGGAGAAACACAACATCGTTCAGGGGAGTTCAGTTTTCGATCCCTCAGATTACCACGAAGTAAGTGACATGAGAAGCAGAGTTTTTAGGTTCAGATATTTAACAATGTTTCGATCGGCGTTGTCAACAGGAGGGCCCCAAGCCAATGTTCTCGTAAAGTAGGCAACCGAGAGCAAATGAGCCCTCCTGAAAATTCAGGGACTAATTTCTGTCGGGGTTGAATGTATCGGGAACTATCGAGTTCGTGGGAGGTGCATTTCTGTTCTAAATTCCCATGATATTTCGATCAGGGTTGTTGTCAGATAGGGTTCCTCATGGGAGTAAGTTGAGTATCGTGTCTCCGGAATCACAGGAGTTCGAGAATTCCTGACAGTTTCTTTCGAAGTTCCGTCGAGGGGGGGAGGAGCTCTTCATCGAACAGCTCCATCTGAGATGCGAAGTTTATGAGAAAAACTCGATACTTGGTTGATATCGATATTCCGATATTGTCCTGAAATATTCACACACCTGAACAGGATGTGTAGAATCGAAACGAACGAAAGCAGTCCGTGGTCTTAGACATTACGTCGTGTAATATGGTTTTGTCTCGATTCGAGCCATCGACAGGGCCTTGCACTCGTCCTTCGAAAGCGACGCGAACGGAGCTACCTGTCGGAGTTGTCGTCAAGGTGTTCGATTCAATCAGGATGTTCGGGAGAATGAGAACTTCATTTATCGACCGTGAGTTCCCGGAAAGAATTCAGTGGCAAATTGACATTAGGACATAGGGCGTGAAGGCGGGTTGTTATCGTTCCTGTGTCGCATGATTCAAATACCTCCATCATTGATGTCAAAATCATAAAACTGACGAGCTGTGCAACGACGCGCAATCCAGGAAGACATCTGCAACTCCGAATCATGGCTGTTCTGGGTCGATCTCCATTTCCTCACCCCAAACACTAATCTCGCACCCGAGTCCGAGCTTATCATTATCGAGTAGACTGCAGCCAAGGGCTGAAATTGCTGGTGTTTGGAACATATCTCCTGTATGTATCGACAAATTGTTCGTTGTTGTATCCACGCAAGTGCTTCGGAGATAGTGGATGATCCAGCCTTCGCCTCAGTTGCCAGCACCAATAGTACAACGGAGACGAGGCGCGACTGGAAGCGAGAATCTCTTCACCCCACCATCTTTGCGTCTGAAGAGCTTTTTCGTTCGTCGTTGTTTTCTCCTTCTTCAGGTTGTCGGCGATGGCTGAGCTGTTGGCTCTCTCGGCTGCCACTCAGTCAGTCGGAGAAAGATCCAGCCAGTAAGACAGCCCCGCCATCCATCTACCCGAGGAGTCCGTCGGCCCCCTCTTGACCACTTCAGAAATCGGATTTCGTTCACCCGATTTTCCCCCTGCTTTTCCTCCTCTTCTTCGCGGGTCAGTCCGGGTTTTCTCTCAAATCAAAGCGAAGACGACCGTAGAGGAAAAGTGGAACTGTCATGCCATTGGCTCGGTCGTAGGCTCAGGGAGAAATCGATGGCAAGCGGCTTGAACCCACCTCCGCCGATTCCTCCCCATCCTCCACCTCAGTTTCCTGTTTCGTTACCTGTCGACGAAATGTTCAGGATTTGTTCCCTCCCAACATCAACCATCATTATTCAATGGTTTCCTGTTTCTTTGAACGAGAATCCTCCCGAGCGGCGAGTTTCCCTTGAAAGATGTGTTTCTTAAATTATTCAATTGCTCAGCTTGGGGTTCTGAGGTGAGTCTCTATACGAATTCAATTTCTTAGCGATCCGAAGAATCAATAAAGAAAGCAAATGTATCGGCGCTGATTCACGTCTGTCAGGGAAAATTCGTCGTTCGCGGTTACGGAAGTGGAGTGAATGCAGTCTTCAAGTTGGTGTTGATCGGTCCTGGCACCAAGCAGCAGCAGCAGCAGCGAGACGGACGCGCGAGCAAGTTAGATTGCTAGCTTACGTTGCAGCATTCTGTCCTGATCCGCCTTTCTCAGATTGCGAGCCGAGTTCTCTGGGTTTGCTGGATGGGCGCGTAGATGTTAAGCTTCTTCTTCATCTCCATCACTCACGATGGACTTAGCGCAAGGGGTTGGCCGAAAGTCGGATCGCTCCATGGCTCATCCGCCCGGTGCTTGCAAGCGATTCGCCTTCCTCAGCGCCCGGTCCTCTGTTTGCCTCCACTATCGCCGCCGCCGCCGCCGCGTCGGGCAACTTCCATGTTGGAGAGGCTATGCAACTTTATCGAAACCAGCTCGCTTTTCAAAACCACTTTCTCCGTATGGATGGGCTCAAACTTTTTTGGCGAACGTCGCCACTCATCGAGACCTAGTCCATTAGCAGCAGCTGTCTTCCACTGCCAGTAACTACCTCCACTCGTAGCCAAAACAGGGAACAGGGAAACTCTTTATGCTAAGAAAGCCTCTACTTTGTTGAATGACCAGATCGATGAATTCGTCTGCCGACGTTCCACAGTTTGCTTATAAACGACAACATTTGTGAATGAGCAAGCCAACTCAAAGAGACTGTGATATATTTCGTTGTCGAAGTTCCACTCCGAGAACCTTGCCTTCGCATAGAGCTGCAACTCCTGGAAGTTCGTGTCGGGGCTCGCTTGTGCCATAAGTAAAGCTGGCAGAAAATAGGCATGGCAAATGGACGCGCCACTCCTTAAGAATCCAGAGAAGCTCGCTTCGTCGACCTTGTGGGTGACACCCAATATGGCCCAGTGCCAACGGGAGTAGAAATGGGATGAGCTATGCCTACCCCCGACGTTTGTTGCCCTCGCGACATCCCTCGCCCACTTTCTCCTCTCTCCGGGACGAATGAGGGCGTATAAGAGAACGAACGACAGTGCCGTACGGGAACGGGGACGAGGGCGGAAGAACTATTCTTGCTTGAAGCCAACCAGTCTGACTGCCGGCTCGTCCGACCGACCGACCGACTGCAAGACCCTGGTCCGGCTCAACGAGAAGTCTAACTCTTCGGAGAGAGCAGCCACTGCAAAGGGTTCAACTTGCATGCGTTGGACCACAAAAGAGACGAAAGTGATGAATGAATGAACGAACGAACGAACGAACGGAAGGCCAGCAACATTTTTGTACCGGACCTTTTCCAGCAACCTTCTTCTCTTGCGAAGACGATTCCACCGACGACCGCCACTCCGATGCTGCTTTAGACGGCAACGACAGATTTCCATCTGCAGAGAAATGCTTTAAGCTTTGTTACAATGTGCTCTCGGAGGAGGTCTGCGACACTAGGTCACTTACCACCGCTGACTTATTCTGCAAGAACGCTACTGACCGAGCGTTCGGAATGTGCGCGGTCGCATCAGTTACTGCAAATAGTCGAGAGAAGCGGCGTCATTCCATGAACGTTAAACACAGACCGTGGAAGAGACGACATCTTCCAACGTTTCGTCGAGACTACCAGCAGAGCTAGTGGGACGCCGCGCCGGGAGTTCGGGCTTATCGCGTCGTTACGTTTTCAATCTATTGGACCGGCGAGAAACGGATGCGTGCTCGTATGCATCCATGGATTCGAGGTGCGATCGCGAAGCTCGAGCACAAATCCTCATCGTAACGCGTTTGTAACGACATCAAATTCTCTTAGAGACGCCCTGGCTCGTCTCTAACTCGCGAAGGGAGAAGGCAGATGGTTGCGAAACGTATCGCTTTCGTTTCATCCGCGTTTTCGATCTGAACGAACACCTGTTGGGAATGATCCTCGAGCGTTCGGAGCAGAATCCGGTCGTGACCGGTACCGAGGGGCGGCGCGCGATGGAACTCGAGATAAGCGATCGTGCGACTGGATCGGTGAGGGAAAATGATGGAATGAATGCAGATGAAACCGGCAAACAGGTCGGTTCCGCCAATAGTGCGAACCCGAATTCTTTGGATCGGGTAGCGCTGTAAGCTGTACTTGTCGAGTATGGAGGAGGGACCGAATGCAGAATGGTTGTTCTAGCAGTGGAGCTGAAAACAGCTGGAGTGTCCAGGCAGCCTCGAATGTTGTTTAACGTGATTTCAGGAGCTGTGACCACAGCCGGTAGACACAACTGGAGCATGAAGTTGATATGATGACATTCATAAGAGGCTTAGTCAGCCAGGCAAGCAGCCATCCAACCAAGGGACTAACCTCGCCCGCAAGCACGAGAGGATTTCGGCCGATGAAAGCCACCCCCCCGCCGGAGGAGTAATCAACGGCGTAATCTTCATCGACGCGGCGACATTGTAAGCGAGACGAACAGTGCACCAGATAGTGGAAGTTAATCGCGATTGTTGCAGAAGGTCTGCGGTGTGGATAATCCGAACTAATACCCTATCGCCCTTTTTCTTTCCTTGCCGGGGCAATCAAGTTCTTGATCTCCTCCGGGAACTCTATTATCACCATGACATCAAAGCCTCGGAGTTCTCTATTAAGATTCTCGATGGAGTACAGCCGTTGGTGATTTTTCGACGCAAGAAGAGCGGAAAGAAACTTCACATTTGGATCGGAGGTTGCGTGAGCTTGATTCTGGGGCCATTTTGGAGCTCTGCTCATAGGATGGCTCCAAAATGAATTCCCTACAACTTGACCGGACGATACCACCGATTTTCAAACAGAAACGCACGAAAGTCGAGAAACCATTCCTCCTGGAACGGCACGTCTGGAACGCAACTCTTGAAGTTAGAAACAAACCAACCCGATTACCGCATTCCTCAAGATTTCCAGAACATATTTGAAGGGGAAGAACAAAGCATCACAAACTGTGCAACCCAGGAGGAGAGTTAAACGATAATAAAATCTCCTCACATCGAGAGAGCTGTTGAGTGGATCATCAAGGATTTGTCGCTCTGAAGGTCAAGGTTGTCATCGTGAGAATTCCGTGTCGTAGCGATGATTCCAATACGTTCGATGGAGGGACGCCAAAGTGAGTTCTCGGGGCAGAACTGTCACACATATATTCGTGTCCGCGTGCAAATGATCGGTGAGATGCCTGAAATTAGAGGCGACGAAGCTTTGGGGGGGGGAATAGCACATATCCGGCTCTCTGACCTCGCGTACGATCCTCGATTCGGCTGCATCGGAAACTCAATACAAAGTGAGCTCGGTATAGTGGTAGCGTACGAAGGTTGTCCATCCGAGCCAACTTTAGCATTGTCCGCCGATTGAGGTTAACTGCTTCGTAGCGGTGCAGATGGGTTCACGGCTCAGCCGTATGTTCGGTCGTCGCATAGAAACTGCTCTGGGTTCGGAGTTTTCTATTTAGGTTTAGTGACGTCATACGACCAGCTTGAGTAGGTTGCAAGAGCTCAGCCGGCTTCAGCCCCGTAAGCCTGGCTCAAAATCTTGTGCGATGACGGAGTATTCGTCCTGGAATCCTCCCGCAGCGGCGCGGTGTGGAGGGTTCACGCATCGCCTGTCGCGCCGAGGCCGAAGCCTGGAAGGGAGCGAACTGAGAGAAAGAGAAAATGAAGATGCAGGCAAAGGAAGATTGTGTCTTGTTTTTTTCTTTCCTCAATTCCCGCACGACCTACTCCATCTTCATTTTGGACATTGATCCCATTGACTGCTCGGCGCGGCGACTATGCCGTCTCACGACGAGACACTGAGTTGCTCTGCCGCGCATTTCCGATATAGAACGACCTTCGTTCGATTACCGACTTATATCTGGCCAATGGACGTCTGGGAGGCATCGCGAAAACTTCTTCTCTCGATTTCCGTCCGAAGGCGCACGCGATCGGCGTCGAAAACTAATCGAGGTTATGATTCAAGGAGCTGAAATGAATGAGTGTTCGAAGTTGTATGGCGCCGGTGCTCGGTTTGCTTTCGGCAGCATGAGAGGCATCCGGGGTCTATCCCGCCAAACGGAATCCCCTGTCATCCAAAGTCTCGTCAGGTCCATTGACTCCTCGAAGACATTGAGACAGAGCGGAAGCTGAGCTTCGACTTTATCGGTGGTCGGGATTAACTCTTTTCAAACGGCAAACCTTTCGAGTTCAATGCTGCTGTCAACAATCGAGAGCAGCATGCCACCATGTCTTCATTATATGGGTCCTGGAATCCAGGGAAGTCCACAATTTCATGGAAATGTCCATGGACAAATTCGTGAAGTAGGACACCACGAAGTTGCCTGCATCCAATCCCTGGCAACTTCCTGATCTGAATCGAAGGTAATCCCGGGAACAATATATCACGCCGCTTGTTAAGGGCTGAGTATTTCACAAGCTGAGGAGGTGGTCGTCAGACCGGACAAGAACGGCCATCGAACCATTTCGGGGAGTTCGCCCTGCTCCAAGTTCTCACAATCAGAGGCGCGCACTTTCGAGAATAAATCCAATAAAAGAAAGGCAGAGAGGATAAAGCATGATGCCGATGAAGCTTGACAGCTCCCGATGGCATTCCCGTTCTCTTTTTGAATCCGAATTCCAATTCAAAAGTTCACTCTGGCGCTCATGCAGACTTCGGCTTTTTGTTGTCGCAGTGCCGATCTCAGGGGCTTATCCAGCACTGAGCACTGCTTATAGCTAGGAGGCGACTTCATGCCGCGACTGCGCACAGATATCAATGTATTTTCGGAACGGTTTCCAAATAACAAATCGGAACGAGAATCTCTCGCACCTCATTTCGATGACAGCAGTCGGACACCGACCGAGAAGTCGTCTCAAGCGCGTGCCGAGGAGTCTGGACCGTTTATCAGGACGCTGAGGAATGCAAGATCGAGCAATTTCGAGCATGCCCTTGAGTGCAGCATCGGGCTTCTGGGCTTCTTTTGTGAGACCGCGACGAAGCCCATACCGCTTCCAAACCAATAGAACGAAGTCGGGATCTGTGCAGGGACAGAGACACAAGGAGGATCGTACAAGGAGTCGGCAGGAGTATAAATCTGTGGTGAGCAATATGTTTTGACGGGCTCAATGCACACAGAAAACATTCTATTGTAAGAATCGAATCGAGCTTGACCAATGCGGCCAGACGGCTAGCTGCGGCTAGGCATTCAGTGTATGCAGAGCAGGATAAGGCAAATCATGCGACGTCAGCAGGCTTCGAGTGGCGTCAATTCGTCTCTCAGTAGCATAGTGTCGCCACGCAGGAAGCCTCGGCCAGTCGGTGTGGAAGGTTTGGTGGACGGCAAGGTGAGCGAAGGAGGAGTGCTCTTGGCGGTGCCTCATTTTCATATTGGCGATCTGAACGCCTAGCTAAGCAAGTTCGGTATTATGCACTTTGGCTTTTTCTTCCTCTGCTTCTTTTCTTCCGACCCCAGTCATCCGTGGTATCGATTCGTCGGCGAGCTGTTGTAAGTCCCCACAAGCGACTCGAGGAGTGAACGCACGTTACTTGGTCTGGTTCAGTCCAGTGGGCAAGTAAACGGAGTCCCCCATATTCGAGGTGCTCGCAAAGGTAGAGGCCACTTGCGGTGACAGAGAGTTGTTGTCGTCGGTCGGTCGGTTAGTTTGTCAGTGGCTTCTGTCGCTCGGTCAGCGGTGTGAAAAAGCCGCATTGACCTTAATGTTTCCTATCTACACTGGAGCACCCGGCGTCCACTTCCGAGAGATGTTTTGTAGTCGCATTACGTTCTGCCGTAGGCGTCTTTGATATGCCACCGCTGACGACGAAGAGAGTTCGAGGAAAAACGACCGGAGGATGAACTACACTGGCTAGCACCCCGAGCGAGTGAGTCTTCCAGTATGCCCGTCTCTTTCAGGTGGCGCCCGTTTCGCAGTTTTTTGTTCATCTCTCGCGAGCGATGGTTTCGCTCGAGACTCCCTTGGGGTTAATCTTCAAGAATTCATTGAATCGTCTCGCGAAGCACCGGAACATCATGCAGGAGTCTTTGAGGGTCCGATTCCAGACGCATCGTAAGTGAATTCGAAAATTCACGGGAGTCCCCAACTGCAATTCGACTCTTCGTTGCGTCCATTCGAAGAGGGACGGATCGAGAAGCTGGAAACTCGAGACTCCTTCAACCCCGGTCATCGTGCCGTCGGCTGAGTGCGTGAATGTCACACTTGATGATATCCGAAGAAAGAGAGGGGCCGAAATGAATGAGAAGACGAATCGTTGGCCGAGCGGAGATATTCGCGAGTCAGACAAAGCTCCCAGGACATTGCTGGAGCTCAACCGGAGGCTCAGTTCGTAACACGCCGCCCGGCGAGCGAAGAATACGTTCATATCTATGCTAATGCATTGGCCGTATTCGAACACATGTCGTCCGGTCGGCCAGGCGAAGGGCGAACGGCCTCCCTGTGCGAATATCAATCGTTTTGGCCCGTTGCATGCGGAAACGTCTTCCCTGCATTGCCGTCGCAGCCATCATCATCATCAGAGAACGTCCTCAGAGAGCTAAAACGACCGGACTAGGCTTCGACTCATGGGCAATAACGTTGTCGCTTGCTCCGTCAGGCGGCCAGCCTGTGAGAGACACGTGTCCGATTGATTCATCTGTTGCAGAGGACTTCTTTGATGGAACGATGACCCAAACGCGCAGGTTACTTCTTGGAATGCACGATGGTCGTCTCTAGGATTGAGCTTTGGATTGAACTGTGGGCCTCTACTTCCATGGCGTTACCAACGAACAGCAGCAGCGTCGAATTCTGAAGCAAGTCTGGGAGGAAGCGAGCAACCCGCGGCCGAGAGGCGAGTATCCGGCAGCCTGCGCACGCGGGAGACGTGACGCTTCGAGCTTGATCTATGACCTCCCATCCCGTCGTCCCTTTCATCCCGTCGTCCCATAAAGCGGATTACCCGCGACCCGCCGGCAAGCTTAGACCACACAAGCTCAGGAAGCGAGAGAGAAAAGGACCGGAGTGAGGAATCGCTAAGAATAATATTGCCAATTGCTTTCCAGCTTTTCTCTCACGATGCTGCGCGCTGCCGGAAATTGTTTACTTTTGACCCAGCGTTCACTGTGGTTACGTCGCGTCAGAGCTCTAGAGTTTGGCCGAACTCTCGTTTACGCGCTAAACGTTTGAGAGGCAGGTTTCCGGCAGAACTCGAAGAAGTTCTGTTTACGACGAGAAGCCATTGCCAGCCGTTAGGGAGCCGAAGCGTCGTGCGAGAATGCATGCGCGTGCAGCAGCAGCAGACAATGAAGAACGACCGCTTGCTTTCTTGTCCGCGAACTCAGTGACTGTGTGGGGAAACCGTTCCGACAGCCAGTGACTCTCTAAAATGCAGCGCGAAGAACTGGACAAGACAACAACGACGGTCTGAGCGAAGTTGTCGAGGGCACGGGTCCTGGGGGAGAGGGGGAGGGGCGGCAGTGGCTTTGGAGGATGCAGCGCGAACTGGGTCGGTGGACAGAGGGACGCACGGGCTCAGAGAAGTGAGTTGGAGGATCGAGGGTCGGGTGAATGCGTTGGATAGAGGGGGTAGGAGGAATGGCAGTGAACTTTTACTCTTTGTCCGAGTGACGTTCCTGCTCCGGGATGGGGGAGGGGAGAGGGGTTGGGGAAGGGGGGGCGAGGGTATTCACATCCGGCCCAGCACCGCAACGTTACCCACTTCTCTCGCCAGGCCTTGTCTCAAAGTAAACAAACCAAACCGAAACGCGAACAGGGGTAGAAACAGGGCCACGTCCGTAAAGAGATCTTTCAGGGGTCCGGGGTCATCAGCAATGCGTTTACTCATCCCAGGAGACGCTCCCGAGTTGTTTCGCTCGCCTTTGTCGTGCAGACAAGTCCATGGACTCAGCGAGGCCGTTAATTGTGCGTTCCTTCTACTCGGACCTCTTTAAAGCTTGAAATCTTCTCGCAGCGCAGCAAGCAGTCGACGAGACCAACGGAACCGTCCCCGCGAAATCCTCCGACAGACAGCGAAAGTCCTTCTCTGGAAGCCTCATTCGAGGAGCGTGCCCGTGATTCAGTCGGACGATCTCGAGCTGACTGTCAATGCAAACAAGGCGCGGATGAATTTTGACTCTTGACGGTATCGAGAGCGCTCGTTTGGGCTCAAGCACCTCACTGCTATCTTGACGTTTCTCTCTCTCTCTCTCTCGGAAATCCCATCGAGTCTCTCTGCTTTTGACTCCTCTCGATTTGTTCTCCGCTTCACTTGACACAGAGAAGGAGCAGACGAGTTGCAGGAGTAGGCTAAGGAGCACTTGTTAGTTATTTTCCCCTCCTCGGCATCCTTGTCTTCCGATCGAAACGGATCCTCGGCCGCCTGCTCCGTGCGTCCTGTGACGGAATCTGCATGGATTGCGAATACGAATACGATTATCACATCACGTCGCGATTCCTAAGATTGCGGCCGATGCGACAACCCTCTTGACGTTTGGAAGCTTGTTTTAAATTCACAGCCTCGATCCATCCGCCGATCGCCCGTGAGACACCGGGTCTCTGGGCTCAACTGATCTGTCAAGACTCCAGTGAAGAGATCGGACGAAGCGAAGAGCAACGGAATATCTTCACACTCTCGAGAATCTCGAGTTTCTTGAAATCGTAGGTTCTCGTTCACATCACGAACTCCAGGTTGTAATATTCGCGTTTCGCGATGTTGTCCCTTGGTTTCCTACCTCTGATGTCGAGAGCACCTACGTGAACAATCTCATTACGCATCATGCTTAGCGAGCAGACGCTCGAGAGCGTGGGAATTGCATAATTGCTTCTGTGTATCCGAGCATTGTTATTTTGTGTGGGAAGCGTACCGAATGCAATAACTCGAGTTCTCGTTCTTAGGGAGTGAACTTGAGGCTTGTTCACTTCCGCTCATGCCGAGGGCGTCTGCTCCAGTACCTCGGTGGGTTCGGGGCATGGCATGGCGGTTGGCTCACTACCGACCGAGTCACTAGGTGGACTCGTTGGTTGGTTGGTTGGTTCGTTCATTCGCTCCCGACGGAGAAATCTGGCGCGCTAATAACGTTCTCACTTGGCTTGCTCGTCATCTAATTAAGTTCCTCTTTTAGCGGCAAGGCGATACCGACGAGGCGACAGAGACTGCGAACGAAAGAGACAGCGAATAAATATGTCGCATCGCTTTCTCTTCTGCGACTTTCGTTTCTTCGATTCGACCGACGCACCGCCGCCGCGCCGTCGCCTCCTCCAGTGGTCTTTGGCAAGTATCAATTCGAGTAGCTGGTGGTCGAACGTCGGAGAGTTTTTCTTCAGCGTGCGTGTGTGATTCAATGTGCTAACTCACTCAAGCGTATGCTTGACTTATTCGTTTCTTTTTCATTGAGAAATATCATTCCGAGTCTCCACGCTGCTCCCTGTGGACCAAGACTATTAGTGGCTTGGAACTCCTTGATTCTCCAGAGGAACATCCCTCCTGCCAGATTCATATGCACACCTGCCTTGCAAATGATTTCGAGCCTCGATTGGGTTTGCAGTTCGAGGCCGAGTGAGCTCGGCCTCGAAGGAATCACGCAGTCGGGGCAATATAGAAATGTAGTTTCCCGCACTTTCCCAAGTTCTGGATGACGCATCATGGTGGAAACGTGTCGTGGGTCCTTTCACCAACGTTCGCGCACGACGACGCTCAATAAACTCGACCAACGCCCATGAGTTGAGCATATTCCCACAATTCGGTCAGCCTGAGGTTCGTTCCTCCATCGGATTCATCGCTCGCATGAGTATTCAGCGTGAATATCGTGAACATCATTTCAATGTGTAACTCTCCGAGCGTAGCGTGTGATCACTCCAAGATGGAAATCATTGACTCTCCAGATTTCGAAAGCAGTCACTGACCCTTGAGCCAGGACTACGGCGCGCCGCTCAAAACTTGCGGCGGCTGGCGGCGCGCGGGCAACCTCGGCGCGGACGCGCCGGCGGATTCGCGACGTGGCGCACACCTCTGATCGTACATCGCGAGCGTCTCGTGAAACTTTGTGAATATCATTCAATGTATCGACCGAAACCGACGGACAAGTGATTCGGAAGATACCTGCTTGGTCAGATGAACTGCTTGATTGGAAATCAGTGGGAGTGGAGGAAACATTTCGTTGGCGCTCCCGAGAAGGTTGGACATTCTCACTCGCTGTTCTAGGCCGTTTCGCGGGCTTCTGTTCGTTCTCAGTTCTGCACTTCCTCCGCTCGATACTCCGAGGCTCCGGAAGCACCATGTTCACTGATCGTAACCGCCTGATATGATCGGAATGGAACCAAACAATCACAATTTCGTTGTTCTGGCCAAGCTCCATGTCATCGAGACTGGAGTCCTATTTTCGAGTCACTATCTGCTGATTTCATCTCTACTTTGTGATGAGTAGAATTATGGCCTAAATACCTGCAATTCGATAGAAATTGGAAACACAATACCCGTCATGCTGTCGGTGCTCAATTTTTCTTGTGTACCGCCGAAATTCGGTGAGTTTTCGGGGAATTGCTCAACAATGACACAATCTACCTCTGGACTGCGGAATACCCCAACTCGAGGTCGCAGCGATACTCAATCACCACAAAACGCGCGTCCTCTTCTACTCCTACTAACCGGGGAAAACGGTTACTCATGTAGATTCCCCAAAAATCACGGGGGATACACGAATTCCGGTCTAAAACACATTTCTCGACATCTGAACACCATGATAAACGGAAGAGACCTTCATTGAGGAATATGAAACCTTCTGGGAACGGTGGCTCACATCTCGGTTCAACCTCCACGACGTTTGACGGCGATACTTTGTTACAAAAATCCTTAGCATAAATGACGAAGTACGATCATTCTGGCCCTCAACAGAGACAGAGACAGCATTCGCGTCAAAATGCTTACACCCTGGTAATCGAAAAAGTCAGCCATAGTTTCAGCGCTGCTCGTTGAATATGGGGTCGAGGAACAACCGACCTGGACGGGGGACCAACAGCCCCAGTGCCCCTGCTTGATCTTCCAAAGATGCAGCAGTGTTTGGGATTTCCCCTACCTCGTTATGAACTTTGATCCGTGAGATCGAAAGACTGCTTGACGCATTCAGTTGAATTCCGAGATGATTGAGCTTCTAGATTGGATCAACAGCGAGAAACGGACGCGATTGACTTGGGGAGACGGTATAACCCATGTATCAGAAGAGGTCCAGGGTCAAAGCCTTGCCAGTCCTGTTAAGGGCACGGACGGAGCTTAATCCGAAACGACACCGTTTGTGTATGTGAGAAAGTAGGCCATTGTTTGCTTGCGATTTAGCCGCATATACTCACGAACATACGACCAGTCGTATAAGAGCAGGAGCGATCAAGAGAGAGTGAGTAAGCGAGCACGCGACGAGAGGCGGAGAGAATTCGGGGCTTGGATGAGGAGAGGCAAGCAAACAAATACAAGAGCTCGTCGCGTCCGGAAATACAACAGCCGGAAATACCACAGTGTCTATTGATAACGCAATGGACGTCATGGATAGCAGCGACGAAGACCATTACGAAGCCATGTAAGCATGTTGCCCGGGGTGGATGGCTGCCTCCGTCGCTTTCTGATGCCGCTATTCAGTCAGAGCTGCGCCACCCCCAATCCACCGCCAACCTTCATATAGTACAATGTTATCCGGAGCCGAGCTGCCATTCACAGCTAGCGCGAATATCTTTCGGTTGTTTAGCCCAAGCTCGGCGGCCACAAAGTCGGCCACATTGCATGGACGTCACAAGGGAGGGTGATGGCTGCGGGAATCTGTGCCGTAAACGCTCGAAACCAACATTATAGTTTACGCGGCCGGACCCGTTGTCAAGTTCAAGAAAAGACAAAATGCGGAGATCTCATGTCAAGGAAACTGACGTTTTTCTTTGTTAATTCCTCGATTCTCTGAGGGTATTACGTCGACGCTGAGATACAAACGAAGAATCTTGATCTCAAAGCACATTCGTTGAGATCAATTATTACAAAGTAAATATTTCGGAAATATTACTCCCCTATTGAAATAGATTTTCACATTGGGTTTTGGGTACAATGTTGAAATGCCGCGGGTCAATTATATCCCTCACTTTTAATGGAAATCCGGGAATTCCTCCCACTTTCTTTTCCGGAATCGACATCGAGCGAGTTGGCAAATTCCCTCCAAAATGCTCGCCAGAATGTGAAGCGACTCTCTGATGTGGAAGGATTGGGAAAGACCGACCACCCTCCAGCTAGATCCCCGGTCAGCTACTGCTCGGTTCGAACTTGGTGGCTTGGCCAATCAGGGAATTCAACAGGGTAAAAGCCTGGAAAACAGATTGACTAAAAGTCAGCGGCGTTGCAGACTGGACATAACGAGATGTTTGCCCAATGGACGAATGCAGACGTACATATAAATCTGCTGCCATATCATGGATGCTTTGCAAGCCGGCAGCGTCACTGTGCAGTCTAGTAGAGCCTTTCGAAATCAGGGAAAAAAGGAGCATGAACTCGCAGAAATATTCAACTTGCCGGAAACCGAGCTGAAGACTAATCGACCTACTAACCCAGCGGCCGAACAACGAACAAAAGACTTGGAGAGGATTCACAGACAAACGCTAATTAGAATGGGATTTCGTTCGAGTTCGTTTGGGAAGGTAGAGTTTTCCGCGCGATGATTGATGATGCACAGGCCCGATCCTGGAAACCGTAGACGCTTAGACAAGTCAGGAACTCTCCCAGTCAGACGCAGGAGTCAACCTCCTGCGGTGCTTTTCCGTTGTGAATGCACCGAAGAAAAGTCTTGGATCCATTTGCTTGGGTCTCATGAGTCGCGCTCCAGTTTCCTGAACGATGCGCAGCTATCGTACCTTCTTGAATCTTTTCGCAGCCTCTTAGCTCCTACCTCCTACTTCATGACTGGCTCGGCTCACAAGGAGCCGTCACGGAACGCGTCTCGAACTGAGTTGACTCAAGTTCAATGCTTCCGGACAAGACGGAAATCGGTCTTGACGCTTTTGAAAATCGGTGACGGAGACTCGTGATGATGGTTAGAAGAAATTTATGACGAAACTTCGGCCTGCGGAAAACTCTCTCACTCGAAACTGCCTGTTCTGAGTGAGGGTGCTCTGTGTTGTGTGATTCATGGCTGAAGGCCTCGGAGCTCATGAAGGCAAACCATTAATCTGAGGCTCTCTCACTCGATTTAACGCTGGTCTCCGTAGAGCGTGCCAGCCGGTCAACCATCTTGTCAGCAAGCCAGTGGTGAACGACGGCGTGAAGAAAAAAAGTCTGTGGCCTTTTTCAACCCAACGAAAACTCTGAGTTAGCCTCGGGAAACGGGTAGAATGTTGCTTCGTGCAACAAGTGAGATTTCCAGTTGAGAACAACAAATGAGCCTCCTCCAGAAACGGTTCTCGACATGTTGCGATTACTCATCGAGAATTAATACATCCATGTCGAAACCGAGTCATTTGGCTTGTCGAAGAACGTACACGACAACGAAATAATGAAGAAATCACTTGTACATTCATCGCTCCTTATGCTGACGCTGTGTTTTGAAAGACGAACGGGGAGCGGGGGCGATCAAAACAGCTCGAATCAATACAAGTCCTGGTTTTGAATTATTGATTCCCAGATTAGGATCATTGTGAACACCTGATAAAGGTGGGGAAACGAGGAACCAAATCGACAGAGAGATCCTCCGCGGTTGGGATTCTGTAAGCGGCTGTTGTCGAGCAGAGTCAAAGTGTTGAAAGGTTAATAAATGATCACATGACAAATTGAGTTCACACCAGATTCCCGATCAGAGTTTTACTTTGGAAGTAGGGACACGTCAACGACAATTCAATTTATGCTCCACTGACTGATTCGTCTTCATTCGATTCGAGTATTCACTCCGACAGAATTCCGCTTGCTGAAATTCCGCCGCAGTTCCAACTCTTAGTCTTTCAATCTAGTGTCGGTTTCTTTGAGCGTGGTTGGTCTTGATGTTGCCATCGCTTTCGCGGCCGTGTCTTCTGCTCGTCTTCGTCCATAGAATTTGCAAGTTTTCGATGAACTATCTATCGTTTCATCGTCACTTAGGGACCGTGTCCTGCTGCAAAGTATGGAGAAGGAAAGTAAGATGCCGAGTCCAGCCGTCAAAACGCAACGAAAAGGGTACCGCGTTGCGGAGTGTAACGTAGCCCATGGGAATGAGATCGTTTCTAGAGGAAAATTCGCAAGGGGGGTGCACGAGCCATATACAATATCTGGATAGTCTAGATCCAAACTCGACAAGTTCCGCTCCCGTTTTCTGTCGCGTTGCGGTTCTGCTGTCTAGATGCTCAAGTTCTTCTGTTTGATCAAACATTGAAATCCATCTCCAAGATCGGATCCCGGATTTTGCTTCGAAAATCCTGAACTCAATGATCCGGAAGCCTCCTGTGTGTTAGCTGAGTTAACAGAACTGGTGGTCGAGGACGACCACGCAATCCTCGAACCTGTGTCGAACATCTGCCCAAAGAATGACGCCACATTGAGCGGCACGTTGCGGCGGTAAAGCTCGATGCGGTGAAATAAGCCGGTTACGGGGATAGCACGGCACGACATTCCAGCCGAAGTAGCGGAATGATAGGAGACCGGCATGCATGGTGCCCCTATGAACGCCGGTAGCGTGCTTGCCTTGGTTCGTAATCGAGTTGTGTGCATAATTGCCCTCATTTCCACAAGGTCGTCCAGCCGCTCATCCAGCTATCCTGGCTGCCACCCAAGCGAGCAACCGGTTAGCCGACGTCGTAGTAACAGCTGAAGCCGTCGACGATAGAACGCAACGCGATGCTTGCTTTCACGATAACGGCCACACTAACAGCTCCGTTCCTCTCGCCGGCTCTCTCGTGGAGGTGATTCTCTACTATTCCTCGCCGGTCGGTCGGACGGACGGACGGCGTTCCCACATCCCATACCATGTTCCCGCCGCCATGGATTTCCTCTTGTTCTTCTCCCCTATTCTATTCTCCGATCCCCGTTCACATCAAGCAAGACGGCGACAACGACGACGGCGACGATAAGACCAATTTGGTATGATGACTTTCCTCGACGGGTTTCTACGGGCTGCTGCAGGCACCAGCGACTGCAACAGTAACCATTATATTTGGGAGGATGCTTTGTGACTGGAAATTGTTGAGTAGACCTCGCCCATGAGTGGATGGAGCCTCGGGAAGAGGTCGACGACGTTAGGTAACCACGCTTGTCACGGAGAAGATTTCCGATGTATACACCACTCCAGCTTGATACATTAGCTTCTCTAATGGATTGGGAATTGACCGAGAGCAAGAATGAACCTGATGCACTTCAGTCTGCCGTCATTGAGCCTTTCACTCGCTCGAGAAGTATGCAAAAATTGCAACTGGCCTCGGCAGCTGGCCCACGTCCATCAAGTACTGATGTAATGCCACGGGAAACTCTTGGAAATCCAGACATCTCGTCGGAGCAACCGCCTTCTCGTTGGAGGTCAAGCGCGCCCACAACTCGCGATCCAACGGCGAACGTCGGAGCTGAGACAAAAGCCTCAATTTAGGGTTGAGTCTGAGTTGCCTTGATCTATCCGTGACGATGTGCTCCTCACGCGAGGTTTCGATCACTGTCGGCGAGTCTGTTGGTCTGAGTGAGGGAGTCTGTTGGTACTGAGCTTTGAACACGGTGCTGACGATGTGGGACGCTACATGTATGGCTGAAGGAGATTGGAGGTGAACTCATGACCCATGGAATGCACGGGTGAAATGGAGCACAGGGTATCCCCGTATCAAAAAACAATGTTTGAATGAAGGCTCCGCGAAAAATGGAGTTTGAGTATCTTCCCGTGATTCTCGGTAACCGATAATCTGATGCTAGAGTTATCACGCGAAGATGTAGTCGACTCCCGTGATAACACAACTGAGGTTATCAAAGAGTTCGGTTCTCCGAGGTGGCGGAAGTTCTCGGGGTGCGGCTAGGGAATAGGAACTCTCGTGTCTCCATGTTCTGCTCGCTCAAGACTTGTACGGACCGCGGTCAGCTGAGTGGGGGCAGCAAAACGCATTTCATTCCTATGATCCTTCATCCAAATGACTAAATGAGGACACTTGGAGGGAATCGAGGAGAAACATTCCTTTCAAACCAGAGAAAGAGAAGATGCGCATGTGCGGGTTCAAGTCTGTATAATGCTTGATTTGGATGGCTGAGAAACTCGATACTATGCAGCACAGGGAGGAGTTCGGGAAGAATTGCGACGGGAAACCCGATCGCACGACGACACGACGACCATATCTCCTTGGATGGAACTTGGAAAGGGACAGAAACAGTGGAAACTAGTATAACAACAACGGACGAGTATGTACAGCGTTGAACTCGTCGGCCTCCTCGTTGGTCTCTGAATGCGTCCGAGACTCCATCTTCGAGGGATCAGTGTTCTCTTCAAACCAAAATAAAGATCAAAATTGGATCATTCGATCTTAAATGAGACATTTCGGTGATAGTCGCCTACTCTGTGGTTGCAGTAGGCTATCTGTGCGGATTTTGGTTCGCTTTCCTCGCCGTCGCGAACTTCAGCCGCTTGGAGAAACGGAAAAATTCCGCATGAACTCGGTGTGCGTAGTAGTTTTGAAACGAGAGAAAGATTTAAACAAATCGTTTCGACTGCCGGTGGGGATACACGTCTGGCGGGGCGACTGACTGTCTGCGGGTGACAGGTGAAGCCAAAATGGAGCAACACTAAAATCATGCTGATGTTCTTGACACAAGAGGTTTGCCGTTTCTTTCAAGAAGAGAATCGGACGATTCGAATCTTACCTCACAGCGGAGTTCTCTTCCACTGTGAGCGATGGTTGAGGGAATTTGTTGCCATCGTTTCCCTCCGTTTTGGATCTCTTCTCGTCCAGATCCGGGAGCTTTTAAACGTGCGATCATCGCGCGAATCGGGGCCAACGTTCGAGCTGCTTGCCGAGCATATGGCAAGCGACGCAGAGGAGTCGTCGACTCGAATGAAATCCATTCCTTGCCAGCAAGGCAGCCGCTTTCCTGCCTTTCTGGCCGGGAGGTTGGCTTCCTCGTTTTCCTGAGCTCAACGTAAATATTTGATATGGCTTTAGGAGGATCCGAGGTCTAGCTCGGGAGACTATTTTGAAAGCAGTGAATTTTGAAGGAAGAATGCTGCTCTACAGGCGAGACAGCATCAGCTGTTGAAGACGCTCCAGTAAAAGGTGGCGCTCCATCAGTACGCCTCGTTCGTTCGTTCGATCGTGCGCCCGATCATTCATTCGACTCGGTCAGCCACGCGGCCATGAATCGGAGACACAGATGATCTAATTTCGAGAATCTAGCTTCTTGCCGATGAGATGAGTCTCTTGGGGATCGGTGCTTGGGAGAGACGGACCATCCACGTAAGGGACATCATATTGACTCCACGGGAATGCTTTCGCTACTCGTATAACCAAATTGAATCTAGACTGTCTCACGCTCGGGAGACCTTCCGGTGTCAACGTTTCCAACCACCATGAGTTCTTCAACCGCCGAAGAATCTTTGCGACATGACGTGATTGAACTCTCGAATTCCATCGGAACCCGGATCTTCCAGCGATCTCCCGGTACCCACAATTACGTCATCCGACCATGGATGGTCTTGATGGCGTCCTTGATGCGGAAAGCCGTCTGAACCAACAACTTGTGGCAGTGGCGTCATCTGAGGCCGTCGCTCAGACGCTCATTTTGAAGTGGAAAAAACAAAAACTCATCCCCTCATTTGCAATTTGGACTGGCTCGCCATTAACATTCATTGCGACACGGCAAAGGAGGAGGAAAAGAAGAAGATCCGGGCGGCGGCGTCGGACTAGTTGATAAGGGGTCCAGGATGAGCATCGCCTTCCAACTGTTGAATGCTGGTGCTATTGGTGCCGCAGCTGCTTTTGCGAGCTGTTCTGCTCGCGTCGGAGTGAGACGCAAACGCACTCCCTCGATTGGTCGTTATGTAGATTCGCCTCTCATTTGTGCCTTTTGCACCGCCTCCATGCGGCGTTCTTTAGCCGACTCGCTTTCCTGTTCGTTCGTCGGTTCGTTTTGGCGTTCAGGTTGCCGGAGATCTCGATGGTTGCTAGCGGCTCCTTGCAAGTGCAACATCATCATCACCGACTCGACCACGGCCGCTTTCTCGTGATCAGAATCCGAAACTCACCCTGATTTGGCTCGTTCAGGTTCAGCCTTGGGTTTGTTCTTCTGATCAGCAATTGAAACAAGCCAGTGGTCTGCCCATCCAAACGATTCGACTGCGATGAGCTCGTGGGCTGGATGTAGTTTGAGTGAGAGTTCCTATGGAACTGTTCTTCGAATTCCATCGAATCTCCTCCGGCCAGGAAACGTTTGCCGAGAGAATTCTCTGTTTCTGGACAAAACCGATTGGGAGACGGAACGCGTTTTGCTGAGAAGCCGCGACAAGCAACAAGTTCCACCTATCCGAAGATAAGGAGTTTCGTTGAATAATTTTGCCACGGGCCACTCTGTAGACCTCGTCCAAAATTGCCCAGTAAACGTTATTCCTGTGTATGGGTGGTTGCTCTCTCTCTCTCCTCCCTCCCCTCACCGAGCTACGTCCTCCCTGATCTCCCGATTGTCTCCCCGTGTATCTCTGCCCCAGCTGTGTCCCCAACACTCTCTGCCAGCCTTGCAGTAGCCAGGCAGCCAGGTGTTCTAAATAGACCCAATACCACAAGCGTCTATGATCTAAACAAAGGCCTTGGGGCTTGCTGGCGGCCAGTCTTTGTATCTGTCGGGAGCAGCTCGCTTCACGAAAAGAAGCAGACGGAACCTCCGTGCCCGCTCGCAGCTTTCCTCGATCGTTTCCCGACCGGCTCCCTACGGGGCCTGGGCGCCCGATTTCCCTGGATGTACGGTGTCCCGTGTCTGAACAACAAACACACTTATAACAATAGCGCCCAGCTGACTGGCTTTATCGAAGCCTCAGCGACCGAGCATGCTTCTCGGGTCCTGGCTCCATGAGCGGGGTCGGATTGGTGACGATAGGGGTCTCGTCATGAGTGATGAGTAGCTTCCAGAGGATCGTTCCAGTCCGGTCCTCTCGCATCGATTTCCAACTCGTCTCCTCCACAGTCGTGTTCCAGCGTTTTGTTCGAGGCAAAACGCTTCCTGCAACGACGTTTCTAGTCACTACCTTAGCGATGGGCTGGAGCCGAGTCAGCCCAATGTGGAGGCCGCAACGCGGTCTAGAGCAGTGGTATACACTTCGGTTGTCGCTGTTTGTGCTGAGAACGAGCTGTCTTGTCCTAACTGCAGTCGGTGTCCTCCTGTTCGCCGATTGTTGTTGTTGTTGTTGTTGGGAGACACCATCGCTTCTCCAGCTCAGCCATTGACGTCTGATGCAGACGTAGCGGATGGCAATGCATTCGGTAATTAGTGCGGTCTCCGGTTGCTGTTATTACAACTGCTTCTATAAATACATCTTCTGCTTCCATTGGTTTCACCGATACTACAGCCTATACTCATGCTGTTTCTCTGGCTCTCATCTTTGCTTGCACCTCCATCGATACTCGCTCGGAAGGCCTCACTACCGGTCGGACTGCACGATGGATTCCGATGTGATATTCGGAGTAGCGAGGATGCGCGGTTCAGAAATCTTCGGAAGCCAACTTGCCATCAGAGCTTAGTGAAACGATGGGATCCGGCGATGGCGTTGCTGGTTTAACGATGATAATAAAATAATGGTCGACAGGGTCGGCATTGCTGTGAGCGACCTTCCAACTTCTCCACGCTTTCCTTGCCTCTCGATGCGGATGCTGTAACTAGTTATTACGTCGAAGGCAGCGACGGAGAATGGAAAACGGAGGGTTCTCTTGAGGGCAGAGTAGGAGGAGGAGAGGTAAAAGCTGGGGTGGCAAAGAACAACTCATGCCGCGGCCCTGAATCGGAGGCGCCTCCTGCACTCCTTTCGACCTTCGACGAGAAGTCAGGAATCTTCATCCTATAATTTACATTTCCAGGCGAGAAGGATTGCTCCTTAGCTTCTTGCAGGATCGGTCGTTCTCTTCACTCCATTTCACCTAAAAGCCAGGATTGCGTTCCTGCGAAATTCCGAGGCGCCCATGCGCTTGATTCCGTTCCCGATCTGGGATTGTCGTCCGAAGAGGAAAAACTCGAGCAAAATCTTTTCCGACCAATGGAATTCGTTCTGCTAAGGACAGAGCAACTGCAACTGGATCCTAAATTGCTGGATTCTGAAGCATCTCTGGAGATTCCCGCCAGTCCCTGATCCTGAAACGGAGTGAATAGAGTTGGTGGCGAAAAGAGAAGCATGAAACCCACTCGACCAAAGAGAAGGGAAACCGACTCTGAATTGGCCGCAAAGCAAAATCGAGCCCAGACAGGAAACAGCTCAAGCGGGACAGACGTCCAGAGGGATTCGATGTTTTTTCTTCCGAAGGACAGAGAAGCAAACTCGGCATCTGTTCGTTTCCTCGTGTGCTTTGCTCTCGCGGTTAGCCTCTGGCTTCGTTTTCCGCATTTTGGACATTTCTCTCGAGCTTAGTTTTGGTGGACTGTTCGAATCGGTTGACGAGATCATGAAGGATCAGAATGCCAAAACTGTTCTCCAAGGTGTTTTGAGATCAAGCGTGCATGTAGCCGGGAATTTGGGTGTAGATCTAGTCTAGGGTTAATGCAGTCCGCTCAGTGTGAAAATTACAATAATACAATTTCCCTCTACGCTCAGTTGTTTCAAATGGCTTCGCGACGTCAGGCGGAAACTTTTCGAGTCTCATTCGTCACAAATGAAGCCGCCCTTCCTCTCGCGTATTCATGACACATTTCAATCCCAACGTCAACAAACCGTCTACGAAGTTTGCTTTGCGGCGAAAGACCGAATTTCCCTTGGTTTGGGTTGTGACAGCTGCGAGCGAGCCTCGAATTTCTCCTCGGCATCTCGAGCTTTCGCTTCAGAAATTCGGAGTCCCTCAAATACTGAAAGTTCCGCATATTGTTTTCCTCTCTTTAATTCCTGAGACTCGAAATGAAGAGATTCAACTTTTCATTCGGCAATCGGTTGCCTTCGAGTTTGCGGCCGTGATGTGCTAAGTCAGAGAGACTCTCTAGGGGGAACATTTCTCGGATTCCTGTGTTGCCTTACAGGCTGCGGCCTGAACGCATCGAAGCCACTCACGATAACTCCGTGCCTGCCGATACAATCGATTAACGATAATGATTAAAAAAAGGAAATTAGAAGCAAGAGCCGAGATGAAATTTCGTGTCGACAAGCTCTCACGTAGTCCGACTGGAATGCAGCCCCTTCGGGAATCGAGAAACCACAAAGTACTTTGTACTGTAGAAAAGTTCAAGAAAGTGAAAGCAACTTTCGACTATGTCTGTGATGGAATGCTTCTGATGCCGTTTGCTTGAATAACGACATTGCGGGTTTTCCTGTTACTAGTTAGAGGAACAAGTTTGCGCAAGTCTCAACTTCGGAAGCCTCAAACACTTCATCCGTCAAGTCCAGGCGCAGAATCGAACGTACCCAACTGCTTGTCTTTCAGCGCCAAAGTCGTGTCGCCCAGGTCGTCTTCGATGCGTCCTTTTTTTTAGGATGGACGTCGAGCCAAGCGCTTTGAAAAGAAAATCTCGCTGAGCTTTCTCTCCCCTCTTCCATTGTTAGTATTTTATTAAGAAGCACAGAGTTTGCCGAAGAGGATAACTAAACTTGCTTCGGGCGGCCTGTGCTCAACGGAATCCCTTTATCTCTCTGAGTTCCTCACGGCGGCGCCGAGCTGGATGAGCGGACTTGTGCGGAAAAGCGGGCTGGTGAGCGAACGCGAGATGCCCGCTGTCCACTAGTCGTTCGCCCTCGAGCGCTCCTTCAAGTTATTGACTCAAGTCTCAACTTGTGAGCTCCTCTTAGCTTTCTCTTCTCTCATTCTTGTTCGCTCGCCGTTCAAGTTTTGTTCTTTGTCTCTCATTTCAGGAGGTCATCGTTCACTTTGCTCCTCGATTGACGCTGCGCGGGGAAAACTTCGGCTGATCAGAAATCTCAAGCGAGAAGAGGGCTCCGTTTCGCTCAGAGCAGAAATCAGCGCATCATCGAGGAGCATGATGACACTTCTTGTCCGCGTTTCAACAAAAGAGCTCCAAGACGAATCTGTTTCAATTGAGCGAGTGCCGACATTCATTTGTGCTCCGACTGCAGACAGAAAAACGCGAAAGCGGGGCCAACCCTCTTCAAGTTGTGACTGGCGTTTTCCTCCTCGGCGCTCGAGCGTTGTTCATCTTGTCTCTGTTTTAATTTTGAGGAGAGGAGGACTAAATGAAAAGTGGACTAATGGATTCGTTTTTCGAAAACAACGCGTGAGCCTCAGCATTGGCTGCAAATCGATTCAACTCGTGCGTTTTTTCCGAAGTCTCCACTGCGGCTCGAGAGGACTCTCCTTCCAGTCATGGAAGTGACGAAAATCTAGAGACATAAACGATTTTGATGATTGTGAGAAGCGAAAGAGTGGAATGAATAAACTCTCAGAATCGGAACAGAACAAACTCGATGTGTGGACATCGCTCTGACCCAGCGGAAGTGGTATCGCGATAATTCATTGTGTTAGGTCGCTGATCCAATCGATGGAAACTTCGCCCCCATCGCTAGTAGGACGTGGTCGCACATACAACGCGTGTGGAAGAAGTTTCCGAGCAAGTGACAGAAGGACGCTCCCTTCCAAATGGATAAACGCGTGCCCATGGCAGCTGGCATTGAGCTTCGAAACGACATTCGGCGTCGCTTCCGTCAGAGGAGAAGAAGAATGTCGGAGCGCTTTCATCATTTCTGCGACTAGAGAAGAGGTGTTTCTACTTCTCGAGAAACTTGCTACATACTTGCGGTGGTGCGTCTCGAAAATCTTCATTTTTCATCCCCAATGCGGGGTCAACTCGTGTTCCGTAAGCCTTGCTCGAGCGAATGGAACCAAAAATCCTTCGTTGCCTCGGAAAAGTTCGTTTGCGAACTTGGAGGGATCTCTCGGGTGAATGTGCGAGGAATAAGGGATCGCTGCTCGGTACTGCGGAGGGGGACGCGCTGCAGAGAAGCACCTACTCCCCGAAAAATCGGAAATCTCTGTCTCTCTCTTATTCCCTACCTACTTCCTCCCTCGAGGGAAAAGACGGAAGTGGGAAAAATGCTCATCCGCTTTCGCAGTCGTTCTTTCGTTCGCTTCGACGATGATGATTTAATCCGGGATCAAGCAACATCATGCACCCAGCCAGCTAGCCGCAAAGTGGAGAGGCTTCTCGTCATAAAAATAATATCAATGCCAGCCACTCGATGGCGGTCATAAGGAGGCCACACGCGTCCTGAATTCGCCATGGAGAAGGAAAGGCTCTGCCAGAGAGGACCACAAAGATTCGGCCTTCTCGTCTCCTCGACCTTCAAGTGCATCTCAGTCACCCAGAAAGCGCTTCCTCCATTTCTCTCGAGACTCTTGTGCGAGGAAAGCTAGCTATCGAAAGAATCAAGGATTACTCCTGAATTCCGCCTCCTCAATCCGGAATCCGGCTTTTCGACAGAAGTGTTATTGTCATTCATGCGAGGTCTCTGCTAGGTGCTCTGCCTGCAAGCTCATCCAGAGAATGGAATTCCTGTCATTGATCCTTGCTCAAAAGAGAAGAAGGGTCAAGATTAGCTTTCTGAAGTCGTCACAGGAGTAGATCATCCCGCCAATCCAATTCCGAAGGTCTACCATCCGAATATTTGAGTCACAAGTCACAAGAGGATAACCAAGAAACTTTTGTACTTGGAAGCGATGAAATTGTTGGAAATCTCCGTGGCAGGAGGCGTTTCGTGAAGGAATGATCCCGACAATCGATCTGCCACGGCTGCGGTTCGACTATTTTCGGGAAAGGTCCATCTCGTGCGCAAAGGTTAGCGCTTCTACTTTCGGAATCAAAATACTCCGTCATCGAGCTAACCAGTGGAAGAGAGACTGACGTCAAACAGCTCTGTCGGGATGAAAGAAAGCGAACCAACCAAAGTTCGAGGAGGTCTCGGCGTTTATCAGCGACGAGCAGCTCGGGAAATATTCAGCTATTTGCTTTGGGGTTAAAGGCCGCGTAGGCAAATTAAATTTTCGCCGCTTTCGTCAGCTCACCTCGGCTCCGCACCGCGCGCAGTATATTTGGCTTTCCCTTTTTTTTGCAATTTCGTCCGAAAGGCTTTGCCGTGTTCTCGAGTAGATCGGCAACCCTCGAAGGTTTCGCCTCCTTTCGGCTTCATCGCTCGTTGGAGAAGAACAATTATTAGCAATTAGGACGATTCGTGGGTGAAAGTCGATTTCAGATAGGAGCGGAACGGGAGCTGGGTCTCGAGATCTAGAGGACCGAGAGCTTTCGCATTTCTTTCGGCCTCCACGAGGATAATTGAAGATGTCAGACTTTTTCGATGTTGCACATTGTCAGCTCGCCGCGGACCGAGTTCCGCAAATGGATCCCGAACGAAGTGTCTTCCTGCTTCCCGCGAATTCAGGAGAATCGTTTCCCACCAGATTCGGAATTAGACCGCCTGATGGACTGACAACTAGCTCGAATCGAGACTCTTTCGTTTTTCGGGCAAATCGTTAGATGGAGAAAACTAATTTTCGATCCGAAAACGACAATTTCAATTACTCGCAGAAAGCTTGCTCTTGGAACATTTCCTATTTATGCGCCGTCTGTCGAGTTCGCCTGCTCCTATGCCTCCCAGTACCAAGGAGCAGTACGGTGGCTCAGGAAGTTAGTCTGGACCATGGGTCGTCGCTGAGCTCCTTGCGAACCGTCTGGATCACGATATTCTCGTGTTTGCAAATTCCAGGTCCTTAAAATTTCGCAGACGACGACTGCTGGCCTATTTCCAGCGTTTTTCTTTCTCCAGGTTTCGTCATGGATGTTTGTTTCGCAATCGAGGTTTCATCTGAGAACTGGTTCGGCCCGGAGCTTCTTACGGAAGTCAATGTATGCAGATTGGACGAAACGAACGATTTACATTTCGCACGTCACTGCTGTGCTGCTGCTGCTGCCTCGTCTGAAATTGCTGCCGTGATTTTTGAATAAGGGAGGAGCCCCGACCGATCTTCGATTGAACGTTGCTCCGATTCTCATTGCGGAGACGAAATGACGTGGCCAATAATTCACAAATTTCGTCTGGAATTAACTCGCTCGTTGTGGGATGATGGCATTTTGAATGCATTGATTGCCGTGTCTCGTATTAATGTCTTGCGCTTGCTCGCTCGTGATAACGAACATTTCGAGAGCAGAAACAGAGGAAAATAATTCAGATGAGAACGCATCAGAGCCATTGAGTTCCCGTCGTTTCGAATTGGTTCCAAACGATACAAGGAGCTCGTAAACCCAGCAAGAGTAGTTTTTGTTCTCACTGTGAACTGAAAAGCGTGTTCGGAAAGAAATTCCTCTTTCCTCAAGCTCGCGCGACTCGATGAAATTTTGAAAATATTGTGGATTCTATTCCCGTTGAGGCTTCTCGCCACAACAAGGTGTCTTTCGTGGAACACCGGTGTACGCCATGTCCAGTCTACTCAGGCCGCTGGTTGGGTATTCACAGGATGCCGTTCCACTCCCGGCTCAGAAGAACGAACACCTCGTTGAAATATTCACCGCACATTGTTACCACGGAAAGAGCAAATGGGTTCTAAAAAGGACTTTGTCGCATTCGAAAGGTCGGCAAAGGATTGGAGTCAACCAGGCAAAGGCTCACTCCCCGATACTCTGCCAGATACTGGCTGAACAAACCACGAAGCGGAGAAACGCTCCGGGACATCTTACTTCCCTCCGCTTTCCCCTCTTTGCGAGTTCCAGTGGTGAAATCCGTCCGAAATCTGGATCGAGGAGTTTTCGGCGAAGGAATGAGCATTCGGCGTCGGAAGTTCCACGTTTCGAGGTTTGATGAGAAAGTCAGCCTAGGAATCGGAATGGATATCTGCCGGGGACGTTTGACAGCCGCGAGTCCCAGAGGCAATCCGGTGAACATGAAATATCGTGTGGCTCGGGATTTATCTCGCGGTGAGAGGAACTCTTGGAGAGCCCGCTCTAAATTTAGACTATGTTTCGATAGCGAGAGAATATCTCCCAAGTTCAAGGAAGTTTCAATCCAGATCGACGCGATCATCAGAGATCTTGTTCTTCCTCAAGGAGGATTCATGATCCAGCTCTCAGTGAAACCGAGAAAAGCAAATCCGTATTCTTGGCTCCTTGGTTCCCTCATTCCAGGTTATCGCACGAGCGCAGCGTTGTTCTACCGTTATACGACCAGCTACTGACGTGGTCACGCAGCAAGACTAACCCGTTTATTAGATCTTGGCCCGGCTAAGTGGATGACCTTTCACGCGATAACTCCCGATAGATGAATGTGTGTGAACCCCGACGACCTTGAGGAAAGCTATCAATTGATAGGTTGCGCTGCTATATTCGCCAACCTGTGCGGGATGAATAGCGAGGAACCATCGACGACCCGTGTTGAACTCAAAACAAGTTACTTCTCGTGCCTCGTCATCGAAAGAATCGCTGAATTCGAAGTTCTGTATGACTGGTATTTTCCCGTTCAAAATCTCTTTCATTTTGTGTGTCGACAACACCGAATTCGATCGAACGCGAACGCCCCAATCGTCTGAGATATTGATCTCGGACTTCGACTCGGTCTGGGGATTCAGCGTCAAGGACATACTGCTTGACATGCATGCGAGGCAAAATCGTGAATGGCTCCGGGGCTTTCGGAACGATTTGAGCTCGAACCCTGTATTCAAACAAACGTGTAACGATGCCTCGATTATTTCAAACTGAAATATGTGGTTAATACTCTTCAAGGTCACCACGTGTTGACGGCTGAAACTATGGTCTGCAAGCGATAAGAGAAAGAATTCGTGTGCGCTCCAAATGTGCTCATATTCCGTTTCGGTCTGATCTGACGCTGGCCAGACCGAGACCGACGGTAGATTTTAAGGGCAGGGAGGGTCCTGCATGAGAATCGTTGCGTGTTTGGGGAGTGTGCGAGCGAGCGAGCGAGCGTGCCTGCTCGCGTGCGTGCCTCGAGCCATCTCTGCTCCGGACAGCTCAGGAATCAATTGTACTGCGGCGGCAGCGGCAGTTTTTTTTTCTCTCGTCTGCTCCCCTACCGTCGTTGTTCGCTGTTGATCCATGACAAATGTTTGTTGACGCTAGCCAATCGTTCTGTCGATGACTGCCTAGAGCTCGGTTTCCACAGTTCTGTGACGATACTGACCGAGTTGGTATTTTCGAATTGTATTCCACGAGCATTGGAATCGTCGACGGCAAGCTGTCCATCGCACACAGTACCTCGGTAGGGTAAGACCTTATCGTGCAGCCGGCGACATCGAGGAGTCGGTTTGCGTGTTCATGGAATCTCTTCGATATCAGACGTGTCGACACGTAGCGCCAGTTATGACCAGCCGCCGACAACGAAGCGCCGGTTTTTCCATTCCACCCTTGTTCGATCTTCCTTCCCATCGAGTCCCAGACACCGATGCCGAATCGTCTGAACACTTCTCCAAGCACTCAGATTTCGATCGCCGCCTTTTGTTTCTTCCAGGACCCGGAGTCCGGACCCGAGAAGGGTGTCTCCGGAACGGAGCATATCAAGGTCGTTGGGAGTACACTCGGTTGGCTTAAGATGAGCAACGAGGATGAAGAAGGGCAGCTCGGGGGCGCTAGAGGATGATTCGGCTTTGCCCCCACTCTAATCCGTGACCGACGTTCTAATGCGGTTGTCCAATTACGTAGTCATCAGTCCACGCGGTTTGTCTGCTGTCGCTTGGACGGCTATCTGCAATTATCTCTCAACATCAACACCACCGTTGCTGCCGCGGCTACCGCACATGCCTCTAGCAGCGAATCATCACCAAAAGCAGAGGCATCGATGGCCGATCTAGCAAGTGCTGCTCCCCGGTGCCATCTTGGCGAAGCGCAGAATGGTTGCCAGAAATCGTTGGGAAGGTTAGCTGGTTTCCATCATAAGTGACCGATCCTCGAGTTCATCATGAGCGTCAATCTTCCATTGTTCATCGGTTTGAGAACGACTGTCACCACCGTCATTATTCAACGCTAATCCGTCATCGGCAACGTTTGCGCAACAGTGTCGGTATTCCTCTCAGGCTGACAATCAAACGATTTCGGGAGCATCAACGACTCGGGAGCGGTTGTCCCCATTGACGAAGCTGCCGCTAATCCGACGGGGTGCTGTTGCTGTCACTGATGATGCGGCCGCTGTTTATTTGCCGACGAAATCGGCGACGACGGAAGGGTTGGGGAGCTCTTTAATCTGACGAATCGCTGTTTGAATTAGGTGCTCAGGTTGCGCGTTTCTTCTTTCACTTGATACGCCTGGCGGGAGAATCAGAACGAGGTCCAGGATGAATGAGTATCTTTGGCGAAAAGCAGACGCAAACGAGACGAACGGAGAGAATTAGGCTTTCTGTAGCAATCGGCATTCTAGCTTGCGGGAAAGAAGTCGATCGGCAGCAGCAGAAAACTTGAATTCGCGGGGGGAAACCTGAGCGCGCAAGAGGCACCATCCAGCACCGAGTGCAGCGCCAGCAAACGAACAGACGAGAGAGAGAAAGAACGCTCCGTCGGCCCTGCTGGTGCCGCGGCCGGCCGGCGCGGCGGCGGAGGGCGATCCATTATTCATCAAGAGGCGCTCGAATCAAAATGAAACTCAGCCAAAGACGTTGTATCTCTCCAAGTCTCTCCGTTCGCAGCTCTCCGTCGTCCGTAATTCAAATGTAAGTACGTTGTCGCTTCGAACGAATTCAGAGCACAAATAGCGCGCATTTCGAGATGACCGAGCGCTCGTTCCTCTATCTCATGCGAGGGGCGACTCCTACTGACCGTCGCAAAAATCTCGACTCAAATCGACGAGATGACCGCTCTCTCTTCAACGTGGGACGAGATCACACCCGATCCAGATTCATCTTCGATGGAACGAAGTTGAACGCAGGATTTCATTTCCGCAAAACGGAAACTCCGAATGAAGCGCCCGACTCCGACGTCGATAGGGGTCTCGACGTTGATGATGATCCTTCATAAACGCACGCTAGAGCGTTGGGAAACGCCGAACTCGACTCGGACGGGCAAAATTTCAGCCTCGGTTCCAAGCGTTTCGAGAAACAAAGACTCAGTGGGAAAGGAATAATTAAGAATAAAGCACTCTCATTCCTCTTCACAACCATACTTCAACGGAAAGCTTGGTGAGAGCGAAGGGAAAAGTGGGACTATGCAGAAACTAGAGGACGGAATACAGGAATCCCGCTTTTCCACGAAGGCCCGGCTTGTTCGTATTCTCGGTTCTGTCGAACGTCGTCTCTAAAGCAATTCTCCAACTCTCGAATTCCCTCTGCTCCCAGCGGAGCGACCTTCAAAATTAAGTTTCAAGCGCCCAGCCCTCGTCTCTGCATCCCCTCACTTGCGAAAGGGGCGCCGCCTATAATCAGAATGAGTGTCCACACACGATGTTCATAATTTAGTTCCATGATCCACGCGGCAAGGTACCTTTTGCATTGGAAACCGTTGGGTGTTCAAGGTGAAAACAAAGCGCGCTATCCCGTTGCGTGATCTCGAGCCTGAGAGTTTTCTCGTTGAGGAAAATCCAGAATCACGACAGAACAAACCTCGAGGGATGCCAAGCAAGGAACACGGCCGAGACATTGTGGTGTGACCACTTCCGATGAACTCTGGAAAGGATGCTACTCAATACCATGACCTGGAAATCTAGTGAGTTCGAACAATGATGATCAAACTCCAGCTTAATGGTTAAAAGTTCGAAGACGTGAAACATCTCAGGATCTCGATATCATGCAGAAAGAAACGCGCGGCATGGTCAGAGTTCATTTGGTGCACGATATCGACTGTTGGGGCTGCCAACGTCATTAGAACCTAGTAGCAGTTTAGCCCCCAGACAAAGTTCGACAAATGCGAGTAATTTATTTTAATGAACGGAAAGTTTGGTCTTCTGTGCATCGCACAAGAACGAACGCAGAGGAAGTGAAGAGAATGCGGAGCTTCTTCGCGATGCGGCGTAGGAGACAACACGTGGATGGTGTGCTGTAGATGCGCCGATAGCGTGACCACCGCTTCACGCCACCCTGAAAACAAGATGAAGTAAAAGCAAGGATCGCATCATCACGCTGTAACGATCACTTGCCGCCCGCTTAGCATCGGCTCGATGTATTCTACCTCAAGGATATCCCTGTTTTAGGAAGGCCTGAAATCTCCTCGCTGCGCTCGCCTTGGACTCCATCTATGTCGACAGGAGCTCGATGAATGTCAGGTGCAAGAGCTGAAATCGGAGGAGTGAATCGAGATCACAAAACTTCCCGGAGACTGGGCCGAGGATCCGGTCGCCTCCAGCATGGTACGGTGGAGTCCTCAAAATTCTTGTATCGGTCATTCTGCAGTCGACAAAGTTGAACTTTTCATTAGCGGAGTTCTTGCGCTCGAGCGGAAGATGGCGCGAGGCAGAAACGAAGATCCGTTTGGCTTTCTTCCTCTGAATAGCGTAGCGAAGGCCGGTTAGCGGGTAGGCCGCTTGCTTGGTTGACTGGCCGTCTAGCTGGTCGGTTGTCCTCTGTCCGTTCCTCCGTATAATCCTCCTTTTTGAGGGCTTAATCGGTTGAAATCGTTCTCCCAACCGTTCACCGACTCCTTCCGGCCGGATTGATAGAGCAGTTTGTCTTTGGAAAGACTTCAGTCGCCTCTCTTGAGCCCGTCTTCGCTTCTCTCTATCTTCGAACGAACGAAGGAGGGAATTCCGACTGCCTCCACGAGTTCCACTTCCACCCCCAAACCTCACGCTCCCGACCCGTCGACTAAGCCGAAGTTCAAAGAGGATCCGAGGAAACTTCGCCAGAGAACCTCGACTTCAAAAAAGAGAGTTGAGAACGTTCATCGCAAGATTATTAATGCTGGGTTTATGACAAAGCAAACGTTTCTGTTCCGTTTGTGCCACAAAACGGACTTATCGGCCATTTTCAGACTTGGGGCCATCATGGCCTCGTCCACGGTGCACCGGGAAGTCGAAGAGAGCGGCGATTTCGAAACAATTGAGAGTTCACTCCGAGGCGAACGACGATACCGAGGCAGGTAGCAAAGTTCACATTTTGAGGGGAAAGAATTCGCAGCAGTTTTTTTCCGCGCGACTTGCGACATTTAGACCACGTCGACACTTGGAAACGGGGATTTAGAAGGGACGGACGCTCGGAGCATCAAGTGCGTCCGTTTTCTGTCGATTTTCGCGTTCTTGTTGCGGTGAGAAAATCTGCTCACGTCGCGTAGACGTTGTTTTTCCAGCAGTTGACTTCAGAGCTCCTCTTTTTCGCCTTCTCGACTCTACGGGGTCATTTCTGGCTTGAACTTGGTCGAAATAATCCTCGTTGTTTTTGTCAACAGTCGGCTACTAACTCGCCGAAACGACGCTCTTCGGGAGACTGTTGCTTCTGCGAGCCGCGAGAAAGGGGGATGATGAGACGGTTCATCCCTGTTCAGTTTTCACCAAAAAAAAGTCTGCCGAGAGGTTAAAAATGAAAAGTGGCAAAAAGGAGCTCGGCTGAGGCTGAAAGTAGAACAAACGCGGAATTTCCCGGAAAGTAGGGAGGCTTTTATGAGGGCTTTAATTATCCTTATCGTCTCCACCGTTCGTTTCTGCTCCAGCGCGGAAGCAAATGCCACGCACTGGCCCTGATTGGATATTTTCATTGTTCGCAACGCCGGGATGATCAGAAGTGAGACGACAGAGTTGCGGAACGAAGCTTTTTCAATTCAATCCTCTAAACGTAGAGTTAGCGGAGGCCGTCAATGCATGCCTGCAACGAAGCCGAACTGCGAACTGAAACATGCTCCGTAGTGAGGGTCAGCTGTGTGATCGACCGATTCGAAGGGCGCCCAGGGACAACTGACGAACGAAGGACATCGTTGATCCGCGGAAACATTCGCTCCGCACTGCATGCAGGGCGGTGTATCGGCACGCCCTCATCGAAAACAATGCGTGACAACGATGTGCTTCCCTCGTCTAAAGCCTCCGCGTGTCCCCTCTGATCTCTTCTTCGACTCGTGCCACCTTCCCTCTCCTTCTATGGTAGTAAATGCTCTGCAGCTTTGCGAACGATCGTGGAAGGGCTGGAGTTTGAGTGACAGCGAGCACTTGTAGAGTTTGCTCGTAGCATAAATGGGACGATTTCGAACTTTCCGCAATATTTCGTCAGAAAACCCTCTTTTCTTCAATGTCAGGCTACGAGATTTCTCTCGGAATCCATTCGTGATCAAGATGTCTGCGAGGCTGAGCGCTACAGTTTGATGAACGAGAACAGGAAACTCTCATCACGGCTATCAACAACCGACTCAGGAAACGTCCGAAGGAAATGCGCGCGTTCGGATGCCGTGGCCGAGTCCCAATACTTTTTCTCGACTCGAGCAAAGAGTTTCGCGCTGCCGACCGACGTCTTTGCGCGCGCCACACTTGGCTCTTAATCCAGCGCAGGCCTCTTGCCAGATCATGCGACCATGGGCGGTGTCACTGTTGAATATATAACACTTCTTCATCCTCATAGTAATGATAGAGAGTTAATCATAATTAATTCCGCGTCTGCTTTTACCGTTCGCTCGGACGGACGCTCGACGATTATGCCATTGTGCGCCAGGTCGCGCACGCTCAAAGTTTTGGCACGAATCATAATCTACAGGGTTCCGATGCTTGTCAGAAGCAAACGTGAGAACTTTTACTCATCCCTGGCACGTGAAAATCTTCGCCGTCCGCCGACGGCATCCATGAGCAAGATGAAGTTTCGATCGAAGTCGGTCTCTCCTTTTTCTGAGCCAAATAATCTCACTTCGAGAATTCATCCGCTTCGGGATGATTGTGGACGCTGAGCTGGGTTCATCAAGTTCAGCTGCGAATTCCCGTCGCATTCCTTGCAGTTGAGGTTCTTGAGGGAATGCCGCCGAAACAGTCTCAAGATCTGACATTTTCCGGGTAACTCTTGCCCGCCTCGCCATAGATCGAAATGTATTTATATGTTAATGTCGTATCAGACGTCTTCCGTAGAACACTAGATTTATATGCAAGATTTATGCCCTCGGCTACGAGAGTTCCCCGTCTCCCCGCGTCTGCCATTTACGTCAACTTGCTCATGCTGTCCCCATTGTTCGCCCGGCGAGGTGCAAAAGTTTCCGATCCTCGACGAAGGTGACAGAGCTTAAGGTTCGTGCTTTGGAAAAAGAAATCATTCATCGGGGAACTTGATGAACGCCAGTCTCATCTCGCTAGGGCTTCAATGAACGTTTTGGACCTTACGTAGCTGCTGTGCGATGACGCGTAGTGCCCTGTGTGCCACTCGTTGTGATATCAGCGCACGTTGACCACTCGGAGACGCGTTCCCCGAGTCGATCGTTGAAGTCTCTTGAAGCATTTTGGAGGAACTTTGGAGCCCACTTATTTCACTTCAAATTGACGCCAGTGTCAGCCTCCCACGATCCCAAATGATGATTCTGGAATTTTCCGAGAGAAAGAGCCCTCAAATAGTAATACATCCCCATTGTAGGGGCTCAGATAGTTTTCTCTTTGCCATCATCAGCAAGTCTGTACTTCTGTCCGCGAGCTATGTGAATTAAAGCCTGATCGGGAGAGGAATTCATTGAACTGAAGATTCAAGCCTAGCCTGTCGTTCCGAGGAGAAGCAGCCAATCAATATTTGCAGATCGGGGCATCGAGGACGACGACGACGTCCATGTCCTTGAGATTCATCAGGGAAGTGGCGGTGGTCGCTGTCGTCCTCATCGTGCCAGTTGCAACATAAGAGAATAAGCGGCTTACGCCGAGCATCGATTCTCTATATTGGGAGTGAGCAGACGAGCAATGCTGTGTTCAGCACTCACTGAGTTCGACGACGCGACGTCACTGACTTCGACAAGTTCACGTCGCTGAGATTATCAATAATTTACTTGCTCGATTTTTTCCCCTCCTGTCTGTCGCATCTAGCCGTTATCTGGGATGAATAAAAGGCGTGCATCGCGACGCCGACGTTAGGACTCCTTGGAGAATCTCAGAGAGAATCGAGCGACGTCTAATAGGTGCGAGCGGGGAGATCAGACCGACGTGCTACAAGGAAATGCACTTTGGCCGAGATCAAGCGCCTTTTATTAGTGACGATTAAAATGCCTTCCGCCGTGTAAGTCGTTGCTCCTCCTTCGTCGACCGTCTGCGAAGAACTGCCACGGTAACCAGGAGAACAAACCCTGCTCCTGAGACCGTGGCAACTCATGGCCTACTCCTGCTGCCATTACAGTGTCCGCCATCGTAACAGATTAGGATTAGGAACAACTCCCCAATGCTAGCCATCATCACCGATCGCTGCTTTCGATGCCGATCGATGAACTTCAAACTGACGTGTCAAGAGTCCCTCATGATGTCGTCGATTCCCTCCGATAACAAAAGAAATGACGAAGATAGGGTTAATTATGACGACGGAATCGGGCCCATGAACAACGTTCGGTGAAACTGCAAAAATCGCAGGAATGCTCAAAGTGCTGTTGATGATGATCAGAATGATCGAGGGCTGCTGTTTCTCCTCTCTTTTCGCCTTTTCCTCGCTGTTTCGTTCCGTTTGCTGGCTTTAAAAACCACCAAGAGCCTCAAGGGAACGACAAGCGACGAACTAATTTGAAATTTAAATTTGGGAGAGACCAAAGGCGAACCGAACTGAGTGAAGCAAAGCCAAGGGAGGAAGAGGCAGGACCGAGCAATTGGAACCGAAGGAGGAGGCGGAGGACGAAGAGACTTGGAAACAAGGGACTTCTTCGAGATAGGGGTTTCATCGCCGGCATCGACCGACACCATCTCTCAACGTCCATTAGAGAGGAACGCAAAAACACAAGGCTGCAGAAGATTTCTTACTCCGGTTTTGCCTTCTTGGCCCCGCCCGGCCTGTGTTCCTGCCGCGCTTTCACCCCAACAGCAACTGTTCAGTCCTCAGCCTGGCAGTTTGATGCGATGGACGGATGGATTGATGGAAGCCAATGGACGACTCGCTCGTCCCCATACTCGTCGTCCTGAGTACGTCCATCCATCCATTCGTTCGTTGGTCTGTCCATCAATCCATCCGGGATGTATCCATCTGTGATTTTCCCGATGTCCGTCCTTGTGTCCGCCGGGTCTGATCGCCTGTATATCGGTCGCTGGATCGCTTGTCTATATCCTCAATCATCCGCGGCTTGGAGGCGGACTTCGCAGCCGCGGGCCAGTTTCAGTCAATATAAAAACCTCTCCTCGAATCATTCTGAACGACAACAACTGCCAAAGATAGCCATACAGAGGAGTTGGAGGCGGCCCAACGTCCTTCCAAACTGAATTTTCTGAGCCGCGCACCGAGTCGGCGGCACAACCCGTCCGCATTCTCGCCCACATTATATCGAAATTTCCAACATTCGGCCGAAATGGCGGGAATTTGAAAAAATTTCCCCCATGCAGAGCCTCGAGTCAAAACAATCAGAGCCTGGAAACAGCCGATTCTCACCCTGGAGGAACAGGGACAGAACTGTGATCGCGTGCGGACACTGTTCGCTTTGTCTCGATGGATTGTTCGAAGGAATCATCGCAAGTTTCTCGCTGAGAATCTTCGAGAGTGTCCCCAGGTAACGGATACGATGCGCCATTGTAGCCTGTGTGTGGTCCTGCTGCTCTTGCTTCCTCCTTCTCGCAGAGACTGAGACGGGGACAATCATTTTTCACTTGTTCTCCTGGCAAACGTTCTTTCTTTTGTTCGTTCGTTCGTTCTCTCGTTTTTTTTTCACTCACTCGTTTGCCGCTTCCCTCGCAACAGTTGCTTTTGATTGACCTACCCTCAGAACGCAACAAGCTCTGCCAGCGCCAAACGTCTTCGTTGCTTTGTTTGTTTCGTTTTCTCTTTTCTTTCTTTTCTGTCCTTCCCCGTTGAGCTCACCCGCTAGCTTCGTCCGCCCGCCTGCCTGCCTGCCTGCTCGGTCGCTTGCTTGTTGCATTATGAACAAGTTTAGCCTCTCTCGTCGGAGGCAGGCAGGCAGCCGACCAGCCGCAATCTCATCTCTACGATTCTACTTCAAGTTAGAACGCATCGTCGCAGTCGCTCGACGGGAAAACTGCGGTTTTTCCGAGCGGGGGGAGCTCTGTGAAAATTCTATTCCGACACACACACACACACTTACTCCCTGAGGCGTTGTAACACAACTGAGTGCCTCCCGCTTCTCCCCCTTATCTGAGCCTTAAACGTCTATTTCGTGCGAACAGTTCACCACAATATTCAGACAGCGCTGATATGAGGGCAGAAGAAGATGGTTTTTTTTGAGAACTTGTTTCTGATAACAGGTCGTCTCCTACTGCGGAAGATGCGTTCCCATCCATCAATCGTGCACGAGCAATCATGTCTTCTAATCATGTTGTGAGGTCGATGACAGGAGTCGACAGGCTTGGGTCGTATTCCGAATAATAGGATCATTGCATGAATATGATGCTTTTTCCCCGGATCGAATGGAATAAAACAGGAGAATGCGAGCTCAACACCTGCGGTGACGATATGAACTTGAGCTTCTTCCGCCTCGCGGTCAATGTGTCGGGATTCCCATCGATCTCCCACACGAAAGAAGCGGGAGTAGGATGTTTCCTCGCTGAATCATGAGGAAGATCAGGAAACAGTTTAAAAATGGAGAACAACTGGACCGAAATCTGGAGAAACCTAGAACGGGAGATGGCGGACGACAATGCTCCCTGATCTCCTCTTTGATTCTCCAGAAGTAAAACTAGCATATCGGACTGAAACTTGGGAGGGAATGCGAGAACATCGCCGCAATCAATTTGGTTTTGCATAAAGCCACCCTTGTCGAGTCAGTTCACTCCGGAAGTTCTTCGAAACATTCATGGCTTTGGAATCTACGGAACGGCTTATTGTACCGGACCTTGGGAGTTCAAGCATTATCCATCAATCGCCATCCATCAATCATATGAGTAGATCCATCGCTGATTTCACTCAATACTTGAACTTTCAAGGGTTCGCTATGACGGAGCGCAACGTCATCGTTTAACTTGGACGCAACTGATTCCATCCTCAATATACGTTCGTTCATCGGTGATTTTCTGATTTCTGAGCTGGGCTTGCAGTGTGGAAGTTGGTCTTTCTCTGAGAAGAAAATGAAACCAAAATATTCTTCCTGGAACGGAATGACTTTGAAACTGAAGTTTGTGGCTTATGCTTCCCATCGAAGTCCTGCAATGTATGGGAGAACGCATGTTCCTATAGTCGTGTGCAGAATGAGCCGAATGAACTTGTTTTTGGTGGATGCTTCCGCTGCATTGTCCGCGCCAGCGTTAAGTGCATAATTTATCGGAGTGTTTTCTCAAGACACACATTCATCTCCCACACAGCCACCCGCTCTCATGGATGCACAGGGATAGAGAGTGACTCAAACTCAGAGTACCGAACGAGTGAGTCCGGGACAAAACTCCGGTAGTTCCTCTTCTTCCGCCAAAACCCCAACCCTATGGGAGCGGCCACACTGCCGGCAGTCAAGCACCAACAGCAGCAGACGCAGCTACGGTCGCAGCCGCAGCAGTCAAAAGATGCGTGAGGACGACGACGGAAAGAGTTGTTGCAAAAATAAGGGAAGCTCATTTGCATGTTCGGCAATCAAGCCCAGTTCTCCTTTTCCCCTCTCATGCCATCCGCTCGTCTCAGCGGCTCCCCTTTTCCGGCTTCCCGTTTTTACCCGGCTTGAGCTGCAGCAAGTGGTAGCGGTTGTGGATTGTGGATTCGTCTCGTCGTCGTTGTTGTTGCCGCCCGCCTCTTGCCTGGCACGCGTTCGCTTGCCACCCAGCCGCTTTCCTTCATGCGTGCTTGGCGGGCTGGTCTCCGTCGGAAGATTTTCTGTTTCCCCGCCTCCAAGTGCAAGACTCGCATGCCGGCATTCCGGGCGGCCGGCCAGCCAACCCAGTCATTCCCTTTCGTTGTCGCTCGCTTCCGCGCGGCGTCTGCGGAAGCGCATTGTGTTCACGTCGTAATCAGCAGCTTCAACATCCGACGAGCAGAAGCGACGGGCATATCCGACAAAAGGAAGGGTTACACTAAAAACAAAAAAGATACAAATTAAATTCTATCCAGCAACGCTCCATGACAGCAAGACGGCCGAGCGTCCGGTCCTACGGAACCGTGGAGGACGAACCCGATGACTGTGGAAGCGTCCCTCGTCAACAAGTGTCGACGCGAACGAATTCAAAGGCAAAGCTCACATCGCGAGTTTAAGGCAATGTGTACAGTAACGAGGCGGATCCGAGAAGTCAGATCTCATCTCTGTCTCGAACAACACTCGTTCAGGCCGAAATCGCCCTCCAAACCAATCGGATGCAGCTTCGATCCTATCGCCTTTCGATCAATAAATCGCTGTGACGATTTCAGAATCGGTTAAGCCCAAGGTCCTGAGCTCGCCGATGTTGGAATCTAGACTTGTTCTCTTGCTCGACGAATACGCGACTTGGGTTCTCTGTGGAATAAGACGAGAGGCTTCAAAACTCCGTGAATGAAACTGGAACTGGCATCCTCTTCAATGGGAGACGGCTAGCTAGGTCGCGAGGTAGGCTGGTTCACTGTTGGATGTGAGGCCCGTAATCCGGTCATATCAACGTGCTATGGTGCGGTATCGCCCCGCGCGTTTCTTTCATATCAGTCTCTCGCTTGGACGAACTCGTCCCGTCCTTCGTAAGCGCTCTAGCACTCCCGCAGACGCACACAGAAAGCCAAATTGCACCTCGGCTAGATCGAGCCTCCGTGATTCCCCTTTTTCTACATCCGATTCCATAGTGAACGACGACGACGACGACGAGATGGAGACGGAGAAGAGAAGTTTGGCAGTGAGGAGGGAACAGGCCCTTGGCGCAGGATCCGGAGGGATGCGGCTGAGCGGGGGTAGGCAGGAAGGTACTGATGGCGGCACCGGCGACGGCAACTCGCCGAGAGAACTCAAAGGCCTTCGGAGGAAAGGGGTTCCTTTGAAGGGGGACCTCGAGGGTTGAGGATATAAAATTCCGAATGCGCTCGATTAGATTCAACTTGAAATGCCGGCAATCTCGCGTTCGCGACCAAGAAGACATTTGCTCACGAATTTGAACGCTTTCCCGCACTTATGATGTCGTAATTTCACTCTGTGGAGCTCACCTCGATCTTTTCTCGTTTTCTGTCAATACTCGAAGTGCGACCCTCGATAACGATGTTCGCTCGAGTTAAATTCAGCGACGCTTTCTGACATTTCAGGACTTTCTCACCTCGTCGAATAGCTCCACGGCAGTGCTTCGAGATTTCTGAGGGAGCCGACCTTGAAGCGAGAACGATGAAGAGAAGCTTGCGTCAGATTTTACCGAACGCGTAGGACGCGTATGAGCACGTAAAATCTCGGGTAAACATAGGACCTCGAAATTGAAGGATTGGGCAGGCATACTCGAGTTCCGTGACGGCTCAAGGGCTGATGGCTTCTTCCGACAACGGTACGTGCTCGTGTCGCCTTTGCCGTTGTAGCCGATGCAGCAGTCAGCCTGCGTAAAGTCAAGTCGAGCCGAACCGAGCCGGGCCGAGTCAAGGTTGCGAAGAGTTTTGAGTAGACGTTACGCTCTTGTGCGCTTTCTGAAACATTCGGAACAGTTCGGCCAAGTTCGTCTTTTGATGCCACGAACGTATAGAGCAGATGGAAGGAGTTTTCCATCCGCCGTACGAGTCGTCCTGCAACCTCACTCGCTGCTTCCCGGCCAAGATAGTTCGTCCGGGAGTGCGTAATGCCAACGACACAGACGAACGGCGTTTCACGCGAGGGAAACAGCAGAGGAGAAATCTCCAAGTCCACCTCGGACGCTGACGTTTTCTCCGCATACTTTCCCGACGGTGAAACATTCCTTCCGTCTCTGGGGTGTGTCTCTCCAGCTGACCGTTCAAACCTCGTCGAGTCGTGTTAGCATCCGGGCTGTGTTAGACTCAGGAAATCCGAACGAAATAGGAAAACTCTTGTGGTTTAGCGGAAAATCGCGGATGTGAACAACATTCCTGCAAGTCTAGTCGTTCCCCCGATTTTAGGCCTAAACAGAAAGGTGCATTCGGCGAAAGGATCTTGACAAGAAGATTTATGTTGTGTTGCGTCGCTCGGGAATTCTCGGTTGGTGGTAAAAATGTATGAAGCGTCAGATATGTTCCTCCGCAGGCTCGCTCGCTTAGTCGCCCGCCCGCCCGCTCGCCTGCGAGCCCGCTCGAATACTTGAATACTAAGAGAGTGAAGATGTCTTGAACGTGGGCAAAAACTGGTCAAGGTCGAACAAGCACGCGACGAGTTTCCAAAGTCCATTCTACGCCGAAGCCCAACTCTGATTCAATTAAGGCGATCTTAGATAAAAGTAGCCGAAGATCTCTCGGAGTGGAGGACCTTACTTTTTTGAGGGGCTCGTCTGTTTTATCACTCCTCTTATTTCATGCCTAAAATCGAAAGGTAGAGCTGTTTTCGCTCTTCATATCCTTAGAAAGCTTCTCATACTCCATGTTGCATCAGTAAAGTGTCCGAGTTCAGCCATTGATCTCGAGTTCTCAACACTCTGGTTGCCTGAAAATGGCTCATCGCTTGCGTAGTCCTGGAATATGTCTTGCATAGCTTGTTTTGATATCGAAACGGTCGGAACATGTTGTTTCGGATAGCTCAGCGGAGTGATGCATTTCCTCGAGTTTGGTCTCTAGGATTCATCTCTCAGATGGAGCGAGATTCTAGTATTTGTTGGAAGGTATGCAAGACGACCGATTTCCAGTGCCCGAGAACAGCAAAGATATCCTATTACGAGACGGCGAACACATTAGCGTAATGTGCTTATGTAACAAGACACACGTGGAGCTGCGAGCAATTTTCGTCGACAAGACGACATTGAACGTTATGCAGGACATTGTGGAGCGATATTTCCTGCTCTGTAATGATGCCGTGCTCTCTGCACAATAGCGTTGCTGTATATTCTCGTTTATTCGCTACTTATTTCGGTGCCCAATCAGATGCTTACAGTCACTTCTCGACTTAGTAAACACACGATTTTGTGAGCATCGCGATTCAGTAACCGTTTCATGATGCTTGTGCCGAACTTTATGAGTGCGCAATGGATAGGTCCCTCGATTCAGTAACATTCTATACATTAAACATCACGATTTGGTAAACAGATCACCCTTATTTTTCCCCTTAGCTTGCTATGCTGGAGTATTTCGATACAATAAACAGTTGAAATGCCCCAACCATGTGAGAGAATGTACGTGCATCACGAGCACGAAGACTTATCCTCTGATGTTACTTTACATGATTATGAAATCCTTATCTCAAGTAGCCATCTCATTTGCCAGTCTTCAGAGCTTTGGAACTCTCGAAGCGCTATTCTCCGTTCGGAGATGTTGCTTTGACTCGGATATCGTGTCAATGTTCGAAGAAAATGGTCAGGGGGGCACCTTTCGATTCAGCCAACTATATATTTACTAAATCGGGAAGTGTCTGTATTTCAAAGAACGCTTCGAGGTTCAAACGAGGTTTTTGCGAAATTTTGACCTCAGCTGCTGAATTTTTTCTAATATCACCCGACTTTGTCTTAGACTGCCATCGAACTGATTGAAAACGAAAACGGCCAGCAACTACACTCGTGGGTCGGAGCCAACCAGATGACTGTGTCTATTCTTTATTCGAGCGGCTTGTGACCTGTGCATGCATGGTTGTGCTGGTCGGCTCCGACATTTCGCCGTCTGTCCTTCCGGTAAGTTCTCGCGTCTGCCAAAGACCACTCCTGGTTTGCATCATCGAAGAGAATGCAGCGCAACGAAGTACGTCCTACTTCTCAGTGTGATTGAATCGCTTTTGGGCGCTCAGATTGTTCGAAAACGTTCATGTTCGATTATGCGCGGATCTCAGGGTTGTGAACGTGATATTGATTGGAGGCAGTATATCTGAGCAATGACCTTGTTTGAATGCCAGACTTTCGTTGCCCGGACGGTCGTTGAACCGTCTGCTCGTCCCGAGTTCGAACAACACGTGCAAATTCCTCATTAGTATATCTGTATTGGAGCCATCGTACGCGGAGTGAGCCTGCAAACGAAGCAGCGGAGCCGACTTGTAGAGTCAAACTTTTGACGGGAAACAGATCCGCCTTTTAGCAAGAGAGGTAAGGATCGCAGCTTCTGGCGTTGCCTTTTCCTTGATCGCTGTTGTCGTATCAGCCGTTGTTGTTGCCGTCGCAATGAGTTTTTCAGATAGACGACGGCTTAGCAGTCAAGCATTTTGCCGTTTCGGATGAACAGAGACAAGCAAACACTAACGAGAGGATTACGAGCCCGCTCGGTGCCGAAACACACGAAACTGAAGTGAAGACCCATGAAGGCGACAGCAGTTGACAAAGCTGAGCGCATTGAAACCAACGAATAGAGAGAAGTCGTAAGGCTAAACAGAGTCGACGCTGTAGCAGAACAAATGATGACTTGTTTCGCTAAGGACAATTACGAAGCTCCGACATCAAAAGAGGGACAACTGGTTCACGATCAGGTACGGCAGCTGTTCTACCTTTGAAACTCACGACTCCCGGATCATCTCATTGTCAGCTCTCTTGTTGTAGTAGCCCTGTCGACACCGGAATCATTCTTTCGAGAAAGCTTCATTCCACAAAAGCGATCTGACCATTCGTATTCTGGTTGGTTGTTGGTTTCATATCTCGGAATCTTCGCTCCCCTGCACTGCTCGCTTACGTACACAGCGTGCCGTCTGAGGAACCAGAGCAGCTCTGCGGTGAGGTTCGCGTCGTCAGCAGCCACTTCGGTTGTCAGTGTTTGCGATCATCATGTGGCTGACCGTGGAGTGCGTCGGCTGGCTCGTTGACAGACTGTGGTGGATCGGTCACCAGGTTGGATGGTCGCCTGGCAGTTCGGTCGTCAGCCTCGTCTTTTCGGTTGCTGTCCCCTGATTGCCATCGCACACATTTATCTCTCTGCCAAATTGGCCACCCCAATAAGGACCTTCTCACACAGCTTTGGTGGCTGGCATTGCACAGGCAAGAGAACGAGCAAAGTAGCACACACTTAACCACCGATGTGATTTCTCACCTGTCATAGCCCTCCGCTCGGCTCCTTGTTCAGCATCTCGCATCAGGGCACTGCAACTCATCCCGACCAACGAATCAGCTGACCTCAGACCCCGGCTGCGTAATTCTATTTTTCGTCCTCTTTGATGGCGTGCGTCGCCAGGATAAGAAAAGCGAGAGAAGGGAACTCGCAATCATCAGAGATCTCTTTCCGGAGAGCTGGAAGTAAGGAGACCGTGCCTCCGTTGGTCCTTCGGTTGTGAACTCTGGTAAACCAGACCGTGATGGAAACCGCAGACCTCAACGATCGGGACGAAGTCGACGACAACAGTGGCGGTGGTTGTGGTGGCCAGCACCTTTACGAGCGATGGAGCGAGCGGACAGGCGGGGGGACCGACGGCCACGCAGGCGACCAAGCGGGCAGACGAACGGGGCGAGTGAGCGAGAATCAACTATAGCCAGGCCACATCTCCACTTTAGGCTTCGGTATAGAGGCCATTTTTCTTAATAAAACTTCTTCGTACAGTTGCTGCGGCGCCTTCTTTCCGTCGTGCGCCGCCTCCTGTTCGCAACTCTGAGGCCGGCACGAGATGGGCGCGTCATCAATTCTCTACAGAGTTCCTTCCTTTCCACACAAACCTGCACAAACGCCTTTCCCCGTTCTCTCTGCCCTTCGTCGCTTCCTCCTCTCACTCACTCAGTCTTAGCCCCGTTGTCTAACGCCGGGGTTTCCGCTTCTTCTCAGAATGCCTATCTCTCTCGATGCCCTGAAGTTGAATGGAACTTGTTGCGGTCGTCAACGCCGTCCTATGTTCTCATTTCGTTTTACGAAGTTTCGCACGGACTGGCACTAGCAGAACTCATCGATATCTACATTACACCCGACGCTATAGCTGTTGTTCGCACCCGGGCTTCCGTAACTCCGTATCAACAAGCTCTGTGATTGAGATCTGAGTTCGGTCTTTGCCGACATCGAGGCATGCCTAGGTTGGCTTCGTGCGCGTTACCTCCTACCTGTCAGACGATCGATGGCAGCCAAATGCGTTCTTAGCATGGAATCACTGTGCTCCACTTTCTGATTGTACTCCAGGAGAATCGAGGGATCGAAGAACGACGTTTTAGATCTTGCGAACACGAAATTCACGGAAAAATCCAGAGCTCAACTCCGGTAGTGATTGGGCATTATTCATGCAACCATTCATCAATCCATCCATATATCCATGGGTTGAAAGAAAAATCTCATTCCATCGCGGGTTCGGAACGCGCTTTCTGCGGGAACTCCGGAGCTGTACGACTTTCGACATGACCCGTGTTCGTTCCCGACCCATGATCGTCCTGTGCGACAAGTTCTTATATGTCGTGAATTGAGTTGACGTTCCTAATTTTTAGGGATTCGTGGGTAATCGACGACCACTGCGTGGGATGATGAAGTCTCTGAAACACGAGTCTCCATGTTGCTCAACACCCACCACAGCGAAGCCTTTGGAAGTGCAGGGGGCGGCGGAACCAGCGTTGATGTTGGTGGTGGTTTGTAGTAGATGTGAAGATTCGTTGAGTTTGCTGAGAGGCTAAACTCTCCATTAGGCAGACTGAGGCGGAATCAAAAAGTGCGTTAGTCTTCGATTATTAACCTCTTGCACTCTCCGGGCCGTGAAGAAACAATCTTTCGCCTGTGTTGCCTTGCTTTCTGCTGCTTGCCTCGGTGGCGCTCGGCTGCTCCAGTCGGTGGCCGAGGGTTGCTGCCAGCGCTATATAATATAAACGAACGAAGCCTGACGCTTCTAGCTGCTGATGAAGGTTGAGCTCCATTAGACGACGCCTCCTATTTGCTCCATGGAACGAAGGCGAGGAGCCGACTCTACTCGGTCGAACGCTCTGCTAAAGTCTAAGAATTTCCAGGACCCACTCAACTACTACTCCATTCTCTCGCTCTCCGCCTTCGATCCCAACTGGAAATCACTGCAGAGTGAAGAAAGAGAGAAGACAAGAAAAAAGACGAGATCAGCCGCGATCGCCGCCTTTCGAAGATCGCGCCGACCGAGTCCAACTGGCCTAGTCGATATTTTTCGATCCTCGAAATGAGACTCTGATCACGAGCTTGAGACCCGAATGCTAAACTGCGTAATCCCGGATCAACGAGCGACCCGGTCGGTTAGTTCATCTGCTTAATTTGAATCGATTACGCGCTTACGGAAATCAAACCGCCCCAAGCTTTCGAGGAACTCAGTGGAAATCGAGGAGTTTCTGCACACGCTCGGTTGTACACCGAGAGTGCCTACTATATGGTGTTTGGCGCTGTTGTGGTGGTGTTGGTTGGGCTTCTTCAAAGTTGGACCTCGCTCCACCTCGGGAACTCATCACACAGGGTCGTCTAGTGCACCTGCGGTCGCCTCGTCCTTTCCCGAAGATGGTTATTGGATAACAATACGGCCGCGTATCCAATCCAGGCTTGGATGCAACTTTCCTTACGGCTCAATATCCGTCTCACCACCCGAGGGAACTTTTAATAAGGCTCTCTTCGGCGCATCCAAGGAGAACGGATGGAACAATCCGCAAACGAGGCCTCAAGGTGACTTTTGACGTGGCGTACTCTCACCAACTTTCCTCTGCTTCATCTCTTCTCCTCCACGTCTTGTGTTTTGAGCGAACCACCAGTTCTCGGCTCGACCAGACTTGATTGCACATCCACCGAAACTCTACGACCGCCCGCCCGCCCTCCGCCAGTGAGTCTTCGTCGTAGACGTCCAACTCCAGTGGGCCCATGAAGTATCGACGTTTACTCAGATGGCTCTGATTGGATGAGTACACAATCCATTTGCTTTCTAAAGTCAATATCGAACTTGAGGTTCTAGTTCCGGAAAGAAGAGAGAGATTCCAGGAGGAGATTCGCGACTTGTTTCGCTTACTTTAACTCTTCCGCTCTCTTCCCTCTGAAGTCGGTGTGCCGTCGATGGTTCCGCTCCTTCCTTGGCTCACTCATTTAGACGTTTGCCGCCACCGCCACAATTGAAAGCGAATGCCTCAAGCCGGTTTTCAAAGTAACAGAAAGAAACAAGACTTCAATCGCAAATCGATATCCTCAGCAGCAGCAGCAGCACAAAGCGAGGCAGGAAGGCTAGCTGGGAGACTGATCGGTCGACGGGCTCTCCGAGGCCTCAGTTGCGTCTGTTGCTTCTCGCGCCTGAGGTTTGTAATTTCAGTTCAGCACTCACAGCTGCTGGTTCAGCTCGAATCAGTCAGTTCAAGTGCAATTGGAACTTTTCCGCGGAACGATTATTCCGTGCGCTGCTCAGGCACGGAGAATATCGGCACGGAGTCAACGTCCACGGTTTCCATGCCGGTCCCACCTATGGAGATTTTCAACAAAATATTCACTTTCGATTGTGGGAGAGGAGAATCCCCACGGGAAATGTGACTTTGAGGAGCGACAATGTGCGATCGAAGTCAATTCAAAAGCTTTCTCAAGCTGAAATGGCATCGGTCCCCCTGCGGAAGGATTTCTATAGAAACTGTTGTCGAGCCGAAACATCAATAGAGATTTTGTCGTTGAAGTAGCCGTCAAAGGAGTTTAGTGAGTCTCCCAGGTCGTCCCCTAAGGCGAGATTTGTCCCCAAAGGATATAAGATCCTGGTCGGTTGTCCTTTGTGGTGTTTGTGGGCTTAGGGTCACTTAGCTGATCATGTCCCCGAGCACTCGAGCGATGAACGGGAAGGCCAAAACGTTCGACACTAATTAAGCTGCTCTACGAGTGTGTCAAAAGAGTGCGTTGGATCTGTGGTGCTTCGATCCCAACTGCTCGCCTGCCGGCGACCCGCAAACCCGTCCGCCTGCCCGCGTGCTCGCCGCCCTGCCCTCTTCCGTTCGACCCCGACTCGCTATTCCGAGTTCCTGGCTGCCAATGACGAAGACGTCACTCAGACATCGATCAGGCGATCAATCGTTCGATTCTTTTCTTTACGGCGTGGCAACAACGACAACGTCGCTGCGGGACCGCCTACTTTCAGCCTTCCTCTGAACAAAAAAAAGTGGATTTGGAAGCTGAAAGCTTTTCCCCAATCGTTCCATTCAAGCGGGCTATGTTTTTTTTTGCCCCCAAACGGCAACTCCATACTTGCTCCGGAATGAATGGATGAGTGGTCGAGTGATGGAATGAATGTCTGAGCGGCACGTCCCTCTGCCGACCACCATGTACCCTTGACCGGGAGAAACCCCTCGCAATCCTCGTTCATCGTCGGCCGCATCACCCTTCATGCTCGGGGTATCTCCTTTTGATTTTTTGCCTCATAGTCAGGCGTTCCTCTTCATAAATAATAACGGGTATAATGCCGAAGTTTATTCAGAAGCGACCGATCCTCCTGTAGAGAGGAGACGGACGGTTCCTGTAGAGCCCTGTCGAAGTTTAACACACCGAGTGGGCGAATGAATGGGAGCTAGGAACACGGCCGAATTAGAACTGGGGTCCGAGGCGGATGTCGAGCAAGGCTTTCCGCCGAATAGACTCGTCTGATGTATCACTCTTCGTTCTCTCGGTCGTATCTTCCAGCGTCGTCCACTGGCTCCGTCCCAGCATCACGACAAGCTCATTCTCCAAGAAGTTTTTAGAACGAAGGAAGCAGCGAAAAAGAAGAAAAGAGAGAAATAAGAAGCTAGCGGATGATGTTGCTCAATAGAATAGCTTGGAATCTGATCAAGCAAGAGGCTCACATACACGTGAGCTTCGCAATAGCGGGAAGCACCGCTGACGCGGCTGCTGCCGCCGCTGCCGTCGCTCCAGCAACAACCGCCGACGGAGGCAGACAAACCATCTTTGACGTTCTTCCCTTCGGAGGATATTGAGAGATCTACGCGAACCTTTTTCTTTCCTGCCAAACCGCTTTCATTCCTGGCTGCCGCCCTCCAGCTGGCTGGCTGGCTGAGTGACTAGTTCACCGGTGTTGCTATTGGATGTGAAAACTGAGCGGCGGCGCCAGCGTCATCGTCGGTTCAATATGAAAGTTTCCCTGACTGAGTCCTTCTATCCACGAGGCCAACATCCTCACCACCTCTCCGGCCTCTGCCCCGTCTGTATCCGCTAGCTGCATTCTCCCCAATATTGTCTTCGCGCTTCGGGCGCGATCTCACAGCGAGCTAAAGGAATCGTCAGTGGTGGAGTGAGTGGAGATCAGGTCAAACGGAGATCGAAAGCTAAACAAAAAGGGACGCGTCGGAGGTGCCGACACGAAGCGTCGAACTTTTGTAGGAGCAAGCGACGACAATTAACTCAGCCATTCAACCCGGTGAACAGAAGTTTTGCAAAACCTTTTTCCGAACAAACCATTGTACGTTCGTACGAGGGAGCTTGAAAACAACACAAGCTGTTCGCTTTCGACTTTGTGCAGAAAACACTTTCAGTTCGCGCAGGAACCTGAAGAATCTATTCAGTGCTCACCAACCATGGAATAGATCCAAGAATGTGAATCTATGGATTATTCGTTCGTGTTCGGAAATGGACACCTGTGCGCTAACATCGTCAACATAGCAGTGGTTCGAGATTCCTTTTGAATAATAGGACTCGCTATTCGCATCGAGCGTCACCGTATCCGTGGTGGCATGTCGTCCTTCCCATCACCGTTTCAATCACCATCAACGAAGGCATGACATCTTACAGCTAGAAAGAAAGGACCGGCGGTGGTGTGACGTAGTGCGCGACGGTCGACATACAACGTGAGCCACCTGAAACATCGTCATGTGGTGGAATCACATGACGATCATCACCATGTCGTCTTTTTGTTTGACTTACATCGTCTCATCCACAGAGAACGACCAGGCGGACGTGATGAGGAACTCCGGCAGAGTTTTGCACGTGGAGGGGAGACTAGCACGGCACTGTACCAGCTGACCGAACGTTCACTCATTCCTTCGAAGCAGAGGAATGCGAGATTCTTCGTTATCAGCACAAGATCCATTCGTTTCTATCAAACCCCTGTCTGATATGCCGATAGCGCTCTCCATAGCTCTTGTTTTCGTTACCGCTGACACAACTGGTGTCATGATGGCTTTGGGGCATTTATTGGATTTTTCGGCCAGCGAACCGGCGAGCGAGCGAGCAGGCGGGCGAACGAACGGGATTCCGGTGCTCTCTGGCGTTCGCGCGATTTGAACTCCTGTATCTCTTTTCCGATACGACATTGCGGCAGTCGTCGCCCGGCTACTTTGTGTATCGCGGTACTCCCCTTTCTTCTTTCCTTTTTGTCGTCTTCTTCACCCTGCGGTAGTGCCGCGGCTCGTTGTGTCTCAGAGTCGTCGTCGTCGTCGCCGTCCGCCGCCGCCACCAGTACTACTAGTGCTGCTGCTGTAGCTCGGTACAACTATGGAAGCGCGCGCGAGCGAGCGCGGCAAGACTCGGCGAAGAGATATCTATTACCATTATTAAGGGCAAGACAAATGAAGATTACTCCGCCGTGATAACACAATATATCCCTAATAAGCACTATTTATATTCGTTACGAATGTAATCTAAGCATCAGCGGCGGGTGCAACGACGAGGGGAACTTATTACAGAAGAGCTGAGAAAACGCCGCCGAGGATTTCTTATGCCTGATTTTCGTTCCTGTTCTCACAGGAAACGACCAACCACGAAGTTTAAATAATGTTGAGTACTCCGTTACAAGGTTCACCAGAGGTTGATGGGAGCGGAGCGTGCAGCTAAGGTTACCCGATTCTCTCCAGAGTCGGAGCGATCCGAGGGCTGTAGAGAAAGGAGAGGACGCCAGTGCTCGACGCTTCCCCAAAACTTTCTTAGCCAATAATCCGAAACAGATCATCTACCCGGGTATTGACTTTGTATTGGCGAATAACTAAAACAACAACAACGTGTTCGAACGTTGCAACAACAAACTATTTTATCTGCTATTCCACCGAGGGTGCACAACTCAATACTCTGCCGGCTCGTGTAGTTTAAAAGATGGTTGAGCGGTAAACTATGATGGAGCGTTTTTTGATCGTTTCGGAGACGCGAAACCAAAAACCATGCGGTACAGTGCTGGAAGAGTAACCACTTTGAATATTTACCCAAGGTTATCTCAGAGCCGGAAGAGTCATTCTGAACTTCCTAGGAGCATTCTCGAACCTTGAGATAGCCGAGTGGTTGTCATGGTTCGTATTAATGTGCAGACATCGAGACTTGTCGAGATCGAGATTTCTAGCGAACGATTCTTTGCCTGAACCTCCACCCCGTCTCGTCCTCGAAGGTAGGAGGAGGTAGATCGGCAGCCTTCAGACCGGGAGAGTTCCATGAGACTTGCTCGTTCCCTGACTAGCGACGCCAACGCTCGTAAAAGCGTCGTCTCTTTTCGGTTGACTCCCGGCTCCGGACGAAATAAAATCCGTATTAACACGCCCCGTGAAAGGTCCATTGCTGAAGCGTTGCTAACCAACCAGCAGACAGCCCTCCTATCGAGATTTTCGTCGTCCCACGCACTGTCCCGCCAGGCTTCTTCTCGTTGTCGCCCTCTGCTTCTTCTTGCCGTCCTTCACCGAGCTCTCAGCGGCTCCTCGTCAACGCTTCCACCGCCGCGCCAGCTCCTGATCCCCTCGCATTTTAATTTAGTTTTACGATTTTCCGTTTTCCCGCCCCAAAGACCGGCCTCACCGGTCACTCGGTCGGCAGTGGCCGCGAGGGAGAACCCCCAATGGCACCAGTCAGGCTTTAACTCGCTCATTTATAACTCGCTCTTTTAGCTCTTAGTCTTTTAGACCAGTTAATTAACGAGTGCCACCAGCACGGCGCGACGGCAGCGGTCCACCTTCCTCACGGACGGACTCTCTTCCAGTTCTGTTCCACTTTCGTTCTGTGGTCTCCTATGGAGGCCGTGGCTAAAAACCGAGTGCGAAATGGCGTTCCTCTTCTGACTCAAACTCACCCAGAGAAAGTCGTTTTCCAGGACAACAGATTTTTCAGCAGCGATGTCGTCCTTTCTGGTCGCCTCGCTTTCTTTTCCGAATTCCCCATTCTATTACTTCGTCGAGTCTCTCCAGTAAAGAGTTTCCGACGCCGCAACTCGAAGCAGCGCACTGAAACATGAACGCCCGAACAACATCAACTCGATTCTTGCTGTCTGCCGGCTTGGCTATCCTGACTTCCGAGAATCATCTCGCTGATATTCGCCGAGATGAAAACACGCAATTCCAGGTAACGTCTTGAAACTGCGAGAAAGAATGTCTGACGCTGGCATAACTCGGTGGAGGTTAGGGAAGCTGGAATTAAACGAGCGAAAAGCCTGAAATCTGTACCCCGGTCAGGTTCAGCGGTAAAACGGGATTTGAGCGGTCGCCAAGAGGAATGAGGCGGGCGGCTGTCGTCGTTGACGTCGGCCGTGTTGAGTGGTAGCAGCAGCAGAGTAATGCTGAATAAAATATGCTTCACGGAACTACGGCGCTCCGGGGAATCGTCTGCAGGGTGCTATTCTAACACTCATTTCAAACCGTCGGAAGCCTCGACGTCGTCTCTCGGGGAAGATACGATTTCATTTTGATTTCTCCGTTTTCGTTCGCGACCCCCATTTCTGCTCGAAAGGAACGTTGTTGACCCACGCCAGTTCCTTAATGCGAGGTAGAGTGATTTTCTTTTTAGAACGTTAGTTTTTGATTCATATCGTAATGATCCAAACTCGAAAATGGAAGCATTTCTCATCAAAGATCAGTAATCAATTCAGTTAAATATGGATGGATAGATGGATGAATGAATAATGTCCATTAGAACTTCGGTAAGGATCTCGATTGTCGATTTAAATTATTCGATTCGGTGATTGAGGTAGGCGGTAGAGCTCTGTTCGAGGGGAGTGGACCGCGACCGAGCGAAGTCATTATTCTGCCTCAGTCCAGTGCCTTGAACTCACAGGTTGAAAGTTTGGATAAAAGTTCCGGGTCGAAGGTCGTTTGATCCTAGACGTTCAACTGAAGGAGCTCGGTTTGCTTCAGGGCGGAAGTGGCCTGAAGCGACAGTGGACCGGCTCGATTCAACTTTGGTTTTTCGTTGGTAAGTTGCTAAGCAGTCGAGTGGAAAGTCCCAAGTGTTGCAGCGCACCTTCGCACTCTCCAGACAACACTCAGGTGACCTCATCTGGTGCCGGGAAGCTAACTCATGATGAAAGCAAGCAACCGGTGCCAACTGTGGCAGACCGTAATGGAATCAAGGTGACATGTCGAGTTCCTCCTCATCAACCTCCGTGTCATATTCGATAACGGAAACCTTTTCAACAGCAAGCGATTGAATCGAAATCCTCCTCAAACTCAGATCGAAACTGGATTGCGGCGACTCGTGTTTTCGTTCAAGGCTTTTCAACTTTCTTCTAAGGAATCAGATGCGACTGAAACATCTGTTATCGCTTTTTTCAGCCCCATTTTTCCGCTCTGCTAGCGAGGAACAGCGGCATATGGCCTCGCCGGTACAAGATTCTCTTCGAACACGAGTATTCTCAATCAAAGCATGGATTTCGAAACGAGATGAATCAAATCACTCAGATATCTCGCTCAGACGAGGGGAATCTTTCTCGTAGGACACTCTTTGGCTAGATTGAGGGAACATTTTAAGTTGACGTTAAAAATATGTAACTTTATTTTTTCTTCTTTCACACGCTCAACATTCAGTCGTAGTCACCAGAGGGAACTAGACGGTCTCAATGAATCCATGATATCTAAAGGTCCTCGTTGTGCCCTTTTTCCTCTTCTTGTTTTCTGTCGTCTCCCAGTATTTTCGTTTTGAATCAATTACAAAATGGGAGCCGAGCCCTGGGGGATTTTAGGCAAGGGACCGACTTCACTTCGAATTGGAGTTAACCCGTTACTCCTTTGGCAGTGCGCTATAACTAGGGCAGATGTTGGAATGCGAGGAACTCAATATCCTCTTCCTCTCCGCTGTTCCGGTCGGTTTTGCAAATTCTTTCTTATGCTGACAAGTAGCAACACACGCTCACTTACACGGGAGCCCCGCTGTAGGAACAGGTAGACCGGACAGACTTTCGTCAAAATTGATTTATTCAACTAGTTATAAGCTCCTGTTCCTCGTCTCTCTTTCATCAGGCATCTCATGTTCCACCATTTGTCAATATAATTATTGTTAAGCAGCATCCGTGATCCGCATTCGCTCGTCTTCATGAGTTCGATGCCGCATCATTTAAACTCAACGTTCTATTTACATTCAAAAATCTGTGACGGATTCGCATTATATCCCCGTAGACATTTACACCACAGATTCTCGACGATTCTGGAACACGGTGTCGCCTCCAGCTATCGTGCTCGATAATAATCGGAGAAAATTCGTCAACGAACGAAGTGGAAAACAAAATACATACACATCTCGTACAGGAATCGAATCAGTTGAGCCCGCTGTAGCAGCGGCTCGGAGGGACGGCATTGAAAGACAGAATATAGTTCGGGTAACTGACCAAAAGCATGCCGTTGACACCGTAATCTCAAACGCCTCGCACCAGAACTTCGTTGTCGCCTTCTTCAGCGATGCTCACTTCGTTTTCATCCCGCTAACTTACTCCTCATTTTCTGTCTTGGAAACTCGTCGGGTCATTTCCGATCTAAAACCTGTGCTGAGTCCATCAGCGCTTGCGGGAGTCACGTTTCTGAATTATCTAACAACGTTTATGTAGTTTTGATTTTCACAGTCTATTCACATTTGCTGGATGATCTCGACCTCCTCTGAAGGCACTGGTGGTCGACACCGACCGAAGATGAGCGAGCAGTCTCGTCAACAACAGTTTCATGGTTGGAGTTTCTAATTCGGTAACATCGATTTAAATCTCCCAACGTCACCATTCCATGAACTGTTGTTTGCTGGCTCGCGCGGCGGGTTGTGGCGTACGGAAAGCGCTTCCGGTTAGTGTGTTCTGGTTGAGCATCACGGTGAGTTCTTCTCGCGGGGACGTTGCCTGTCTGGAAGGCGATCCCTCGTCACACCTGAAACGGTTCGACTGGTTATTGGACGCGCGGAAACACTCACTCACCCACGCAGACAGCCGCTCCAGCAACGCCACGCGCCACCTTCAGTCGTTCCACGTCCACCTGCACCGAGGGGGTCATTGCTGCTGCTGGCCTTCGGCCCGAACGTCGGTGAACCGCGGAGGGCCTTCTCCTAGGAGGACCAAACTCTATTCCGGGCACGTCCTCATCTACGCTGCTTGTTTCCCCGTTCACCTCCTGCCCACCCTTTTGGTCGTTTCCCAGTTCACCTTTCTCCCCGTTTCCCGGTCATATCCCTCTCTTACGTATCCTCTACTCTGCAAACGGCCCCTCGCTCGCGTTCTCGCTGCGTTCCCCCATCGAGCCCCCCGCCCCCCCTTCTGGTCCCTGAAACGGACCTTGAGCTATTCGCAACCGCTCCCTAACACGTTGCCGAGTCTCTTCGTTCAAGCCGCAAGCGCTCTCACAGATGAGAGTCGGGGGAAAGTGGCAAAGGGACGCAACTGAACGTCGGGGAAAGAGACGTAATAGGCCAATCACAAAGTGGCTGCTGCTGCCGCCGCCGCCGATGCACAAACACAGCTCGCTGGCCTCTTGGGGGACTGTTTAGCTAAAGGAACGAAGGTAAGAGTAGAACAAAGAACAACGAGTAGATTGCTGCCGCTACTGCGAGCAATTGACTTACCGCGGATGGTGGTTGCAACGCTCCTGAGAGGCTTTCCGGCGCGCAACAGTGGCGTACGCACTCGCCGTTAACGGAAGACTTCTGGCTTGTGTCTTTTTGCGTTCGAGGGACGACACGCCAATCGCGCCGGCGCCAGCCCCGCCCGCAGCTCCCGCTGCACCCGCACGGTAAGCTGAACTTGTTGCCGATGACGACCACTCACTCGATGTGTCGTCGCTTGCCTCAGAACTCTGTGGATTCTGTGCCCTCGTTGTCCGGAAGGGGGTCGAATTCATCCAGTTCGTTGGGTCATAAGTTTGACACACTAAAACTGAAGAAGAACAGAACTCAAGCTCAGCTCCAACTTCTAGAAATCTTCTTCCGTCGTGCTAATTCACTTGACTCATCGACCCTCAAAGAAGTCGGTTCAGCGGCATGAGATCCTACTCACTCTTGTTTCGTGGAGAGAGCTCTTGGTATTGATTTTGGAGTTCGTCGAATAGTCTGCAACGGATGAATCGAGACTAATGTAAGTGATAATGTTCTGACTCGTCTGCGTTAGAAGCGTCCTATTGCGACGATCAGCGGAAGCCACATCGAACTCGAAACGACTCGAAAGTCAGGAATCACCAACAAAAAGAGAGAGACCGAAGCTATGTCAGCAGCTGAGGAAAGTAGCGCGAAGCATGCATCGCTAATGACAATGAGCAAGCGAACAGAATCTGAAAGTCCTAGAGGCTGATGGAAAACGAAGGAAAAAGTCTACACGGAAAACGAAATCTGGCCGGATTTGAAAACAGAATGCTACTTGAGGCCGACGGAGGGTCGCACTCAACTCTTGCGCAACTCGACTTTGCAAGCAAGAGGTGATCCTGATAAAAAATTGGTATTCAACGACTAATTACGTGAGTAACGAGGAGCTCGTACTGCGCTGAGTCGTGGCGTTCTCGGTTCTCGATTGTGGATCCGCCAGCGATTGACGCCGATGCGTTCCGATGGTTGTGTCCCAGGGTATGATGGCCACCGTGGGCGTTGATCGGGTTCATTTGCATACTTTGGTGGTTACCAATAGTTTGCGCGATGGCGCTGTCACGTCGTGCGCACACCTCCGACTCCTGACTCCCGGCAACCCGGAAGGTCGCGTACGGCGCGACAATGTCATCTTCGTAATCTGCAAGCATCGATTCCGCTGTCTTCAGGGCTGCTCCGAACTAACGCTTTCTAGAAAACTATCCGACTGATCACAGATTCGAAGCGGACCCTGTTCCACTCAAAGTCCTCCATTCGGAGCCGCCATCGCCAATAAGATTCGACCGAAAGTTTTAGAAGGAGTAAGATGAAATCGATGTTTGAACTCACATTGTATTCTCGTATCTGCGTTCCTCACGAGTGTGCAGTGCTGGGACTGCATCGAAACCGGAGTTGCCAGTTTTGCTGGCACCTGGTAGGTTGACGTGAAGTTGTTCATGTGGCGGGGACTTCCGCCGCTCAGAAGAGTATCGCACGACTCGATGAACTTTTTCTGAGTATCTCCCGAGGAAGGAGCTCGAGTTCTCTCGTAAAGTCCGCTACCGTTGCCCAACGGACTTTGTTGACCTTGCTGGAGGAACATCAACTGTCGTCGTCGAATGCAAACGTATCCGCTGATGGTTAGGATGACTGTTAGAGCGAACACAGCGACGATGACAGGAACCACGATTTGAACTTCTTCCAGAATTGAGTTTGTCGCGTAGGTGTCATCATAACTGTTGGCTAAGGCCGGAGCGATCGTCCCGCCAAGGATAGTTCGAGTGGCCACGGCGTAGATGTGAACTTGGGAGCCCGCATCATTCGACGCTGTAACTTTGATCTCATACCACGTGGCTGGACTCAAACCCGTAATCTGCAATATTTTCGAGAGTGAGTCTCGCAAGTCGTGTTTCTCGAAGTCTTGTAGGCCCAATCACAGGACGTCCGTGGTCCTTGGCGTAGTGATCGTTCCTTGTTCTCGAACCCATTATTTTGTTCCAGCCGATACGACCAGATCACGTCATGGAATTCCAGGTGTTGTCTGCATGCTTCCCGAGAATATTTCAAGAAAACTCACCACAACTCGATCCTGAGCGTGACTATGGGGAACCTGAATCCATTCGCCCCTCTCACTAGAGGCCTGTTGTCTTCGATAGTTAACTACGTATGCTCTCATGGGACAATTGCCGTCGCTCCACGCTCCCAGGTCAAGAGATATAGCGCTGACGTTTGGAGTGGCGAAATCTTCTTGCAAAGGAGCGGAAGGAACTCCACCTAGAGGAGGAAACAAGAGATTGAACGTCGGAGACCCACGCGCTCCGAGGAGACTGAAAAACGGGAACTAAAGCAACGGAAGATGACTCTCCCGATTACTAAACAACATCCATGAAGACCATCCAGTTTTGATTTAATGAGATCAGATAAGTACCATCTTGAGGATATTCCGAAAATGAAATTAGTAAATGTACAAATCGATGTACAGTAATGAGCAGGCGAAGCACCAGGCCCCGTTGGATGAAAAAGAAAGCATTTCTCGGGAGTTCTTCTCTATGCTGACCTTCTGTTTGTCCTGAGATGATATCACTGGCTTCCCCGAGAGCACCGGATCTTCGAACCCCGACGAGGTAGACTTGATATTTGGTGCCGCATTGCAAACCCTCGAGGAGATACCAATCCTGTTTCGGAGAAACCTCAACCTCTTCCCACTGGCCGCCAAACTTGCGTCGATAGTGGAGTATCAGCTCTGCAACACACAAAGAACGTCTTAGAAAACTAGTGCTAACTTATCTCACACAATGCTTTTCGCGCTTTCGGTCGGGCCCCCATTATCCCTTTTCGCTTCGTTTTCCAACCAGGTCCCCCACTAGTTGGTTGCCGCCATTCTCTCAAAGACTCAGATGAATCGTTTGTCGTCGTGCTCCGTGATAAGTATATGCCGATATCTTTGAATTGATCGGTCTGCTCGAGCGTCTTTGCGTGTGAAAGGACCTCGTTCAAGATATCCAACGTCCTCTCGCCGTTTTCTCTACGCAGCTCAGCTCGAGATAGTCAGCCATAGTGGCGTCCGCGTTCGTGGATCCGTCCCCGCTTCTTAAACAGCCCTTACCAACAAGAGAAAAAAAACAAAGGACAACGAACGGCCACGCTAATCGTATCTCGACGATGAGGGGCCTCGAACGGCCGCTGGAGGAAAAGAGGAAAATGACGACGAATAGAGCCTGCTGCTGTCGCTGTTTAAGGAGAAGAAAAGAACACGATTGTCGCTGCAACCGGCTTAACCTTATCTGCCTCTCGACCCTTTGTCTCTTATCGTTTTCTTCGATATCATCATCATCAGCAGCAGCAGCCGCAGCAGCGGCGTACTGGCGTTCGTCGTCGTCGCTGCTGCGGCTGTTGTCGTCGTCGTCGTTGTCGACGTCATCAACATCATTCTACTTCTACTACAATGCGGCTTTGGCTGAAAAGAAGCCAGAATGCCGACCTCAGCCATTTACTAAGCGCCACACCGCAGGTTCTACTGTGCCGATGGCTTACGCGAACGAAAGAAAAAGCGAGCGAGGAATAAGCCCTCAATGAGAGGAATAAGGCCCGCCTTTGAATCGTGTCGGCTCAAATCAGACTGTCCGATGAGTCTGGTGTCAGCTCCAATGGACGCGACGAGAACCACAATCTCGTCACGGTTGTACATCTGACAGTCCTCGGACGTTATAGTCCCCTTGACGAGCTCGCCCCGATAACTTTGAGAAGAGACTGTAACTCCAGTCACAAACAACTGGGCAGAAATTCTCAGAGTCTCGAGTCGAGAGGAGTTCCGATCAACCCGTTGGGTTTTCGCGTAAACTGAGTGAGTCGAAGTGTCGTCAGCAGTGTTCGCGAAGAAAAATGTCTTCAAAGAAGCTGGCAAGAAGCTGTCTCGAGTCGAATACGAAGAGAGAGAGAAAGAGATATATGGAGGGAAATCCGGGAAAAATGAGGGAAAATAGTGAGGAAACAGGGGATATATACTCACTGTGCATGGCGTTCATATACTTTCGTGGTAGATCCCATCTAATCCGCAGCTCGGAGTTGGATGCTGACACCACGGAAACGGCAGAGGGTGCCGGAAGCAGGCCTGGAACCAAAAGGAGAAGAAGTACGCCTAAGTAAAAGAAGGCTTCGCTTTGCTCGTCTGAGGATGACGGATGGAAAAGGGAAGTCGGCCACTCTTGCCGCGCTCCCCTCGACTCCCCCAAATCCAAGCTCAGCGCTCTCGTAGTCCATCCCTCTGACTTGAGGCGCCGCGCCGCCATCCCCTCCCGGTTGTGACTCCCTAACCCGGCTTTCGTTCCACACGTGAAGAAGGAAAACTTCTGCTTCGTTTTCCGCCTTTCCACAGTTTTATCGCTGTCTGCCCGCTCTGCTGGCGTTCCTGCCGCGGAGCGAGATGTCGGGAGGCGTTCCGTTCGACTGTATCTAAGCTCAACCTTAAGCTCAGCTAAACCTAAGCACTCTGTCTAAAGACACTTCTTCTCTTCTGCCTTCTGAGGGATGAGAAACTGCTGCTACCAACAGATCCTGCTTCCGTGACTACTCTGTGGGTGTGGGTGCAGCATCACAGTGACACTAAGCCACGAGGCTTACATATGCTTTCCTCGCTCCGCAAAAAACAATCCTTTGCTCATATTCTGTCGAGTAATCGCTGAACAGCGGATGGAACTCCATCACACATGTCCTGTTAGGGGCTCAAGGAGCCGGAGGAGCTCCTCAAGAAGCAAGTTCGTTCCTTCGATTCTTCAATTTCGACACTTGCTGAACATCCATAATCGGATTTCTGGCGATGCCTCACTCCGGAAGGCATCCGTGAGTGTGGTTCGCTTATTACAAGATTTCGGATTCATTTGGCACCCAAAGTAGTTCAGGAAAGATCCAATGTAGAGCTTAGAGGGTGCATGAGACAATCTCCCAGGTCGTCTCCAGAGGATTTCAAGTCTTTGAGCCACCTCCTCTTGGATGCAGTGGAGCCACTCGCAGTTCGAGATGGACATGCTGAAGTTGATGCTCTCGTGGACCTTGCAAGCCACTCGTGTGCTGGACCATTCGTCCATCCATCCATCCATGCGTTCGTCCGTTCATCCATCCATTCATTCATTCATCCTTGAATCGGTCAGGCTCGCTCGGTCGCTTATTTCCGTCCGTCAGGCTGTTCGTTAATGAAACAGACTGAGAAACAAACTCTTAATGCTACGATTAATAGAAGCCGCTACTTGAGTTAACGTGCTTCATTCTGATAGCGGCGCCGACGGGCGGCGGCGCGGCGGCGGCCGCAGCACCCGCATCGGAGAGCAGCTTGCTCCTTTTCAGTTGCAAGTATGTACGATGGCGTGCTCGGTTTCTTTTTACTTCGAGGCGGAAGATTCTCCGTAGCCGCCACCGCGGCCTCCTCCTCTCTCACCGACTCAGCTCGGCCTTCAGTTGCTTGTCTGACTGCTTCTCGGCCTCTCTGAACGCTGCCGCGGCCGCCTCAGCTCACGAGAATCACTCATAGAACCGCTCGCGAGGCTCGCATGCAAGGCGTACTTTAACCCTTCATTATTTACTCTTTCCTTCTCTTTCCTCCTTCCTTATCTTCCCCAAACATGTTCCGCCGCCCCTCACCAGGAAGTGCAGCCTTCAAACTCAAGCTCCATGATTCTCGAAAACGACATTTGATACAACCATCAGCCGCTGTTTGGCGAATCAGTCGTCTCAGGCGAAACTAGGAAATATGAATGGATTCGCAACGTGATGCCTCGACGCAACTCGATGGGAAAAGCAACAAATGGCTTGCAAGCGGAGGAAGTTTTGTAGATGAGTGATAGAATCATCATGAATCCGCGAGAGCAAATATCATCAACGCAGACGATTGATTCTACCGGATCTCTAACGTGAGTCGAAGTTCACAAGAAATGCGAACACTGAGAAAACTTTACTACCCGCGAGTTGAGGACGCTTACCTTTTATCTGAACCTGGTAGTTGATTTCATCGGTTCCGTGTCTGTTCTCCACTCGACAGGTATAATTTCCCGTGTGCTCGTCGCCGACGTCCGTGAGAACAACTGAGCCGTTGCCCAACACACTGAATTTGTTTTTGTTCTTGTCGAGCTTTTCTCCTCGGAAGAGCCACTTGTTAGAGCCCGGAGGCACTCCGATGCTGACACAATTCAACGTCATCGAGCTCCCTTTGGCCAGGAACACTCTGTCGGAGAACGAAGCGATCCGAGCGGGAACTGGAATCAACACAGTAACAATCAAATCAACACCATCAGCAGCAGCACCTTAGTCAGCGGCGGCGGAGCAGCTGCACGGCCGCCGCCGCTGCCGCCACTACGACGACCACTGAGCAACACTTCCGTACAATTGCGGTATGCTGATTAGCTTCTGTCTCCAATGCTCCGCGCGAACGTTCGTTCGCTCGTTTGTTCATTTGCTCGCCCGGTCTCGTTTCTCTGCGTTTCCACTTGGCAGTCAGGAATGCCAGCAATGCATAACACATCCACTAACACAGTTTCTGAAGCTCTATCTCTCCCGAATCCCCTAACTATGGCCCCGTCCATTCCTAATAGATACACTGACTCGATAAAACACGCCGCGCGTTCTCTCGCGTTAGAAAACGCGCCCAACGGACTGATTTGTGAATGTTATCAAACGATGTCAGATCATTAGGGATTTTCGTCATTCCTGCTTCTTCTAATTACAGCACCGAAGAATCGTGGGAAACTTACTGGTATCGCTGGTGGATTGCGACATGACGCGGGTGGATTCTCCTTCGCCGATCCGGGTCGATGCGCTCACCCAGAACTCGTACCTTCGATTGAGTTCAAGACCGGTCGCTTCGAACTGTCGCTGAGAAGCCGCAATCTGATGTTTGCTCATGTTCTGAATGGGAAGAAAAAGGATGCGAATTTGTTTAATAGCTTCGGGCCAACGGTGCATCGCTGTATACACAACGCTTCGTAAGCACTACGATGAAAACAGTCCTAATTAACTCGCTTCAGGTTGCTGGCTGCTCCCCGCCGTCCTGACCCGGTGTAAATTAGGTGCCCTTCTGCCGATCCCTTGCCTGTACGTTCTTTCGTTCGTTTGCTCCCCCTCCTCGTTGTCGTCCTCCCGCTCCCTTCCCGTACCTTTACCGAAGTCCCCTCCACGCCCCTTCAACCCTCTCATGCCTGTCCCCCACCGCGCCAGCTGACCTGGACAAGGGAAAGCAGCGCCAGAAGAAGACACAGTGCTCTGTCCCTAGAAAATAATTATTCCCTCTTGTTTCTTGCTGCTGCTGTTGTTCCTTCCTCCAACACGCGATCTTTTTCCTTGCTCCTCACCCCCAGCGTGGAAAACAAGATTTCCACCGATCAGACGAACCCCGCACACTCGTGCAAGCCGATCGCACGGTGTTCCCTCGTTCGAAAAAGAAGATTATCTCCGCACGGGGACAGAAACTTTCGCATTGAGCATCGTCTTGGAGCAGACGCAGTCGAGCAAGCGAATCTCCTGGATCCGACTTACACCCGTGTGTATTTGATTGATATTTTTCCAATTTGTTAAAGCAACGCTGTGTAGAGGGAACACTCACGTGACTGTTCGGTTTGTCGCCTACGGTTCGCTGGTAGAGTGTGTAGGTGGTGATGACTCCGTTGCATTCCTCTGGGAGTTTCCAGCTCACAAGGATTGCTTGCTTTCGGTACGGCAGAGCCTTGATGTCTCCTGGAGGACCAGGAACTGAAGAGAGAAAATAACGAAATTGATGCACAACCCATAAACCTGATAAAATCCGTTCACCGAAATGAGCTGCAAGGAGTCGACGAGTGCAACTCTCATCGAGCTTCTCGGATTAATGGTATTGATGAACGAACGGGCGAAATGATGCGATGCTGGGCAGCAGTTAATACGGCAGATGAGCTATTGAAGGAAATCGGAGGAATCCATTTGTATTGTGCCCCACTAACCGTCTTCCAGTGTCCTGCAGAAAACGGGATCGCTCTCGATTCCGTCGCCTTTGCGGGTCCTCGCGAGCACCTGTATTGAATAGTTGGCATACTTCCCAAGACTGTCAAGGACGTACTCCTGTTGGTCTGCGGATTTGACGATGGCTTCCAGCACCGGTTCGTCGTCTTCTGTTCGGTCGATGGAATGAGAATGGCTTGTTTGAAACGAGTTTGAGAATTTTTCATGTTTCACGAGAGTTGAACCTCTCAATCATTCCCGTGACGAACTTTCCGTGAATACTGACCGTCTTCGAATGATTCGGTCTTCCTGTACCGAACCTTGAATCCTTCTAAATGACCGTGTAGTGAATTATGCGTAGGCGGCGTCCACGTGACCTTGATCTTAGCGGAAGATTTCGCTTCACAGACAACCTTTCTCGGCGGCCGACTTGGCACTGTTGTCAAGAGTATGGAAGCGAGGGAGGGAGGAAGGAAGGAAGGGAGAGAAATCGTGAGAGGCGATGTCGTTATTAGCAAAGAGTGGAAGCAATTTTGTCCAGCACCCGGCTACCTAGCTTGCCAGCCGGCCTGCCTGCCTGCCTGCCTAGTTGCTCGTTCGTTGTCTAAAAGCGGCGTCATAAACTCAGTTAGCGGGACGTCCGACCAACGGACGTATTCTGCCTCTTGGGTTTGCTTGGCTGGCCGGCTGGCATGCTGGTCGGTCGGTCGGCTGGTTGGTTGGTTGGTCAGTTGCCACTTACCGTCCTCCATGGTCGCCTTCGTAATCGGGTCGGAGCGAGGTCCAGGACCCTTCTTATTGTAGGCCTGCACGCTGACGGAATACCTTGTCCATTTTCGCAGAGCTTTCAGTTCGGTCTCGACTCGAGGCTGGTTTGATGAGCCGACAGTTTTATATTGAATCTTTTCGCCTGACGCGTTGTAGCCGACATAATAGCCGAGGATTTCCCCATTTTGCATGTGTGGTGGAGGTGGCTGGAAAAGTGTGGAAGATTGCTATGTTTAGTGATATCGCCCGGAAATCTCACGGATTGCTCAATCAAACTCGACTTCACAGAGTGCGGAGTCTCGCAACTTGTGCGTGGCACCCTCACTCAGACCTGATGCGGCTGACGATGGATAATAAGAAGCGGGAGATCATAAAAAGCAGAGGAGTGTGAGCGACGAGACGTCGACAAAGGCAGCTTTCGATCAAAACCGATATCAGAAATCGTCTCAGCCGCTCGCGTGGCGCGACGGCGCAGAAAAAATCCAGTCAGACAGTTTTGGAGCCATTGAATGACGATGATGGAGACGATGAAACGCCATAATGGCCAGCAATTATCTCAAATCAATCGCTCACTACTTGAGGCGGGGAAAAAGGCACAAGCGAGGAAGAGCCTGTCGCAAAGAACGAAATGGGAACGGAGGAACGAATTCGTCCCAAGTGGAGACCGAACTTTGTCAGAGAGTTATGGGGCAGAAGGCTACGTAAGGGGAAAGAAGGAAAATCTTCCGTAGCGAGACAGTTATCAACGAGTGTTGCCGCTGATCGATACGGCATGTGTCAACGCACAGGAGGCTCTTCGAATGATAAGTTAGCGACCGGGTGACTGAGTGACTGACTCCTAAACTGAGCTAACGAGAGGACGAAATACCGAAAGAACGCGGAATAGCAGAACTTTTGGCCGTCCTCGAGATCGCCATCCCTATCATCACGATCATGAGTTGCGAGTTGGCGTTTGGTCGATCTCATTGGATGACAAACGACTGGACATGTCTTGAGGCTTGTTGTTTTTCCAATGGAGCCTTGCCCTCCGCTGTATCGTTCTCGGTCGGAACCGACCGAACTCGTCTGCTTGTCAGTCGGTTCGTCCGTTGTCCATCCAAAGAGAGAGAACAAGGACATGTCCAGTATATAATAAGCATAGCCTTGCTCGCTTGTTGGCCAATCTCTTCGTCGACTGCGCAAGGGTGATATCATTCAACTAACTTCTCAGACAGAACATGGCATTGAAGCAGCCGTCTGCTTCGGCCCACTCGAACGGCGAGCTTTCCAGCGAGCAGAAGTCGCTCGAAAAAGCCGTCGAGGGCGGCGGAAGGAGGAAGCTACTCTTCTTCGTCTCTAATGACATGGCGTAGTCTTTCTACTTCTCGCAACTACACATACACACTTCAATGCCGCGGCCAACAACGAAGAATCCAGATGTTCCTCGGCCATAACTATCCTTGCTTCGAGAGCTACTCTTGGCTTGGAGCAGGCGCTGACGGGCTCCGGTCGCTGGGGAGACGTCACAGAGCTTCAAGCCACCATGCAGACCTGTTTGCCGTGCGTCAGTTGCTTCTCCTCCTCCTTCCGTTTGTTTCTCGCGGATGTTCCTCGAGAATCTCGACCGTCGAACAACGAGTCTGTTTCCACCAGCTCACGCCCACACGTAGGGAGAACTTCCTCCTTCAGAAGAGGTAGTAGGCCACCGGTAGTTATCGCAATGCGAACAGTAGGCTGTACTCACCATCCAAGAGACCCGCAGCGATGTCGACGAGGTGGCCTCCACGTTGATCTGTTCCGGCGGACCCTCGGGAACTGTAAAATAGATTTGAATTTTAGCGCCATTATTTCACTGGGCGGGGATTTCATCGAAGGGAGACTTCAAATAACGCGCGCGATTTGAATCTGAGCTGGAAACCCCCGAGACGGAAATTTCTAAATGTCCCGCGTCACGCAGCCGATCAGAGCGACTTCGTTTGATCGTTCCAGACGCATGCTGCTCGATATATATTCTATCGGTATCTGTTATATAGATCCAGAACATTGCGCGATACATAAACTACATACAATTACTTGCGCTCGCCTCCATGACATGGCCACTCGCTCATATCTATGCTAATGAAAAGCTAGTCGCTTTGCCGTATTCCAGCATATATCGCTGTCCTGGCAGGCAGGCAGGCAGGCGGGCAGGCCGGCTGGCTCACTGGAACCTCAACCTGCTGGCCCGAATATCAATGTAGGCGACGTCCCGTGGAGTTCTAGAGGTCGACAAAAAAAAGCGCTCCAAGGTCGCTCGTCGCAGTCGGCGGAAGTCGGCATCGAATGCCATTTAAAGGCATAACCATAAACTGAAATCGTCTCCGAGGAACGACGCAGCTTAGAACTTGGAACAACGCTCTCGCTTCAGGAATACGATAGTCTGTGGCCTGCGACCTGACATGTCCGAAGAATGCTCGTCCGCTAGAGTAGAACGCCGAGACCCGTTCGAAGGCAAGAAGCAGCAGAAGATAGAGAGAGAAGGCAGAAGAACCGCGGGACTGAGTTAGAGCGAGGCTTTATTTAAGAGTTGAAGCAGTTTAAGCTGCGGAATGTCAAGAATTCGGGACAAGAAACTTGCTCTCCCTCCGGCGGTGGACTCTCGGCAGCCGCCGTTGGAGAACTTTTTTTTTCTGAGTCCGAAGTTAGGGTCCGGAGTTTGTACTGTGGGATTTCGTCCCAACTCCGGTTATCGCCCATCGATCCCTCGATACAGAGTTTCCGGATCGGATATTGCATCTTCTGCCGTGATTCCCATATTTTGTCGCTGGCTATCTGCTGCCGAGGACATCTGCGGTTTATTCAGGCGACACATCGCGAGGTAATTGAGTTTCTTTCATCCGATGACATCCCGTTTGGGGTCGAATCAGCTTCCAAATAATCGCACTTACGGATTTCATCGATTGGATGAGAGCACGAGAGCCGAAATACTCTGTGTTGCCGCGATCAAGGCCGCGAGCTGAGCATAAACGACATGTGAGGTTCGCTTCTTGCATTGAACATGGTTGAACATATCAATGATCGCTCGTGTTTGAATCGTCCGTGTCCGAAACTCGTGTATGCTGTCGGCCGGCTATACATGTTGTCACACTATCCGGCGATGTCGGAAGGCAGCGATATCGCAGCAGACGTCCAGATCCGAGAGCATACGCGAGCAGGGACAGGATCTGCCTGATCTTGGAGAATGGTCGTCCACCAGGCATAGCCAAGACGTATGAGGGTGGTTGACCTTGACGTTGAGCACGTTGACAAGGTCATGATTCATGGTCTTTTCGGTGCTCGCTGGCTGCTTTGGTGGTCGAGGGACCGAGCGGCCAGCTCGCTCGGCGTCTCCCTGTGCAGATTGGCCATTGAAACTAATGGATCTATGATGAGACAGGCTAAGTGATGATCTCGACACCACATAACGTTAAGTAGATTTTGATTACCTCCCGTCGCCGACTTCGTCGCCATCGTCACCTCGCACACTGCGACTCGCATTCAGAACAAGCAATGAATCATTCGGTATAGACAAGAGCAGACAGAGGAAAAATAGAAACACCGCGCTCGGACAGAGGAATAAAGACGCGACAGGGAACGAGGTCGATCTGACCATTGTGACGAAAGCTCAGATATGCAACTAGGTCATTCCTTCCCTCTTTTGTCCACCGACTTCCTCCGTGCGTCTTTTTTCCCCTTCTGTCGTTCCCTCTCGACCTTTTCCCCGCGCGTACGAACGTTAGAGCTCGTGGGGCAGACACGCACCGATAGTTGTTGACGCAACTAGCGCTAACTGCGAATCACGATGAATCGGTGATGACTCAACAACGATCAGTCAATCTATTAATTTCCATCGACGTCGGGTTTCGCTGGCTTTGCTCACCGGCTTCACTTCGGGCGACTAATAATAATTCTACCGCACATGATGGACGAGGGTCAACACTTTGTGTGCTCGTCTGCCTGCTTCCGAGCTTGTCCTGCCCTGCCATGATCCTTATCACCATCCTTCTATTCTGTCTCCTACTCCCTTTGTCATGCCTTGCTTGTCTCGTGTAAAGAGCTCACACGACCTCTAGGAATTCTTCCTCTGTTGTTTGAGAGGGCCTCGAGTCAACTGTCGACCCATTCTATCCCGACTCCAAAACTGTTGTGATTGATGTCTGGATTCGGTTACTGAAGACTTGATTGCCCTCTTAATTCCTCTGAATGTTTCGAGGTTCGGCAATTCATTTTCCCCGAAGGTTCAGTTCTCACATCGGAACTAAGAACGTGCAACGCGTTCTTTCATCAACGGAAGTCATCGATTCCTCTTCCAATCAATCGTTCGAGCAAGTGATCCGATGCCCTGAGATCAGCAATGATACTGTCATTGATCCCAGCTGGGCAGTTGTTGTTTCAGTGCTCCACTATGAATCGAACATCCAATCTACTCCAAAGCATTGTTGCTGCACCTGCGTTTTCAATTTAGTTCATGCTCCTCGTCCGAAATGAGGCGAAACGCTCATCCGCGAGGAAGGAATGCTCGACGAACTTTCAGCTGAACACACTCCTGATTTATTCTGGACTCCGGTTAGGCCGCGGTGAGTCAGGGAGTTCAAGCCCGGGTTCGTGCTTGCGTTGGCGTTCGCCCTCGCTGATGTGGAGCTCAGCATTGAATGAACAATAGCTTCGTTGTTGAAAGATTGAACGCCCAACTATTTAAGGGATCTCGCGCCGTCCATAGACGGTTATCGACGGCTCGGACGGACGTGAGCAGGAGATTTTCCCTCGAAACTTTCCGCGTTCAGATCATTTTCGGTGCCGGACCCGACCCGCCACTGGGTGGGTTCGCACCATGTACTGCGCGTTGGTTTGTTTCCCCGTCCTCTGTACCGAAACGAAAGCGTTGAATTTATGATATGAGCATGAGTTGGATCGAGTAACAGACGAAAGCTAGGACGAGGAGCGGGAAGAGTTGCGGCCTGACATCCATGACGACCACGGTCGAGTCTCGGTGTTGTGTGGCGGCCATCTCAATAGAAACGGGGAGGGCAGCCGAAAGAAAAAGCGGACCAGCAACTGCATTACTGGACACTTGCCAAACACCAGTCGACTCGCTCGACCATTGGACCGGCCGCGCGGCTGACCAAGCGAGCGGATGCGACGTCCAATAGGACGCGTCACAAGACTCGTTCGAGCCAGAGAGAATCGATAACAGAATTGAGGTTGGAGCAAGAAATGATCACATATGCTCATTACCTGCTGTCTGTCGAGCTCAATGCCTCATGGACTCACCTGTCTGGTGGGTCTCAACAGACAGACAGACAGATGGATAGATACAATACAATAGATACCCTGTCCGGCTACGCGCGCTCGAGAGGAAGAAGCGGAAATTGTGTATCACTCACCTTCGCCTTCGGTTTGGAAGGGAACTTTGACGCTGGGTTGTGATTCTCCGACGCCGTTCTCGGCGATCACCACCAACTCGTAGGCGGACGAGGGCCTGAGATTTTTTATTTGAATCGAAGTTTCTGACGAAGTAACCGTAACGTTGTGCGGAGAGCCTCCGTGAGTTCCGGCAGCTCCTGGAAAATCATTTTTGTGTGAATATCCATAAATCACTTCTCCAAAAAATTTCCTCTCTTTTTTTCGAGTCTTCAATCTTCACGGCACGTCAGCAACGAGAAACAGGCTGGAGTGTGGCAACAAATTTCGGCACGCAATAGACAAGTCTAGCAGCCTATGAGCGATCGCCTTCTGGCCCGCAGCGACTCAGAACGTCTACACTGGTCTGCGAAGGTGACTCGGAGCTTTCAGTGAAAACTTCGATGTTCTCGAAGAGGTCACGGAACGAGAGAAAGCGGCGACACCGTTCATGGAAAGCGCGCCCGAACGTGTCCGGTCACTTTCGATCCGCCAGACCGCGCTTGAAAGAGGAGTTTTGAAAGGCCTCATTTCAAACTTACGAGCAGTCTCGAGTATCTGGATCCGGTATTGAGTGATGAGACTGTTTCCACTGAATGGTGGCTCCCAGGTCAATCTGACGTGTCTCGACGCGGCCTCTGTGATTCTCACGGCTCTCGGAGGATCAGGCGGCTCTGGAAACGGAAAACGGATTTGTTTTTCATCATTCGACTCGGCTTCATTGTCCCGGTGATTCGGGCCGAAGGAATACTCCCCGCTCTGAACTCACCTTGCACGATGAGCTGTATATTCGTATCATCGGTACCGTATTTATTCGTCGCCACACAGGAGTATAAAGCGGAATCTTTCCTTCCGACACGACTCAACGTCAACTCGGATTTGGTTCCTTCGGCGATCGGGACATCGCGCACTTTTGTTGACATTCCCGTTTCGCTCGACGCTGAGCCGAGCAGAGGCAGTTTGTCCTTTTGCCATTGAATTTGAATTGGCTGGTCTCCTTTGACCTCACAGGTAAGCTTGACGTCCTCATCCTTGCGGACCATGTTCGTATGGAACTTCGTCTTGAATTCGGGAGCCACTGGACAGGGAATAAATGCGATTCGTTTCTATCATCGAGGTAATTCTCGAAAAAAAAAGAACATCAGTCTACTCATTTCGGAGTCCATCGGATCGGAACGAATCAACGAGGGATCTAACCGTGGACGTTGAGCGAAATCACGGAGCTCAAGCCTGGCCCGACGTCGTTAGTGGCCTGGCAGAGGTAGAAGCCGGCGTCGGATTTAGTGACGTCCTGGATGGTCAACGAGCCGTTCTCATAGATTTGATAGTGGTAGCTTGTGGTCACGGGATCGTAGTTTCCTTGGCCTGCAATAGCCACGAACGGCAAACGTGTTTAATGTATTTATGGATGGATGCCATACTCGACTCGGTTCTACGTATTGGCATCTTTTCTTCCCTTCCATCTGTTCGAGGCTCTGCTCGCTGCATTGCCAGCCTAGCGATCCGTTAGCCCGACGCAGTCAAGCACGCAGGCAGGTGGAGAAGGGGAACCGAAAAGGCTTTTCGCTCAACTCGGATAAATATAAGGTGAACACAGAGCCCGCCAGATCGATCTCCCCCTACGATCGAACATGCTGACGCCACGAATTCCAGAGAGTGGCCCGCCCGTCCGCCCTTCTATTCCCAACCCCATCTACCCAGACCGCTCGCTTCGAAGATCCTCGTCCTCCGAAGAATATTGAGTCTGTCGGTCGACTTTTCGTATCCGTATTTTGCAACTCTGTGAGACTTGTGCAGAATACTATGCACTTTTCGTGGCTTAGAAGAACTTGAAGGTCTGAGGGACTCAGATGGCGCTTGGGTGGTTGTTCGCGTAACTTTGCGGTAGGTTTTACATTGACTCATTTTCCTCATGGAGAACATCAGGAACCTAGCAGTTCTATTTTCGATTGCGGCATTGGATTCAAACGACCGTTTTGATCACGGGGAATCCCTCCGGTGCTAAAGGACACTCAATGATCGTGATTGTGATGGCAAAATATTTGGAACAAGCATTCTAGCTCTAAAATTGAACCATGAAACCCCGGCACGGACCGTCTGTTCACACGAAAACAGTTCACGTTGTCGGAACGATTAAATCGCAGTCCAGGTCCTCCGACTGAACTATAATTGCACGGACGTGAGCGTGGAATCCTGAATGGAATCATGTACGAGAGTTTGATTCTCCCCTAACGAGCGCTCAGATTCGAATTGTCCAACTGTTCCTCAACGTGGGGTCAATCCCGAATTGTCCTAAACAGCAAGATCGTGCATGAACGGCGATTCTCCCGCCGATCGGTTCCTTGTTGTGACGGTGTTGAAGGGAGTGAATAGCGCTCGCGCGCTCTTCGACCGATGATGTTTCAATCGATGCACGTACGTACAGTTTGTTCCGATGTGCCGACGTGCACTTTGTCGCTCGTGCCACGTGTGTGGCATGCATCTCTATTCGACTTCGCGATTTTCATTGATATCTACCACTCTCGTGACTCGTCTTTTGAGCTTTCTTCACGGACAGAAAATCGTGTTCATCTCTCTTGGGCGTCCACAAGTGCCGGTAGTTTCTAGCAGCAACAGCCGCGTCAACAAATCAGGTGAGAACAAACCCTAGAGTACGCTACAGTTTGTGTGTGCCATCGGATACAAATCAATCTTGTAGGATACAGTCGACCAAATCGGCCACCAGTTGACGGGGACCCTTCGGGGGTTTTTCGAAGCGAGAGGAAAGCGTCTACACAAAAGAGTAATGGTCTCTTATCAAGCTAACTTGTCGTTGTTTCGTTCCTTCGTTTGTTCATTCGTTCGCGAAGGACGACATCCCGTCTTATTGCCGTGGTGGTTTCAAGCGACTCATCTCGAAGCGAATCTCCACGAGAAGTGAGTGGTCTCCGCTCGTTCACCGAAGCAATCGATCGATCGTCTTTACATAGGCGAGCTAAGCTTAGAACGATGGAAATAAACTCGTGTCGGCTGGGATCTATCAGGCGGCGTCGATACGACATTGCTTCGTGAATCATTAGCAGCAGATGGAATCAATGCCACATGCATTTATATTGCATTCACTCACCCGATCCTTTTTCCCATCGGAGCTGCGGGTGAGGATATCCTTCAGCCTGGCAGTCTAATGTTGCTGAACGACCCACCACAACGTCTGTATCCTTGGGTTCAATCGACCAGCGAGGCGGAACTAGTGGAAGAATTTTGAGAAATGAGTTAGAGATGTCGAATTCGAATTTGACACGACCCACAATTTACGAACATGTATCAGATGTTCTTCCGGAGGGTTGACATCGATTGAGATCCCGGAACACATCTACGCTAATATTGAACATCCGATGTCTGAACTTGTTCGCGAATGTCTTGGAACAGAGATAACAGTTCTCCGTGACGTTTAGATAATCCGTGGAAGATCCGCTGAGACAGATCGATGAGCTCATATCCATCAAGTGGAATTTCCCGCTTCCCCCATGAGAACTCCTCGTATGAGCCATGATTGGAGAATCGTATTTTGGGGAATAGCTACGAGGCGGTTGAAGGCTGTATCGAACTATTTTCGAACCGGAGCGGTCACTGTGTCTGTTGTTGGAGGAAGCGGAGGGGCCGTCGAAGAAAGGAACTTGTCGGCCGCTCTCTTTCCGGCTGTCCTGGGTAGACAGCTCTGTCTGAAAGGCGTTCCTTCCTCCCGCTTGCACAGTCCAAACGTGACTGTTCAGCAAGCTTTCTCTGTTGGAGGACTTGACCCATATAGCTTCCTCTCATGGCTTCTTTTCAAGGGCTGCCTTTTCTACGCCGACATGACGGTCCCCCGCTCAGAAAGAGATGCGCTCGCTTCCGGCCACGTCTGATTCTGAGCCAACAAATTCATACGCGGACGATCAAAAGCTCTTCTGAAGTCACCGATGGCCGACGCAAATTGGCTTCCCTCTCGTGCGCTAGTAATGAAACCCAACGCCCGAATTCAATCAAACGGATCCATGTGATTACGCTGAGCACTCGTCGTATTGGATGCACCTCGGATCGACTCGTTCTACTCCAGATATGGAAATACCCACTCACCGTGAACCGTTAGAGTAGATGTGTAGTTGACTTCGGCAACGCCGTTTTTTGCCGCACACGTGTAATCGCCATTGTGTCTCGGAGAAGCTTTCTCGATGGTCAGCGTGGCGAAGTCGTCCGTGTACTTTTGCACTCGTACCGAGTCTTCTGGTAACGCTCTTCCGTTCCTGAGCCAAGTGACTTCGAATGGAGCATCTCCGTCCGCCACCGAACACGTAACAACGACCTTCATACCTTCTTGAATCACCTTGGGAAACGCGAACGGCTGGAGAACGGGTTTCACTGGAAATAGACAAAGTAAGCAGAATGGTGAGGTCACAGCAAACTAAGTCTGAGCGTCTATGACGAGCTGCATTCAAGCGACGTTCTCTCGCTGCTAAATCGACGACTACACACACGATAGCGTAGTTTTGTGCATGAATGTTCGTCTTATCTTCGTTTCATCGAATTCGTGTTCTTCGGTGTAGGACACAATAGAGAATCGGTTGCACGAAAGGAAAAAGAGAGAGGAACGCAGGAAAAACGCCGACAACTCGCAACGATGGAAGCTGGTCGGGTTCGAGAACTGAGATCAGGGGGTTTGGGGTTTCGGGGTTCTCGGGGAGAGACGGGTAGGTGGGTCGGTGCTTGTCTAGGGTGAGAGGAAAACGGGCACCGCGAACACAGCAGTAGCAGGGGCGGCGCGGCGCGGTGGCGGAGGCGGCGCCGACGACGAAACCCGGGAAGAACGAGATAAACCGCGAGGGGATTTGAAAACAGCAGATTTGAAACAGATGAAGCAAACGGAGCATTTGGGGAGCTGATAGCTGTGTTTCCCTGATCCTTGGACGAGATGGTAAAGCGAAAGAAAGACTCGGGAAGGCAAAACAGTATCTTGCGCTGTTTGACTGACTCGACTGCTTGTCTGAATGATTGACTAAAATCCTAGCCTCGATTCAAATTTCATCCTCGACTGAGCAGATCGTTGGATCGAATTTCACTCAGGTCGCTGCGGCGGAGCTTCCCTCTGCTAGTTGGAAATCTCTGTCTCCTTTTTCTCGAGTCGTGAGGATACTCAAAACCCTCACCGAAGACTTTGGCGCCCGAAATCGATTGCTTTGCTTGTGGCATCCATTTGTATGGATGCGAAATGTCCACAGCTTCGAAGCTCTTGAAATCATCCGAAATTGGGGGAATAAATATGAGAGTCAACTTATCGGAGCTAGCGATAAGACGGGAGAAACCTCTTTCAGATCTGAATCTCTATTTTCCCGTATGCTTCCGCATTGTAAGACGCCTCGTCTGATACTGGAGTGTGAATTGCTCTTTCTCTGTCTCGAAGCGAGCCGTCAAGCGTCCAAGGACGCGTAACCTCGCCAGCTTGCTCTCGGGTCTCGTCTTGGTTTTTCTTCGTTCGTCGCGTCTTGCGAGACTCAAAACCGTTCCCATCACGCGGTCTTTGGCAAGGGCGTCTTGAGGGCAAGGCTCGTTCGTTGGTTTTTCGCTTCGTTGGCAAGGCTGCTTGTCGGTCGTGCAAGCGGCTTCAAAGTTTGCTTTGCTCTCCTTCCGTCCCTTATTACGAGACGCCCCGGGCAGTCATCCTGACGGGGGCGAGCAGGCCTAATAATTTTCCAAAGTTGTGCTTCCGACTTCCGCGGCTTCCTCCCCCCCCCCCCTCCATCTCCGTACTCCTCGAGTACAACTTCTTTTTCTCCATTCCCCATTTTCTTGTACTCCAATCGAACATGCTCTGGAGCGCCATGGAAAGGAAATAACCTCTCGACGCGGATGACTCTCCATGAATCGATGGAAAACCAGGGAGCTCAGTTGTTACGAGGGACCGCTCCCATGAAGTAAGTGGAGGTAGGATGTTGGAACTGTTAGCTTTGCAAGAATGCCGTCAAAAATAGATAACATCGTCGAGGACCACGACGGCGACGACAAAGAACAATTTCACAGAGGGGTCAGCAAACTACATTCATATAGAGGAAACAAACTTTGGGTACCACGGCAGGGAATCAACAAGGAACGGAGCGGCTGAGCAGGACGAAAGTCCACGAGTCGCGCACTCAGAAGCGAAACTTGGAAAATTGAAACACAAACCCGTTGCTCGCAACGAGGAACCGAGGGCGCTCTAGTAGGAAAAGAAATGAACTGCCGTAAATCACGCACGGCCGAGAAGAGCACACGACGGCCGGAGTGCAATTTTCCTGTCAGGCGTTATTCCTTCTCGTTCGACAATTTTCACATCTCATGTTCTACCGGGTCGTCGTCCGCCGCCGTGCGCCGAGGGCTTCGGCCTTATCTTTCTCTCCGCTTCTCTTCTGCCTTCTTCATTTTACGTCGCGTCGTACGAATGAGCCACACCCACTTTACGTGCTTTATCAATACAGATTCGCTTTTTTTCCGGTCTCCTTGATCCTCACGCTGGTGTCTGCTTCTTTTCAGCCTTTCGAACTCCTCACCCTACTATATCGGACCTAGGTAGATGGTTCAAGCGTTGAGAACGAGCTCACCTTGAACTTTGACTCTGAGAGTTCCTGAGTCTCCGGTGCCGTCCTTGTTCCGGGCTGTGCATCGATACAATCCCTCATCTTCGTTTTTCACAGAAGTCGTCAGCACTAGCGTTCCGTTGGGAAACACGTGCTGTCGTCGATTCGTGGGAAGTCTTCGCCCATCTGCTCGATTCTAACAATCCAAACTCAGACAACGGTTAATCAAATAAGTCGTTCTCACTAGCTTGGTGTTCAAGCAATGACCTACTCCATACCGCTCACCTTTTTCCCAAAAGATTTCTGAGATGGGATGTCCTGAATAAGGACACTGGATGCGCTCCGTGTCGCCGGCTGTGATGTACCTGTCCGCCATCCTGCGCACCGTTGGTGGGCCCCTGATGTTGATACGAGCCTCGTGCACCTTCACGCCTACGTCGCTGCGTGCGATGCACGCATAGTAGCCTCCATCAGAGACGCGAACATCCGAGATGTTTACATGAGAAACGACGTCACCGCCCCGCCGAACGTAATCTCCTGTCCGCACACGTTCATTGTCCTGAACGGGCAGGCCGTCGAGGGTCCAAGTGACCTGGGGTAGTGGGGTGCCCGACGCAATGCAGTGCAGACTGACGCTACTTGAACCCGGATCTATGATGCGCTCCTTGAAGGCGTCTGTGATCATCGGCGGGATTTCTGCAATGAGAACGCAGTCGTGCGTGTGTTATACCGCGGCAAACTTTCGGTCTTGAGGCGAGCCAGTGTGCCAAACAACAGAGACGAGAAGGACACGCTTTTTGGTAGAAGATGCTCGAACGATCTAAGATTTCTTTACTTGAAGCATCGGACGGGTGGAATCTTCCGAAGACATCGAGGATCATCGATTGCGGTGAAAAAAAAAACCAACTAAGCTTGTCTAGTTGGGATCGACAGAGCCGTCCACTCACCTCCGAGGACGATTTCGCTTGTGGCCTGAGCTGAGTCCCTCTGGTTCCGAACGTAACATTGGTAGACGCCTCTCTCGTTGCGAGTCAGCGATGGGATATGGAGTACGTGAGGAGATATCAGCTGGTACTTGGACGATGATGATTCCATACCCTGGAGAGGATGCAATGGTCTCTGGTCCCTGAGCCATGCGATCGAATCAACAGGCCATCCCGAAACGTTGCAAGTGAGCGTTGCACTCCTGCCTGCCTCGACCTGAACTCGCTCCGGGGTCATGTGAGCTTGCAGGGGAGCTGTGGGAAAGAATTGCTTTCTCGCTCAGATATGATATTTATGATAATTTTATCTGCTTGTTCGAACAAGAATTCGGGAGCACCTATCAGCTTGGTCTGGGAAGCGAACCTGCGTTTCGTTACGCTCTCCGTCGCTCAATGACCTCGCGGAGAGCTACTAAACGACCTTTGAAAGAAGCTGACGCTGGCGACTGACGCGTGCGTGACTCTCCTCACAGTATCCCGGGGTTCTGCCACACCGCTCGGCCGCTCTTCCGTTCGCGCGTTCCGCTACGTTCCTCTACTTCGACAAAAATCCCATTCTCCCGAAGCTGCCCTATTCTCTCGTTTTCTCAGAACACTTTCGATTTAGAGGGCCCCGAGCCGCCGCCGCCGCCGTCCCCCTCTGACGCTGCCGCTCCCTTTGCGGGTGCTTGCGTCGTCGTTGTGAGCGGATCCAAAAACAGCAGCTCAGGTTTTTTTCAGCTCCGCTCTCCACCCCATCGACTAAATGTGCGGCCCGCTCAGTGCAGAGATTTTCTCATTGATCCAGAAAGCATTTCATCGCCTTGATTCCCCTCTCGTTCCCATCAGCAGTGCCTTCATGGAGGGGAGCGAGGATGCACTGGCATCATCTGAATCGTGGTTTTGGACCGGAACTTCCGAGCGGTTGCGAACGAGGCAAACTGTGAGGAATGCCGACTGCTTCCGTTGACAAATGAATGATCGGAAGGGCTGCGAGAGTCAGAATGAGCAAACAAGCAAGCTACCAACCAACCTGTAACGGTGAGAGTGCTCTCGAGAATCTGTTCGCCTGCTGTGTTGTTGACGACGCACACGTACACCCCGCTGTCCTGAATCTTGGTCTTGACAAAGTAAAGCGAGCCGTCAGCTTGAAGAACTCCTCGCTGTTCAGTCACCGGGTGGAAGTTGTCTTTGCGGAACCAACTGAAATGCGAAGAGGAAATAGTAGAATACGGGAAGTAGCTTTACTATTCGAGGATAAGCGGAGTCTCCATCAGAACAAGCACACCAAGAAAGCTACGATCCAGACCGGCAACGAGACGGCCACTAGCGATTCGGAAACCGGAAATGAAAAACACCTCACGGGAGGAAAGTCCTCTTATTTCGGTGAGAATTGTCCGAAACAGGGTTGACGTCGATAGCGAGACGCCTCGCCGCTGAGGGAATTGGCGGCTCCGGCCGCTGATGGTCGCACAAATACCCACAGTGAGGAGTTGAATCTACTTATCTAGCTGATATTGGTCGCATGTAGGATGTCAGAGGATATTCTTAGGAACTAAAAGTCTTAATGAATGACACAAGCTCTGTGCCAGCAGAGTGACAAAAGCACAAACTAATAAAACTCCGTAGAGGAAGCACCGAACCGCCCTAAGAGGGTTTTGTCTCTGACCTAATAGTAATTCTCAACGACGAGAGCGGTAGTCGTACCGATGATTGTCGCGGGTAAGAAACAAAGTGAGACGAAAAAAAAAGAGAAAAGAGAATAAAGAAGAATAGAAGAAACATCGCTCCGGTCTGGCTATGATTGCTATGGGCGTTCGTTTGGTGTAATTTGTTCAAGGGGTGACGGATCACTGGAGAAGAAAGGAGCACGAATATCGCCGTCGCTGGTGCTGCCGCCGCCGTCTTGTCAGGATTGATGCCCAGCTCACTCGCATACTACACATCCTCGTTCGTTCGCTCGCGCAGACAAACTCACACTCAGACACGCGCATATACACTTGGTTTGACGCGTCTTTCCTCTTGCTACGGCAATTACGCAAATTACGCGATTCCAGTCTTCTTCCTTTCGGCTTCCTCTCTGTGTCCCCTTGTGTCGAGTGTTTGGATCACAAATATTTCTTCTGTGGTTGCTGTGAGCATTACTGTCAACATCACGGCAATAACAACAAGCGTGACCGACAACACTCGAACCGATAAGGGAAAATTGCTGCCCCGAACACAGCCCTGCATCCCTCACGACGGAAATCGCCGAAGTACTTGTCCACATTCCCGTGCAGCTCCCATTTGAGCTTAGCGACCCATCGTTGAGCTCTACTGACCATGGATCGAGGTTCTTGCAGGATCATCGACGACTTGCTGGAGGAGCAACAATCGTATCCACAAAACTTTGAGGCATCTCATGTCGTGCGAATCGATCTCTCGGAACATTCATTATCCCCAGTATTACCGAGCCGTGTTCATGTTCGAATATGAACACTTCTTCCGGTGTTTTTGTTGAATTGAGCTCTCGCATGGCTTGAGTGTATGTACTCTCTTTTTCAATTACTCTTGTTAACCCGTCGTTCGAGGATGTGTTCGAGGTATTCGATCGTTAAAAACAAGGAACTCGTGCTAAGTTGAAAGCGTCGACGGGAGACAAGCATCGAGAGTGCACCGCGGGTCAATAACAATCGTAGCTAAGTGAGCTGCCGTTACGTAAAATGTTTTAAAGAGCTGTCGTTGTTCAAGAAGCCAGCGAGAAGTCGTCTCCGCGGCCGCCGCCGTACTGACGGTGCTGGTGCCGCTGTCAGAGTGCCACAGGGAGCAGACTAATGGTCTCGAAAGGGATGTTCGTTCGCTCCTCCACCGAACGTCGGATGAGTCTGCGTCTGGTTCAGGGATACGGGGTGTTAAGTTGGTTGACTTGCTTCAGTGCAAGCTAAGCTCGCCGGGTCCGCCGCTCGGCCTGGCTGGCATTAAGAAACTAGGCGCGGACACTAAGTACGAGGGGGTTATCCAAACGAAGACGATGACAACGACGACAACGGCAACAACAACGAGGACGATGACGACAAGAAATGGAGAGACTGGGGAGAGATCGCCGAGGGCGTCGGAAACGGTGGGTGGGTGGCATAGCTGGCAACGAGGACAACGGCGGCGGCGGCGGTGTCTGCTCTAACAACGGGGCGCTGATGGCATCGAAAAGGTTTTTTTATGAACTCAGCTCAGAGGCCATTGATGACGACGCACCATAGATCATCACTAGCAGCGCTTTCCAAACTCGACCGACAACCCGTCAGAAAACCCGACCGACCGCCCGCCCGCCCGCTCGTCCGTCGGCCCTGGGAGCCGCCTTCCTACACATCAACGAACTGATGCAAATCCTCCATTCCAGAACGAATACTCCAGGATAAGCCAACATGCCGCTGTCTGCGAGTGGACCCGCCTTCCTGTTCGTCTCGGAGGGTGGCAAATAGGTGGGTTGGCGACGGGTTCGGCTCGTTCGCTCGCTCTCTGGTTGAGTCGCGTGACAACATTCGACTTGTTCGCGTCTATTACAAAGGAAGAACGCCATCACCTGGTCACCTGGCATGCTTTGTCACGCTCCGTGTCGCTAACGACATCATCTTTTCTAATCTGAACGACAGACACCCATATAATACGTGGAACCTATGATTCGCACCGTATTTCTCTGAACTTCGTCGCGTTCCTACGTCCGCGACACTGACTGAATAATTGATGAAACAAGCGATGAAATATTTCATGCTGCGAGATATCCCGATGAATCTTTCAACGAAACTAGAATCCCAGAATCCGACTCCGTTGAGATTCCGTAACCAGTGGAAAACTGCAATCCAACCAACCAACCAACCAAGCGGATAGGCAGATAGAACATTCGGATATTGGAGCGTTCAACCGTAACAGGTGGACAGAGGAATTCACAAATGATAATCTATCTCGACGACTCACCGATACACTGGCGTAGGGAATGCTTGAGCAACGCAGGTAAGCTCCGCGGCTGAGCCTTCATCTGCTCGCACTGACGTAAGGGTGTCGGACAACCGAGGTGGATGAGCTCCTTGAGCGTCGGTGATGATGAGTCGACCGGCTGTGGCGCTGAGTTGGGTTTCGCCGCTGAGGGCGTGTCGGGTTCTACAGCGATAGCTTTTGAAGCCGTCTGCTATCGTTGCTTGACGAATGTGAAGCTCCCCGTGAGGCAGAACGCTGTATCGGCCGCCTGGAAAACGGGAAAATGTTCAAACTTTGAGTTAGCCCGAATTCTGAGGAGGATGTTCCTACCTAGGATCACCTCAAAAACCAAGAAATACCGATACCTTCATTTCCAACACTAGAGGATACTGCCAAGTAGGGTGGAATCGAATCGATTTCGAAGCGAAAATGAGTATCTTTCGGTTCTTTCGAGGACCATGATGGGGAAACGACGCTTCTAGAGCGCAATCACATTTTCCACGGGTCTTTTGATAGAGAAACCAATAGAATCGGTGGAGTTATAGCCGCGCATTAGAGCTTCGATGAATCAATAATGACATTGCATTCTTGCTCATAGCCAGACACGGCGGGGCGTAGTCGAGCCGGATCGGCGTTGTCAACGGCGATTGAATGGCGGAAGAAGCCCGAGGAAGCTTTTTCTCCCCGACGACAAGAAGACGTTCGTCTGTGTCTTTTTGCATATGCGGGCATTGGTGCCGCATTGCTGGTGCTGGTGCCGCTGCTACCACCACCACCGAAGCAATAACTGCACGAGGCGGGGTCGCCGCTGTCGTTGTTGCCCGCGTCGTCGTCGTCGTTGTCGTATGGACGTTTTAGCGCAAGCGTGAACGCCCTTCCTTCCGGGGAGAGGAACGGGTGGGAAACAAGGGCTGCCGGGAGAAAAAACCGTTGGGCGAGCGAGGGAAAAGGGGAAAGGAAATGGGGTGACGACGACGGCGACGGAGTGAGCTTGCTACACAAAACGGGGCGAGGCTTGTCTGCCGCTTCGTGCGTGATGCAAAAGTCCTTCTTTTCATTTTATAACTTTTGCGGCCGCCGTCGACATCTTTCAATGGTGAGCCATAAAACATGCGAATCAATGAATGTTCCTGAATGAAGTCATATGCCCCCATAGTCCCCTGTTGGCGGTTCGCCCTCTGTCCTCTGGAGCCCCTTCCGGCCCTTGCGAACCCTACACCCCACACACATCATGGGTGGAGCGCCGACGACAAACTTTGAACTCAGTAACCGTTAGAACGAAACCCGAGCCTCAGAAAGGACGCGAACTGGTGTCATTTTGAAGGAGGATATGTCGTGCTTTGTTCCGCCGAGTGACCTTTCGCGGCTGTGTTGCTTCCATGGCTCCTCGCTGAGCAGGAAAAAAGCTAGAAGCAACGATTCGGTGACGTCAAAGGCAGTATTTCAAGCTTGAATTTCTTCCGTAGCGAATCCAGACCGTGTGTGGAGCCGTCAACCGTGCTCGCCCCCGATCAGAAACAGAATTGTGTTCTTTTTTTTTCTCTCAGGGAGAGAACTTCGTTCCGTGGCCATTCGGAAAGTCAGAAACTTCGTCGACCAGCGAGAGGCAGCATATGCGGGTAATTGCTGAGAAGCATGATGCTCGTGCTGCTGGTTGTGTTCTCCACAGTGTTCGTATCTATCTGTCGATGGGCAGTGGCCCCAGGAGGATGGAAGCCAATCTTCATACACACACCTCATCACTCAGTGAACCGTCCTCACGTCGCGTCGCCTCGTCTCGGCTTGAACACGTATCCTGCAGCAACCAGCTCTCGAATACACGCGGTATATACACCCAACAAAGCTATGTGCATACATCATACAGTCTTGCCCACACATAGTTTTCCTTGGATATCCAAGTGAACGCTGTCTCGAGGTTATGCGTAGTCTCCAAGCTCACGTTTTCAGAGGCTCGATCAGTCCGAGTTTCTCCCAGATGAAATGAATTCTCCGGGTGGTGTTTCTCGCCGGTCACGGACCCGCGTTACGCGCTAGCATAACAGCATCCGCACCATCACTGGTTCCGAGCGTTCCTTGGGCGATCGACATCGTGTGATCGCCGTAAACAAGCAAGGGCTCGAACAAACCACGTGAAAAATTACGCTCGAGCCCCGGAAAAGCCACACCAGCGTGAAGAAAGACGAAAACTGCGAAACGGAGTCCAACTCGTCGAGACCCGCAGCGTGCGAGTGAAGGCAAGGGATACATATATTTCACTACGAGGCAACTTTTAAAGACCCGAGAATATGTTTCCGTCGCTGTTTTCGGGGCCGTGACAAATTCCAGTCGTTGTGGCTGACCATTAATATTCGGTGAAATGACGAGTAAATCCACAGGAAACCGACTTACTCCACTGCGTCTGGCATCTCCACTGACGCAGGAACGGAAACGTTGTCCTGTTCCTTTTCTTTCAGGAGAACGCTTAGGAGAGTTTTTACGGCTGTCCTCGCCGGAGGAGGCGAACGACAACCTTTCCCGCAGTGTGGGCTTCGATCGTCCGTGGGAGATACTTGGAGAGACTCGAAATCAACTCGGACAGTTCGAATCCATCCGGCATTCATCGTCTCCAGCCTGTGATTTGCTTTCAATCCGCCAGATGTATTCGCCGGAGAGCGGGAGCGAACGCCTTGGGCTTCGGCGGCGCAGGTTTTTGTGTGGTACCGCTGCTGCTGTTAATAAAAATCAAACATCCATGTGTTTCGGGTGATTAATCCCTTTTTCCTTTGGGCGTACCGTGCGCGGAGTCAGTGGGAGTGGAGTTTCCCACCATTTGACTTGGTTCCTGGCCTCGCTCGTTCGTTTCTCTTTTTTCCTCTCCGGTTCTATCCATTCGGAAGAACTGAGTTCGGGACCAACAATGACGATGGGGGCTCGGCTGACTCGGGACGTTCCATTTCATTTAACCAAATTAAGAGATTTCTCAAAAGTACCGCGGCCGCCCGAGTCGTCGTGTTTTTTTTCTCTCCCCAATATTCCACGGCATGTGTTTTCGATTCGCAAAAACTCAGCCACGGCCAATGATTCGTCTCAATAACGGACGATTGTGCTGCGAGAGTCATCGAGGAAGATGAATTTTCCAGAAATGCCTCAAACTTCGAGAATATCTCCGGAACAAGACGATTTCAGGAGGACGATGGATGCTCTGCATATAGCAAGCGAAACTGGAGACAACTCTCTGAGCTGCAAAGTGTACCTCCAGTCAGCTCTCCTTCCGTTTTCCTTCTCCTCCTCCCCGCTACTGTCTTCCTGTTCCTCGCTTCCTTCTGTCTGGCTTGACTTCCCTCGCTTCCTACCTTCGCTCCCTCGTGCCCCATCGCCGGCTCCATTCTGCACTCACACAAGGGACAAGTGACGCAGAAAATTTTAACTTCAAGACCAATGAGTCGAAATGATACGACGAGGCTTCGGCGGCTTTGAGCAACGAAGCAGGATTCATAGTTTGGCGCCGAGAGGAGCCGCCCCAGTTCCGCGATGCTGCTCACCCGCTTGTTGTCATTGGGACACGCGACTTTTCCGAGCGGGCGAACGAGGAGTGCGTGGGGTAAACCACTAGGCAACACGGTCGCTGTCATCGGCGACATCGCGAGGGAGTTCTGAATCGAAGCGAACGACTTCTTGATTCCTAAAGTTGATGCGACCACAACAGAAAAGGCGATTGAGCATTCATTAAAAGGTGTCCTCGATGGCAACTATCGAGTTTGATGGTGATCCGAGGTTTTGGACAACAGGTCCATCAATGCTGATTTTCGAGAGTTCATTCGTGAACGGGAAACTAGGAAACCTTGCTAACAAGGTTTTCCCCAGCGTAAAATTGTCGCTGTACTAGTTGCAAGAAAGCGGTCAGGGGAATGTTCCCAAAATAAGCATAATTTACTTCGACCGGTGGTGGTCGACGTTTGGTATTCCTCTGAAATTGCCAAGTCGCCTATCAAGGTTTCGATCTGAATTCGGCGGTCTGTGCGCTCTTGAAGCCCCTCGTCTCGGAACCGTTTTCTCGGAGCAGCGGTGGATACAGTCTCGAAACTTCACCACAATCCACGATGGGCAATGGTGCAGCAAATAAGTCTGAGCCGTCGGGAACAACTGCGAGCTGGTGAAATGCTTTCTGGCGATTCTTTGCTTCGTGGGATTCGACCATGCAGGTATGGGAAATGAGCAGTTCGAAGAGAAGAAGAGTGGGTGGCAACGAAGACGAGATGGACCCGCTCAACAACGAAGCTCATCCATGCGGCGAAATGCGACGTCGGCCCACTGCCGCCGATATACTGTGGAGAAATTCTCAAAAATAGCATCGCTCCCGTATCAACATAGCATCTATTCTATGTGTGGACGACAGAATGAAAAGCGACACCCTGATGCCGCATTCGCCGAAAGCCCCCACCGTCGCGTCGCCATATAGGTACACAAGACGAGAAGAATGAGAGGAAAGCCTCATGCCGGCCTATCTCGGTTCCGCCAATCTCAATGCGGGTGGGTCGGAATCAGAACCGCCATTTTTGAAAGCAGTGAGCGAAAACACGACTGTGGAACCGATCCCATAGAGGAGTTTCTATTAGTAAGTGCTCGAAACAGTTGCTGAGTCGCTTTTCCGGTGCGATCTTGCTCCAAAATTCGAATCGAAAGATCCAGTGGTGGGAATCGTCGACTTCCTTCCCGAGGATTGATTGTTGTCCTCGCTTAGGGTAAGAGCTTCGCTTGCTTTCTCCTTGTGGAGAGTCGCAAGCAACAGATTTAGGAAAGGTGTCAAATCAGAATTGCGGATTACTTACCCACGGCTACATTCGAAGTGATCGTGACGCCATCTTCTCTCTCCCACGTGACCACGGCCACGTAGTCCCTCACATAGCTCGGAATGTGACATCTCAGGACAGCTGTATTGCCGCTTATCACGAACTCGTCGTAAACTTGAACCTCGTAGCGTTGTTGGACAACTGAAATTGGAACGTATCCCGGATTTAGCTCTCGAATTATTCATCAAGTTTCGAAATGAATGTTTGACGGTGCCATGCTTCGATTCGACGCCTGCTTCCGACCATGATAGTGGATCTCGACCTTTACAAAACTTTCAATCAATCTGATTCACAATCTCTCTGTTGCCACGTTTCGAGGCGCGGCATTCCTATACAGCTCCAGGTTTGCATCAAATTCCTTCGTTTCGATCTTCGTTACTCTCTATTCATTGGTTGTCTATCCCTCGAATCAATCGATTGGATGACCGCTTTATTCAGACGAAGGAGCTGCTTGCTCGGATGAGTTTCGAGGTACTTCACCAAATGACCGTTTTTCTCTCCAGATTCGGATTCGCCGAATTTTTGAAGGCGGATGACCGTCTCCAATCGAATTCCCCCGACGATTTCCTTCCGAAGATGTCCGTCGACTGTCTCATCTCAACACAAATAACATTCTTAAATCGGTGAGCAGTACATGAGTTCAGGGCAAATGTGGATTTTATCCCGGTTGGTATAAGTGTACAGCACGTTTCCATCTCATGAACTCAGATCCGCCTCGATTGTCGAAGGAAGGACGAGTTTGAGGAAAAGGGGGTGACTGACGAATGAGGGCTGGAGAGTCGCGCTGAAATTGCTCGAGAGGTCATTATCGATGATGTGTCTGAATGTTCGTCAGAAGACATTTTTATTGCCCTTCATTCGATCGCTGTTCCGTCCTCTATCTCGGTGATGCGCGCGTCGAGCTCATTCGCTTGACGAATGTTGCTCGAACAACATTCATTGGAAATTGTTGGAAGAAATGATGTAAAAACGGTTCAGCTTTCATCAGTCACCTCGTTTCCGATGATACTCCCCTTTAGCGGTCCAGATGACTTCGCGTTCAGAAGCTTGACAAATCAAAGTACCCTCAAAATTTATTTCAGTCCCCAAGTCAGGCTTATGGAAGGATGGCCAGCGAAATTTCCGGCTAATGAGTCACCCAGAAGCTTGAAATGTTCGAAAAGTAAGTTTTTTTCGTCGATGGATTTCCTCTGGAAAAGACATAGTTCGCCGCAAAAGGAGTCGAAATGCTTGCGCGGAGCCCTCAGAGACCTGAATCGGAGGCTGAACAGGGTGTAGTAATCGAATCGTTTGACAAGCCGCTTCGGATGCTGGTCAGCGTTTCATGGCCGAGGACAACGCTTTGAGCGGAACGACTTCCAGGGGGCTTTGTGATTCGGGAAGGATCAAGTAGCTTTACCCTTTTCGGCCTTTCGACGCCCCCCTGGGAAGAAGCAGCATTCACTTTTTCTTCTGATGTTCCCCTCACTTTTTCTCGCTTCCGCTGTTGATACCCCTACACAGCCACCATCCGTGGAGCCTCTTCTCATCTTAACATCTCCCCCAAGGAGTCGAGTTATCTAGCTGTATTTTAGAACAAAGCCTTCTTCTGAGGAGTTAAGAAGTAACAGAGGGAAACAAGAACACGAAGTCGATGATTTCCGAAAGCCTCGGGAGTTCGAAGCCGAGAGAGCGCTGAGCCGGAAACAGAGCAAGAAGGAGGCATTTCAAAAACATCGCCAACGATCTGAATCAATGATGATGTCATCTAAATTCTAAAAGCTTTCTTTCCCTTTTTCCACCTGATTCCAGAAGCGTCCAGATATCCAGATGTGGGAGTAGGGATGATCACGAAGTTGTTCCGCGTGTACGCCAAGCTCTGTTCGCGGGGAGACCTGCTGCTTTAGACGCGTTCGGTTGTCATGCAGTTCGCTTCGACACCGAGCACTTAGGAGCGCGGTGCGACGGTGAGGCGAGTTCGGCCATCTTGCCGAACTTGCCGCCTACTTTCCATTTGCTCATTCAAGGCTTGCTATCGTTGCGCGTGTCCTTTCCTTATCTACAACTTTTTTCCGTCCGACCCTCCCAGCCGCCGGCCAACAACGCAGCAAGCAAGAAACCCATACCTGGGTAGGTACATATGTACATATGCTTATATTCTCACTGTGACTGGTGGTGATAGCGTACCTGCTCACGCCATCGCCCCAGGCGGGCAATGCTGCTCGGCCTCCGCACACCGTGGCAAGGACGCTGGGAGTTTTTTTTTTGTGGTTCGCTCGACACAAGCGAAATTCTCCGTATCGTTTGTTTCTTTCATTATTTAATATCACGGCGAAACGACGCTACGTTGTACGAGTAATACACGTTTCAAGCCAAACACGGGCGGGCGAGCGAGAACAAACCGGGTACCGGGATGCGACCGCCCGCCGCAAAACAAAGCGAGAATTCAGTTCGTAATTTAGAATTCTTGTCGCGAAACTACCGAGGAAGAACTGTTTCTTGAAATTGCGACAAACCTGCTCTGACGCGGACGTCCCGGGATCCGGCTGTGCCTACAGAGTTGGTGGCGATGCATCTGTAAGTCGTCGCATGAACATCCTGTCGATAGCGGTTCGCAGCGAATGGTTGAAGATACAACGTGCCGTTGGGGAATGTTGTTCGCAGTCCGTGAACCGTCGTCACCGGCTGGCCGTCGTTCGACGTCACCCACTGGACCGTAGGACTGGGAATTGCTGCTACAGAGCCGCAGTGAATCAAAGCTCCTGCGTTATTAATGAAGTGGACCCTGGACGGCGGTTCGGCCATAAAGCGCGGCGCTCTCTGGTTGAGCTCGACGCTACTTCCATAGCCGGCCTCGGGATAGCCTGTAAAAGAGCGAAGAAAAACTCTTAATACGATTCGCCATAGAAATCACATGTTCGATTAGTCAACTTGATTCGGCAAGGTCAGCTTTTTCTTGCTTCTCGGCAGGCACGCGCGCTCATTCGTTCGGTGGAAAGTCTGCAACGGAGCAGGTCGGACGGTGAAGGGAGTACAGTAGTGTCCAGACCGTTACGGTCCCTCAGCTAAAAATCACCTTTCAGAGGAGCGAGGGACGAGGGCCGCGAGGGAGCCATGGGCCACAAAGGCAGATGGAGAAGCACATGGGACCCTGAACTAAAAACTCTAAGAGGGCTAAAAATCACTCTCTCGTCAAAGAGCTTCTTTTTCATCATCGTCCACTTGCGTTGATGAACTCTTGTTCATCTCACTCAATGGACACCGACCACCCTTGAATTTACTTGACCACCTGACTTCATCTAAGCGGACAGACGACCGAGCGACAGAAATTGTGGAAAACCACGACGAAATATGAAGACGATCTATCGTTCACACAAAGCCCAACCTCCTTGCTCCGCTCATCGTTTTCTGAAATAACTAGCATTTAACGAGTTGATCTGAACTCGGATGCGGGTAGACACTACACGGTTGCCGATACTTGCGGACCCGACTCGAACACTCGGCTCCCTCCTGACATCGGTAGCCTGTCACGCGGCATTCGTAAATACAGGATTAAACCTGAACCTGTCCTGTTCTGAATCGCTTCTCGTGTCCCCTGGGAGTCGCAATGAGTCGTTAAGCCTTTATCACTACGACGGCTAGTACCCAGACCCTTCGCGCTAATGTTCTAATTAATTCCAGTCCGAGAACAGAGATATCGATCCTGAACTGGAACGGATCCGAGCTCCGGCCGTATTGGGAATCATCGCTTGGGAGTCGATGCTCAGGAATCAGAGTGAACCCTTTTCGAGAACAAGGCTTTTCACCCTGAGCTCCGGTGGCTCCGAAGAAGCGTAGACTCACACAATCCCCTGAAATCGGAACCTGGCTCGAGCACCGGGACGAGGGTGCAAAGGAGCGAAGGGAGTAGCGGCGGTTGCGGTGTCTCCCCGGAGCTTTGGGAGACAATGCATTCTTCGAGAGTGCCGCCGCCGCCGCCGCTGCTCGGGCCGGGCATCCTCCCTCCGGCTGGTTACGTGGTGAGTGGGCCAAGCTTTGAAAGCGGAAACTGCGTCGTTGATTGTTCCACGCAACGTGGACGAGGCCGTTTGAATTATTTTTGAGACAAACTTTTTGCCCTCGGACTCCCAGACCCTCCGGTAGGTCGAGTCTTGATGCTCGTCCGACTCAGCTCCTCCGAGGACATCGGATCTCCAAGGATCTCGACTCTGCTCCCCCCTCCCCCATTCTATTCCGCCCTCATCCTCCTCGAGCTCTGTTTATCCGAAGCGAACACCCCTCGTTCCGCGACGCCCTCCGAAAAAATCAGACAGCCAGCCAGCCAGCCAGTACGCAGTCTTTTATTCTTTCATGCTCGAATTGCGGTTACCACGATACGGAGATTCAAATCTGCCGCGTGCTTCCCTGGCTGGCTGGCTGGCGGGCGGGCGAGCGAGCGAGCGAACGGTCGTCCTTTGTTCACAATTGCATTTATTTCGTCTGTTTTGTTCGCGTGCGTTTAGGTGGGCTGCTCGAAACGATTTGCAACTTTGCCAAACTGCCAACGGAAATCTGGAAAACAACGCGCTGATCTGGGGAGATTTATTTTCGTTTCAAAGCAAGTCTCCCGATGTGTGCCTTCGGTCTTCCCATTTACCAGCTTTTCGGTTTTCGACTTTCTTCCACACTCACACTCACAATAGGTAGAACGGTACCATTGCCCGGTCGTCGTAAATCTTCAGGGTTGTTCTTCGGACTGTAAAACCCACTGGTTACTGTTGGCTCTTTCTACAAATCCAGAACTCTTTTCGTCCGTCTAGGCTTCTCTTTGTGCAAGAGAACAATCGCCAGCCCGCTGTGCAGCGCTTGTTCCACTCGTAACGGGAGCCACTGGGAAGGCGTCGCGTCAGGAAAAGTGCCTCAACTGTCCCGTGAACTAGATGACATAATTCACTGAGGAACCGATTGAATCAAAACCTACATAAGACGTCAGTTATTTCTGAGCATAATTATTGTCTCCGACCGGGGATCTGTCAAGCATCAATCTTTTCGTCTTTGAGACCGAGTGGATCTAGGACCCTAATTCTCGGGTTCCAAGTTGACTCTTTGGAGGGGCTCGCTCGGAGTCAACATCCGCGTCGGGAAAGGGGGAAACGCCGAAACCTTAAAAGTTTATCTTGGTTCAAAATCAAACATTTGACTATTTTCCCGAGACGTGGAAAAATCATCGACGAAGCTTCGCGAAGACTCAAGGATCTGGAAAGAATTCTTTCCATCCTGAATTAAGCGTTTGTTGACGGAGCTGAAAACGTTGCCATCAGAGCTTCTTCGCGGACGGTCGAGGTCGCTATTATTAATGACAGCAACAAAGACACCCAATAGTAATGAGTGTCAGAATTGACGGATGAATGGATGAGTGTCGAAAAGGGCTGGACAGTAATTCAATGACGAGCAACATGAAGAGAGGAGGGAACTAACTAACTCGGGATCTCCGCAGCTGCTTGGTTCCCTAGAGCCTCATTTAATGAGAGGTTTGAAAAGTAGTCCCGATTTTGAAACAGCCTGCTTCCGTCGGAGACAGCGATCGCCTGTTTCCCGAGTTCTGGCCCGAAAGCTCTCATTTTCCTCATACGTAACCACAGAACAGATCTGTGTTCCGTCAACGACGCTTTCGTGGCGCCGTGATCCACTTTCTCGGGCACGAAAAAGCCGTGAGCAGCACCATGTTAGCTTTCCGATTGCGTTCATCGCCCGGAATCGTCAAAAACGCAACGACAGAACCGAATTCGATTCGAGGACTCCCCTTTAATCGCTGCGCGGCGATGATTCGAATTGGAACTCGGTCTATTTAGTGGTTTCCGTAATTTTTTTCCGCTCGAGCTCAGAAAACTGGGGATCGTTCGTTGTTTTGCCTCCGAGGCCACTCATGCTCGCTTTTTAAAGGGCGTTCTAGTTTGGCCTGGTTCTCTCTATTTCCCACTCCTCTCTCTCTCTCCGTTTTCTGCTTTCCTCTTTGTCTCTCTCTCTCTTTGCCCGATAGCAAAACCTCCGGCTCCCTTTTACACAGAGCTGCCATTCCACAGTTCTTCCAATTGATTCCCAATTCGCTTTCGTCCGTTCTTGTTCCTCTCAGCGTTACTTTCCCAGCCGTCAGACGTTTTTCCACATTGGCCGAATTTCCCCCACAGAGAGAAGGGAAAAATCACTTTCCTAACTTCCACTCTGCTTTCCACTTTTGTTTTCACTTCGCTACGATCGTCAGACTGCCAAGGTTCAAGAATCATACCAAGAGACTTCGACTGACTAGACGATTCCTCGCTCGATCGGTTTGACCTCTCTTCTCGCCGGAAGAATATGTTCTATCGACGGCGAATCTCGATCCTCGGGAGAGACTCCTGGTGCTTGATGGCTATCGATAGTCAGCTTATCTCGTCCGCAGCCAACATCTCCAACTTTTCTTCTGAAGCTCTCGGTATTCCAACGCAACGAAAACTGTGGATCGCGACCATTCCAAGGAGGGGAGTTTGAAAGAGTACTCCAATCTTCCAGATATCTCAGCGGAATTTCGAGATTTCAGGGTGATTGGAATCGATTGTAGGGACAGAACGCGGTTTATTATTCAAGAGATGTAAATTGTGAAACAACTTGTTCAGTGATTTTCGTCCAATCTAATGAACTCGAGGAATTTCGCTCGCGGCACACCGCATGCCGGGAGCTCGCTGGAACGCTGGGACACTTGTGCGCCCGACGATGATAAACGGTCTTGCTCGGTGACGCCATCCACTGCTGAGGCCTCTCGTAAATCATTGATTACTCAGCAGACTCGTTTTGATTCTTCTCTGTCAGTTGTTTTGTCACACCTCGTTGCCTGTCATTCCGTTGCCGATGCCGACCTGATTCTGTGGCAGGGGCATTCCGACAGGGCGAAGCAGACAGATAGACCGGCTGACAAGAGCTCATCAATTGCCGGGAGAGGTTTACGTGAGATGTTCTCACTTGAGTCTCTCGTTCGCTCCGAGGAAAGTCGAGGCTCGCTGTTGCTGCTGCCGCTGTTGTTGGAGAGTGATCGAATGAATTGATTAGAGGAAAGCTATACGGAGCGGGCGAGGTCATGAGCGAGAGTGGGAGCAGGAATTCTCGCTGGATCTAATAGTTTTTCATAGCTCGGTCGTGCCGACAACGGTAGTTGTAGCTTTCTCCGCCAGTCGGTATCCTTCGTATCTCTCGGAAACCGATCTGCGCGGAAGGCGTGCCATTAATCTGAACCCTTACAGTCGATTTAGCAGAACGCCATCGAAAAAGGAGAAAAAAAAAAGCGGCGCAAGCAACGACTGTTCCCGGGTCTTTCGTCTCCTTTTCCTCCGCCGGCGTCGTTCGAGGGGGTGTGGACGAAGCGCTTGCTTAAAGAGATCGCGGCGGCAACAACGACAACGACGAGGCGCAACTAAAGGATGCAATGCCGGCGACCCGGCCGCTTTGGCTGAAAAAAAAAGAACCCAGCGCGGTATTGGAGGCACCGGGGGCGCGAGGGAATCGAGGGGAGCGGGCCAACGCCTTGGGGTCTTGGGTACCTGGGAGATATCATGAGCGAGTTGGTAACAAGGGCGAGCAACACGGATCGGTGTCAATGAGCTTCATTAGATTGAAATTAGTTCCTGATTACCGACAGCGAGGAAGCAAGAGAATGCTGACGCTTACGAACAGGCGAAGAAACAACACCGAGGACCGACAGTTGTTTCCGCCAGACAATTGCACTCTGCTTTCTTTTCCTCGAAGAATATCCATCCGCTTGAGTGTCCTCCGTATTTGTGTGGCTTCGCTCGTATCTATCTATTTCTCTATCTGCCTGCGCTCGTCGTTGGCTACGATCTGTCACTCATATACGCTTGAGTTGAGTCTCATTGAGAGCGCCAGCCCCGCCACAGCCGCCATTGAGGGAATTGCGAGGAGCGGTGACGACGACAGCAGAGGAGAGAAAAAGACGGGGTCGGGACCGGATATAGGCCGGCTATGAGGGACAGCGTCAGTCGCGGGGATACGTAGTATGTAACAAGCCCACTCCATCATAGATATATCCAGCGCGGTGGCGGCAACGACGTGGCAACGATGGCGGCGAGACTGTCTTATCTGAAGTAGGTTGGCTGCTTGGCTGGCTTCGTTCTGGGGACATCGTTGACCACTCGACAACTGAACGGATTGCCGGACGGGAGAGACCGACAAACCTACTTTCAGGAAACACGTCATCACGCACCCCGACCTACGATGCGGGAGCGAAACTGGTCTCTACAGGCGGCGTTTTACCCGCTAACGACACTTGAGAAATTTGCCTGTCTCATCTCCAGAACAATCAATTAGAATGATAGTGAGCTCGATTTCTTCTGTTCACAGAGCAAGAGCACTCAGATAACGCAGAGTGTAAACACATATGGACTTCCAGAACCCGTTGCCTGCTAGCGCAGGAGGGAAGTCGTCGCTCGAAGGTGGAAGTAGGAAGAAATTCCTAATTAGGAAGAAGGAGCTCTTCGATTCGCTCCAGATGTCTGATGTCGTCCAGAGTAGAGAACGAAGAAGGAAGGGAAGCCAAGCTCCCATTGAAGAAGAGAAGAAAGCTGCTGCCGCCGACGCTGTTACGACGGATGGACGAAAGAGCGAACGAGAGAGCGTGCACAAGCCTTTGAAACTCGCGAAGTGAAGCGAACAAAGAGATACAAGAGCGACACGATTTTCGCTTGGTCCGCGCACTTGCTCGCTAGCCCAGCAGCTTGCTTGCTTCCAGCCTCGCCGACTCGTTCGCAATTATGATACACACTTTCCGCGGCACTCTGTCAATGAGACCATTCTAACAGCCTCCAGCATGCTCTCGTCATCCGACGAACAAACGCCTTGCCGCCGCCAGAATGAATGCCGCTCTGCCGGCGGCGTAGCAAACGGAGGCTCAGATCGGAACAAAGATAAAATCGTTGTTCCGTCTTTCTATCCGATGGCGAATCCGAGACCATCTGGTGCAATCCTGGGAGACGAAATTCCCATACCAGCCGAATACGAAACTCATCATAAGTGTCGTGTTACCAAGGCCTTCAAAAACTCGCCGGGAGTGGAAAGACATCGACCGTCGAGCGAGGAATGCTGTCGTTTTGTCTCCCGGATGTCAGAAACCGTACTCGCTCTGCTTGCCCCTGGTCAAGGTCTACTTGACATGAAACACTGACCGCAGTCGCTGGGTAGAACATGCCGACGCCGTCGTACCGGTTATGGCAATCGGAAGTAGTTGGCAAGAGTTAGGAGACGACCGAGCAGGATATAGCCAGTGCGTTGTCCGACATATGTCCTCCCGCTCGTTCGTTCGTTCGTTCGTTCGTCCGCCAGACCGCATGCTTGCTTGCCCACCCACTCGCTCTCTGGCCATGCCACCACCGACCATGGAATGACTGCTCCATGCTCTTCCCTGAACCACTGCGTTTTCGCCCCTCGCTCCACAGCGTTCGAAACAGTTCCAGTTCCTTCCGACATCCTAGTACCCTACACGGGACGTGCACCACAATATGCACCGTCATATCACTATTGGAGTCTCACACCAATATTGGATACCGCGGTTATACATATATGATGATACGCTACATTGTATTATACCTGCATGATACTCTTCCGTTCAGCTCGATTCGCGCAGAAGATTCGGAAGTCGTAAGCGACCGAAAATCAGAGTTAGGGCAAGGCAGTAGCTCCATCAAGGAGCGTTCATCATCAAGACGTTCAGTTAAGCCGGTCGCGTGGTTTCGGCCACTAGGCTCGCCCCCTCTGTCCTATCATAACCTCTGCATGGCGTCCTGGACGCCTTCATAAGGAGATAATAGACGTAACAGGTCGAGTTAATCTTCATAAAGGCGCGTATTAGACTTCATGCTGAGCATGAGTTCCAGTCTCTGACGTCTTTGCCGCCGTCACTGCCCATGAGGCTCTGCTTGCCTACTCACTAACGCGCGTGCGGGCTATGAGAATATACGACTGCAGAGGCATCAGTTGCTGAAGCTGCAACTCCGCGGGGCTCCTTGCCACGAGAATAACGCAATGGATACCCGCGCCGCCGTCCACGTTTGGCCTCTTGGTTGCATACGACTTTCCGTCGGCAGAAGAGGATTGGGTGTCTGGGTAGGTGGCCTGTCGGCCTCGCCGCCTGGCTGGTCTCCTGTCTCGTCCATTCATTCATTCATTCATACATTCGCTGGTCGTAAGTTTCATATTCGTCGTCTCATTGTAGTCGCCCCGTGGAACTCTTTAAACACAGTCAGAAGAGTTTCTCAAGTTCCGTTACGGCTCAACCCGAGCGACAGGAGGGGAGAGCGGGGCAGAGTTCAGCGTTTATGGCCGCATAGCGTGCAATGTGAGCAGCTCAGCTAACGGCTCGTACATCAACGAATTCAAGGGGTGATATTTGGAGCAGCGACTCATCCGATGCAAGAAACTTCACCGATTGAAATCGTTGTTTTGTTGAAAACGAAATCGAGCATTGTCGAACACGCACGGCAACAGCACATAATATGCCCCTCGAGGACTCTGAACGTCCGGTCCTTCCTCTATCCCAGCTGCGACACATACTTTCGAGGTGCTTTGTTTCATAAAGCTCATTCATGTTATCTTTTGTTCTCGATTTGTCCTGCCCTCGCTCCAAAATCTTTGGCTTGAATCTTGTTGAACACACGGATGTTCCACAGAGACCCCTATCCTCATTCAGGTGATCAGGTGCTGCCTCTCAGTTAACATCAGAATCTCTTTGAATCGAGCTGAATGAGTAGAGCCGAAGGGTGGACTCTGGAGGATGGCGGCGGCGGTGAGTTTTTCTATGAAGACAAAGTATTAATTATCACTGGCGAGCTAGCGGCGGCCATTATAATGGGAGCAGTGGCCTACAAAATCCAGATTTCTTTTTTGAAGCTCCGCGAGGAGGGAGGGAATATACATACATACACAGCCTCATCGACGACGGAAGAACGAAGCGACGACGTGCAACAGTCGCCCCACCCTGGGGTTGTTCCGCTCACGCCAAGAAATTCGCTGTCGAACGAGGGCGTGGTGACCAGCGGATCTCTTACAAAATATCGATTAATATTAACTTTGTTCGTACGCTCTCTCGACCGCCCGTCCCGTATCACGCTCGATCTCCGGAGTCGCCTCTGTCAACTCCTCGCGGATCATGGGCCAAAAACCTCGGAGCCACCTTCGTTAACGTGGAACCTTTCGAATAAATTGTTTCCTGCGCGCCCGGGAAACTTTCCGGCTAACATAAGCTGCTCTCTAGGAGAAGCTGGCGCCTGAATGTTTTTTCCGCGTGAGAAGTTGGTTCCCTAACGTCTCGACAGCGAGACGGTGTATATTGCCCGAACGATGACGAATCGCCTGTTGGATCGAGAATTCAATTCCTGAAACTTCAATTAGGAGCTCGAGCAGAACTCGGCTTCGCTTCTATAGCCGTTTCCCTTTTCTGCTTTTCAGTCCATCCAGGTGTGTCGAGGATCCGGATCGTCGGCGACCGAGAGGAAAACACGGCATGAAAAGGTGTTGTCAAACGGAAGTCCCCCTCGAAATTCGGAAACTCTAATCGCTCGACGGAGCTTGAGGCGTTCTTCCGTAAAGCGAGATTCCATCGGTCGTCCTGGAAACTTTGTTCAGGGCGCTCGCCGCTGAGTCGTCGGACCCGTAGGATGTATAGAATCGACCTCAGTATCTTTTCGGATGTAACCGAGAATCGATTTGGTGCACAAAGCAACGACCGAAGTATGATTCCTACCGAAGGAGATACTTATTGTGACTAAGCTCGGATTTTGTATGAAACAACAGTCTTCCGCCTGCTGCATACAGGCTGCGCGAAAATCCGGAGGGAAAGAACGGGAACAGAGTCCGTTCCGTTATCCGTTACCATTCTCGGCAGATGGAGAAGCCTGGAGTGGACTGCTCCTTCCCATGTTCGTTCGCTCGCTCGCTCGCTCGTTTCTCGCGTTCGCTAGCTAGCTCGCTCGCTCGGTCGCTTAATGAACTGGTCTCTGGTCTTTTAACAAAGACAAAGCAGTGAGATTATTCAGAGTCCCTCCCGATTCCTCTCTATTCTAAGCTTCGAGATCGATCCGCTTTCCTGTTCTTCTTTTTTTCTCTTCTTTTCTATCGGCGCCCTTATCGCGTCTGCCTCTGAAGATGATAGCAGTAATGAAAAGCTGTCGCTAGCTGTCGGCAAGCCAGCGAGTAGAGAGGTCCGGTAGCGAGCCTCAGTTTGTCGAAGCCCAGTTACCTGACTTCTCAGAGAACAAGTTGAACCACTCGGCTTCAGAATTATCGACGAATACCCCACGTCTGGGCAGCTAGGGCCCCTCGTTCTTCGATCTGCGTTCTTGGAAGACGCACTGAGTGAGTGAGTGGAGTGGCTGGCCTTCGAACTGGTTCCACAGTAATAATAAGACAGAACAGAATGAACCAGGATGGCAGGCAGGCAGGCAGGCAGGCAGGCCTAACGGGACTGTCCTGCAGCAACATATGCCATGATGTCGTTCCTTCTGCTTGTTCGTTCGCCTCATCCCCTCCTCGCTCCACCCGCTGTGCTTTGCCGTCCGGCCAGCCGCCGCTACTCCAGATTGATGGTTCTTTTTCAGGACAAATGGTCCTCTACTCCTTTGTAGATCTGTTCGTTCGTTCGTTCGCTAGCCTACCCAGCAGTCTCAACCGACCCACCGCAGTCGGCCTAGTAGCTTCTCATTCCCTCTCGCTTTTTATATCGCAGGGTCTTTTTCGATCTTCAACCAGCTCAGGATGCGAGCAGGGTTTTCGATCCCACGAGCTTGCACGTTTCGTTTGTTTCCCGGTCATGGCCAGTTCGGCGAACGAGTAGAAGAAGCCGCTGGATACGCTGTTTGTTCCGCGAACAAACGGGATGGGTTGGTGGTAGCGCGAGTCAACCGAACCGTTTCAATAATTCCTCTCGGAACAAAATTGTTTTCGATTATTCAAGAGCCTGCGTCGGCGTGCAGCTGCTTTTGAAACGGAGTTTCAGGAACAGAAAGCGAACTCGCATCGCTGCCGGGGCACAAGCGTTTGATCCGCACGTGGTGTTGTTGAAGAATTACAGTGTTAAAGGATTTCGAATGAATCTCTCGAGCCCGAACTCGGCTCAATGCCGATGGAGTTCGGTTTATTCAGAAGCGACGCGGGCCGTAGGGCGCAGGCAGCGCTGTTCGCAACCTCTGCAACAATTACCTCCCATCAAACAAAGCCATTACGTACAATCTGATGCGGGAATGCACGCGGTGAACGCTGCCGGGCGGCGGGAAGGGTTCCGAGACCGGATTCGATGTCGAAATATGCATTCGAACTATACGGGGGATTTCTGGTACAATCCCTCTGATAGGAAACGTCCTCTCCAGATTTCATCTTCCACGCTCTTCTCCGGAGAATCGATTCTCCGCCATGAGAAAGTTTCACTTTCACGAATGTTCCTTGGTGCCAGAAAATTCTGTCTCAAGCAGGACACCGACGGAGATCCTTCATGACTCGGGTCAGACCCTTTCGAAGCACGCAAGTTACAGGTTCCTCGAGAGATTTCTTCAAGTTTTCCTGGAGGTACTCGGGAAGATTGCTACAGTGTTGACCTTCGATCGTGCCAGAATATTGATGATGTCATGACAAAGCAAGACTCCTCGTCACGGAACTGATTGGGAGTGGCACAGTACCGCTGCGACGCGACGTCGCGTCACCTCGGACAATATTGTATTCGACCAACCGGGTTTCAAAATGAGCCGTCGAGAGCGGAGGCGGATTAGGCAGAAGGACGATCGTTGAAGGAGTTGAAAGCATAAAGAGTTAGAGAATCTGAGCGGAGGAACAAGCAGGTCCCAAGCTTCCAGCTTCCGAGACAACAATAGAGCTATGATATGGATCCGAGCGGAAGACGGTTTTCAAATTCAGTTGGAAGAATAAATCTATTTCTCCTCCTTCGCTCCTGGTGTTCCGTTGAATTCGATTCTCAATTGAATATTCGAGGAGAAGACAAACTAATGGATGGACTTTCTTTCTCTTTTCTGTTCTTTTTTCCTTCGGCCGAAAGGAGGACCACCGCCTGTCCCTACCCACAAAGGAACACAACTCCAACGGAGTCGAAGTTGCTCTTCCTTGGGGAAAAAGTCTCATTTTCTGTCTTCGTCGTCAGAGGATTACCCGGAGCGCAACTACAACGGCGATGGGGAATAAGGCTGCTCCCATGTCCTCAAACAAGTTTTCCATGAGATCTGAGGGATTGGAGCTCGTTTGCATCGCTCAGATGATGTCCAAGAGAAATTCTACGTGAAATAGCCGCACAGAAAGGTATCGATGTTTTCGACGACGAAAAATCGGGTCTCGGAATTATGGTTCTTCGCGACCCGTCAAAAACTCTGGAACTCGAGTGTTGTTTCAAGCTCTTCTTGTCTCTGAGAATCATCCGGGGTGTTTTGATCAGTTCGCGTCGAGTTTGGATCTCGATGAGAGCGGGCCTGTCGAAGCGGTATTCGTTTTTGCGACAGCTTAGTTTTTACAGCGGAGTTCTCACCTGGAAGGAGACAAGAAAACATCTATTAGGGGCACCGTCGGAGCTTGAGGAAAAACGAGTAAAACTCGGGATACTCTACGAAGCTTGATATTCAAATTGACGAGGACACAGTGTTCCATGTCGGATTTTGATTGATAATCTCTCCTCATGCGGAGCAACGAGCGCAGATGACGAGGGCTGTCGGGAGGGAGGGAGGTGGGACAGAGCGCAGCAGCAGAACATTCAAGTCTCCCCTCGTTTTAGCACCTCGTTGACAAACGGCTGATAACCTCGCAGGCGTGTCTTGTCCCCTCTTCCCTCTGCTGTTTTCCCATCCCGTCGACGCATTTGTTCAAGATAACCCCTTCACCATGTCTGCGGTCTGTGGTTCCCATCGCCGCCGCGCCGTAGCCACCACCGAGTGGCGAAATGCAAATCTTTCGTTACCCAGATTGTCGAGTCCCCGACGCACTGACGTCACTGGCGGAGAACCGGACAGGACGAGAGCTGAACTGGATGTTTTGGCTCTTGCAGTTCCTGGGGCTCGGTGCTGCTGAGAATGACAAGCGCCCGGCTATCTCTCTCTTGGGCTGTGGCCCAAAGACGTCCATGGACAGGGGAACATTGGGGGGGGGAGGGGGCGGGAGGGTCTTGTAACACTGACAAAACAAGCCACCCAGGAACCAAAACGCCAATGTGCCTTTTGAAGTTGCTAATGCCCCCTTTTCCCTTGTCTAACACTCTGTCAGAATCAGGCTCCAGCGTGATGCCACAAAGATGCTGAGCGGCACACGCAACGCTCAAAAAACGCATCTCGGTAGTTTGCATTGTCCTCATAGCGTTCTCGATGGAGCGCGTCCGTAAGAACTCGAGAATATTCCAGAAATGTCTTTCGGAGTCGTAATCTTCGTATCGATGCGCCGTCGTTACACAAGTACAGAGAAAGAACCAAACAAAATACAAGGTTGTGCTGATAACGCGGAATCCGATGATGGCACAATGGCAAGAATACAAACATACATATGTTGGCTCGATAGAAACAAACACACAGTTTGATGGTCGGTTGGTTGGTCGGTCGGTCGGAGTAGCCAGTCAGCAAGGCCGTTGATTGAGCAGATAGATCATGATCGTCAGCAGCAACAGGACATCTGGCAGAGAATCGGAAGCTTGTTTCTTCCAAAGACTATCCCGCGGATTGGCCTCCCCAGCCCGCCCTTCCTGGTTTCTTGTAGTAGTGAGTGAGTGTGTTCGTCTGTGTGCCTTGCCTGCCAGCTCGCAATCAAGCAATTGCGTGCGGCTCACGTTCGTCCATACATCCATGTGGTGGTGTGCGAGATGTGCCTTTTGGCGCTATCGAACAACACAGCGTTAGCACAACGACCGACTGAAACAGACACGGTAACAGCGGCGCGGCGGCGCGGCATTGGATCGACCGCAACTACGAACTGATACTGCGATCGGGCAGATGTACGAGCGGTTTTCGATCACGCAGACGATCGCTGTAGCTCACCACCCAGACGGTTTTTCTGAGGAAACCGATGATGTTGGTCAGAAGTAAGTTTTACGTTTTTGTTCCGGCTCAAACAAGTTTCGCGTCCAGGTCCGGTGTAAGGTCGCTACGAACTCGTTGCGATCTCCGCGACTTTGCATCAAAAGAGAGAAGGGTGTCTGGTTAGTAAAAAGAAAAAAAATAGGCTCACAACTGGATGCTGCCTACGCCTGCACTCAACAGCCTCGCGAGCGGAGGAAGGAAGTTCAGGCGGCAGGAGAAAGAGCAGACAAGAATGCATGAGGAGATCGGTGAACGAGTGGAGTTGCAGCGGAATGCAAACTCAGCACGTCGTCTACATTTCCACAGTCTCTCAGAACTTGAAGGAGCCGACCGTATTCGGGCGCATAACTTCGTTTCGAGCCTCATGAACCCGACTCCCTATTCCAGTTTTTCTCACGACTATAAAGCTACCGGAGGAAAAAGGCGAGAGATGTCTGGACGGGGTCGGTATGGCTCGCCCGAACGGAAGAAGCGCTCGTTTTTTTAGTTGCTTGTTTATGAACTCACGTTTCGCCACTCATAAGGGATAACGATATTAATTACCCGGCTAGGTATGGATGCTGATACGTGTTATACGATGCTCCGTTCTTTCGTCTATTCCTCGTCGGTTCGTTCGTTCACTCATTCATTGAGTAGCGAGGAGAGTGTATATAGACGAGAATGGGGCGTCAGGGACGGCGGCGGCGGCCACTTAACAGATTGCAAGAGCAACAATTACAACGCCATTAAACGTCGGGAGAGCTGACGCTATTCGATCGCTAATCAGGGCGTCTAGTGATTGCTTAATGTGGAAGAAAGAAAAGAAGTCGGGAAGGAACTTTGAGACAAGCAAGAGGACGCGACACGGTTCGTAGCGAGCGAGCGAGCGACCGATCGTCCGCCTCCGTCCACCGTCTAAAAGTCTTTAAGAGCTCCGATTAAGTGTTATCTGACACTGATTCTCCAGCGGCCACGGCAACACAGAGTAAACTGCGAAAGGAGCTTCGCTCATGGACCTTCTTTTGATTGGTTTGGGAGTTCGGGCTGAGTGAACTTCGGTCAACATCCGATTCGTCGTAGATCGCCGCGAGCCAAGACCCGGAGAGTTTCTAAGTCCCGACATTCCGGAACGGTTAACGCGTTCCCTTGTTTCCGGGCTCATCACAAGCGAACAGCGAGGTGGATCCTTCATCATGGGAGTCTCCATTTCTATTCCGCTTCTCTCTCAGATATTTCATTCGGAAGTTTCGGCGCTCCCGTCGTAAAGATTCAAACGGGAGCCCTGACGGACGGACGGAACGATCGAAGGATGGAGAACGGGGACGTTCCATGGAATCAGGGAACATCCAACGAGAAGCAGAGTGGATCGACGCTTCTTCTCAAGTCGGCTATCTTCCGTCGAATGACCTCGATCACCTCCTGCATGAGTGCACTCTTCTATTTTTGATGGCCTTCGTTAAGATGGCGTCCGTTTTGACGGAGGAGGCCGTCTATGTGCGAGGGTCTAAGACCCGAGACACAACGGATGTTTTGACGGATGTAGATGTCTGCTTTGAAAATACTCCAAATTTTGTTATAAATGGGGCGGTCTGAGAGCTTGGTAAGGGCAATGATCGTCTGGTCAGGCTCATACTGGGCTTATGCAGAAAGTTTTTCGGGCTATCCGGGAATGTGAGAATGTACGGTTTCGGTTGAAATTCGAGACGGCTCCAGAATTCAATGCCCGCCATGGCTTTCTTCGGGATAAACGGCTCGACAGTCGCTGTCCCACTCACGAAACTCTAAGCCCAGTGTTGCTCACGTCTCTGGGAAGGTTATAGGGTTATTCTCATCATTCGATAACCCCACAGCATTGAGATTTCAATTCATTCAAGCATACGTCGTTATCGTTCTGAGCGGTCCCAGATTTCACCTAACAGCCTCCTTGACTTCCTCCTATGTTGACTTCCGACAACGAAGATTTGTCTGCGGCACGATTGCGAGTCAACTATATTGTATTTATCAAAAACGAATCAGATTATATCCCCTCCTGCATGAGAGATGCCGCGGAAGCGATCTTCACTTGGTCGAAATACCGAAGACGCCAAGAGGATGCGAATACCGTATTTTCTCTAATTGAAGGGCACGCCCGTCTATTTTTCGAGACCCCAAAAGGTGCCCGTCCAATTTTTCAACCTCCGAGAAGCGGTCATCTAGAGCAGCGGTGGCCAACCGGGGGGCCGCGGACCCCTGGGGGGCCGTAGCGAAGTTCCGGGGGTCCGTGAGCCATTCGTGTCCAACATGAATTCTATGGTAGTTTCCCATTGGAGACTGCGGCCCGCGCTTTTGAAGAGCCGTCAACCTTCGAAATGATCAGTTCGGCGTTCTCTGTCGCCGCTGATTCTTCGGGCGGAGGTTTCGGAACGAGCCTCGAACATTACGAATTCGCATCACAGGGCAATTTGCGTCGTAATTCAAGCTGTACAGGATCGGGAAAAATTGATGGAGATGGAAACCCAAGTTGAACGGGAATAAAACCGAGACTTGGCTTGGAATTTTACCCAACCATAGCGAAGATTTTATTTTTCGTCTGATCAGTTAGCGGTCTGATCAGGACTGATCAGAACTGGATCGTTGGCGGACGGCTCGGAAAGGTGATGCGTAGTTTTCGAGGTTTTCAGATTCCTTATCTTCCGCGTATTCTCTTATTTGCAAATAAATGTGTGTTCATCTTGTACACTGTATAATGTAATCGTCTCTTCACTCTTTTTTTCGAGGGTTAAGCCTGGAAAAACACGAGAAAAGTGCAGGGGGTCCGCGAGGAGTTGAGACTGCGACAAGGGGTCCGCGGAGGGAAAAAGGTTGGCCACCGCTGATCTAGAGCAGTGGTGGCCGACCGGTGGTCCAGGGACCGCCGATTGTTCGTTGAGGAATTTATTCTGATCCTCGGGGCGATTTTGTGAGTTGTGGGAAATCCGGTACTTCATATGAGTTTTACGGAATCGCTACAATGTGGTATCACACAGTGTAGCGTTTGACTGGCTGGTGCAATTGATTCTTCCGTTTCGTGAAGAGGAATGTGGGTTCCCCGCGCAAGTAGATGCGCGCCTGAATTCAGTGTAGAGGTATACCGTATCAGCAAGCTCAGTTTCTGAAGCTGGAGTCAGTGTATTTGGCGACAAAATTAGATCCGCGTGAGGGTATCTTATCCAAGTAGAGATGACGCGTCATCATCCGCGAAGATGATTCCAGAGTTGGAAGTTTGAAACGTGACGTTCCCCAGTGGTCCATACTCGAGTGCCTGTCCATTTACCCATTGATTCTCGAGCTATTCGATCGACCCCTTCCATCTACGTGGAGAATCACTCGACGAAATATCGGTAACGAAAGACGATGCTGTTCATGATTGGAATCCACCAAAATCATGCAACGCGAGAATTGCGAAGTGGGGGAAGGTGAGCGCGGAACGCACGACTAGTAGGAAGGTAAAAAATCATGCAGGGTACTGTGAAACGCCGTACGCCAGACGAGAAGCCATTCGGCATTGCGCGGTAAATAGAGCTTTCCGGGATTCGAACGATCATCTGTTCCTGTCCGGCAAAATCACGGGGTGCCCGTCTATTGGGGAGTGACCGTCTATTAGAGAGTGCCCTTCAATTAGAGAGAATACGGTAGCTTATCTTCCGCGAGTTTCCGCCGATCCGGTCCAAACGGCGGCGGGTCTCGATGGCCAGCGTCTGGTCCTCGTACCAACCCTGTTGTTCAATCTGTCGCGCTAACGTCGACTCAAAGATCGCAGTTGCGTCAGGAGCGTAAACGTATCGGTCCATCTGTCCCGCTGGAAAGTGCGTTGCCCGAGGGAGAAGAAACAAACCCCATCGACACGGAGGTCGATCTGGCGAGCCGTGAATTTCAGAGGAGATTTCTAGATCAGGAGTATGGAGTTGCTTGGTCGGTATGCGACAGATTGTGGTTTCAGGGTTACCTTAAGGACGCGAAGCCGATTCATCCTGCAACATTGGAGATCATCGGTTCTCCCAGTGGCGTAACTAGGGGGAGGGGGGCGGTCCGATCCGGGCGGCACATTTCTGGAGGCCTCGGGCGGCTTTTTGGATTCTTTTCTTATGTTTTTGGTTACCGTTTTCTCCTGGTAGCAGGCGAAGGGGCGGCAGTTTTCGAAACAGGGTTTCCGCCCCGGGCGGCACATAGCCCAGTTACGCCCCTAGTCAAAGCCAAACTACAAAATTGGGCAGCACATGTGCGGCATCTCTTGCACCGTCGGAAATCCCCAACATGGCATGTTACACTTGGTTCCGATTTCCCCCTATTCCCGAAAACTTGCCTCCTTTGAATGCGATAAAGACAAGATTCATATGTCCCCGCATACCGTTTATGTAGATTCGGCGACTACGCCACGAATCCGGATCATATAGAATCCACGGGCAGTTCATAAAAGTTCCTGTGGATATCCAGGAAACTATACTATCGCTGCCGCGAAACCTGACAGACGATTATGCCTTCAATGTGTCCCTGAAGAAACACATCATACACAAGAACTCCGCCCATTGGGACTCGTGAAGATGGAGAATCTAAAACAGTACCTGGATTATTTCCAAAGCACACCCTTGTATAAGCTCTACAAAATGACCAACTTTTGATCACGCTGAAAATGGAGACGAGCAGCGAGAGTTAGAGCCTGTGGCAGCCCCTACTGACAGCTCGCCGCCATTTGTACGGCCTCCTCCGTGAACGAAATTTCAACTTTCAGTTGAAATGGTCACCGTGTTTTTTTTCCCTCCCGACGAACTGGATCCCGAATCCCGACTTGGTGGATGTCGCTTTTTGTCTCCGACCCCCACATTTCTTATCGTGTCGAGGGAAATTCCTATTTTTTCCCTCAACCCAGACCCCGGAATCGAGGCTTAGTTCTTTTCACACGTTCCTCAGAAGTGAATATTCACTTCCCTGGGACCATGCGTTCCCTCTGTGAGAGATTTAGCGGTATGCGTCTCTGGTCATTGCGTCGAATTTCTCGATGGCTGGAGATTTCCCCTCGGTGACATTCCTATTCGAATAGAACGGTTTTAATTCATTCCGCTCTCGAGTTTGGACTTCCCCCTCTTATTGTGGCTCGGCTGGGAAACGATGTTTTCGAGCGCAGCGCATGCTTACAAACATATACAGGGTAAGATAAACAGGGATGCCAACACACAAAGCGAGTTTCCCGAACAACGTGAGCACCGGATATGAAGCAGGAAGCGCCGAATACAGTGTGTGGATGGGACGGGAGAGGGCAATAGGGCACGGGGAGGAGGCAAGGACCTGAAGGGGCTTCCTTTAGAAAGCTAAGCCACCGAGTCGGCGAGAACGCTCTCTGCTATCCGGTAGCTGTCAGAGCGGGCGTGTTCTCTCGCGGAAACACCGTCGTTCTCTTGGCCTTCGTCTTCGACGACGTTTCATTTCAGTAAAGTTCGCAGCTTCCGAGTTAGAGCCTCATCTTTCGCTGCTCACAATCCTCCGGATACTACCGAAGGTATTCACTGAACTCGCAGAGCTGCCTGCCTCGGTGAGAGCAGACAAGTGAATGGACGGTTTCAGTATCTGTTGCACCTGTCGGGATGGCTCCATCCATCGCACCAGTCATTGGCCTTGTTGCAGGTGTTGGCTGCAGATAGCGTTTGTTTGGCCACTGCTCCCGCCTCTCGTGGCTCCGGCCGTGCCAATGGCCGTAATCAATATAATATCAGACGTCCGCTGGCTGCTAACAATCGCATCTATCAGTACTATTGCTGCTCCCGAATCCCCATCGTTGGAGAAATACATCCCCGTCAATGAACCAAGTGGCCATGTTTCAACCTGATATAGTCAGCTTCCGGATTCCCTTGGCGGAGTCTCGTCACGATGCAAAAATCTCCGAGATGCCTCCTACCGCGAACAGCCGCATCGTCTCTCTTTCTTCGTTGACGAAAGAAAATTCCGAGGAGAGAATTCAGTCCGGAACGGCGGAGAATCGGCTGAACCCTGATCGCCTTTGTGGAGTCCGGTGTCAACTCTCGAATGTTTTTCTTTTTAGGTCTTGAGAAGTAAAACCGAGCTTCGTGGCAATGGCCACACTCGCCGTGCAAGTAGCTGGAACGGCAGCGGTTGCAGGAGCACGCCGCGTGATAACGGAAGCCCGAGTGCTCCTTTTTACCTCGAGAAAAGCAGCGGCAGCAAGAAACTGCTTCGAACCCCCACTGCAGGAACAAACTTGGAGTTCGCGCATTGAAACAAAAGGAGAAGCAGCGGGCGAGCAAGAAGAGGGACGCGGATGGTAAGCTCAGAAATCACGCCACTGAGCTCGCGCTGTCTTGTCATGCCTCGGAAATGGTTCCGCACGCGTCAAGTGCCTCATTTTCTTCCTCGTACCAGGATCGGAAGAACGGTTTGCGTCGAATTCAGGTTTCTAAAACTTCGCTTCAGGCTCTTTGTGATCTAGGATTTTGATTTTGAATTCCGGGGGCTTCGGTTGTTTGTAGTCATGGCCCGTTTTTATTGAATCTGTTGGAATCGTGTTGGATTAATCCATGTTTCACTCGAGCAATGCGGACCTGGGGACAACTTCATGAGTTCGATAAGGTTCCCTACACCGAGTTTTGTCGCGTTTGTGTAGTCTTCCTCGGGGCTTTAGTCCAGAGGAAGTTATGTTTGCGTTGACACCCACTGATTGCCGGATGGTCGGCCGGCGTAGAGTAAGCACAGGAAGCAAACAAACAGAAAAACTTTGATTTTTTGCAGCGCGGCACTTGCCGGCACGCGTTCTGATGTAACAACGTTGACAAAGCATCGAAGGCAGAGTGGAAGTGGTTTGCGCCTGAATCAGAATCACGGATGACGAATCATTCTTTCCTTTCAAAGAGTTTCTCTGATCGAACACGGGGAAGAATCGGTTATCGTCGGCTCGGAAACGTTCTTCAGTGTATGCGGACTCAGTTGGGAAAATATCAGGGCCGCAGAGAGAAACGCTCAGTGTCGAAGGGTCAAACAACGAGGAAAAGTGGCGATCTCATTCTGAGTCTGCTTGGTTGACTTTGGCTCCAATGGTCGTTCACTTCCCTTCTGCTTTTCGCCTTCGCTCTTTATTATTTTCAAATGTTAGAACGTCCGGCATCGTTTGCTCCATTTTGTTTATTTGCACATTTTATATTTTTTTTCCTCTTCGCCTGCCTCTGCTGTTTGACGCTGAAGCGGAGGACAGAAGACGTGGAGCATCTTTGGCAGCAGACGCACGCCTGACACAAATATCCAAAGACCGCTTGGATCGTTGACGCCCAACAGCTTTCGCTCAGCGCTTTTTGACATTCCACCTCTGCTAAACTGAGACCGCTTGTCTCTCGTCGAGCGAGCAACGAAAACTCCCTCCGCGAGGGTATTTTTCAGGGTTTCTCGGTGCGAGCCCAACTGCCAGTGACATCGATTGTTGATCAGACTCCCATCGAAGCGTTTCAGCTGGAAAATCGTGAGATTCTTCCTCCGGAAAAAAGATTCAGCAACCGATCGAGGGTCAATCCGATGTTCATTTCCATCGGCGGACTCGGAGGTTCTCTGGAAAAGCGGAGGAGGCCCTCAACTCAGGCGACGTCGACGATTCCGCAAAAAGTCGCAACTCTCAAGAGCGGAAATTGCGGAATGGGTAATACAGCTGCTAATGCTTGCTGTTGGGGGATTGGGGAACATCCTCCAGAACTCAGCTTGGAACGTTTCATCTCTGCGCAGGCGGTGTGCGGTCACCGCCGGCTACGTGACCGGTTTACCGTGAGAAGCTCAAGTGTAGACGACAAAACCCGAGCGGAAAAGACGAGAGAACAGATGTCTGCCGGATGATGCCAGCCGGAATCGCGGACATGATGACTCCAAACTCTCGACGTCGAAATCGCGCTCTCTCCGAAATATGAAGCGCTTTTTTCCTTCCTTCGACAGAGAGACTCAGTCAGCAGAGAGCGAGAAACGAAGTAGACACGTTGTTCGGAAGGATGAAAGGATTCAGCCTTCCAGCGTCTTCTTCTTGCTGAGCCGTTGATTAACGTTTCATGGATTACACGACGGCCGTAGGAAGACGTCTCCTCGCGGAAACTGCCGCAGGATTATAGCTACGTCTACTCAGCATTTCGTGGCAGAAATTCTTCGTCCTTTGCGCAAGGCGCGAAACCGACCTGCTGAAGGAGACAGAGGAGACTACGACGACGTCGACGGTGCTGCGAGACGACCGAGAAGGATTGGGTCGAAAGGAGGAGGAATGGGAAGTCCTGGTGTAAGGAGAAGGAGGCGAGGCGGGAAGAAGCGGCGTAGAGTCTCACCACGAGAAAACAATGAGTAGAATGGAACGCAAAGAAAACCGAGTTGAATTGAGACTGGAACAGAAGACTGTTGCGGTGAGCGGACGAGGATTCGACAGGAACAAATGCGTGTCTGTTTCCTCGTGTTCTGGGCTTGCGGCTCCGAGTCGGAGCACTTTCAGGGAAAACTCTCGAGCTCACGGATTCCCTTTGCTCGCTCGATTATCACGGAGGCAAACTGTCGCATCGTACGGATTTCGCGAATTTGAGGAAAATCTTGCTTGTCTCTTTTTACGTCAAGGCCGTTGTCGTTTGCAGATATTTACCGAGAAGGAACTCAAAAGCTCAAGAACGACAAGTGGCGAAACGCGCATTGTTTGAATTAACGGTGGAGGCTCTTGAATAGTCCTGCGTTTGGCTGAGTGCTGACATCAATCTTTGTAATTGCATTAGAGCCTTGAATAGCCATACGTAGAAGACATTGTTGCGTCGTCGTCCACTTCCGCTCTGAAGCTGTGCATGCCTTCAACAAGCCGCCAAGTCAACGTTAAACGACGGCCACGTCATTGTCTGCCTTTCCTGTAGCCTGCCGCTGCAAGAATGAGCTCTCGGCGTCGACCGAACAACGTCCCCTTCGAGCGCAGCAAAGCTCGCAACGGCGACAACTAAGCGTGCCGTGAACTTCCCTGGAAATCAGCACATGGTCGATTGCTGGAAGAGTTGCGAACGGCTCTGAACAGATTGGGCCTTCTGGCTCACTCGACGAGGTCGTTGTACATGTGTTGCTGTTCTCGGAGACAAATGCGTTCAGGCGCAAATCCTCCGAAAGCCAGATGGGTACGAAAAAGGGAAAAACCTGGCTGCCGCGGCCGCTTCTTCGCCATTTAGATAAGCCGAGCCCGCTGTATGTGTCTTGTTGACTGCGATGGTCGCTCAAAATTCCATGCATACTTAAGAACATCTACTTTTCTTCCGTTCGCTTCATTCGCAGGTAGAGTATGAAGCGGTCTTGGTCCGTTTGTCTACCTGGACCCGCGTTCGCATTTCGTCCGCCAGCTCTTCCTACGCTGAACGCGCGTGAAACCCACACTTGTTTTCTACTCGGTTACAAGTTTTTCCCACTCATGATGTGGAACGTGGTCGCAAGCGAGCACAACAACTACATCAGAACCCGCCGACGCAGAAGCAGCAGCAGGAGGAGCCGCGATGTTCAAAACGAACTTGTTCCGGAATTATCAGAATGCGAAGTCGGGGCACGGCGGAAGGCCGTCCATCGCGGTCTCAGAGCAAAACGCGGCGCGAACCCGGGTTCTTGCAAACACATACAAATACGAGAGCAGCAAGCAAGGTCGGGGAGGAGGGAGCAGCGTCAAAAGAGGAACAAACGTCGAGAGATAGCGCTGGGCTTAGTTTCGTCCGCTTGAAGTCGTAAATGGCTCTTGCGCTAGTCATGGATTCAGTCGGAGAGCAGCCTAACAGATAGAGTTCTTGTGCCGTCGGCGAGCCACCCGTCAGCCCTGTCCGCCTATCGCGCGGCCGATCTCTATCTGTCGACTGAAATGGAGTAAAACAGCCTCGACGAACCTAAGGAACAATCGAAGGGCTAACTTTTGAGTAGCGTCTGGCTCCTTCTCGTTGTCGCCGTCATCCTTGATGCTCGCCGCTGCCGTTGTCCTCGATTCCGCGTTGATTCACAGTGTCCTCTCACAGAGAATCTCAAACAAGAATCGGAAGTCCCGTTTTCGACTATCGAAGACCCACGAAGGAATCTTGGTCACGGCACCAAGCCAAGAGTAGCGGTTCGAATCGATCCGGTTCGCCAAATGAATGCCTCTTTGAATTCAGTCTACGACGGCTTCTGTTATATCGTTCATTTCTGTCCATTCATCGATCGCCATTATTTGCGAGTTCACAATCGAACACTTCCCGACTGTCGCGTACAGCTCGCCCGTCAGGCTCGGATCGATTCCGTGGACACACGTTGACTTGACGCGAAAAGAGGAGAAAGCTTGTGATGCTTACTAAACAGCCGGCGAGTCAAAGGACGGCCGGGAATGGGAAATCGCGAGGGCCACTGCGGCTACCTCTGTAATTGTGTGGCCCGTTGGTCCGGAAGGCTGCGTAAGCCCTCTACGCGATCACTACCTACTACGGGAGAGATTAACCTCTCGTCGTCGTCGTCGGCGGCGGCGGCGGCCGGTAAGCCTGCTAGCTGACCAGCGAGCCGAGCGGGCAGGCGAGCAACCACTCGGGAAGCTTGTGCGAATATGGTTCGAGGGTGACCGACTCCTACAAACTCTCATCCTTGTAGTCGTCCCGAACGAGCGGGAAAACAGAAGCGGATGCTGTCGTTGTTGAATGTCCGCGGGAGAGAAGAGCATCGTATTCCATGCCATGTATGTACGTATGTAGTTTCCATGTCAATGCCTTCGGATCCTCTAGAGTGACATCTGCGTCGTTTCTCCGTTGTTGTAGTTCCTTGAACTCTCCTCTCTGACGAACTCTGTCTGACATTGATAACGTGTTGTGAAGGCAAGTGAGGAAAACGAAACAGGTGCGTCCTCGTTTTGCGTAATCCTCGAGTGTACTATTCCGTCATTCGTTCGTTCGTTTGTTTAGAGGAGAAGAGGGGATTTGGGGGGGAAGGGTTGATGAATATCTGGTTCCTGACCCTCCGTGCTGCACTCGCATCCGTTGGGCCTCGTCAATTGGCCGACGGGAACGAGGCGTCTGACATGGAATTTCAGGAACACGAAATTGGATCCGACTTCGGAGCCCATCAGCTTCCGACAATTCAATAGAACGACGAATGAACAAGTCGTCACCGTCATTAACAGCGTCGAATTGTCGACAACGGACTCCGCGGGGCGATCGGAGCCGTCCTGATTCACAGCGAGCTGAGGGATTTTGTCGAAATTCTCGAACTCCCGCTCTCGTGAAGCACTACAGGAAGTTTTCATGACCAGTTCGTTCATGGAGGTGGAATCAATTAACTATTGCGCGCGCAGGCTTGCCCGAGATTAGAGACAGAGAGGGTCGCTTCGTCGATAATCGAAGTTATTGTGGCTTTCTCAACACGCTACGCGGACCTCATCAGTTGAATATTCCATATGGACGGCACGGAATCCAGGGCCGCGCCGCCTAATTTGTAGGCCTCGTCCCCTTTTCGTTGATCGATCCATCGATCGATGCATCGTTCCGACACCGCGCGTTTCGTCGTGAACTCTTTCCATAGATGACATTATGAGAGCTGCATGAGATGCCCGCGGACATTCTTTTAAAAGCAATATCATTAGCAATAGGGTGAGGAGTTCTCGCGAATACTCCCCGCACGAGGAGCGGAGCCAGTGAGCAGGGACACGAAGGTGGAGAAAGACTTTCGTTGGTGGCTCGCCTGCTCGTTTGCCCCTTCGCTAGCTCGTCGTCGTTGTCGTTGTCCCGCATAAGGAGGAAAGAAAAACGTGCGGATTGCGTGACTTCGAACAGGATGAGCAAGAGTTGAACGCTAGCAAACGTCCACGGACGTGCCCCTAGCACACACACACACTCGCACACGCTAGTCTAGATCGTTCAACGTAAGCATCCGCTAGCCAACGAGCAGCAATACTTACGATTATCTCATTGCTCTATCGATAGCTCCGTTCTCCGATGTTGTGGTTTTTGAAAAGAGACCGATAAAAAAAATTTAGGAGGGCAGTTTACGGCACGACCCGAACAGTCTTTTGAATTCCCAAGATGTCGAGCGAACTCGCGCGCTTCACGCTATTTTGAAACGAATTTCGGATATCTCGGTTCGCGGTTGCGTTTTAGAACAATTCGCTCGGGACGCGGTGGCGGATATCTCGAAACTATCGCATACGAGATATCTGAGAGCCAAGATGCAATCAGAAGTTTAATGAGAATACATTGGACCTGACCAGCTTTCGAATCGGCGATATCCTGCTTTCAATTGGAAAACTCATTGTTGGATCTGCCCCCTCGCACCGAGCCCGAGTTCGGTTGATTCGCGGCGTACGATTTCAAAATTGAGCGAAGCGAGGCTCGATCATCCTCAGCATACGTTAAATCATGGATAATCGCTCATTGATTTGCGCAAAATGATGATGTTACCGGTGTGAGTGCTTAGGGGTGCATCCGACCGATGTGAAACATGAGAAACGGTGCACGCTGTCAGTGAGTGAGTGCATGCATCAATCGAGACAACGCCAGTAGACAGACGCTCGAGTACCATCCAATATCCTCAGAAACTCTGATCGAATGAGTTGAAAAACTCAATTGCAAGAAGAAAGGGGAATTCGAATGATCCTTTCTTCCCAATTCGCACATTCTCTCCAACTGTGGAACTCGCGATTGCTATGATAGAGCATAACTCGATTCGGTGACATCGCCCAAACCCGAGAATCACAATATCCACTGTTACGGGTTAATTTCCAACGCTTTTGGTTCGTTCCCGATCCGCTCACGCTGTTCCCTCTAAAGCTCGACCGTTCGCTCGCTCGGCCAGTCAGCTGCGTGCAAATGAGGCTGCAGAATTTCCTGTAGGTTCGCTTGGTTTGGCGGCCAGTGTGCCGGTCGGTCGGTCGGTCGGTTGTCTCTTGTCATGGAAGGCTCATCGTGGCGGAAAATGCTGCCTTTGCCGCAACGCTCGAAACCCCCGCCAATCTGCGATGCTTTAAAGCGCCCGGGCGTCGCTCTGTGCGACAACCGAGCTGACAAACAGACTGAGGGAGCCGAGCGGGATGAAGGGATGACAATGCTAATAATTTAAATTCTCCCCGCCGGTTATCCATCCGGCAAAGCCGCGGGAAAATCCTGCCTACCGCTCGGTTCGCCTGTTGAAAAGGACAAATTTCTCTTTGACGTCCGCGTAATTGGTCACCTGATAGGAACGCCTGAATCGACGGGCCCGCAACGGCTTTTTACGCGTGTGACGGTTCTCGCCTCCGGACGCCGCATCGTCATTTCAGGTAGAGCGAATGAAAGAGACAAAGCCGGCGAGAAGAAGCAACGACAGAAACGCCGAGATAAAAAGGATGGGAAGTGAAGGGATCGGCGACGCCTGAACGCAGAGAGGATGTCAACACACAACAAAATAAACCCATCTACTTGTCCAGGAGTCGTGCGTCATCTTAGGAGATAGGCTTTATCGGAGCCAGCAGGTGCCTGCCTGCCTGCCTTGTGGCTCGCTGACGTTCGCTAATAGTTCGCCGCTGCCGCCTGTGCTGTCGCTATTTCCTCCCTCTTGATGAAGAAGACGGATCTTTAATATTTTGGGATTTTCTCCTCCGACTCCCAAGCTTTGTTTTCATTTATCTATCAAGCGCTTGCTCACTTAGTGCTCGTATCCCTTCCTGGATCAAGGAAATATCCTCAAATTTCCGAGCTAGTTCGATGTCAGCCGTGTACCCTTTGTCCGTCTTCCTGCTTCCCTCGAACAAAGCGTCGTCTGTTGCGGCATCCGGAAAAACTCGGATAGCGCTAAGGAACAGCTCTGGAAAAAGATGAACCGTGGAGGGGAAGAATTCGTCTCACTCAATACCTCGGTAGGTCGGTATGGGGTATTCAAGGTGTATTCGTCGACATCAGATGAGAGAGATTATTATTATTATTGCGATAGTTCCCCGGGCAAATAGCATGCAAACGACGCTTTTTCCCTCCGTCTGGCTTCCCTCTCCGAAAGAAGACAGCATCGAAACGACGCGGAAAAGGAGGCGCCTCCGAAAAGACGTCATCTGGTCTTTTTGGTTTTTTGCGCAATTTCCGGGAAGATCTATCTTTCTGTAGGGAGCCCCGGAGAAGAGACGGAGGAAATCCTGCTTTTCCTCCGAGAAGACGACGAACGAACGAGCGGTAAAAACAGGCCGAGTTCCTCGACGGAAAACGAATTCCTTGTCATTTCACTCGGTCCTCGTCTCTTGTTTTTTCTCAATTTCGCAAGTCGTGGTTTTTGGCATCGTAACGCTTGTGAGTGGGGCCTCGTTCCTGAGCGATCGTCAACCCTTGTCAAGTGGTTGTCTATGCCGGAGTTCTGGCTTCGTGTTTCGACGTAGACGCAGTGTTTCCAAGCAACCGAATACTCCTGGGGCCCTGAAGGAGATTTGCTGGCCAACACTCCGACTCGAGTCCACCCTAGTGGAAGGCTAAAGCTACGCAGCGTCCGGCAGAGCCTGCCTTCGACGCAAGATGAATGGACTTCTTGGACTTTCGCGAGGGCCTCTGAGATTAGATAACTCTCGACAAGGAGTCCTTCAAACCCCATCCTTGAAACCCTTCCACGAACTTCAACGAAATCTTCCCTCATGGGAGCATCGGATCGTGCTGGTTGCATGCTCACCTGGAAGAGAAAAATAAATTTCAAACTCGAGTCATCATCGCTCTCCTATCCAGCCGTATCGGAGGCTAAAGATCTCTTTGAGGTCTTTTGCGTTCAGCGTAAAATATTCGTGTAATAACATCTCGACTCTCATCTCCTCCGCCGTCTTCGGTCCCACTGCCGACGTCCGACGACCGACGAGACCCACGTTCGTCTGATGTTAGACTCTAGAAGGAGGAATTTAGCGGAGGAGTTCCGATCCTCGGCGAGCCCTTGTGCGTTGGTGGCCGTTCCACTGTTCGTCTTCTTGCCAGCGGATCCTTGAACGGAGCCAGGGGCACTTTGTAGTGAATTAGCACAAAGGGGCTTATTAACTTTGGACAAAGACCAAACGACCAGAGGTCACACTTTGTAGTTTTTAGCTCAGGCCTCGAAGAGCCGCGCAGGACGGCGGCGGTGGCGGACTCGGGGACAGCGGGGAGCTGCTGACAGGAGGTTCTCTGCGAACAACAGGATACAATGGGAATCGACCTTAAGGGTCCTTGATCACGCTGTGTCGTGTTCAAGACAAACCCAACATTATCAAAGCGTCAACCTCCGAGACAATAATTGCGTCTTCATCTTCATGGGAGCTCGAAAGCGTTAGTTTGTTTCTGTCAAATTCTTCGAAATTCGCAGACTCCGTCATTTCAAAGCGGCATTCGGAGAAGAGTTCCGTCGTCACCGGTTTTTCATCTTTGTCAACTGACCCGCTGTGAAACAGCGACTGCACCGAACGCGGACTGAGGCGGCAGTTTACTTGGGAAAGGCTTCCATTTAAGGTTGAGTTCTTATCCCGCGTGATAACCTATCATTTGCCTCGCCCTCGTTGCTCGCAACTGACCGCTGGTGACGGCCCGGTCCAAAGTTTAAATTTCCCCTTTTTTTTTCCTGTATAACTTTGCCACTTGCGCTTCTATCCATGCGCGCACACAGGTTTAGAGAAGCACCGATCTGGACCTCTGCTCAAAACTAAGTAAGTGCTAACCTCCGCTTCCACAGGAGCCTCGCTTTAAATGGACTGAAGATTAGAGTGAAGGGTTCACACCACATAGTGTTGTACAGACTCAGAGTCGGCGAGCCAACCGACCGAGCGGCTGGAAAGAAGACCTGATGCGCGCTTTTATGTATAATATAAAGCTCGCTTCCACTTCTTCCCTTTCCTTCTCCTTCCTGCAACTAGTGCGGCTGTTGCTGCGGCAGCTCTGCTAACTTAAAAACCAAACTGTTCCCAGCGCTAGCCGAACGGAAACGTTTCTGCGCATTGAGGTTCCCGAGCAGAAGAGAAGTTTCAAGTTCTGCTTTTCGTTTCGAAAGTTCGGAATTTCTTCACCCCAGTCACACGCTGCGATTCAATCGCGGACCTCGAGAGCTGCGCCGGGTGGCGAGCGCTGCAAATCACGGTTTCAGAGGTGATTACGATCAAGCAAATGTGAAAGGGGACGAGGAGAGTAGATAGGAAGCAATCTGGTGTATCTGGATGGAGCTCGTATCTGAAAGGCAAATTGTGAAATTCACTGAGCCTCGACCGATGGGTTGGCATGCTGAGAAGTCGCTTCGTTCGTTCGTTCGTTCGCTCGTTCATAAATGATGTCTTAATGAATAATGTATGAGTGTTGATGCTGCTCCCGCCGCTGCTTCTACCTCGGCACGCCGTCGTTCTTTCCGAGAGCACCGCCAGAGTTACAATCACCAGTGAGTCTATTAATAAGACGGACACTGGAAAACGCGTCAGAACAACTTGAAGAAAAGACGGATGGACGGGCGGGCGGATAACCACCAACGCGAAGATTTGAGGAAAAGAAGGCGAGAAAGGCTTCTACCGAGTGAACCGTGGGGAAGGAAATACTCAGGAATCGGACTGTCTGTGAAACTGGGAAAAAGTAGTTTCATGAAGCGTTTTGAGTAAATGAGCCGTCGACCAACCGAGCGAAAGTGAATTTACAACGTGATCGACACCGATCGGAGTTCGTCGAGGTTATCTCTCGCCGCTCACTACGATAGCTTCCCATCTCCCGTCTACTTCCTTCTGCTGTCACCTTCGAGAGACAAATGTACCTTCGAAAATGTACCGAACGACTATATATATACATAGATGTATCTATCCACCGCTTTGATTCGACGACTCGCGGGAAGGGAACTAGCAGCGGTAAAGTGTGCGCAACGACCACCAACACCACGGGAAGCCGGACACTCGATTGACATACCTCAATGACTGTCAGTCATCAGTGATTCAATCAATCTTCCGGACAGAGGTGGAGTCGAGAAGATTGGCCCGCTCGGAACAATCGCTACACCAGCATCGTTTCGAAGAGCTACACGAGTTGTGTTGCAAACGCGCCGCGCAATAACATTGCTCCGTTTCACGCATATTAATCTGATTAACACCGTCGAGTATGGAGTGAGGGTCGAGTGCGGGGGTTTAACTGAGTAATACGGGCGGCGCTCAGGTAGGAATTCGTCGGTAATTCCAGAATACGGACGTTAGTCCTCTGTTTTCCTTCCGGCGTGGATCCCTCATTCAGAAACTATCGTCCCGTCGTCCGACTCCGTCTAGCGGTAGTAGTCGTCGTTGGTCCGGCGCCGACCTCGGAGACCTCGGACCTCTCTATACTCGTGGAGCTTCCTTTTAGTCTTATTGGAAGGCGGCGGCGGCGGTGGTCACCGCGACGACAACGGGAAAGAAAAGAAATCCGGAGAAGAATGGGAGGAGAAGTGAAAACGACGACAGTGGCACCGACGATCCAGAGTATGCGGCCAAAGCGAGAGGTTATAGAGAAAGGTTAGCCGGGAAAAAATACTGACCCACGACTGATTCGGTTTCACGCCTAATCGGCGAAGCTGGCCTCCCGTGGCGGGGAACGTTCTCCAAGAACAGTATCCTTCACCAAATTAACCTTTCTCCGGCTTTTGGTTCGGTTCTCGTTCATCCTACGTTTCTACGATGGACCTTCGTGTCTAATCCGTTGAGAACCTCACAAGTTGTCGAAGTTCGAGCGCGAGCAGGTCTTCGGCGTTCTCGTCACGAAATGAAGGAAAAAGATCAAGAAGACGTGGATATGCTCATGTTGCCGAGATGTGAGCCCTGTGAGTGTCGATAATAACGAACACGGGAAACAGCACGATTGGAATATCTCCCGGGAGAGTCGGGCTCGTTAGCCGACAGTCGTCGTGCGACGCTGCATTTACAACGCATTATCACATTCTCAGTGTACAGGAGCCGAGCCTCTCATTTTCTCTTCGTCTCCTGATCCAGACGAGACCGCATCGCAAGAAGCCTGACAGTTTGAAAGAATGTCCGAGACGCTGAAGCTATTCCGGAGTTAGAAATCGATAACGATCATGACGCGGCGGCGTCGGGATCCTTGTAGAACTTGTGCTCGTCGCTCTGATCGGTCCGTTGTTAGGAAACTGTTGGCTGCTCCAACAACTGGGCGCAATGGCTCGTAACTTCAGTTCCCGACCGGATTCCGACTCCTATTCGTCGTCCGAGAAGAAAAAACCTAATTCACCTCGTTCTGAAGTCGCATGTTCCCCGAGAAAGGGTTTCGTTTTGATGCTGTACGGTCGCTGGTTTTTGGTGTAACGCCTCGTGTACATACATACATTGGAGACCGGGGATCGGCAGTGGAGGCTGCTGCCGGCGGGATTGGAATGCACTTCCGTCGTAACCAAAAAGAGTTCCGCTCGTTTTTCCTTGTCGTCTGCTAGCTGCGTGGGTTGAAGGGTGGGATGGTTGCTGGTTGAGTGGGAGGATGGGTGGTAACTGGGTGGTTGGTGGGGTCCGGTCGAGAAGGCAAGGGTTGGTCCCCACTGCGAGGGAGCCGCCCCTACCCTGTCCGTCCTTTGAATCATTAGCAAGAAGCTCCATCAGTTCAAAGCGATGCATCGTTCGAACCAACCCTTGTCGCGAGCTAACTAGATGACATTGAACATCTTGTTTACTTTTTTGCATTTTGGCAACCGACGCGATAGAGAAACTTCTGAATGACGTCTACTGAGAATCCCAACAGCCTCGAACGCCGTTTTTGACGCGACGAATACGCACCCCCGACGATCTCTATTCATATTCAAACGATCGCGGTCGCGCTCGACAATGCACGAAACTCGTCCGAGACCGTGGGCTGTCTGTATATGATTGCAATCGACTCATGAAAGTGTTTCCTGAAGGTGCGGTGCCCGCCCGGGGTTTCGGACGGGCTCCACGCGGAAGGATGATACAGTATAAGGAAGGAGGGATAGGAAGCGGAGGAACTTCCTCCTGGGGGATAAACCAATGAGGAAAAGAGAAAGGCTGGGCGTACAAATTAGTATTCCTCTTGTGTGCACTGACTCGTTGGGTGGCTCCCTGACTCCGTCGGACGGCGTCAGTCTGACTACAACCACCTCCGCCCCGACCGTATCTACTCTTCCTCTTTCGTTTTTTCTTGGTCTTCTCCTGCCCAGTCAGTGTTGTGTCAGCCCTACCAATTGGAGCTCTTCGCTGTAACAAGTCCCATGACTGCACTCGGATCAAGTTCGGTTCCGTAATCGATAACGCTTCGGAACTCGCCATAAACGACCGGGAGAAAGTCCCAACCGGTGGGAAATTCTCTGCTTCCCGTGTCTGTATGTATTCGAATCCGACGAATATGGCCCCGACTTGATAAACTTGGTTTCATTGTACGCAATTCAAGGGATAGGAGAGAAAATCACGGATTTGAGCACGAAGGAGAAGAAATCCAACGGAAGGAAGAAAGTGAATTCAGAATGCCATCACGAAGGAATTCGTCGGTCGGCTCGTAGAGTGACTCGTCGTTTGTGCAGCCATAAAAATGTCACGAAACCCCCCAACTGATTGCGATCATCGTTTTTAGAATGTCGGGTCTGGGCTCCGACACTCCTGCTTTGACCCTCGAGCCCCTGATCTCCGAGCAACCCGTTCCTTCGTTCCTTCCATTCTCCTTCGTCGAGCTCCCGAACGTCATCGAGAATCAGCAAACGAGACCAAAACTCGAGCATTTCCATGAGCCCTTCAAACGCACCGAAAGTTTACAAATCTCAAAAAGTATCTGCGGTGAGTTTTCAACCCGACAGACGTCGTCGTTCCTCATCGGTGGCTGGCATATTACAGGAGATTCGGTTGCCGCAATCGACGGCCACGCACCGGTGCTTCGTGGAATCCTCTTCCATAATATTTCTCGAATACTCTACTCAAGGCTGGTGCTCCAGTGTGAGCACAGCTGCAGTGCGGAGAAGATCCACGAGAACGCGGACTTTCAACGGACGCTTTATTCTTAATTATTTCTTCTTTTCCTCGTTCGTCGTCGTTGCCGGCTCCCATCTCGTTGATTTTCTTGCTCAATTCCTCTGGTTCCTCCTTTTCCCGGTTTGTAATTTCGTAGCGACCGTCCGAATCTCTTCTCTTCTCCCCCTCAGTCCGACCCCGCTGGTGGTCGGCAGAACAGAAAAAAATAGCTTCTTAAAGAAAAACGTCCGAGTGTCGTCGCGGATTTGTCAGGGACTCTCGAGAATTTTCGAGGAGACGGTCAGCGAACCGCCATCGAGCCAGTGGCCTGAGTCAGAGTATTATTGGAGTAAAAATTTTAATGATGATCAGGCTCCATTATCGTTAGCGGCATATACCGAAGGTAGATCAGCGGAGCTTGTCGAGAGGTACATTTCATACGACATTTGTCAGATGATTTCGCTGTAACGAGCGCATCAAGCTAATCTTAGTGTGGGGGACATGATCGATATTCTCACCTCTGTTATACAAAGACAGAATCGAATGAAAACTTCCGTTCCGATGAACTGCTCCATTTGTACGGAGTTCCCGGACTTCTCGACGAGCAAAGTGTACTCGCATCCATGTTGTGGAGGACAGCGTTTGCGAACACGCGCGTGTTTTGATACCGGGCTCCAGGCAGTCGAGCAGATAGCTTTTGGAGCGGGATTGTCCAGCGCTCAAGTGGGAAAAAACTCTTTAAGCGGAGAGTGAAGAAAGTCGACGAAAGCATGGCAGAACAACCATGCGAGCGAGTGTGATAACCGAGCCGCGTCTCATGGTGGACTTGATAATTAAGAGGCTCGAGTAAAAAGTCTTACGACGACGGCAACAGCAACTGAGGAAAAGAAGGCTCGGTCTGTGTTTCGCTCGCTCAGTGTAGCGAACAAACTGACTGGCCAAGCGCGAATGTTCCGACGGTTGATGTCGCCAGATTCTCTACGCTGTCCGCACGAGTAGCAGCAGGCCCGCTCGCTCACTCACTCACTCACTCGCTTCCAGGTTCATCCGGTGACGGAGTGGAATGAAAAAGGAGAAAGGAAGGATGTGTTTGTCCTCGTCGCCATCAAAACACAACACATCCCTGCAGGTGACGGCCTCCACAGCCGAAACAACTCGAGGGGACACAGGTCGTGGACATCGCGAATAACAAAACACGGAGCGGCCAGCGAGTTCCACGACGAGCTTTTTAAGGTGCCCAAGAGGATGAGGCAAAGGAACCGCGCCACTGTTTTCGCTTCTGCTGTGGCTGCGAAACAGTAGAGCGGACACCACTTCTCGCCGACAGCGGGACGAGTAACGTCCGTACGAAGACAAGACAACTCCAGCCGAGATAGAATTTCGCCTACCCTACCGGTCTCGCCGTGAAACGAAATGGAAGTGAAATCATGTTGTCATCCGGGCTGGATCATAGATGGAAAAACGTTTGAGCCGCTCTTGTGTGAGTGTATAATATCCCGTTTACTTGGTTCAATGCACAACTCCTTTCGTATCGAGGCAGGCGACGTTTTTTCTTTTCTTCAGCGGAAAGACGTGCGTCCCTCTCGTCCCTGAAGAAACAGCAGCGGGCAACTCTTTGTCAATTCCGATTCAGCTCACACTGTTTCGCTGTGGGATATAAGAGAGGAAAGCTGCAACAACTTTCAATGGGAGCTATAACTCCATGACGTGCAGTACTCCCGCTTTCGCGGGTTCCTCTTCTCCGCGACAGCGAGTGCGGGTGAACCCTGTGGAATTCTTGATGAACTCCGAGGAATTTTAAAAGTTGTTTTTGCCGAGAACGCTGAGCACCGGCCCGCAAGCTCGCCCGCCCGCCCGCTCGGCCGATCGATGCGGTAAGTAACTCACAGTACGCTGAATTCTATTGTTATTCACATTGAATATCCAGTATTGATTGGGTTCGTCGGAGCGACCGAGGCTTTAGGGGACGTGTCCATGAGTGTCTACGTTCAAGTTTCCCGGTGAGAGGACTAGAGGGAATACTTTATGTTGAGTGTTCTCTGCCCATCGGTAGGATGGTGGCGGTGGTGGTAGCAGGGCCACCGTCATCGGCCGACGAGCTCATTCGCTCTCCCGTTCGTTTGGATCCTATGCGGGAGAAAAACGGAGCGGCTCGGGGTGAATGGTTTGATTTGACTAAAACAAATGAAACCGCGAGTGGATCGGGAGGAGATTCGGGCTCAGGAGAGCGAGGGGAAAAAGTCTCCAAAATCGACATTGCGTTACGAGGGCACCAAGCCGACCGCTCGCGTTGATTTACCACCGTAACTGCTGCTACTTCTGTCGCCATGTTTCCCTCGTCCCGGCGGGGAGGTCCGGGAGGAAAGTCGTGGCCGAAAAAGGGCGATAAGGCTTCGGTTGCATTAGGAAATTGTTGAGTTGTCCGTTTGTTCAGACGAACGACAAAGTTGACTCTGTATCTCCGGCCACCGCGCAACCGACGAGGAGATTAAAACTGAAAGGTTTCTGTTCAATCGCTCTGTGTCTCCTCCTCCACTATTGTCGTCATAGCCTGCTAGGTCCGTCTGTACGGCTGTTGACACGTCGGGCGGTTGGACATTGACAATTGTATTTGCCAATTCAGATATCGACCACCACCGCTGCCGCCGGTGCTCGTCTGTTTGTCGCTTCTGCTTTCTTCCCCTTCATCTTCAACTGACGAGATTGTATTGCGGCGGCAGCTTGTCACCAAAACAGCAGGCCGAAGTGTCGGATTCCAAGCAACGATTTCGGTGAGGTTTCGGCAGCCAGACCCGCAATCTCCATGTCGATGCGGGAGCTTTTCGTCTTCGCCCTCTTAAGTATTCCCTTTGTTCTTGAATTCTCTGTTGTCTGCATCCTGTTGCGTTCCCGAAATCTTCCTTGTGAGCCGCTCGCAAGCATCGCACCCGGCCAGACACCTAATCTTGCCATTAAGTTCTGTCAAGACGCAGGTGCTGCTCGTCGTCCCGCCCTGCCGGCGCCTCATCCTTCGGTGTTGCGGCTGATGCGCCGGCTGGTGGCGAAGGAGCCTTTACGACGACGACGGCGGCGGCGGCGGCGGCATGAAAATAAACGTCCTTGTGTCGCAATTCTCTCCAATTACTTTAATTACGCCTCTTTTCCTCGTTTCGTCTTACGGAGCTCCGGCTTTCAGCCCGCGCTCAAGGTCGGGGATGCGAGGAAAAAACTTTGAGACGATGATAGCAGCATCGGCTTTCCGCCATGCTTATGATGAGTTGCTCGGACCTCAATGAATGAATTCTCTCGCCGCCCGCCGTTTCTGGTAGAGTCGAGATTCGCCGCTACGAAATCGAATCGCATCCCGCGACAAAGGCAGAAGAAAGGAACCGCTGAAAGTTTCAAGGCGTCCCGAACTCACTTTTGATTTTTCGCGGGCGTTAACTATGTAGAGCCCGCCAGTGATCCGGGAAAGGCTCGAGTTTGTAAATTTTCGTCGCAGAGAGGAGTTGACACCCCCTCTGTCTGGAGTGAGTCCACAATGGAACCGGAAACTGGCTCGGAAGTCGTTTCGGGATTTCAGAGAGGAACTCGCACGTGGGCGAATTTGAGAGCACGGTGAGAGATAGTTAGTCAGCTCGGATGGACGAATGGTCGCCGCGCGATAAGAAGAACTCCGAATACTTAAGCGGTTGGATAGAAGACGATTTTCGAATGGATAGCGATGAATGGAGGAGATGAGAAGATAATTGAGGGCACCGGAACACAGCGAGCGCTCTCGAGACTCTTCAGAGAGCGAGATTCACGGTGGTCATCAGAGAAGAGAAGGTCCTAGGCGCACTCAAGATGTTGACCTTCGCTGTTGGCTTAGTGAACCGCAGTCGCTGAGGTCACCCATTCGGAATCGAGCAGGGGACAGAAAGCTAAAGACGAAACTCGATAGTCGACCACGACTCGGAAGAATGAGACTCGGTCGTCGTCGTTGACGTTGCTGGCTAGCAGCTTATTAGCACATGAATGTTCAGAGAAGAGGCCTCGATTGACTGGAAGCGAAGGTCGAAAAACGATAATAGCTAAAACTACAATCCTGCCAAACGTAGCGACAGGAAGGAGAGGCCGAGACGGAGGATCCGGGGACGAACGGGATTCGTTCGCGCTCCGCACGTTCCGGTCGGTCGGAAGAGAAGCAGAGATGATTCGAACCCATTTCCCTAATCGGTATTACTTCGTGGGTCCAGGCGGGCTCGCACACGGCCTTGGACAGATCCGGTGATGAAGCTAAATGGGATCAAGACGGCCGCCGTGCCTCAAGGTTACTACAGCATACACAAAAACATCAGGACAAACTTTCTTTCTGCTCGCTTGGCTCGTCGTCTCTGCTTCAGTGGCGACGGCGGCGAATGGCTACACATGCCCGCTTTTAAATGCGACTTGTGTTCAGCTGCAGCGATGATGCGAGAATAAGTTTCCAAGGAACTCCTGATCGTGTCGCCGACATGTCGTGGAGATTTGACGAATCCTTGGACGGAGGATTCCAAGGGTAGACGAGCAAGAGGGATTTTGACTCAGTCAGGACAACCTATCATCGTTGTGACTGTGAGTCAATCGATCGAGAGGACCGAACGACGAAAATTCTCAATAACAACAATGGCAGAAGCAGTGGAGCAGGAACATTCAAATCCTTAGAGAGGCCATTAGCGATGTCACAGGGCAGAACGCAACGGGTGCGGGAACGAGCATGGAATTCAGCATTCATGCGACAGCGTACAATGCATTCGATTCTGCAGTCTATCAGACGGATCTTTATTGCATACCGAGCAGGCGACCGACCGACCGACCGACTCACAGATCATGAGAGCTGACTGAGATCTTATCGGGCCCACGTAAGTTAGAGCCGAGATTCGGTCGAGATTACGCTGCGATAGGCACGAGATACGAACACTAAACAGCCTGGACCACGGTTTGTGCACGGTCCAGCGGACAGGCGAGCTATTGAAGGGGAGGATATCAACAACGAAAACAATAAGGGATCGACATCGAAAACCGAGCTTGGTAACAAACTTCGAAGCGAGGTTTCCTAGGATATTAATCCCCGTTCAAAGCATCATTCGCGTCTCCCACGCGTGTGAGCCTCGAGTCGAATCGATATCGTCTACGGCAGCTCCAGCGATTCGTGCAACCCAGAAGTTCTCTCGGCCTGGATATCGAGATGTCCTCTGTTTCTCGTCATTGTTCTTTCCAACGCACAATTTTGTCAATTGTTGTTATTATTGCGTTTGAAGCTATCGTTCCATTCTCGTCAGTCAGCTTCACTGCCGCCGCCAAAACCACGACCCTCGTAGGAAGCGGCACTTAGACAGGCGAGAAAAAGAGAGGAAAAAAAGCCGCTCGCTTGGCCGGTTGCTTTCTCGCAAGCTCGCTCTGTAGAAGAAAACACAACACAGAAAACAATGTATTGTGTATGCAAAGCGGATGCAGCTCAAACACGCAACGGCCGCACCACCGGCAATGTCTCAACAACAGCGGCGGTGGCAGTAGAAGCAGCAGGTAAACGGATTGCGCATTGGGACAAAGGGCGCTGAAGGCCGGGAAAAAGAGGCACCGGGGAACAGTTGGATATTTACTTTTGTCTAAGCGCAGAGAACAGACAACGAGGAACAGGAGATTGAAAATAGGAAGACGGTGGTGGCGGCGGCGGCGGCAGCTTACACACCTACCGACGCGATCCCGTACTACTCCTGTAGGTCTTCTTCTATCACGCGCAATTCGGGCTATCCGAGGGAAGCTGATGTACGAATGGAACATCCCTCCTTCCAATCCTTTTTTTGCAAAGTCCTTCCATTCGCTTTTTCCTCTCATGGACACACTTTTATTCTTTCTATTCGGACTCGACGAACAGCCTAGCGACTGTAGATACCTTGACGGCTGGATTAACGGTTTGATCGCTCAACGACTCCATTTTGTTGTGGAAGAACTGCTTTCGTCGTTTTCCCCTTCAATTCGTTGAAAGTTCAATTGAATGAGCGAGTGACTGAGTTCCAATCGCAAAAAAGTTCGCCATGAGAAACTACCGTGGTGGTTCATGATGTCTTCTCCGACCACGAGCACTTGCGCTCCAAACTCAACGTTTTTGTTGGAACGGTCCTCCCGGTTCTCATGTCCCGAGTTCAAACATGGAAACTGGCGGTGCTCGAGCCCGGATATGGATCAGCGGTTTGGGTGATAATCCGATTCGAATCGGTGTATTGTCATGTCGACATTGAAGAGTTATTAACGTGAACACCGACTGATATAGTTGTCGGAATCATTCTCACAAACTCTGCCGTGGCCGTGCGACGAGAATGACCGCGATGAAATAAAAGCGAGACTGAAGATAAATATGCATACATGTCACGTAACTTGTCTGTCGCCAGATACGTGAAGCCGAGCAGCATCGGAGACCCGCGAGAGCGTGAGCGGCGCTCGTAAAGGATTCTGCAGCCTAACTGAACCTACCTACAACAAGCCGAACCAGCGGAACCTTTCGCGCCGGGAGAGCCAGTGAGAAGGGTGTCCCAGGCAGGGTGTTCTATAAGTATGCAAATTTCATCGTATGCACGCCGTACTCCCCGAACCCCTCAGTCCAGCCCCGATCCCTCTTCTTGCCACCCAGGCAAGCGGCCGGTTGGTCGGTCGCACAAGAAGGCAAGCAAGCAAGCGGGCCGGCGGGTTGGCGACTACCCTGTCCGGCAGCCCGCATCTTGTTCAAAACATCACCGCCGTGTCTGGCAAGAGACATCGTCGTGCCAGACACCTTTCACGTCCGGATGGTCCGGCTGTTGGAAGAAAAACTGCCGTAGCAAGCTCCTGCGTACGAGGGCGACGATGGCAACGAGTGGAAAAAGAAAAACTACATACGACACCGCACACATATGTGTAAGTACGTCGGTCTGATCGTATGTAGTGCGCCAGATGAAAAAGCGTGTTTCGAGCGAGTTCCATGCAACTCGCGCGGGCGGCAACGTCGGCGCGCTCGTTGGGAAAAGACGGAATGCTCAACCGACAGTCTTACTCGCCTCCTTTGTACACGTCCTCGTTGCCAAGGGGTAGACCACAGCCTAAGTTTCCCAAAACGTGTTTTTGCACACGTTCAAATCAACGGAATTTTCAGTTCCCGTCTCGGTCTCGACTGTGTTCTTGTTCTCCTATTCCAGGGAGATATTCTTGTCGTCGCGAGAATCCGTGCTACGGCCTTACATTCGACAAGGTACACGGTAGTTCCGTCACAAAGTACTCCACAATCCACATAGTAAACAATGTACCTTCGCAGTTCAGTCAACAGGAGGATCCAGGAGCCGGAGCGAATTGCAGATACTCGCGTTTCTGCGAACGTCCATTGATTCGATCGGATCGCTGTGATCATGGGGGACGATCCTTGGAGAAGAAAACGGCGAGGATCACGGTTGGTACTCCTCCATGTCCCAAAAAGGCTGCGGAGAAGAGGCCTATGGGGGTAGGGGCGGGGAAATCAACGACCACATTGGACCAATTTAGCTCCTGTGGGTAAAGCTTTTGTTCTGCTTTGGTGGCTGTGCACCATACACCATTTGGGCTGCAGTGAGACATTGACGGCGGGGTGGTGATGGGCGGTTGGGTGGCGTTGGGAGGACACGTATCAGTGCTACATTGTCGTCGTTGTTGTCAGATCTTCTGCTGTTGCTGTAGGCGCGTCCTCAACCGCCGCTATCTTCGCCTGACTTCTATCTAATCTACACAATGTGCGAACGCCATCTGATGGATGAAGCCGCGGCAACGACGACGGCGGCAGCGGCGGCGGCGACGTCGACGTCGGAGAGAATGGCCCGTGTTGACACGGCATGTCCCTCCTGCTTCTTCGTCCCGACCTATTCATGTGGTAATCGGCACGAAAGCCAGTCAGTCAGGCAGCAAGCAGGCAGAACCACTGGCGGCAGCGGCAGATTCTCCGCTGCCGCCGCCGCTCGCACATAAGTCGCGACGTCACAGGACCGCAGATGCTGCCCCGAAAGAAGTTCTCGCAAAGAAACAACGCTCCGTTGAACACCAATGCTCTCGGGCTCACTCACACTTTAATGAATGTGGCATCGCCTTCGCAAAACCTTTTAGCATAGCGAGCTGACGTTACTCGGAAAACTCGTCGTCGTCCCCTCTTTTCCGCTAGGCAGGATGACAGACTGATCTGACGAACTTTCATTGAATTCCTAACCAGCATTTTCCGATGCGCTCGGATCAGGGTTAGAGATCTTCCGTTTCTCCTCCGATGATTCGTTTCGCCTTTACTGGGTCCGTGTGTGTGTGTTCTATCGGAAACATTTGTGTAGACAGTAGATGGCGGTTCGCTTATCAATATCGGAATGAGGTTCAGCCGAAGGAACAGTGAGGATTTGTACTCCCGGCTCTGTACACGGATCTTGGCGAGCAAGCAAGCGAGCGAGCGAGCGAGCGGGTGTGTGCGGAGAGGTCTCGTTCCTATATTCACTTTAGATGAAAAATCTCACGAATTTCAATAAAGCCGCGTTCTCCTCCTCGCCCGCATGCGCGCCCGTTTCGGGCCCAGCCAGGACAACGAAGGCAGGCAAGGAAAAGAAGAGACAGCGGCGAAGCTGTCTGTTGAAGGAGATCGCGTGTCAAGTTGCCAGGCCAAAGTTTTCCAGCGAGCTGGCGGGTCGAATCTGTGAGAACACTGTCAGCGTAAAGATGCAACAGCTGCCACACACAGTGGCGTCCCGGTGTGATAACCAGATAGTCAAACGAATTTCGTCAAAACAAGGCGAGGCATCAAGGTCAGCCCCATCGCTTGTTTTTCCGAAACCGATGAAAAATCATCACTTTATGTGGAATGGACCTTTTTCACATCTTCGGCCTAATTGTAAACTTCATGGCTGCATCGCCGATTTTCGTATTCAGGCTACTTGTCAATGTTACCTCTGAGATTCCACGATTGCTTCCACGTCAGAACGATTCGCAAATGAGCACCACGAAATGAATACGTTCCCTCAACTTTCTCAAGGAATGAGTCATCTTGCGCCCAAGAAGCTCCGACGATCATTTCTCTTCGACTCGTGATGAGGACAACTCCGAACTCCGATCGAACGCTCACCGGGAAAGATCTATTTCGCGGTTTCCGGAGGTTCTCTGAATTCCTCTCATCTGGATCTTGAGCCGGGTCTCGTCTCGACATTTCCGACACAACAATACTCACCTTTAACGACGTTGAGAATGAGAAACAGTGTCAAGAAGGGGGTCATTTTCGACCACTACCTTCTGGCCCGCGAAGGCCGATTTATTGCCACGTGTGATCCTGACGTCGTAGCATGAGATTCGCGGCCTGTCAACCGCCGAAATCATATCCGCCAGTTACCAGTTCATGGTATGCACTGGAATCACTTTCCACATTCACAAGCATCACTTGTTCAAATCACGATTCCGCAAAATTCACACAATAGAACTCTTGAACTTCCTGTACACGCTGTAGATATTCCCCCACTTTCAGTTGTCTCTCGATGGAGAACTTCAACAGTCTGCTAAAGGCTATTGCCGAACTCTCGGCATCAAGAAGGTCACGTGCGTGATCAGCGACCTGGGGTCGCCTCCGCCACGAACTCTCTCGCAGACCTCAGTTCGAAGTCTGCCTAGGTCCCCGTGTTCCAATGGAGTTTTCGACTCGCGCGCGGGAAAGAGGGCCCGGTCCCTCTCCACGGCCACCGACTCGGGAAGGGATCAAAGAACGGTGGCGCCCTCTTACAGTTTGCACTGAGGCCGAAGCCACAGAAGACGTCTTAAGGAAGCACTTGCCGTTGTTTCCATCGTCCCTTGGACATTTTCGGGTTTCGAGCTCCGTCATGTTTGAGGCACACACTCCTCGTTTCGGAGCATCTACCCGAAAAATTCCGGAAAATCCATGAAAGTTCCCCTGGAGCCCTGTCTCCGAGTTTCTTAGAGACGGTTTGACAGTTTTCGTTGAACTTCGGCGCGTCTGGCGAAAATGCCGATTCATTTACTGAAACTCACTTGCGAGAGACACGGACGATACTAAACTGCCTTGTTTCTTCTCCAAGTTTTTCCGGGGGTTTCAGTGAATCAGTCAGCGTTTCCGGTGCAGTCGACTGAATCGCTTGAAAATGAAAAATTGCCTCACCTGGAACCGGAATCGGATCTATCTCATTGATGCAGCGAATAATCTTGAGCACGGATGAATCTCATCTTAAAGATGTGAAATTTTGTGTTGAGAGAGAAAATCCGGCGCCGCGTCGGAAACCTACTGCGGTGAAAATCCGGTCGGGCGAAAAAACCGGTTCAGCGAATGAATCTGCCCAGCATAGAAACCCACCTGGGGACGAACCCACCGGCGAGATAGCTTGCTGAAGGGAAACCCTAGCCAATCGCGAATTCGAAAAATCTCGTAAGTGAACAACTTATTAGGGAAAGCAGGCGGCCAGCCGCTGGACCAATCGAGGTCCCAGGTGATGTTCATGATGAAGCCTCATGAACTGGACGAAAATTGTAGGGATGCAGATTCCACCTCTCCGAATGTACTGCTCGTGGGAATGCATTCACTGAGATTTGCAAGACTCGCAGTCGTCCCTGACTCGGCCATGATCGACCTTTCGGAACTTTCCATCAGCCCTTTGACGAAATGACCCTGAGTCTAAACTCTTCCAGGGGCAACGGAGACGGAGCAGCGGCAGCAGGTACGGAATTCACCACTGTTTCCGTTCCGTTTTTCCATGGAATGAATTCGGGCCCAACTCGGCAGAAGCTGGACGTGACGTCGAATTTATGCAAGCTATCGTAAAAATATATCACAGGGGAGAATTTAATCAACAAGCGGAAAAACTCTTTCAAACTCCTCACTGTGTTTACCTGAACAACTCACTCTGCGCGGGAGCTGCTCCCGATTCTTTGAGGCACCTTCATCCAACAATCCAAAGCTTCTCTCTCTCGGTCGGGGCTCAAGCGCCCGCCCGCGCTCAATGGGAAAAACAGGGAAGCAGAAAACTCCCCACACGGTCGGGAGCGAGTTTCGCTTTGTGACGGTCGTGGTGTATTTTTCTGTGATTTTTTATGCGTTAGCGATGCAGGATGTCGAATATGAAACGCAAAGATGGAGAAAGAGGATTGAATTCTGCCCGCCAGGCTTAACCCCCCACGGAGAATCCTGGTCACGGTTGTGCGTGGCCACGCGACTGCGGGGTATGCAAGCTGAATTCCAAGAATAAAAACAACTCGCGCATACGTGGATACACCCGCTGTCCGCCCTTTTCCCCGCCGCCCCTCTCCCCCTTCCCCCCTGCGTTCTCCCGTATTTTTTCTGTCCCTTCTGTCCCGATTCGAATCACTCCTCAGACGATAAACGGTAAATCCTTAAATATTGAAGATATATTCAAATCCACCGAGAACGCAACCGAAGAGACTCTTGCCGACCGGCCGGCTGGCTGCCTGCGGAACGGCTCAGTTCCGTCGATTCTCAGATCCATCCTGAATCTGAGGAATCTGTGGATAACGGGTGATTTCCACTCGGGACGGCGCTAAAAACCTCCGCAGTTTACCGAAAAACGCTTCCAGGTGGGTGTACCGCCAGAGAGAACGAGCTCTCTAATCTACAATGATAGCTTCCTCTTTCTCGCTCTCACGGAGATCTTTCCTCAACACCCACACAATTCAAAATGGAGGATCAGAGCAAAACCGGAACAGGAGCATGAAGGCGGTGCGAGACTCCGTCTACATTAGAAGAGCGTTAAGCCCAGCTGCAAGAATGAGTTTTACTCGGAACTGTCAATTGCTTCTCCGGCCAGCGCAGCTCATTGTCGTTCGAAAGGTAATCATTTCGAGAGAGCCGTTACCTCCTGTATTACAGAGAGAATCTCCTCGCGCTTTAGCTCTCAAACTGCGCGCTCGCCCCCTCCCCCCCTCCACGGCTCGGGTGTTTCTCTTACGCTACTCAAGTTGGGACTCCTTATTCTCCATGCTTCAACTCCGAATCTCAAATCTGGAAATACTTCTTCCGTAGTATCAGCTCTTGTATCTTTTTCGACATTTCTTTGAACTTCTTGCCTCCGTTGAGAATAAGTTGCCACGTTCTTCGGAGCTGGGGAACTCGTTCCAATCCGGAGGAGCGAGTTGGCGACTGGCAACACGAACAGTTCGGTTGTCAAGGAGTTCATCCGCATGAAATTATCGGCGAACACGAGTGCGCAATACGTAGATAGTCTGACTCTGAACGAGGTTGACAAGCCGCGTAAGCTCGTTGAGTGACTCGATGAGAGGCGAACAGAAGTACGAAGGGGAGGGGGGAGGGGAAGTCGTCGATGTCCCGACGACTGACTGAAGCGGCAAGAAGAGAAATATAGTGTCGTGTCCTGGAAAGGAGAAGAAGAGTCGGCGGTGTTCGTACTCGTCCTCGACAATTCCTTGCCTACGTAATCCGACATATTGAATTTTTCAAGTTTCTTTTCTTCTACGCTGATGCCTTCAGTGGTGGTCGAGCCGCTACGAGAGGTTGTTGGAGGAAACGACGGAGACGGCGGCTGCGGAACTCGCACTTCGTCTTGAATATAGAACCGGCACATTTCAGACTCCTTCGTTCGTTCGTTCGTTCGTTGGTTATGTGTGCGAGGAAAAGAGGAAAAACGGGAAAACGAAAGAGGAGAGGGGTCGCCTGCCCTCACGGCCTTGTTTGCGTCTACGAGGACGACGACGGGCGCGAGGACGAGAACTCGTGCAGGACGTGACCTGCGTCTCGCTACAAAGGCGGTTGAGAAGTCGGGTGTTGGAAGACGAGGTGTCAGACGCCGGCGCCGGTTTCTTTGGCACGGTGTCGCACGCAGAACAGAGAGAACGGGGTCAATCAAAAATGTCTATAACACATTCTACACCACACGCGAAGAAAAAACGAAACCACTTTAGAGCAAGTGCAGCGATTGAAATCCCTTTCGCATTCGTAGCGCTCAGCACTAATCCGAGAATGTCCTGAGAAGACCCCGGAGTCGGGTTCAGCCTCCGCATCTGCCCGCCATGAACAGTCGGTTGCGGTCAGTGTCGTCGAATATCGAATTTGGTTGAGTGGAATGCAAACTTCGCTGGAGGCGAATGCGCCGCACCTCTTTCTAGGCCTTCTTGTGATCATTGTGAATATTTTCGTCTGAAAATGTCAATAGCGAATTCAGTCTGCCGAAGACTTCGGTCGACAGTCCTGATCAGTCGGAGGTCTCTTCAATGAACATATTCCTCCGCCGGCTGGTCCTCCAAATACGAACGGTAAACACGGTCCTGTAGACATAGAGAACTAGCGGCATTGCCCCATACTGACGCAACCCTGTCTGGTCGACTGACTGACTGATAGACACACAGACAGACCGAGCAGGCAAGCAAGCAAGCGAGCGATCGACAGAAGAACTGGCTTGTTGGCTGCCACTTGGACGGTTTCCGGGCTAGTTGAAACTAGCCGTGGGGACTCTGTTAGAGAGTCAACCAGCGTATAATGTTGCGAAACATAACACAAGCCTGGCTCGGTCCCTAGCAGTGATAACCAGAATGCGGTCTCCCTCGATTCATCGCTGAAATCAAGCCGTTTGATTCCTGCCAGCGAAAGACAATCGATGTTTTCGAATTCTTGAGCATCACACGTGATTCTTGTTAGATTTTGATAGTCTTGACCCTGTTCGCTTAGACCGAAACGGACGAAGTTAATTCATCCCGAGGCGATGTGTCTCTTATAGGCCGATTGGATAACGAAGCATGCAGCGTGGTCATGCGCACTTCCAACAATTCTAGCAATCGCCAAACTGATATGAGGTCACAATGAATACTTCGGAAGAACTAGACAATCTCGAAATTGAAAACCCGAAAACGGCGTTCCCAAACTTCCCTTGCGGAGACACCTCCCGTGATTCCCTTTTTTCCAGGGATCTCGCGATTTCAGGCAAAAAGGAAGAACTTTGCCGTTTTCGGAATTTCATCCGATTTTCCATAGACTTCATTTCGGAAGATTCCATATTCTCCGGATTGACCATCGGTGATTGACTGAGGGAATAGCAAACGGATATTCTGAGATTTCTCTAGCTGAGAGCGGGTTGTTTCAGAATTCGGTGGAAAACATCTCCTCTTTTAGAACAAGGCTCAACGTTTTTTGTATCAATACACTTCTCTTGTACGGATTCAGATAGTGCCAAATATCACATTTGCAATTATTCAGACCCCAGTAAACTCCAATGAGGAGAATGCAGATGTTCCGATTGGGAAAGAGCAGCTCACAGCCCTCACTGAATGAGGGACCGAGGCGTCGATCATTGCGCAGAGACAGTAGAGTTCCGATACTCGCAATCCGCATCGTCTCTGAAAACGTATTTCCAAGACAGCGCGAAGCATCGTCATTCTTTTGCACCTCAGTCTGACGGATCGAAAAGGTTCTTCGACCGAAATGCTCCTGCTGGAAAAAAATCCATGAATACCCTTGGGTTCAGTTTAGTTCATTGTCTCTTTATTGCCCAAAGAGTTGAGATATGTATCATTTGCGAACAGCATAGGAACATTTCTCTCAGAATCTCAATGGAGAGAACTCAGACTTCAATAACTGAACGGCGGTCGAGCTCGAGAGGAAATGCAACGCCCTCGTTCGGTGCTAGATGCACTTCCCTCGATGTTCACATCGCTCTGGCGTGCAAACTTCTTGAGTTGATTGCGAACTCGTTTTGCTGATTCCTTTGAGTGTACGCATCTGGATCTTTTTTTCGAGCTCGATATCAACCGACGCCGAGGATCAAGCTCCCGAGGCTGTTAATTTCCTTTGCTTTTGGAGCGGCGGTTCAAGCCTTACGCTATACAATCACCGGTTCCGAATCATGAAGATCTCTCGGCGAATGAAATGAATTCGCGGATTGGTTTTCAGAAAGTGAACATCCTTAAGCGTATACTCGCAGATTCTCCGGTTCCGCGCACTCTTCTCTTTCCCCCGCCTGTCAAACCGTCGCGGTAGGAACCTGGTGGGCGAAAGCCAGCCGGGTATGCAAACAGCGAAGCCACCCCGATTTCCTATGTCTAGGGTTAAAAAATCCGTGGTTTGTTGAGCGTAATAGAAAGAGTAAACACACGCTGTACGGAAGAAGCCGGTGAAGTACCGGAGCAGGAAGAAACCGAACATGAACGGGGAAATTAACCGCCCACGTCGGCGGTGAGCGTCCCGCTGATGATGTCGAGAGCAACAACGTCGACCACGAGAACTTCTGCCGAGGTAAAAAAGGGCAGAATGCTCGCAAGCTACGGGAGTACTTTGTCGAAGTATCCGAGCTCTTGATAGCACAACATGAAGCAAATCGAGAGCAGGTAGCGTTTCTGACTTCTAATTGGCCGACAGCACATCAGTCAACTCGACAATGTTAGCATAAGAGCGAGGGCACTCTGTGCTTTATTCGCTCGGTTTTGTGGTCTGCTGGGAACTACATGGTAGACACTTTCTCTGTCTTTGGTGGAAGACAGTCTGGCAGCCTAGCCAACTTTCCAGAGTCGATTGCTTCTCTCTGCTGCAGCTTTTATTGAGTGTATCGATCGATTGTTTCCTTCCTTTCTGGCTGTTTAATTGTTCGGTCCTCGGGGAAAGTGGAGGGGAAAATAACAGACTTTCTGGAGGAAAGTCTCTGAACAGCGGAAGTTCGATTTAGTCGTGGATTCCAGCGGTGGACCGATATTTGTTCCGTCCATCCACCTACTTCCAAGTGCCCCTTGCAAGAATTTATCGTGAACGCAACCAGCCTCTGGCAAACCGCCACACAACGGCACCGACAGATGGACACACGGAAGCAGATGGATCGACGGACAGGCCGCCCACGGGGACAATCTCGAATTAGTCGATATTACATTATTAGGATAGGACATGTTTCTTGCTTTTTGCTTTTGCCCCGTTCTCTTTGCTCCGAAGTCGGGCCGTTTTTATAAACGAGCCAATAGACTCTCTAGGGGGACGATTCGACTCAGCCCGCCTTCAGTCAGCCAGCCGCCCGCCCCGACTCTACATTGGGGCCTCGGGCAAGAGACAATTGGTGGGCCAGCCCTCGAGCCTCGAGTCGTCCCGTTTCTTCCCCGGCTTTTTTTTTACCCTGCGTCCCGTAGCAGATGGAACTCAATGTAGGGCCCCTCGGCCGGCTTCTGTTCCGCACAGCCAACAACAATCGAACAGCCTGACTGACAAGCGACGCGGCAGACAGATAGACGATCTCATAGAGCCAACCACCGCTCCGTGTGAATACGATGTGCAACTACTACACACATGTGAACTCGAGGGGGAGTTGAATGAAGACAAATCTTTGATTCTTCACTTCTCATCTGAGCACAAAGCGTCTGGCACACAAACGAGTATACATGGAAGTTTCCGAACGGGCTCTTCTTCTCTTTTTTGCTCCATTCACCCACCGAACGTTGAATGGATGTGTATCCGCGCGAATTCGTCATCTGTTGCTGCCGCGAGAGCCAGACAGAGGAGAAAATCAATTAAGCAAAGTACTCAGCAGTTTACGTTGCTGTATTCCTCTCGCTTTCCTCCCGGGTGAAATATCTCCTCCATTCTCGTGACGGCAGCACCCCGACCGTACGCGATCGAGTCATGGACGGAAACGTGGTGAACGATTAGGGATTCAAGCGAGAGGAACGCGCCGATTTTTCCGTTCCCGCTCCTCCCTCAACTTGATTCTCAGCGAGTGAAGTTTGAGTGCTTGCCCGGTTTCCGGGTCCTCTGGTGAGATAGACACTCGTACAAATGGACGAACTTGTCTAGTAGCTAGCAACGGCAGCAGCACAGTCCATCCGTTATCTCAAACAGCAGAGATTGGTGTATTTTAGGGGAAAAGTGGGAAGATTCGTGTTAGCAGCGGCCACCGCTCGCCCGCTTCCTCGAAAGGAGCAGCACCGCTACCACCAGCGGCCGCGACCGCCGAAGCTGCCGACGAAGTACGAGAGTGGAAACCAATAATTATCTCATTAATATCTCCACCATCGGATGAACGGAGGATGAGGAGCTGAGAACGATGAGGAGCAGGAGGGGGGAGGAGGAGGAGGAGCTGAGGATGCTGCCGCCGCCGTCGTCGCCGCCACAGCAAACGACGACGGGCATTGCCATGGCCTGGGCTATTACTAGTTTTTCTCCCCTGTTTCCACAGGACCGGTCCTCTTCTTTCGTTGGTTGCTCGTCCGCTCGCCCGGTCGGCTTGCCTCTATATTAGAAAATCGATGATTGTACCCCCCTCCCCTCTGTTCCTCAGTGGTAGAAGCGCCAGCGGTGGTGGTAGTGGTGGGTGTTGGTCGTGCCAGCAGTGGTGGCGATGGTTGTTGTCGTCGTCGTCGCCGTCGTCCTGCTCCTTCTCATCGTGGTAGCTGCGGTCGGTGGAGGCAGTCGTCAGCGGTGAAGATCATCTAGCCGACACATCCTGATGAAAGGCTTCTGCGCGTTCGCCTGCCCGAAGTCCCGTCTGCGTACCGGCCGCTCTGGTCTTATATGTAGTAGCTCAGAAGGGGCGGCGACGGCCGGAGCGTTGGTTGTTGGGTTGATGGCGGCAAACGCGTGCCCCGTTTGCTCACACAGCGACATCCTCGTAAAAGCGACGGGCGGCGAAATGAAGCGTACTATCCGCTAACAGCACTTGCGGCGACCACCGCACTTCTTGCTATGCTACGTTGAATACAACCACAGATCTGCTTTCGTTGTTGCGAGATTTGGCTTCACCCCACGCCCAATCGCTCTCCCTATCCCTTCAGACTTGTTTTATGTCTCTTGCGTCTACAATTACCTAATCCCCTCGAACGTCGGACCACACTCCTCAGTTTTCGTGTCCCTCGGTACCGAAGAGGGAACTTTACATCAACTCATACCATGATTCCAGCACTCATGGGCGATCGCTGTCCTCGAATGCGACGACCATCGATCGATTTCTCGAGGTTGTGTTCTTAGCTTGACTCATGATGCTCAGAATGCTGAATTTCTGGAAGAGAAATACTGATCCGAAGGTTGTTCCACTCAAAGACAGAGAGATTCCATCCATCGTTTGGCTCGTTTGGATTTTTATTTAACTTCTGTTCCAGCCAGTCATTCATAAACAGAGAAAACTGCGAATCCATCGAATTCTTTAAGATTATTGGAGGGATACACTTTCGAAAGAATGCCTAAAAACTACACCAATTAGGATACCAGTCCCATTCATTTCTGGAAGTTTTTCATGATCCATCAGCAGCGACGATCTCGAGGAAGCCGGAGCCGAATTCCATCAAGTTCATGCGAGAGGAGAACAAAGATCGACATCGTGTTTGACCTCGCTGAATAAGTGACTCGATAGCTATCGAAGTCTTCGCTAATGAAAACTTGAACTCCAAGGTCTCGTGTAATGACAGGCGATGGGAGTAGAGACGCACCACGTATCGAGCTGACGGGATGGCGTTTTTCAGTTCGTTAAAGCGAGCGCTTCAAAGTTGGAGAAATTGACGCTGCTTTCCAGACTCGGTCATCGGCCTTTCGATTCTGATCGACCTAACCGCTTGTTGTCGGATATCGACCGAACATCGGATGTAGTATAGGGAAAAAGTGAGAGTCACCGTCACTATGCGACCTTCTTGAATTCGACTCGTCAGTTCTTGTCAAGAAGCTCGATGGTCAGTCGCTGAGCTCGAACAATGTCGGGCAGGCATCAAGACGATCGAAGCAAGAACGTTCGGAGTCATGCAGCGATTTGAAACGATCGAAACGGGGAACTTTTCGGCGGACCGGTCTCGTCCTCCATCTTGAGAATCGCAAACGATTCACTCCTAGACAAAGATCAGGTGAGACGGCCTTGCGAATTAAATGTCACAAGCCTTAATTAGAGAACCTGCTCGCTGACTTCCGGCCGAACAGTAACACATAGAGAACAGGTTTTGAGCAGACGCCGCTTCAGATTTTAATAATGTGCCTTGCCGGCTGACCTGCCTGCCTGCCTGCCATCGTGTACGGCGCACGAAAGCGAAGCGGCCAGTCGTCGCAACCCGCCGGCTTGCGAGTCAGCCAGCAGGTAATCTGCGTTACGGCTGGTGGGCAGCTGCATCGTATTCTCGGCCGTTTGTGGAGTCACAGCGAAGACTTTCAGCGGCTTCTTGTATTAATTAAGAAGGCAGAATGAGCGAACGAGCCAACGAGCAGATGGACCGACGAATTAAATTCATTTCCAGCCGGTCGTTATGCTTCAGTCGCTTGGTCGGACGCTCGGCTCTTCGGGACATCTTCGAGTCTAGCTCCCGGACTCGTTCCAAATAGATTCACCCTCAATTCTCAAGAAAAACAGCGACGAAACGACCTCCGCGACTCCGATATGCGCTCTCCATTTGTCCACGCGATGTTGCAACACCGGATTCCATTCGAACTCGACCCTCCCCCCCCCCTCCCCACCTCAAGTGCGCCGCGACAGCTGCGGAATAATCTCGAAAAATTCCTGAGAGATTCATCGAACACGCTCGACTCAAGAACTCTGGGCCTAGTTCATATGGAAGTTTGTTGAACGGGAAGACCGTCAGTCAGGTCGTCAGCGTTCGAGGCAGTTGTACTTGTTACGATTCAAGGAGTGGGCACCCGCGTTGCATCGTTATGTTCGTTCGCGCCGCCGTTGTTGTCGACGTTGTGCGGCTGCAACGGCCTCGTTGACTGACTTGCTTGCTGGTTTGCGCGCTCGCTGTCTAGCGTACTGGCGTTCGCTCGTGAGCTCGCATTCGACGACCCGTTCTTCTCCTCCTCATCGCCATCGTCTTCTTTCCTTTTTGAAGAGCTTAATGATCCTTCCTGTTTTTGAAGTCTTGCTCCCTCGCGTTTCTCTTCCTTTAGGAAACGAACGAACCAACGGCCGCCGACTCGCCCAACCCCCGTGCCCCGTTCCTCGACGCCTCCGCTTCTGCCCGCCAGCCGCGACAACGGAGAGAAAGCTGTCGGTCGACTGGCCCGTCCCCATCTCCGCTGAGAATGGGGAGGAGGAGTGAGAAGAGAGAGAGAGAGGACGAACGGGAACGCAAGCCAGCCAGAGCGGAGAAGCTCAAAGCAAAAAGTAAAATTTATGATTGGCGTCCGTCCGCGCTTTTGTATTGTTGGGACGAGCTCGCGTCTAGGCGACGCCTTGTTCATTGCCGGCCACAACGAAACAAACGTCGCCATCGCCGTCGTCGTCGTCGTGGTCCCGATTCGCCCCTTGACGACCACAACCACTACCACCAACAGCTGCACAATCACCAACGCGAGCGCGGGCAAGCGGTGGCGTGCAAGGATTCAACAGGACATGAAGAAAGAGAAAAATGGTGGAAAGTGATGCTGATTCGGATAATGAATGTCTTGAGGGAGATGAATCAAAATCCTCTCTCGTGACGTTTTTTCCGCCACTTCTGCTTTATTGTCGGGCGCGTAGCGTTAAGTTGTCATCTCAGACAGTGACAAACGAATCAACGGTTGGACGGAACGAGGAGCCACCGAATCAAGTCAACCGCTCGCGTCCCTCCCCTTCGTTTTAACGACCCAAACCGGCGGATCGCTGAGTGGGAAACTCTCATTCGCGTCCGATCCACGAACGAACTCTGGAAACTCTGGTTTTATCCGGACGAATCCGTTACCTTCAAATGACTGTGTGCAGGATACGCTGAACAAGAATATCGGAATGAACGCGGCACCAAAGAGCCGAATGGGCCCGAGTCAACGATGAAGTTCTGGCTGAACAAGAGATTGAGTGGTGACAAGGTGATGAATGCGTCCTTTCGCAAATGCGGAGTCGTTCCTGACTCCATTCTCTAAATTCCGGATCGTCCAACTTCAGTGGACGGAGCAGAAAACGGTATCAATGATTCTCCTGATTTTCCATCATCTTGCTCAGTCGGGCCGAGAGTCGACTCACGGGTCTTCGTCGCGAAGTTCACCAGTTGACTGCTGAGCTCTTCGTTCCGCGAACGAATTCTAAGACATCGCAGTGAGCAGTTAAATGTCGACGACGACGCAGAGGATCCCGGCGCGGGCCTTCGCGGCTGCCAGTGTGGATTCATTCGTAAAAATAGAAAACGACACCCAGAGCGACGAAGCGGCGGACAGATGGGCGGACGGACCGACGAACGGGAGACAGAATTACAGACAGCGACACTGACAACGACAAGATGAGAACAAGAGAATCGGGAGCACCGAAGACGAAATGACGTACAAGACGAGACACTGTTTTTCGCGTGTTCCTCCTTTGTCCCGCCTCAACTCGACTTCTAAGCCAAATGACAATTACATTTAGGCAGCTTCCGAGAGACAGGGGGACGCCGGATTTTTAGACACAAGAAAGAATCGCTGACTCGGGGAGAGCGTGCAACGAAGCAAGAACATATCGTTCTGCTAGTGGTGGTGGCGGCCGTTGTTGTTGCTGTCGTCGTCTGGTCCCCTCCGTCCGTCTCTCGGTCCTCAGTCGTTGAACGAACGCTGCTTGATTATGAAAATGTATTTCACGATCCAACAACAATAGCAACAACAACAACAACAACAATGAGGACGCCGACGACAACGATAACGGAAAAACAAGCGAAAAAGATCGCGCCACTCGCGGAAAGAAAAAATCACCAGTTCTCCGTTGCTTGTTGCGACTGTAGTGTAGCAACAACAGCAGATGATGCTATGCAAACGTCGCTCGTTGGTCGTTAATTCTCGGTTTTTGCAATGACTTTATACACGGGCTGAATTCACATGCACTCCGAGAGCTCCGCTGATGGCACGCGAGAGCGAAAGGCATCGACAACCATCAGCGAGCCCCCTGTGACACTTCACATAATTTTCCGGATAGAATTCGAATTTTAGAGGACAGCTTCGCTTACATTCATGTGTCGTTCGTTGTTCAAGTGCAAGATGGTCGGGAATGTCAGGATGCTCGATGCTCGGATTCGGGTTCTTTCATCGGACGCAGCAAACAGGGATTCTCCCGAGCCCGGTGCAAGGTTCTCAGGCTCTGTTTACAACCTATCTCCCTGCCTCCGCCATCGCAACTGCTACGTCATTGACTCCTGGCCTGTAGCTGTAATCTCGTTACCTCGTTGTTGTCGTCGATGTCGGCAAGGGCGGCGGTCCCAGGAACTTGGTGAAGCCTTAGCTTACCTCACCTCGCCTTGCTTCGCCTCCGTGTGCCGCTGACCCCTCTATAAAGGTATTACGATAGCCCGTAAACAGCTCTCAAAGAAGCTGAAAGAAAACTCACTGAAATGAAGATGGCTTCCATGTATTCCAGAGAACGGCTTCACTCGCCTCCTCCAAAAACTTTCCCGATTTCGTCAAGCGAACCGAGAACTCATCGATTTCTACATCGAAGAGACATTTAGTGACGAGGGCTCCTCATTCAGATATGACCATGGATGGATTGGAAGCCAGTCTCCTAGTTCACGATGATCTATCAGTATGTCCACTGAAAGAGGAAACGGAGGCAACGGCGACACAGTTCTCAGTTCAAAATTTTTTAGTTCCGTCACGGATCTCCCTGGAGTTCAATTTCTTCCGCATGACTGATCCTGCCGGCGTCGTTCGTCGGCGGACGAACGGTGGGTGCCGCCAATCTTTATTTATTATTGCGACATTAGTTTCTTTTGCCTTAATAAATTTCCCTAATGTCCAACGTCGGTCGTCCTTCGCGCCCGCCGCCCGCCCGCGCGCCCACTAGCCAGTCAGCCATGCCAGGGTTCCTAGCGCTGCGTCCTCCTTTTTAGCCAACCCTGATTTCCGTCTGTTTTTATCAGCGTTCTAACGGACAGACGGATGGAGCGAAGTATTTTTTGGCTACTCGCCTTTCACGATCGGGGGACCTTCAGGGTGAAGAGTGTGGGGGGAGGGGGATGGGGGATTGACATTTGTTCCTAGGAGGACGACGACGGCTGCTGCAGCAGACGCTCAGTCGCGTTTCTCCTTCGTCCGGCTCCTTCTTGTCCCGCAAGATGTCCCCGCACATGGACCCTAGGCTCCCGATAGGCCTAATCGTGGATTTCTCCTTCGGCATCTACGTGGTTTTGTGTGCGTCGTCACCGTGCGATTTTTGTCGATGCCGATTAAGTGAGGGCGTTCTCGTTCAAGAGCAAAAACGATTATTGCTGTTATTTATTCGATACGTTCATATTATGGCGATGAAAAGGCGAACGGACCCTGGTGACGGGCCTCGATGAGAAGATTGATGGCCGAGAAGACGCCAACTGTCGATACTAATATCCGCAATTACTTAGTATAGCGCAAGTCGCAAAGCGATTTTCTCTGATGCCGGTGACGAAAATCGTCCGATTTTTCTGCTTCCGAGGCGAGAGGCTCATTCCGGCTTCGACGCCAGAAACAAAAACTGCGAATCGTCCTTGAACATTTGGTGACAACTCTCGACGAGCGCTTGGAACCCGAGCGAAACGTTGTTTTTGGAATCACAGAAATCTACGCTTTTGGATACGAAGAGATCTGGAATTGTCTTCGGGAGGTTCCTCGGACTTTCACAATCGGAATCAAGAGACAAAGTCGATGTCGGCGTTGAGACGACGACGGCGCGAGGAAAGTATTCAAGGATGGTTTGTGAGTCCCATGGTCTTCTTTTCGCGTTGCTTATTCTTGTCCGCCATTAGCTGAAAGTCAGAATCTGGTGTGTCGCGATGTCGCCAAGGGAAAAGTGGAGAAGGAGTCAAGATAAATGTGCTAATCACGTTAAGTGCGCGACACTCTTCCGCTGCCGCCCTGTCGCTCGGGACTGAGAGGAGCCTCGGAGAGAAACCTCGGAGGGAAGCCTCGGAAAGAAGCCTTCGAAGTAGAGGGGTTCGTTCCTCGGTTCGTCCTTCGTCGTTCCTTATTGAAAATATGTCGTTCAGACCCGCTCGGATTTATGTTCTCCTGAAAGCAGGCGCACCAGCGAACACAGCATGCACGATGAACGACGACGACGACGACCACCACCGCTATGATGCGTCCCGTACAGTTAGCTCGCCTGTCCTCCTTGCGTGTGTCCTTACTTTCATTTTTGCCTTCCTCCTCTTTACGACGAAGGCTTAACTTTCGTTTTAGCTGCGAATCCACAAACTTCGACGCTCCCGCATCAAACGTGGCCCGCATGGAAATACGCCTTGAATAGCATCGCCACATTTCTGGCTCGAGAAGTTTCTGAGATCAAGATCTAGGACTGGGAAGCGTTCCCATCGACGTACTCGCTTCTGTTCGCGTGCTCCGGGAAATTTCCCATCGTTCCCAACGCTCCGAGAGCCTCTCAAGCGATCGCGGGCCTTTGGGAACCTCGCAGAGTTCCCAACTGTTGTCGACGACGAGTTGTAACCCGGAGCTTGTCCGTTCGTCCATTTGGCGCTGGGAGAGGCTCGCTTGACTTCGTAAAGTCCGGCGTCGAGTCCGAACGTTGCCCTGTTGCAGCAGTAGAAGCACGACGCACGTTTTGCACGTGCTCGAGCTCGACGTGATAGCATAAGCTGCTTGTTCGTTTGATTTTGTTTCTGCCTGTGAGTGTGAGGGGCGTGAGTGTTGCTCACCGTCTCGTATTCGGCCGTTTGTTGTCGATTAAGTAAGTAATGGAGCCTAACTCGATTACGTCTCGGGCTCCATTAGTGAACAAGCTTCCAAGACATGCTGCAGCCGGTCCGAGAGCTGGCAACTATTTGGATACCCGACTATGGATAGGTGTGCGTTTGAGCCAGGCGGGAAGCTTACTAACATCACAATGTAAATCTACCCAATCTCGACTTTCGAAGTAAATATCCGTTCGTAGAGGTCAGGCAGAGCACTTACCTCACCCGCCCCTTTGAGGTGTTATCGGTTGAAGCCGAGTCTTCATTAGTTTTGCAGCGGCCAGTCGCTGGCCATCGGCATTCCACGCAGGTTCACTTTTCCTCTTTCTTCTCTTCTATCAATCTGAAAGTCTTCGTTCCCGGGAGAACGCTTGCAAATCAGACCCAATCCTCTTGCCATTGTTAGGAAAAACGGAATGCGTCTGCAATTTCAAGCGTCTAGTGGAAGTTAATTGAAAATCTAGCCCTCGTGGCGCAGCCTTTTACGCTTCCTCTCATTTTAGCCGTGTTTTGAATTCCGCATAATGAGCGAGCCTCCGGCACTCTCCGAGAGTTGCGGACATGCAGAATCAGTGAATGAATGAATGAATGCTCCGAGGGATGAGTTCCTTTCTCTTCTCTCCTGATGTCTGGGCCTGTTCATGAATCATGCAGCTGTTTATGATCTCCTCATAACGGCCACTAACGCAAATCGGATCGGAAAACCTTAAGGATCTAGACGCTCAATCGAAACCGAAGAGTTCCCCCTATCCTCTTCATCAGATGTGCATCGCCTCCCGCCCACTCTTCGCACGAAAGTTGGGGTCTGGCCTGCCGCTTCCCTCAACTCGTTTACGACAACGCCAACGGAAGGACGCGTTGTCAAGCGTCATTTAGATCCGCTCGGGCAGAAACCATTGGTGTTCTACAAGAGGCTACCGAGCCGAACATTACGCCATCCTGTCGACAAAGTCGCAGCAACAGCAAGCATGATATCGAAACCGGAAATGGCATGCTAAAAAAATTCCAAGTTTGCCTCAATCCCGCGTAACGCGTCTGCTGCAACTAACGGCCGCGAATAAAAGAGCGAACGCGCTGGCAACGCACGCTTTTCCGTCGCAGCGTTTGTCGAATCGCAAGGGAATGTGAGATTGTGAGTTGCGTCTCGCTTTTCTAGTTGGAGCCCTCGCATGACTGATCCTTGAGTCATGTTACCAGGTTTTCGGAATCTCGATGGCCGCGTCTCAAATGAATCGCTCGATCAGCTGTTTTATTCTGAGCTGATATCACCCCTCTTTTCTCCAAATTTCTTCCAGGGACAGAGAGATTGAATAGACTTATTTCGCCCAAGTTAAAATTGCGCTCGAAATGATACAATCGTGTTCCGAAGCTTGATATCCTTTTCAACCGTCCGTATCAGCCTGAAGGAGGTCCGGAATCGGGCAGATAAGGAAATGAAACCGTCGAGAAGCACACCTATCCGACCCCAACACTCATTGATTCGAACATTAAACCTTCTAATCTTGCAGAGTGATTGCATACGATATGTCGATACAGTAAACTCCCGTTTTTGCGGTTCCCGGAACCGTACAAAAACGAATTTTCCCGCATAAAACGGGGGTCGGGCAGAGAACGTAACTTTAGTTCCCAGGCGTGCCGCAGAAAGTATTAAGCGGCACCATGGGACATTTTGACCGATGTTTCGGGAATTTAGACTTTTGAAGTCGAATGGAGGCTTTTTCGGAGTCGATCGCTCGATGATGTTCCAGCTTCTTTGAGAACCGCTCCATCTGCAGCGGATCCGAGACCAAGGAACATTCGGAATCGACTTTGGAAGTCCAGATTCATGCGAAACTCGGAAGATCTCTCGAAATTCCGCGAATGGATTTCTCGGTCGTTCTCAGAAATGTCTAGAGGGTGGTAAAAGAAAATTGAAATTCGAGTGTGAGTCGAGACATTTGAACCTGGTCAAATATGTTCCAGATGGTGGTAAAAGAAAGTTAGTATCCGTGTGTAAACGAACAACCACAGAATCTTTCATCTGCGTTCCAAACAAGACCATGCCTTAAAATTTTATACTATCCGGGGGACAGCATAAAACGAACTCGCACAGAGTGAACTGCATAAACCGGAAGTTTACTGTATCAGCATTCTTTCAGTCGTCGGCTTGTAATTTCGTATGAAGGTCACTAATCCAGATTCTCCAGAGTGAACCTCGGAGCCCGAAAGCGGACCTCCCCATTGGATTTTAATTCTAGTTAGCTACTTGGCATTCGAGTTCATTTGACCGGATATATTCCAAACTACCGAGGGCCTGGGGATTGAAGAAATTGAGCCATCTCGCCAAATCACCTGATGTGGAGAATCTCAACACAAGAAAGATTGAGTAATTCGTCTCGGAGCTGGCTTCGCTCGCCGGATTTCGATACGTTATTTCTTCGGAGATTGCAAGGGAAGTGAGAAAATCGAAGAAAGCACAAACATCTTAAGCATTACCCTCCATCATGTAGGGCGGGGGCGGCCAATATTTTTCGGACTATGGCCTACCTAGCTCATCGCGTCAAATCCCAAGGCCCACCTCCTTCCGCATGCGTTTTCCAATATTCAATTGAAGGGCCCACTTACTAAACTTCAGCACTCCGAAATTTTCGATCATAGTTTTTGCTAGCTATTGTATACTGAGACTGTACGCACTTCTTGGTGTAAAAATAGAGTTCCGGAAAGTCTCGGATTTCCTCTTGATACAATCGTGGTTGCACTGCATTTTGAGGGCATTTTCCTCAAATATTCAACATTTTTGTGCTTCGACAGCAATTGGTTTCTATTTGACCGAGTTCGGAGTTAGGGCGGGTTGATCAAAGATTTCGCTTTCGACATTCTATAAGCCGGATTTCCAGATCCGAAACGACACATCTCCATCTTGCCATTGCCTGGTTTGCATAATTCCTGCTCGAATTTCTGTATTTCTTATTCTGGAATCGGGAGATCTTCACGAGCCTCAAATACGGGTAGAATTTTAAGGGAATTCAATAAGCAGATATTTTCAACAGTTTTTCGCGGTTTTCTCGGAAAGATGAGAAATGAAGATGTGCCACTTCGCATTGGGCTCTTCAGTTTGAAAAAAACACAAAACGGAATCATACCATATCAATATATTATTCCTTCCATTGAAGGCTGATGATCCGGTCTCATATTCTCATGCTCTCATATTCTGGAGTCCAACACACCATGAGTCCTTTGAATGTGAACTTTGTTCAAAGGGATCCTCAGTTGTTAAAATCAGGGGTCAAGCTTGCAACGATTCCGGTTGGTCACCCGTGCCAAATCTAAAAACTTCAAAAGCTCGTTTTCTTGCGCAGACTCACCTGAGCAAGTGGATCCGTCAGCTCAAGACCCGCCACCTCCTTTTCCAAACAAGAGACGAGTAATATAAAGGCTTGTTATGGAAGCCAACCTCACTTGCCCAATGGCACCTGATACGCGCCACACCACGCTGAAAGAAGAGGAAATCGTAGTTTCTTGCCTCGGATCATGTTTCTGATGATATTCTGAGCGGGCTGCTAGCGTGCACCTGAGACATAAGTCATGGATGAACACGCCAGGTCGGAATCTACGCGGAACGTTCATGACCGTCTAGGCGAACGTATACGGCGTGGTAAATCAGTTTTCTCGGTAGTGGTAGCGGCGACCGTTGCGGGCACGGTATGGGTAGCTCCCTTGCTATCGCGCTAACTACTTCGTCTCAAAGCTAGCAGAGCATCCACCAACACGCTGCCCGGCAGGCAGGAAGCTCATTGTTGGGCTGCCAACCGGGCGGGCAGGAAGAGAGGCGCTTTGCAAGCCATGTGAAATATGGCGCGTGTCAGACATGAAACTTTGAGCATGGGTATAGATCGCTCATCAAGAATTGCCGCTCTAGCTGCCGCCGATGCCGCTGCCGAGACTGACTGACTGACTGAGAAAAATAGGGAGGACGGCGAAAGAAACGCCGACAGGCCGCGCTACGTTGGGGGTCGCTCGCACGAACAGATGAGCAGGGCCCGTTGTGTAGCTCTCCATTGAACCGGCAATGCCCCAATGGGTTAAATGAGTCGTGTGCTCAGCTGTGGGAACGCTGGTACGACGAAAAAAAGTTGTGGTCACCACCGACACTGCCACCACTCACCAACTCTGTCAGGCGTCAGGACCTCAATAGGAGACGACGCACGGGCGGACGCACGGACGGACGAACTCACTCAGTCACTCGCTCGTCCACTGGCCACGGGACCGAACTTGGCCCGACTTGCCTTTAAGCTCGTCCTCTGATTTTTATGCCGTCGGACCCCATGCACTGATTTTCTGTCTATCTTGGAGGGCCTTTTGGTGTTATGGACCCGCTTCTTTCGGAGTATTCCTGAAATGCCTCAAAACCCCCAGAATAGTACAAACCTTGGCTGCTGTATCGGTTAACTGACAAGTAGCTTCTCCGTCGACACTCCGATTCCCTCCTTTATATGAATTGAAAGAATAAAGTGTCCCGACCATTACGCGTTTGGCTTGCTACCATGAAACAAAAACTCCTGACGCATCTGACTCGCCATGTCCAGATGGACGATATGAACGAAGGAACACCGATGGATGGTTATTGCTTTCCTAGCGGGTACTTGAAAGTGGGTGCCCCGAGATGAAGTTTACCTAGCTCGGAAGCAGTTAATCATGCCATCACCCACTAAATCTCTATTCTGAATTGGATGATGCATTGAATCCCATATGTGTATATGTATGCATTCCATGCTTTTGTTCACGACGCGACGTGACAGAAAGAACTAGTGGGTGGCTCCCAATGAAATGAGCTCACGTGCGAGAAGCACCAACCATGGCTTTTCACCGCGCTTGATTCTTCACGATCGAGCGCTGAAAACCTCAGCAAAACCTCGGGTACAATTTGTGGAAGGTGAACACCATTCAGCCGTCTTCATTGACGTCTTCTCGCTGGAATCGTACGGAGTTACCTCTTTCGATGCGACGAAGATTGTTTGAAAGTAAGATCATCTGTAAAATCGGGATGATCTTATAGTTTTTAGTGAAGGGTGAGAAGTTGGCTGAGCTAATCGAGTGCAAAAACAAGTTGATTGTGAATCTCAGTGCATATTGCAAAAAATTTAAGAGCTCCTCAATGAATGGCGTTCTCTCCAACGAGATTTTGAGTCTGCCGTTTCGGGATGTGCTCATTCAATGACTGGCGAGTCAACAAAAGTCTACAGACAGGAGATAGAAGTTTGGAGCTGGAATCTTACTTCGGTTCGCTGACCTATCCAAAAAGAAACTCCCTCTAAAAATCAATGGATCAGAGACAGAATCGTAGTGGTAGGGCATGGTACTCATCTTCAACCCTGGTGGCACCTTGGCGCAACTACAGCTCTCCCAAGTCAACAAGGGTGAAACTGAAGCGTTGACGTCATGTGAGGATAACGAAACGGAGACACATCTGGGCAAGGGCCAATGACAACGTATTGCTTTTTTGATTTCTATAACAATTCTTCGTTTATTCGAGGGGAGTGTACGATGACATGACGGATTCTGTATCGTTAGGCACTCGTGATTCTTAGTTTTCATATACTCCAGATAATCGGCTAAATTGTGTACAAAAATTTAAATATCCTCTTCAGAAGTTCTCATTCAACCATTTGAGCTGCTTCGTGACTCTCGTGTAAGCGCCCGGATAGCCAGGCGTGGCGCATCGTTTGCCGAACGAAACGACGCCCATCAAATAAAAGCGATTGTCTTCACCCCAAAGTATCAATGGGCCACCGGAGTCTCCCTGAAAAGAAACACGATTACTCGGAGTCTCGCTTTGGTTCACAGCGAGCTTCAGTTTGCCGGCAAGATGTCACCAATGCCATTTGACTCCCTTGTCATCTTGAAGATATTCACAAACCTGACAAGAATCTGTTTTCCCTTCTGGATCACCGGCGCAGAGGTATTTATCGGTGATGTTCAATTCGGCTTTGAAGGCTTTCGCGCACTCCTCCAACGACCAAACCGGAATATCCGTCTCTTTCAAGATGGGGTGACTCGAGCCACCCTCTGTGAGACAAGAAAGAAATTGATTCCAGAACGCAGTGTTTCCGAGCATTTTATCCTCATTGACGACTTGCTTAACAAAATCATGAATTCAGAAATGCGCTCACGGTATGCTGTGTATCCCCAACCGGCCACGATGGCTCTCGACGACGTGAGGTCATGTTGGAATCCAGTGTACGGCAAGCAGACCGGTTTGATCGTCTTAGTGAACTGGACGTCCTGGGCAAGGTAGCTGATCGAGATATCGTTGAGATACGTTTTCCGGACGTATTCAGGATGAGTTTTGTAACTCAATAGTGGAATTTCGAGAGTACCCTGTATTTCGTCTTCTTTTGTTATGTCGTGATCTCCAATCCTCATCCGGTAGATCTGGTAAGGGATTCTGAAATGTGACGCCATGCACTTGTGCCGTCTCTTCGTGTATCTTGACAGAGTGAGATAAAAATCAACCTGCTTTGATTATTTTTCACACTTACGGGCGAGGGCCTTCAAAGAAACAGTGAGCGGCAGAAACGACATGACGTTGTGACACCAGAGCCGCTCCACAAATATGGAGTTTTTGGTTATTGAGGATAACAAACACGGCCACCTGGAAGGTAGTTGTTCGTTTATGATTGTGAAGATTACGTCTACCGCGGAGTCCTAGTGGGAAAAAAGTCCTAAACTTGCTGCTGAACGTACAATCCAAGGATAAGCGCCCTTCGCTGCCTCTCGACCTCCAACGATACGATTGGCTTGGAAAGCTCCCACTCCGCAATCTTCAGGCAAGAAATTGGGTCGCGGTGGACGATCATCGATCGGTTGTGGCTGAGGATTCGGTTGTGGGTTCGGTTGCGGTTCCGGAACTGGTTGGGGTATAGGTTGCGGCGTGGGATACGGCACAGGTTGCGGGGCTGGCTGCGGTCCCGGTTGCGGCGCGGGCTGCGGTCCCGGTTGCGGCCGCTCGAGTCCCTCACAGCATAACAAGGGAGTGGATCCCTGGAATCGAATCGGGAAATGAGAGTCCAAAAGTGGACGGAAGAAACAAACGGAAACTCCACCCCTCGGGTGTTGAGCCGAGGACACGCAGTAGAACCACTCAGCGCACCTGGTAGCTGCAGATGAACTTGTTGAGATGCCTAAGGCTGATTCTCTTCAGGGCTGGGCAATATTTCAACTCGACACAAACTCCTCCAGTATCGCTGGGCGTCGTGCAAACATCCGGATCGTGCTCAGGAAACAGAATCGGACCTGAAAAATTATTCTCAAAGGGTCAGACACTCGGAGCTCAGTTCGCAAATCACGGAAACAGAGATCCGAAACAGGTAGCCCCAGTTCTCGCAAGCACAAAGTTTCACTCACGGACATCAATTTCAAATGATATCCGTTTAATGACAGAGAATTTCAGCGGAAGCAAAGTCGAAGAACGTTAAACGTTTGTTGTAATTGGCTGCAGTTTGTTATTGGCATGACATCAGATTTCGTGAGCTCGTCACTTTAGGGCTTCTTCTCAAAAATATCGGACCACGCAATTCACAGGGCAAACTATCTTACCCCCTAATGAGAGTCTCTCGTCGAGATCCGCTGATGTGGAATTCGACGCGGTCGTGCTAGATCGACCTTCATTGCCAGAAACGGATACGTCGATTGAAGTCGCGCGATCTGACAGGATCACCACCAACACGAAAATAACGACGATGCGCAACCGTTGAAGGAGCATCTCGCTATTTTTCCGTCGAATGTTGTCAACACACGGTGAAAGCAAAGGAAGCTGCTGTTTGATGAGCGCACCCTCCTCGCGACGGAGCAGGAAAGGGTTCTTCGTGATAAATCGTCTTCAGTATGACTCGCTCTGTGAAGTGTTAGATTCGACGGAGTCTTCAATGGCTTATCCAGAAACGATGACGGAGAAGGTGGTGAGGGAATGTGATCTTCTTATGCCAAGGCTTCGCGCGGAGCTCAGCTTGGAGTCAAATGCGCTCGCCGCACTCACTGAAAGGTACAGTTCTTCCAAATGTGTCCGTCATGTTAACTCCTAGAGTAAATTTTGCAGTGCATGTTTCGTACGAGCCGGTGCGCGAGATTTTGTTTTAGAGGTGCATCGGAGCATGAAGCAAAAAAGCGGCTTTGGGATTTCATTTGAGATCCCAAACGGAGGCCTCCAAGGATCACGATTAAGCGAAATCTTTTCAAGATTTGGCGTTCAGAAGTCTCATCCTCGGACATCGGTTATGGGCCTCTCCCATCCGTTCCTATATCCCATACTAGCATGTCTAGCCCTGCTTCGCCACGGATGACTCGGTCTGCTATCGGAAGGGTGAGATGAAACTGATTGGGTTCTAGGATTTTTCCTATTGAAACACTCGTCTTTTTCATCATGGAATCCTCAAAGATCTTACGAATGTTACGTATTTCTTCTTCTGGCGCGTTTACGAGAAGATTCTGCGGAGGGACAACTTGTGAGAGTGCCACATATAGTATCCTGCCATGTGGGAAGCCTTGAGCCGATAGATCAACTCCGCAGTATCGAATCGACTGAACTTGAGATTTGTTTATGGTTATGGCTAGGGCTGTGAGTTTGTCGCGGCAAAAAAATGCAGAAATCTCAGATAATCGCGACTTCCATTAAACTACTATGGAGCATCGCCGCGAGAATGCCGCGATAATCGCGAAAAAGTCGCGACAAAATTAAAGCCCTAGTTATGTGTTATGGCTAGAGTGCGAATGTTCATGCGGAATGCATATTCTGCATAAAATTTCGTGTTTCGGGCGATCACGATCCGAAATGCATATTTCGGGCGAAGTAGCAGAATTTCACGTATAAAGGTCGGAGTTCGATCGCTAACAGTCAAGCCATCGGTTGACGACGGTAACTTTTGCGCTGAAGTCGCAGTAATACTTCGACGGAATCTTCAGAAGCTTTCATTGGCTGGAGAGAGGAGGTCTTCTAATAATGACCTTCAGAGAAGCTGAATACTCGCGCAACAATCGCATGCATGGAGTGGTTGTCAGATTTCTGGACAACTTAAGGAGACACTCTCACAATCGGACCCATTGATCGAATCTGCAGAACCCCATTCCAGTTCTTTATGCTTCATCTACGATGGCGGCAGACGTTTCATGGTATTCATCAGGGAATCATATTCGTTGAAGTCGATTTTGAAATTCCCGTGATGGATCTGTGTTCAGCGTCGCTCATTTCCGGGGATTATCTCGAGGATATGAGAACATCCTTTGACGGAAAATGCATAAGGACACCTTTGAGCGAATGAAGTCGACCGGACTCAAAGCCAGCCGTGGTTCGATTCGGAAGTGGCTCTTGAAAGCAGGCAGTGAGGATGACTTTCTCGTGTCTGATAGGTTTCGCGCCCCCATGAGTCGAAAACGCATAAAAGTAGCATTATTACGGTGCATATTTCCGTTGTTTTCAGGGCATATTTGTATGCATATTCTGGGTCGGTTGGTGCAGGAACATTCGCACTCTAGTTATGGCATAAGCAGGTCGAACGGGGAATCAAAGTCTCTCGAACTGGAATGGGAGGTCCGACGCAATCAATGGTATTCGTGGAGTGATCATCCGTTTCTTCTTGGCCAAAACGTGTGAGAATGGTTGCTCGCAGGAAATGAGCGTACAGTGCAAAGCCTCAAAGCAAAGTCTCAGGTGACGTTCGAATTTTCAAAATGTGCGTCTCGATTTCAGTTTCTTCTTGCGTTTTTAACGGAGGATTCCGTTTATACGCGGGGTTCGGTCCAATGGAGAAGTGAAACCTGCGTCATGGTGAGTAATTGGGTACATGTCGACTTGAGGGGAACAAAACCATGCTGATTGTCATCAAGCAGTTTGTTACGGACGAGGTGGTGGGTGATGTGACAAGTGATGATTTTCTCAAAAATGAGGCAGGCGATACTGCATTGGGACACTGGGCGGTAGTTTTCAACGAGGTTCCGTTGTCCTTTCTTGTGAACGGGTGTCACAAGGCCACTCCGGAATAGATCAGGTACGATTCCATCCTCATACGATCGGGTGAAGATCAACGACAGAGGTTCAGACACAAACAGGCGAAACGTCTTGAGAAAAATCGGAGGTATATGATCGGGCGTGGTCGAGCATTTGGAAGGCAAGGACTCAAGATGTTTGTGTACGAGTTCCTCCGGAAAAGTGACCGTCTGATCCGGAACGGAGACAAACGGTCGAGATGCCCCATCCGTGAGTTATGCCGGCGGGGGGCCTGTGATGGGAGGCTCGTATTCGCTGGCGAAGTGATCGGCCAAGAGATCAGCTTTCTCCGAGGAAGTTGAGACAGTCGTGCCTCCGGAGCTCATGGCGGGAAGAGGATCGTGACCTTTCAATCTGGAGTTCGAGTAACGGAAGAACGATCGCGCGTCCCTGAAGTCTAATTTTTGCTCTTCCAAAGTGCGTTGACGTAAAGCGGCTCTCTTCAGGCGATCACTCAGGGAACAGGACCGAGGTTCACCCCGATCAAGTCTCTCCCGGAGTCTCGCAATGTAACTCTCGATGGCCGTCGATGATCGACCAGTAGAGCGCTTGGGCGTGAAGCGGTCAATGAGGAAACGGCAGCACGCAACGAACTCCGAGTACATGTCATTGACAGAGGAGCACGAGGAGAACATTGCTCTCCAGTCAACGCAGTCAAGATGCGCGGCAATCGCGTCACAGTTCATATGACGAAAGTCGAATCGAGTCATGATGCATTATCAGGGGCTCCTTTCCAGCTATCCAAGAAAAAAAAAGTTTCCCAAAATCATAACAGAGTCCGCAAGCTTGGTCAAAATAGTCTGTTCTTGCTTGAAACAGCCCAAATCCGGGATTTCGAGATCCAAAACGTCACGACTACATCATGCCAGTTGCAGTTCTGCCTAGTGCCAGGTCGAATTTGTGCCTTTTTTTTCCTGAAATCGAGAAAGCCCAGCGAGTCTAATCTACACCTGGAATACTGGGGGTTTCCGATTGAGACACTTTTTCCCACAAAACCCCAATTACCACCCATCCCTGTGCCTGAGTATCGCTCTTCGATGCCGCTCTGTGATTGCACTTGGCCTCCCCGGTTTTTTTTTTCGTACCATAAGCCTCCGGATCGGCTGAGAAATCTTAGATCACAGTTTTGCTCCGCTTCAACTCTGTTATTTCTCTAACTGATTTTTGTCGACTTCTCATGTCGAGAATCAACCGTTTTTCGCTGGTTGACAACGAAACGCCTTTTCCCATGGCTGGTGGCTCTGATAAATCAGCTGCTCGCATGGATGAGGTGCGTTGACGCTTCCCCAAGTTTAGAAAGGTCCATACGTGTCAGCCACACATCGCCTTGAGGTCGAGGTGCGAAGTTCTCGCGGGAACCGCGACGATTTCTTATCATTTCGCCGGGCCAGAAATACGGACTTCGACCTTTTCAGGAGAAGGAGGGCAGCTGAATATTTCAAAAGTGTGTGGACTCATCCTTATGATACATATCCACTCGGCAATCCATTCCACCAATATTTCTCTCTATAAAAAAAAGGCCAAAATTCGATATTCCTTCTCATTTTGTCAAGCACTGTAAGCTTAGGGAATGCATCTTTCGGTAATCTCATCTAATCAAACTGCACGATTAAGAAAGAAATTTTGAAGCATTGTCTTATGGCGCTGGACGTTCCTCGAGTTGAGATCGTCTCACCCAGAACGTCATCAGCAGAGAGCTATTGTGAATAGCTACTGGCCTTTCATGTGGACATTGCCAATAGCCGCTCTTCGAATCTTTTTCCAAAATCCATTTCGGCGAAGTTGAATATAATATTGTCCGCCAGCGTCCTTTCGGTGAGGGTAATCACCAAAGCTAGGCACCTCCGAAGATTCTCTAGGGGTCTAGGGAATGCCTCAGCGATAGGACGTTCTCTGGTCGGCTTCCCTGGTTCTCTGGTCCCGTCTTCCTTAAAAAAATTTATGAATGTAGCCAGCGTCATTCGGAATAACTGAAGGCGGTCAAAACCGTTTCTTGTTCGTGAAATATATAATACAGCGGTGTCATGATTCATGAAGTGATCCTCTTTGTTCTGCGAGAAAAATGTTTCTGTTCACATGATAATCTCCCTTATCGCATTCTTAGTTCCAGTTCGTGGGTCTGCGGTGTCGTTTGAACACCGCGAAGATTCGAAGACAGGTTTCGGGTACAAACCATACTGAACGTAGTGCAAAGGATCGAAGTAAGATAAGAAGCGAGCCCGCACCGCTGTGAAGACCATGTACCTGGTCCTCCGAGCAGTTTATTTGAGCCGTGAAAACCGTGACTATCAGCCTTAATGCCGTAAACGTCCATTGAAAACCCGTCGGGCCGTTATTAGGGAACCTGAATTACGACCCGTAATTACAGAATGTACAGAATGCAGCAGTAACTCAGAAGAACGTGGAAAATCATCAGCAGCATGAGGCCGGAGAATGAGAGGAGAAACTCTCTCAAACCCTCGAGTTTTATCGTCTGAAAGTCTTCTCCATAGTTGAGCATCTTGTACCTGATATAGCCTTCTTTGAAAGCATCGATGGCCTTCACTATTTTAGAGTTTATGCGGGTCGCGTTCGCCATTGAATTATTCCTCAGTGACCCATTACTGCGCCAGAACCGTTTGTCGTGGTCATTCGTGTAATACAAGGCGGCCTTCACGTGAGGATAGTGGAGTAAATGGTGTGCAAGAATACTCTGAGTGAACTTCAAGTTTTTTAAGAAATCAATTTGACCGTAAAAACTATCGAAGGAGGAGCATATTTCTTGAGTGGACGATGACCCAGCTATGAGGTCGAATGCAAGATTTTTTGATAGCAATATATATTTTATTGAATTGTTCTTGTACAGCGGTTTACGGAGCTCGCGATAGGCCCCAAGGGCCTGTGTTGCGAGACAACGAGAAATAGTAGATATGTCTGAGGGGGGGGGGGAGAATACCACAACTAGGAGAAGGGAATATGTGAAGAGTAGAAAATTCGAGATACATTTGAGGGCAACGTTGAGTCAACGGTCTAACAATTCTTCGATCGATTCGACTGTACAGTTGTGCGTGAGATGCCGTTTTATTTCTTTTGTGATTTTCTTGTGAGGCGGGTGAGGATTGTCGAGGAGGCTTCTGATATCTTGGGGTAGATCGTTGAAGATTTTTATGAAGTTGACGCTCGGTGATTTCGCTGCCAAGGCGTTCCTCGGTCTTGCTGGAATGAGGTGGGTGGACGAGCTGAATCTTGTACTGTGAGCGTGGCTAGGGCGTGGGAACTCAGGCAACTTCCGATATAAGTTGGATAGGAGACAGTGAGCATATAGTTTTTTGAGTTGTAGAATTCCCGAGGACTCGAACAGAGGATGGGTGTGGGCTAGACGGTTCGCTCCAAAGACGTGACGGATCGCTTTTTTCTGCAGCTTCAAGAGTGGGTCAAGACAAGTTTTGCTCGCGGCGCCATAGATGTGTAGCATGTATCGTAAGTGGGATTCTATGAGTGAGTGATAGACACTTCTCCGCAAGTTAATCGTTCCGAAATTTCTGAGTCTTCGTAGAACAGCGACTCCCGAGCGGAGTTTGGTGGTCACGTGCTTGATGTGGTCCGCGAATTTCAGTTTTTCGTCGATCACCAGCCCGAGGTATCTGTACTTGTCGGTCCTTTCAATCAGTTCGCATTGACAGTGTTTCCTGGGGCAGTCGGTGTCGTGGACTCGGAGGATGTCTGCCGTTGGAGTTTTACTAGAGTTCTTCTCGAAGAGCATGTACTTCGTTTTTTTAGTGTTGAGAATGAGACCGTTCGTCTCGGCCCCATTTGCTGAGCTGCATCTTCATAAGAATTGGCTCATCGCAGACTGTTCGGTACTGAGCCAAAAAAGCGAACACCGTCCAATTCATCATGCCACTTTGTTCGGTTCGGGTGCCGCCTTGGAACAAGGAATGATGGAGCTATATCTACACTACACAGCCGTCTCTGCTCGAATGAATCGTCGCCAAAGATGGCGACCCTTTTTATTCACTGCTCAACAACGAAGACCCGAAAACCTGAGGTCCCAACATTCCTCCCCCGTTTAGCCGCCGAGTGTCCGGTAGTCGACGGTCTTTTTGCAAGCTCGGGGCAGGGTACTTCTCAGCAGGGGTGATGGCTGAGCGTCATGGTCTTGCGCGGAAGCGGCCGACTCGGCGGCGGCTCGTTTCCACACTTGATTCCGGTGTCTGATCATCTTCTGCCCATCTACCATGAGTTCCAGCATGGCTCGACCTATGAGCCGTTTGACGGTGGCACTGACTCGGTTCCCATTCGAAAGTTGAATCGAGACCTTCTCCCCCTTCGCGAAAGCCCGGTCTGTGGCACCGTTCCGTCGGTCGAATTGAGCCTTGTACTCCTGCTGGTACTCAGACAAAGGACTCAACGCAGAGCTTTTGGGCTTGAAGTTGTCCAACGGAGTCCGCAGTTGGCGGCCGAAAAAGAGCTCGTTCGGCGACTTGTTCCCTATGGTAGATGCCGGTGTGTAGTTGTAGGCGGCGACGACGTGATCCAGGCTGGTGGTTGTATCGTCGATCGCGTCCTTGATTGTTCTTACCATCTTCTCGGCTTGCCCGTTACTCATAGGCATGTATGGGGCGCAACGAAGATGAGTACAGGAGAACTCTTCGCAGAAAGCGGCGAAGGATACCGACTGGAAAGGTGACCCGTTATCACTGACGAGCGTGTCTGGGGGCCCCACGAGTCGGAACAGGATGCGGAGATACCGTGTCACCGTCTCTGCCGACGTTGAGGGTAACCACTGGGCGTCCATAAACTTCGAGTAGCTGTCCACGATCACGATGAACAGTTTGCCCTTCCGGGGCTCTCCGAAATCCACGTGGACCCTGGACCAGGGTTTGTCCGCGCTCGGCCACGGGGCCAGTGGAATCTTCACCGGAGCTGAGGAGGTCTGAAGACAGCGCGAGCACGCTTTCACGAAATTCTCTATATCCTTCGTCATACCTGGCCAAAAGAAGTGGAACCTCGCGAGCGCTTTCATTCGGCGCACGCCCGGGTGAGCTGCGTGGAGCGCCTCCAAGACCTGCGATTTGAGTGTTGCGGGGACCACGACGCGGTCTCCCTTCAGGAGTATCCCTTCAGCGTTACACAAGGAATCTGCGACGAGTGCGAAAGGGCGTAACGCGACATCTTTCTTGTCCGCCGGGGACCAACCGTTTGTCAGCTTCTGTTGAACCTTGGAAAGGACGGGGTCCTTTGCCGTCTGCGCGGTAACTTGATCACGACAGTCCTTGGCCACTAACGCGTTGCAGACGAACGTCTGGAGTTGCAGCTCACTTGCGGCATCAATAGAAGCGACTACTTGCTCTAACGTGGAATCCGTGGCGTCGGCGCGCGCTTCCTGGATCAGCCGCGATAACGCGTCCGCATGTCCGAAGGCGTCCGTTCGCACATATTCTATGTCGAAGTCGAACCCGACCAGCCGAAGCGCCCAGCGCTGTAACCTAGCCGCCGTTCTTTCGGAAAGACCCTTCATGCTTGTGGGATTGAATAAGACGACCAGCGGTTTGTGGTCCGTCTGCAAGATAAAGTGCCGACCAGATGAACTTCTTGAAACGTTCGACAGCCGTCACGAGCGCCAACGCCTCCTTCTCGATTTGACTGTAGTTTTGTTGAGTTCTCGAGAGTGACTTTGCCATATGAAAAACTGCCTTCTCATCGCCGTTCGGGTACCTTTGTAAGAGGACGCCCCCGATTCCCGTGGGACTGGCGTCGGCTGCGACGATTAGGGTCTGCCGTGGGTCGTAGTGTGCTAAGAGTAAAGGCCCGCTGAGGAGTTGCTTGATTTGAGAAAGGCATGTCTCATGCTCTTCCGCCCACACGAACTCTTCGTCTTTGGCCAGCAACCTTTCTAACGGAGCTTTGTGGGTATGAAGATGGTCAACAAACTTGCCGTAATAGTTCACTAGACCGAGTAGAGAGCGTACTTCTTTCTTTGACGTCGGCGAAGCAAGGTCTTGAATTACCGCGATTCGCTTTGGGTCGGCCTCTATTCCGCGCTCGGAGACGATTAGCCCCAGGTATTTGACTTCTGGCTGGGCGAAACTGCACTTCTCCAACCGCAGCCGGAAACCCCACTCCTCAAGTCGTTGAAGAACTGCCAGAAGACGGTGGTCATGCGTTGCGGCGTCGGGCGCCATGACCAGTATGTCGTCAAGATAGACCAAAGTGCCTTCCAGTCCTGTTAGCGTCTGCTCGATCGCTCTTTGGAAGATAGCGGGGGCCGTTTTTAATCCGAAAACTAACCTCTTGTACTGGAACAGGCCGCGATGTGTCGAAATCGTCGTGAACTGCTGACTTCCCTTGTCCAACCTCAGCTGCAGGTACGCGTCCGCCAGGTCGAGTTGTGAGAAGACTTTGCTTCCTGCAAACTTCGCCATGATCTCCTCCATGTTCGGGAGTGGGTGGTTCAGATCTCTCAGTGCAGCGTTCAGGCCCGTGGAGTAGTCTACGCACACGCGCAGGCTTCCATTTGGCTTCTTGATGACGACGATAGGTGCCGCCCAGTTGGACTGCTCGACCGGTTCAATGGTACCGTTCCCCAGAAGCCTATCCAGTTCATCGTCGACTTGTTCCTTGAATGCGACGGCAATAGGGCGCGGAGGAAGATGAACAGGCACGGCGTCATCATGAAGGTGCAGCTTGACCTCCAATTTGACACAGCATCCCAGACCTTTTTCAAATAACGACGGGAAACGGGTCTTTAGCGAGGATGCGTAGGACAATGCGCAGATGGTGTCGATTGCCGGACCTGCCTCATCGGACGACCACACGAGGATTCCCAACTTTTCTATAGCTCGGCCACAAAGAAGATTGTTCAGACCTGAGTTGAGGACTAGAATTGGCTCGTCACATTGCCGATCTCCAAATCGCAGACCGGCTCGGAAATAGCCGTTGGAACGTAACTGCTTACCATCGGCTTGGGTGCAGACATCTTCGAAAGGCTGGATCTTTGGGGAGCCCAACCTTTTCCAGGTTGCTGTGGTCACCGTAGATACATCCGCGCCGCAATCAGCTCTAAATGATGTGGCTCGCCCATTCACGAGAACCTGCACGAACTTCCGACCCTCGGCCAACTGTTCACGCGACAGTACTGTTGAGATCTGGACGGAATTCGTCTCGACTTTCCTCTTCGAGCGGCAAACCTTAGCGAGATGACCCTTTTTGTGACAATTGTGACATTCCGCCTCCTTGTAAGGGCACTCTCTCCGGACGTGTCCCTCGCCACAGCCCCAACACGGCCCGGCTCTGGGCCCTTGTTCCGTTTGACGTCTCTGTGGTCTGCGTGATGACTTATCCGGTTGGGAACGTTTCGGCTTCGGCTGCGTCGACACCTTGGCGATACCGACCTCTCGCGCTATCGCTCCTGTGTTGTCGTCAATTTTCGAGTCACTTGTGCGTGTTTCATACCGCTCCATAACCGCCCTCAGGTCGTCGATCGAAATGTCTGGCTTGTCATCGAGAGCCCGGATTATCACCGCGCGAAGCTGTTGATAGGACTTATCCGGAATCGACAACAAGAGGATGAAGACCTTGAATTGCGTCAGAGTTAACGTCTCGAATTCGAACTCATCTCCTTTTAGATTAGCGTTGTCGATTAACTCCCTGCATCTCAGACCTGGGCCGAGCCGTTCCACTAGGAGCGTATCGTGGCGCCTTCGGAACAGGCTCTGACGGTGCCCGAACATATCCTGAAGCAGCGTTTTCAGGTCTGCATACGGCACGTCTTCTGGAGCTCGTGGAGATATTCTCGCAACTAGCTGTCTATACTCGCCATTACCCAACGCGCGGAGCACAATCTGCGCCCGCTCGTCGTCGTCAACGCAGTATGAGAGCAGCACCTGGGCGTTCCGCTTCAACCACAGCTTGAACGTCGCCTCCTTCGAAGAATCGTACGAGAATGGACCGACTAGTTTGAGAACGTTGGTCAGTACTACGGCTCGGTCGGGGACACTCACAGAGGCGAACGACGAAGTGGACGGCAGCGAGGTCGACGTCGCCGACAACTCGGGCTTCGCCTCTGCTTGCATGGCCCGCCGGGACAAGCTCTTTAGCTTCCCTATCGCCTCGTTCATGCTCAGGACGTAGTCCATGCATCGATCGGACCAGCCGTCACGGACCTTGTTCTGGTCATCCGTCTCCGGAGGCGCGAGGAGATCCTCCATCGCGGCGTCGAGGTCCGCCAGCTTGGCCTTCAGAGACAGCAGGGTCTCTTCCTCGGCGTAGATTGAGAATGAACTAACCTCGGCCTCTCTTTGGTACAGCTCAGCTACCTTTTTGCACCTTGTCGTGACTAACCGTCGGATCTGCTTGCGGCTTGTCTGTAGGCTCGTGTAGGCGTCTCTGGACTTTTCTTCCTTGAGAGGGGCACTCATTTTGCACACGATTTAACGACTGTCGACTGCGCCAAATGTTCGGTTCGGGTGCCGCCTTGGAACAAGGAACGATGGAGCTATATCTACACTACACAGCCGTCTCTGCTCGAATGAATCGTCGCCAAAGATGGCGACCCTTTTTATTCACTGCTTAACAACGAAGACCCGAAAACCTGAGGTCCCAACACACTTGATGAATGCGACACCATTGGACATCGTTCCTTCAAGCTTTGGTCGCTTACCGCATCCTTCAAGTTATTTCTCATCTCTAGCCTACCGACGAAGTTCGCAGCATGAGCTTTCCTAAACCAAGCAGTCCGAAAACCGAAAAATTGGCAAGATTTTACGGTACAGTTCGAAGGTTGAATCCTTTGCTCATAAGGTGACGAAACCACCTCTCCTTTCAGTAAGTTCACCGGGTACTGGACGAGCAGAGATATCACGCCGCTCACGAGCAATATCAAGGTCTTCTGGTCGACAGAATTGATCAGGGAGCGATGATCGTCTCCACTCAGAAGATGGTAAGCGGTCCTCCAAGTTGAAAACGCTGGGAAGAGAAGACGGTGACATCGAAACGAAAGAAGCATGGGCAGAGCAACGTGAGAGAGCAGCGTCAGAGGAACTTCGAGGGTCAGGTACTTCGGCAGATTCGAGATGAGTCGGGTTTCCCACGGAAGGGGGACCGCCAAGCGCACAGCCAGATAATCATGGGCGTACACGAAAATTGTGTTTTTCTGCAAAAGCACAATCCATAATAACCGAGAGAAACTTAACATGACTGCTTACCGCAAATCGAGCGTTTCGCTCACTTCGTAGTGATTCTCTTTGCGAGGACCAGTAAAAAGATGACTCACCTTCGTGCAGCTCCTGAAGTAGATTCTCGCCCACTTCCCATCAACATCAGGGAATCTTACGGAATCGAATTCGAAAGCGGAATGATCGCTGCGGTTCGACACGGTTTTTGGGCCAACAAACACGTCTCGAACGTCGTCCAATCTGAATTCCCCCGCGGTCAGTTTCAGGACTTGTCCGCCAATGATTTGGCCCGTTCTTCTGACAGTGAGGGTCGAATGCAGTCTATCCTCGTTTTCCTCTCTGAGAATTATGAAGGTTCTCCGGAAGTTTTTGAAGTAGCTGTTCGTGCCTTGGCGAATAATGGTTTTAATAAACTCCAGAGGATCATCTGATGAGTCTTCTTCTGACCATTCTCTGATCTGTACGAGAATGCGCCGCTCTAGATTATAGAGCTGCGTACGAGCATCGTAACCATGGCTGAATCCGTGGAAAGAACTCAAATCCCAGAACTTCTTCTTTCGCGAATTTGAAGACTCGCGATCGCGCTCCCAAGAAATCACGAATTCTCTATCTCTGGGTTTGGGCACGAAAGTTTCCTTTGACAGGTATATTTGAGCGCGAGGCAACTTCCAAAGGTAGTTGAGACTGATCCCAGACTTCGAGTCAACGCGCAGAACAAACACAATTATCAGGCGTTGCTCGATAGAAGCTTCGAGACAGATTGTAGCACAAATCTTGTGTAACTCGGCGCTCGCACTGGAATGGTTCTGCTGTGGTTCAGCGACCATTCCTTCGCGATGACTCTCTGCTAACACGAGCGCCCACAACAGTATCGCGTGGGTCAAGGCAGGGGCCATCCTCGGCTGACAGGTTGTTTTCAACCGAGTGTTGGAAGAGAAGAAGCGCTCACTTGGCCGTGAGGAGTCCTTTTTTTCTTATTGATTTACTGGAGACATCGCATCGTTAATGATGATGAATCCCTCGCTCGTCGACAACGGAGCGATGCTGGAAGTGTCGTGGAAACGAAACAGCAAACTGAGTACCGCGAGCCAGAGCCATTGGATAGGTGGAGGACATCATACACAGAATCGACTTCGTCGTCGGGACATTAAAGGTCTTTGTCCCATCTCGGTGCTTTTTTTGCGAAACAATCGAGTGTTTTCTTCTGGAGCGAATTTCTACCCCGGGTCCCGGCGAGAAACATTCAAACTTCGATCCGACTTGGAAAACACGCAAGTATCGAGCGAGTCCTAGGCGAAACACGCAGACCCTGATCAATATTCTACTCGTCCGGGAATGGATCTGAATGTATATTCGAGATCGTCGCTTTCTATTCGAACAATATGAAGTCAGTTCATAAAACGAATGTTGTATGGCGACCGAGAACTGTTCGGTTTCGTATGCACCTGCTGCTAGAAAACACGCCGTTGCTCGTTCGACCATGTTTCATCTTGGGCCTCGATGAGCATTAAGAGCATAGGATCGCGCGAGGTGTCCCGAACTCCAATTCCAGAACTTACTGCGAATCCAATGACTCAATGGAAACCCTCGCCCAGGGTGATTGAATCGACATTGCTGAGTTCGGCTGTATCGCTTAGGATCTGAAATCATCTACCGCTCGACCGCTCTGTGAAATCAAGAACCTACTCAATTACTCGGAGCTCAAAACCATATCTATCATATCTATCCAGCGTTCTATCTCCGGATGCTCCGCTATGACCTCTTCTTGCGGTACGATAAATTGATACATATTTTGTTCGCACAGCATCTTCAGAGACTTCAAAGCGATTTATAGAGAGTCTAGTCCCAGATTTTGCCAAGGATTCTGAGAACGGTTTTAGGAACTCTGAGATTCGGCGAAGACCTTGCTCACGATTAATGCCTCGACATGATCGGATGTTGCTCAACATTGTTCAGTCTCTACAGTGGACGAAAGCATTATTCAAAGTTGATCTCATTATCGTAAAATTATACGACAACGAGTGACTCGCTTGACAGTTCTCGCCATCAGTATATGCTCATTCACAGATGTCGGCATTGTTCACGTGAGTGCACAGCTCGTTCTAACCCGGTTCAAGGTTGTCATGACTAGTACGAAGGGGTTGACCTGCGAGGGATCGACGATTCTTTTCTCCAATCGGATATATAGTTCCTAATCATGAGACCGAATCATTTCCATTTAGATATTCGCTGATATTCGCAACAGGAGATGCGAACATCGTGAGGTAAACGACGAAACTCATCGGCCTCGTGAGTATATGTATTGGAAACTTTCTTGCGATTCGCCACCAAATGGCGCAGGTTTTCATGAGCAGAACGACTCCCGCTGTGTCGCTCGCTTCCGTGACAGGGAAACTGCGACTAGAATGCTCAGCATGCGTGTGAGTTTCCCAATCTCCGACAGCGGCAGAACCCCGTACATCGGAAATCTGGAATTCAACTGAAGGTGTTGAAGGTCATCGAGAATATCACACGGAATAATACTTTATTACTTGGTTCAGCAGAACCGCACGAGAACAACATATGAACAAGATGTTTGTGATGGTCAGGCAGAACATAAAAATACACGGAAAGTTGTCAGTAAATATTTACAAAAGCTCCTGCTTTTCAACACAGGGCGCCTCACAGAAGGCCCTCACACGCAGACATTTTTGTTCACAATCGATGGTTGTAACTAGAATCATCATGATAATCATACATCGCATTCTCCCTCGATTGAGAACTCCATCCCATCGGCCTTTGTGTCCCACTTGTTTGGTCGTTGATCCGAATAGAGATTCCTCAGCTGTTTTTCATGGAATTTGAGAGATCCCTCAACAACTTATGCCCTCACAGTACCATCCGGTGGGCTCGCAGATCGAATCAAGGGAAGCCACGAGTCAGTACGAATCAGCGAGCATTGAGAATGAGTACGACGTTCGTGCACGCGTGGGATGAATTGTACGGAGCGAGTATAAATTATTCATTTTTGTACTATGGCGACTTGAATCTCCTTCAACGGGAGCTCAAGGACGTCCTGCGGCTTCTCGATTCGACGCCTTGTCCTCTTTCCATGCTCTATTCACTCAACTAATACCATTTCCCGGCGTTTTCCCGAGTCACGACCCCTCGCGCCCTTTGGTTTTCGTGGTGCTGCTGCTGTTGTTGATGGTGTTGACCACTGGGCGGATGCTCGTGTCGGTGCTCCTCAATGTGATTCCCGCGCTGGTGATAGCGTTCGCTTGTGGCGTAAGCAGGACCACCTGAAAAGAGAGAATGTTCTTCTTTTGTTAGAAACGAACGGCATCGCAAAACGACGACAGAACATCGGTTCTATGAGCTTACGCTCAGAATGTAAACGTCCGTCATCAGTGAATACCGTTACTCGATTCTGGCTGCTGTTTCCAGTGGCCGTTTCCTGATGGGGCGAAGTTGGGCGTTATCGCTTTCCAGTGACCGTGTTCCATGTTCGGAGGTTGCCATCTACGATATATCGGTGTTTAGAGGTGGCCTACTCTACAAGGATATATCAAATGGTTTCGAACGAGGGTCCGACTCACTCTTGCTGCGACTGATGTCTTGGAGCTTCTTGTCGCTCTTCTCGGTAGAGAGGCTGTTGGTGTTGGGCGTTCTTTACCGAGGTGTAGGGAAGATAAACGACTTTCACGTTGGCTCTGGGAGGAAGTCTCACAGGTGATGTTTGAGCCGAGGGTCCCTGGTAACTTTCAGCTTGACCTTGGAATCCGTGGGAAGCCTCGGATTGGGCTTGATGGAAATGTTGTCGGTTCTGTTCCTGGTGTTGTACTTGTTGGGGAATGTGTTGGACAATATGGGGTGGGGCTGAAATTTCTGGAAAAGTCAACTTTTCCTTGTGATTTCCCGGCCTGAATGTTGAAGCAAATGTTCATTCTTTGCCTGTGAACTCTTCATCAACTGACTTTTGAGACGCCCGTACCTTGTGGTTGTTCTTGTTGCTGTGTTGATTGCTGATGGAGGCGATGATGATGATGCTGTTGCTGCTGCTGCTGCTGCGGGTGGTCGTGGTGCTGCTGTTGGGTAAGCCAAGGCGCGGGGCCACCTCGTTGATAAGCGGCCAGTTGCTCCGCAGTGACTCGGATAACTTTCCATCCGGGAGGAATGTTGGAAATGGGGCTTTCAGCGGGTTGGACCTGGACAATGGGCTGCGGTGCCTGGAAAACAGAAGAACAGGACACTCAGGAATGCGCACTCGTTCTCATTTGGAGGAGTTTGAATCTGTGATTTTCTCATTTTGGAAATACCTGTTGTTGGACATGTTGATGATGGAGTGGCTGCTGCGGGAAGTGGACGCGCTCCGGGTGGTGCTGTTCCTGTTGAACGTGCTGAGCTTGTTGTAGGTGTTGGGGAGGTGCTTGTTGATGCTGTTGCTGTTCCTGCTGATGTTGGTGTTGATGCTGATGCTGAGGGGCGCCCTGGACTTGTTGTTCAGCTTGTTTCTGTTCTTCCTCGTCCTGGAGTTGGAACTGCGGGGTGTTGTCCTGACAAGAGTAGAGAATAATTGGGTTATTGACATGACTCGTTGAGACGTCACGCTACTGGCGGAAAAAATCGAAAAATCAGAAGTCGTAATTCGCCGACTGGTATCATGCAGTGCTGGCCTAATCATTGAGCTCGGACAACAACTTTGGGAGCATCTCAAGTGATGCATTCTCAGAGCAGAGAACAAGTCGTGATTTATGCCCTTCCGGAGCTCTGCCAACCCGCGCTGTCGCGCTGTCGGCGATTCCGGTTGCTCGATGTAGGACGATATTCTCAAGATTTACGCATTCTATGGGACTATTCAGACTTTCCAGACGGGATTTTCGGGAAGTTCCACTATCGACGCAGACAAGCTAACGGTTCCGGCTTCACCGAAAATATCACGTAGCGATCGACATCGTGAATCCGTGTATATATTTTGAGGGTGCATCGTCTAACATAACGTGACCGAACTAGAAAATGAACACAACAAACAAACAAGCGCGTTGCCATAATCAACATCACAGACGGTGACCCGGATGACCTCCTGCATTCTTGGATTTCACTGGTTGCATCGGTTTTTCGTGCTAGCTCATGGTTCGTCGCTTAGACAATGACGAGCGCAACCGTCATTGCGTCCGCCGCTTGACTGCTCGCTTACTTGCTTCGTTGCTCGGAAAAATGTATAGATAGACCGAGTGATATATAGATAGCTTGCCAACAGTATGTTTCATCACGGCAGACGTCATATAGATCTACTGTATAACTTTCCAAGGCTCATCATGTGGGACCTGGTTCTTGAGCTTGAAAAGAAACGATAAAATTTACTCACTATTTCGCCGCAGTGGAAAGAATAATTGTAACCACTGGTGACGCTACTCAACAGCTTGTCGCGAGAACAGGAGTTGGCTCATCCTTGAGAGCAGATTCGGGAGTTCGCGATCCTCTCAGGATGCTGAAGCGTTTGATCAAGGAGCCGTCTCAAGAATCAATCCCAAGAAGAAGATTTTATCTTCGCGGCTACGCGATCCCTGACCAAAGAAGTCAACCATCGAACCAAATGTTCTGATGTGACGCAAATCCTCGAATTTTGCGAAACTGGTTCGTCAAATTGTCGACAACTGTCCCGTCCGCCACTTGTTTGTGTGTGCACACGTGTGAAATTCGAAAGCTCTACTCAAATAAAACGAAATCGTGCTGTTTGCAGGATGAGCCAAGACCGAAAATCGTCGATGCCTGATTGACTTCAACGACGGCGATTGCGATCGCTATAAAAATACCAAAGTTCAATTCAATCAGCGCCGACTGGCCGCTGTTAGAGTTCCTTTTTTCACTTTGCTTGAATGGGGGGACGCTTCGGATGAGTTCCAAAAACTTTGTCAAACGATTTCGAAGCGTTCCATCCAGTGCAGCTTCGCAATCTCATCCACGAGTTTCTCGTGACTCAAGAACTTCATAGTTGAAAGTGTGGCGTTGCCACACGGATAGCGTAAACACCGGGCTCTCAAGCTGGCATCAAAGTTGTAAAAGTCCAACCGCTTTGGGAAGAGAAAAGAAGAAGGCAGCTAGATCAGTCTTATGGCCGAGCCTCTTCTCCATGGGGCAATAGATCTCGCGTCGAAATCCCCGTGGTCTAGAATCTGGCCTGGTCGGTTCTCATCGCCCGAGCAAGTCGAGACAAACTAGTGAAACCGAAGACGCGATGACTGGAGCGAGTCATCCGAGATGTCAATTTCAAATCCTTCCAAAAGGTCAAGAACGCTCGTCGGAAGCGAGATAATTCGTTCATGATTGCAGACAATGCCTCCCAGCCGATTCGTATCTTCTTTGTCAACTGATGAGCCGCTGCTCGTTTTGTTTTGTCTGCGGCTGGAGAAAACCTGCAGATACACGGTCGGGAGACGGTTGCGGGGTCGCTATTACGGGCGAGTAATCAACATGCAGAATGAATGCTCTGCGAAAAACTCGGGAACGTTGGAAGTAGCCGGGAATCCGATAAAAGTCGGTAATCACCAGGCTGATCGAGTTGAAGATACCCAGAACGGCTACCGAAGTGGGTCTCGCTACTTAGGTGGAATCGCAGCTTATTCATTGCTATTATATTGTCTGCTCCCGCTGGGAAGTCGCGGTAGCTAGCGACGACCATCAATGACTCGATCCGGAAAATTCGTCAGCATCATCAGCGTTGGAAGTTTAGTTAACCGTCCGTCCATGAGCCGAAATCTTCGAAGATCCGATCAAGAAGAATGACCGAAAAACTCATGACATGCACATCAATGGCACTGGGGATTTCGGGACTTTTTTTCGGAGAATGCGGAAGGGAACTCGACGCCGTCGTAAGTAGCTTCGTTTGTGCCATTCCTTCGTCTGGCTCAATCACATTGTATGGGTAGTGGTCATTCCTCAAGATTCGAACTTCACGAGAATTCCCGTAGTTCGGCAACAGTGTCAACAATATCGGTGCACTAACGATATCTTTGTGCCCGGCTCGGGTCCATTCTTTGAGCAGGAGACACAACAACAGTTACGTCATCTCCGCACGTTCTTCCGTGCCTCTACTCCTTCCGTATTCTCGAGGCTCGAACTGGCGTCTGATCGAATGTCGATCCGATCAATCAACCTCCTGATCGATTCATACCGTACTCTTTCGTAGAACTAGACGAACGTTCGCGCGTGATTCTCTTTTCGGAGGAATCCAGTACGTGTTTTTTGCTCCTGGAGTTTGAAACCAAGTCGGATGATGGATGCGATCAAGTCAAGAAGCATCCGTGGCAGGAATAGCAGTGATGAATAGAACAGTAATTAGCGTTCGTGGGCTTCTCCAGATCTAGCGATTATCAGTGCAATGGGGCCGGTGGGCATCACCGGATGCAACACTCGATGGTCAAAGGTCAGGGGGACTCACGATGATGACTGGCTGACGAACTGACGGAGCAACGAACCAACTGACTGATTGACTGACCAAGCGAGCGAGCGAGCCGGAGCCCAACGGACCGGCCGGGTCGTTCTTGGGACCATCCATCGATAGCAGCATGTCCGCTGTTCGCTCAATGCGGAACAAATGGCACCCGCTGTTATCGTGTTAAAGGAGAAGATACGCGTCTTTGTAGCAACAGCGGCGGCCCCTTCGCCGTGGATTCCATAGAATCCCCTCGTCAATAGAGCTATTTTGTGGTCATTTTGGACGCGCGGCCGGCCGCCGCGTCCACCAACGGCACATTCACAAAATTAACAACAGCCAAGAAGAAGAAATCATTGCCAATAGCGTCTTGTTGTTGTCTCCGATCCGAATGACTGCTTCTTCGTGTTCCTCCTGGACTTTTTGGGAAATAGAAAAGACAGTAGGGGAGTGACTCGCAACGCCAAAGGTCAGAAGGGGGTCGTTTGTCAGCTGCTCGGTCGATCAATCCATCGCCTAAGTTTCCCGAGAATCACATTTCTCTCTTTTGCGTTGTTGAAGTCAACGTCAACGAATCAATGAAGAAGGCGACGACGCCGCCGATGATGTTTCTAAGTCTACTTGGCATGTCTGTCCCGAGTTTTTTTGTTCATAATGTTCTGACACTGCAACACCATTCTTTCACATAACAGCAGCAGTGCGCGCAGCGTTCAATGGCGCGTTAGTTTGCTCGAAAACGAAATATTGCCAGTGCCAGGTTTCTCACGAGACTCCCACTTTTCAGAGAGGCCCGCAGGACGCTGATGAAATTCGTTTATGCGTTTTCCTCGATGAGGAATATCCGCCGACCGCCGCGATGTCGCAGTGTCGCATCGACTTGATTCGCTACACTTCTGACGATTTCTCGCTCGCTGACTCATTGTATTGCAGCGGTCACGCCAACGGCAGCAACAGCGAGTACAGCGCTTTCTAGCCGTCGCGTCGTCGGGCCGGAACAACAGCCGGCGCGACAGTACTCTGACAGTTGTCGGTAACAATTTACGGTGGCAACAGTTGCAGCGACAATGAACTGCGCAACATTAGTTTATCAAACAACAAAACGCTTAGCTGGAAGAGACGGGCAAGCGGCGTTTCCAGTGATCGTGAAACAAACCCACCTTGAGGAATTGCTGGATGGCGGCTGGAAGTCCACCCGGGATGTTGATTCCTCCCTCAGCGGCTGGGACTGGGCCGCCCTGGGGTTCGGCCTGTTGCTGAACAACCTGTTTGATTTGATCGTGACCGGTGCCGACGGGAACCTCGATGGTCTTCTGACCGTTCTGTCCGATCAGCTGAACTTCTTCAGAAACGTGCGCGAAACGGAATGGACCGTGTTGGAAAGTTGGAGAGTGCTGCGGAATTTCGAGTTTGTTGTTCGGGAGCTCGGACACAGCGGCGCCGGATTGGGGAGCACCCGAAGCACCGAGACTTTGAGCGAACTGGGAGGAGATGTGAACGGGACCGTTGCCGAGTCCCGGAATATCGATTGGTTTTCCCGATGCGATGGACTTGAATTGATTGGCATCGATTTGGATCGCTTGCCATCCGGGAGGGAGTCGCAGGTTGCCAAGAGAGGGCCCGCCATGAAGTCGCGGTCCTTGATTGATGGAGGCTTCTACAGGAGGCCCTGGTGGCCCACGGTGGATCTGAGCTCTGGCGAAGAGGTTTTCCAGGGGGATATTGGCTCCGTGGAACGATCGTGGTCCGCGCGGTCCGGGAGCTGCGCCTGCAACGTAGCGAACGCTCGAAGTTAATTCCATTCATTCGCCTATCTGTTTATCTACATCTTTGAATCGAATGCATTACCCGGGGAAAAAACACGGTAGTGTTTTGTTCATTTGTGAAAGACTTCGCCTAAAGAGTTACGTGAACACATTTCTTTGTGTTCGCGGTACACGCGTCACGTGGACAGCTGTTAGCAAACGGCTCGTTCACAATGGCGGCTCTTGATTCACAAAATGCCCTGGTCAGTGTGACGCACGCTACCGTTTGTTATACAAAAGCGCTTCCATGGGGGAAGCTTCAACGGTAGCTTTACAAACAAAGCTGACATCCTGAAAACAACACAACCAGGCCCTAGTCTGTTTGAAGCATCTTTCGTGGGCGGTTCGGCTCAACTCTGAGCCAGAAGCGAAGTCAGGTGGACCAACTTCGCATTTTACACTAGGCTATCATCAACTTTTGAATTCGGCATGCACTTGGCCGGGTCCGTTTCTCGGATCACTGCGGCAGGAAGTTTTGTTTCCGTTTCGACTTTTCCAAACGTGGAATATGTAGATCTCCTTTTCGACTTCCAACCCTTGCAGAAGAACCAAGGCGGAAAAACTTCGACTTGTTACTCAACGAGGTCAGCGTCGACTCGATCACTGATCTCGTGATCCGACCAGAGTTGATCTCCGCTCCAGTTCCGAGGTGGAATCATCGAGACCTTCATACGATGCTAGTTCCTCTTTTCGACCGTTGTTGTAGCCACGGTCAGCTTCGCTAGTGGGCGGCGTCATTTCCTGACTCGAAAGCCTTGAATGGAGGAGGGACATTCACATATCGTACTAAGATGAATTCGGCGAAGCGACCGTTGCCGCATAGTGAAAAGAGCTCTAATCGACCATTATAGGGTGACGAGTGGGGCCATGAGTTGGATAGATGCTGAGATAGACAGATCTTGACGGATGCCGGTCGAACGGTCGGCGGTCGACCGACCGTATGGAACGAGTTATGAAAACAGTCATCTGTGATGGCTTACGATTATCTTCCACAATTTACTCGGAACTTGGAGAAGTTGCGAGCTGGCAGCCCCATTTCCCAAGTGCATAACGATTTTGCAACAAGGCACCCAAGAAAAGTTCAGCTCTCGTCGCAGAGAATTTCATTGCCGTCCTTCAGAATCGGAAACACGCGAAATGATACGGTTTCGCTATATAAAGTTTCCCATAATGATTTCTCTCATTTACGCGGAGCAAGGCCGGTCACGGACTCGGTCACGCTAGCCAAGTATTTTGATCTTCATCGAATTTTCGCACGGGCATAGCTTTATCAAAATCGGATCAGTTGATATCTCAATCTGAACGTTTGTTCGCAACGAGATGAAAGCTGATTCCGCCAACTTAGACTCGGAGACCCTAAGTGCTGTCCTTCATAGAATTTCTCCCCCGATGTAAAAACATTCCGCGAAGTCTTTCAATGTATCTTTCTTCCTTTCTTTCACTTTTCAGAACCACTATTGTTGCATTCAGCTCTGTTTTTTCTCTGTTCAGGATGTTCCGATCGTCAATCAATACCGATTGCGATGAAAAACCATTTCACTGCGGTGTGCGGAACCCGTTGACCGCTGATGGTGTTGAAACCCGCTGACATCCGAACGCGTAAATTTACATATAAATGCCACATTGTTAAAACGTCTCCGAGTTATTTGTTTGAACAAACTTCGAGCGACCAACAGTCCGTCCATCCGTCTGCCCGCCCACTGGCACTGTCCCGACGATTTGCGCGCAGCGCGCAGAATCAACGTTCAAAAGGCACTCACTGGCAAGTTCGTTGAGTTGTTAGTTTTGTCGTTTTTGGACGTTCAACTTCCACCAATTTATTCGTGGCTTCAAACTTAAGCGGCGACCATTTTCAAGAGTGGGTTCGAAAACAATTTCCCATGGGGTGGAAGTCTTTTTGGGATCTGGCGGCGTCACGTCTTCCTCGGCCAAAAGTTTTTTAGATCGAGTCGTGATGTCATTCACGGTGACAAAGTCAACATCGAGCAGAAGTCGTGCGTTTCCGAAGAGGACCGTGAAACCCGAATTATTATTTCAATGAGCTTTCACGTATTTCCGTTTTTGAAGTTTTGATCCCGTTCCGAGAGCTTACCAAGAATCTGAACTTGTTGGAAGTTCGGTCCTCCTCGGGGTTGGCCTCCGTGTATGCTCTGGAAGATCGGTCGTCTGTCCGAAGGTCCGGTGGCCAGGCCGAGTTTCGACAACTCACTCAGAGACACGGATCTCAACTCCCAGCCCTGGGTTCCACCTTGACGAATCTCAGGGATCGCAAGGCTTGGGGCTAACAGCGCTGCCAACAGCGCCGAAGCAAAGAACTGAAATCGAAAGAGGTTATATGAGCTAGAATCTCGCAGATTTTCTCTCTGAGCACCTCGCGCGACACACATGACCTTACGCCATCTCATCGACGGCATTATTCCAATGCGGCGAAGATGCAGAACTTTATTAAACTCTGCAACAACTCGGAATTCTCAAACTCGACAGATAGGCATTCTATCCGATCCAATGCATGTGGCCCCAGTAGGTTTCAATTATATTTCCGTTACGTGCGGTCCCTCTGCGGCGTGGCAAAAAAAAAGTGGCGAGCCGACATGCAACACGCTGGTTGAACTCGCCAAGGGGTGAACTCTAGATTTGAAAGTTCTCAGATGAACTTCAGAAGGCAGAGAGAAACCACTATCTCTCACAATTAGTCAATTCCTGGCATGCTCATTAAGCTCTATGATCCTAAATCCAATTGAGAAATCCTTAGACGACCCTGGCAGTTGTCCTCTACTCCTGAGTAACGTTCGACTTTTACGCACGGTGTCGCACGATTCGGAGTGAGCCGTGGCAAAATTTCTGAGATCTACTGACCGCGACTCGGACTCGGAAGCCGAATGCATCAACTTTTGAGAACAAACCCTGATTTCTAGAGGAGCACAACTCCGAGACAACGATAAACTCACCGAACGCATCGTAATCCGCGCACTGATTATCGCTGGTGCGATGTGCAGGTGGGTAGAGAGACAAGGTGACGGGTATTCAGGTTAGGAGGTAGGTGATGACGTGTAGCGGTGGCTTTATCCTTTGAACACAGGACGAAAAAGACGGCAAACACACAAACTGGAACGACACGACTAAACACGGGCACGCAACCACACGAGCACCAGGTACACAGACGGCACCTCGCAACGAATGGACGAGAATCGAATGTTTCGTTTTTAGAGCCGCTTTAAGACTTCATCACGCCGGGTACACTTTCTGCCGGAAACCCTTTCCACGGGGTGAAAGTTGAAGATGAAGAAGAGAATACGCAAGCGAGAGGAGCAAGCCGGCCGGCGGTCTGCCCGGCCAGCAGAAGACCCTGGAAGAATAAGCAAACTCACCCAGCGCGCGACCGGGCCAGGCACCTGAACTGGACGTCATCGCCTACGAAACTGCGATTAGCTGACCTTTGAGGTACTTCTGGATTCGGTCGATGGTTTTTCCATTCCCTCTCGATTTCTTTATTTCGAACTTCCGATGCTAAACTGAGCAAATCGTTCCTCACTTTGAAGCAACAGGTGTGAAACGTGTCACAGTGACATGAGAATAAATCACACATTTCAATAGAATCCACTCCATCGCGCACAGCACTCGAGTCCCGATCGCGATGGTTGAAATAAAAAGAGAAAACTCTCAGCGACTGTGATTCAAAAGCGATATTCATTTCATTCAGAAGTCAGGTATTCTTCAGAACTCGACGGACTATTGAAAATTTCTGGACAAGCAAACCATTCAAAAGTAATTCTAGTAAGATGGGGCTAGAACTTTTAACGTTGCAACATTTTGACGATTTTCACGAGAGAAAAAGAACAGAAATTTGAGTAGTTGAATTTTTAGTGCGGTTACTTCCCATCTCAAAAGAATTTTTGTTTCTTCGACTTTTTCCATCCTCATAAAAGTCCAAGGTGAAGTTAGGGGTGACTGTCATTGATGAGCATGGCTTGAAAAAGGGGAATTATGGCCGGGAGCTCTGCTTCGCCCCCGGTAGAAAACAAGGATTTCAAGCAAACTCATCCGACCAGAAGCACAACTCAACAACATTCTCCTTCATAAGCCCCCTCTTTTGCGACAAAATCGATTCCGATCGGAATTTCCCAAACAAGAATCGCGGCGACGCTGCGTGACAGAAAGCAATCGCTTCTAGTTTCGATAACCATTGTTCGAAGGAATGTCGAAAATAAGACCGCAAAGACATTTCCAACAGGCGGAACAGTAAATAGATGCATAATGGAGGAAATTGTGAGACTCGGACACGCTGGACGAGGGCTAGATTGAAACCGGCCGCCGAGCGAAAGGCAGCGTTTTGGCGAAATAATGTCAGTAGGGTCATGATGCCATCTCATTTTGATTTCGGGGATCGCGAGGCACCGACGAGATTTATCGCGTTGTGTTGAAGGCTCGGGCGAAATTCAGAGAAGCAAAAATCAGTGCGTCGGTTCCCGGTTCTGGCGACGGAAGCTTGCGAATTTCACGGTTTGAAAAACGGCCACGCTCGGCGACCTGTCAAAGTTTTCAAGTTTCCCACCATCGCGTCGGCATTCTGCTGATCGCTGTCTTTTGTCGAGAACACAAGATCTGGATCGGAATTGATGATACTGCATATTATGACACCATTAAGGAGGAAGCGGGTCATTGCTTTAACATAAAACGATGATCCCGAGATTAGAAAGGTCGAGTCTGCCTCAAATTATGCGATTTCCGAGCTGGCGAAAACAAACGAAGCACCGAGATCGACGACGCCACGACGACGCGTGGACCAGAATTCAGTTCGCTTGGATGCGTTTCCTTTCTTGCTGGATTCATTATTATCGCAATTACAGATGAAAGCAGTTGCGAATCCCAGGAATCCCAATGACGAATTTCTACATCAAATGTACAATAAGCGACTTGTTCTGCAATCGGGCAAGTTCTACCAAAAATCATTTGACGTTACGTAGGACTCGATTATCGAGTCATGAAGTTTAGCCATTGGTTCTCGCTCGTGTGATTCACCTTGCAGAAGTGCAAATATTCGCGCGCGGTCCGACTTCGAGCGACGCGTGGTGACCGCTTGAGAATGGAGAGCTAGGAGGGATTAAAAGTGCGAAGGTCGATGAAAATTCACGACGTTGACCGATAAATTCTCGTCTCCGTCAGAAGGGGCGAGAAGGAATTATTTTGAATGAGATTAATGAACTTCTTAACATTATTGTGTTCAAATTAGAAATTCACATCGGTTCGAAGTACTGACTCGATCCGATTCGCTTCCATGAGTTCTCCGCTGAATCACGCGGTCTCTCGAAGAATTGTCGGAACTTCGCGGACCCTTCAGATGTACATATTCCTCGCCAAGAGAGCTCTTAGGGAGCTCCTCCTTCACAGAAGTCGTTTTGGATTAGCCTTGCGTTTGATCGATGGGACGAAAGCTTGAATTCCGTGAAACTCACTGCGCAATGCATCCGCTCAGCCCGTAGACGTCAGAAGAAATTCAATACGCTGTTAAAAGTGTGTCATTTCCAATCATTCGTTTCCCGAGGAGCGAGCCTTACTTCCGAATCAACGGGAAACATACAGAGAACGAAGCTTAAAACCTGAAAAGGTCACGCGCCGCTAAACCGGTCGCCTCGGCGGTCAATCAATCCTCATGATTTGTGGCAGAGTCAACTTGCACAAAAAGAAAAGAAAAACCGCACGATTTGTTCCATCTCAAATGTCACGAAGTGGCCAAGCCCTTCTGTACTGTGAGGGTTATCGACTACGTGGATGAATGACGATTCTTTGATTCGCCTTCAGTTAGGATTGACAGCAGCCAGAGATCCCTGAGAGGTGAAAACCGATTTGAATATGAAGGCTTGGAGAAGGAGACAAATCATTGATTCTGTGAGATGAAATCTAGACGAGCCACGGAACAGGCGACCATTTTCGTCCCGGAATCGTGCCCGTAAGCTCCCCGGAGCCCTCGACTTAGTAGAATCCACGCGACTTACTCTGTGAGGTGACTTCTGTGACGGATAAGAAGACACAATCTGGTGATATCTCGCCTTGGGTAGCGGCTTGCCGAAATATCGACGAGGGAAAAATGCTTTCGGAATGAACGAAATTCCTCGGGTTTGAGGGTCAGCTTTCGTTGAATTGCGCAGTTGCGACGGAAACTTCGTCTAACCGAATCATCTTGGGAATAGTTCGTCGACGAAAGCAGTGAAACCGACGCAACGTCCAACATCCTCTCATCCTATTCAAACTCTGGCTGAAACCGATTGAGCCTTCGCTTTGACAGCAGCATCCTTCTTCATCACTTTCGATATCTTCGCGAATCTCTCGCTGCTTCCGACTTTCGTTTTGTACCGAATCGATGAAGAGGAGACGATTTTTCGGCAGAAGGGTCACTCAACCAAAACAAAAGGGACCCGCCAAACCAAATAGGGTAGGGAAATTTTTTCCCGGTCCTCAACAAACGCCTGCGATCCATCAGTCTACTTGGCTATCGATTGAGCGAACGAACGATCGTATTGTTTCAAAACAAAGTCGCGATCAGACCCACTGAACTCGCGCTCAAACGGCGGAAAAAAAAAAGCCAAACGGGCCGTTCGTTGAAGCTTTTCTTGGTATACCACCCAGAATGCTAATGACGGTACAAAGGATCGCTGCTTCAATGGAAAGACGCTTTCAATGACGTTTCCGCGTCCTGAAATCCTCCCCGCTGCATGATGACGACCTTGAACAACAAGCTCTGATTGGAAGAATGGGCCTAGCCAACAAGGGCTTCAACGCATGGGGAAATTCTCCAGCAAAAACTGGATTCGGATAGGCTTTCTTTGCGCTTCGGACCTGAAAACAAGTTGGAATGATCGAAGAAATCATCGCCTGGATCCATTGTCTTCCATGTCATTGCGGTTTGTCGCGAGTCAGCTCTACGCCAAGTTTTAGGTCAGATCTCTCGGAGGCTTCGATTCTGTGCGGAGACCACAAGCAGTAGACCACGCTCGCGTAATCCACAAGATATGCACGCCACTGGGCGATATTACCGCCATGGAATCTGGAAAGCCACTCCTCGGAATCTCGATGGCCTGTGCAGCCTCCGAGCAAAAGTCAAAAGTGTGCAAAACGAAGCTTACTAGAGCTGAAAAACAGAGTCTGAGTCATTGTTACAGTTGTCTTTCGTCATTGACGTTTTCGATTCCGCCGCTGCCGCAAGTTGTTAGTTCTGCCGATAGAGCTTTTGTCGGCCCCACGAACTGAACTATGCTCCCCAATGTTTTCGTCGGCCGTCCTTCCGGCAATACGTGGGCTTATTTGCCGGTAAATTTCGTCTTTTGAAATCTATTATTCATTTTTGTACGCCAACTGTAGAAATCTTCATTGCGTCTCGCTGTCTACTCTGATCAGCTCAAGGAAGCCCGATTTGCAGGCCAAATAGTGTAATTGAGGTGCCGAGACAAAAACATAGGTACTTGGGAAATCTACCGTACGATGTGGACGGAACGAACATGGCCGGAGGCGCTGGATACTTGCGGTTGACATTTTTCATTTTCGTTAAAGTAACTGCGAGTATTTTCCATTGCGGCGCTTCTACCTGGTCAGCGTCGAGGGTAAAGGTGGAGGGAGGAGATAGGACGTGGCGTGCGATGACAAGGCGAACGACGCCTCTTCGATTTATCGATTGCTCGATCTTCGCAATTCATTAATCAAACACGAAAGCGGACCTGTCAGATCCTTAATCTTGGAATTCAAAACGGAAAGTGTTTCTCCATTTTTTCTCTCTGTCAATGTGACCTGGGCTTACAATTGCGACCAACAGCTTTAGGTAATCCTTTCGTGACAACGAACAATTAAATAAAACTACTACGATCTGATAAGGAATGAATTGGTGATACTTAGTGCTTGAGCCGCCCTTCACATTCGGTGTTATTGTGGATGTCTCCACGGTCGGCACTGTCGCCACTGTTGATGACAACACAGTGAATTTTTGTAGCGAACTTGACAATCGATGACGATAAAAACTGAGAATTTTCAACATTTCCGATATCCCGCCAAGTTTATTTCTAGAAAAGCCTCATTGAGCTTTAAGGGCTACTCGCTAATGGAAAAAAATGTGCAATGTGGCAACTTAACACTGACATGCATCTGGATAGCGAGAGAAAGTCTTTCAAGCCCGGGATTCCTGCATTGAAAATTGGAAAGCTATGAGAAAAAAGAAATTCACTACGATTTGCTGCATGGAGCGAAAATAACAGATCGTCGGTCGCAACCTCATCTGGATCGTGTCACGCGAAAGCCGGATCGACAAGTACGTCACGGATTTTCAAAGTGTGTACACTTGTCGTCGGGATGCTTTCGTCTGAAAATTTGCCTCAGACTACGATATTTTCCGTTCACAGAATCACGAAACCCTTATCGGTGGTAACCTTCCTTTGAGGTCGGCACGGCTTCATTCTTGGATCTCTGAGCATTATTCATTTGTTTGCTGGGTGTCTGGCTCGCGGGCACGCAGTCAGGCATGCAAGCAAGCAAGCAAGCTTCTTGCTAATAATGGTTCGTTTGGACTACAACCCTTGACCTGAGCAGATCAATAAAGAAATTGCCATGGGCGGACCGTTTGGTGAAATTTCAAATGAACCGAGAGAAGAATCAAACGCTCTTCAATTCTCAGTGAAACGTTGCCTCACCGCCGAACACCCACGCGACGTCTGAGACAATCATCTTTGATCTACAAAGTGTTTCGGAAGGCCTGCCTTGTTTAAAGAAGAAGAAAAAATAGAAACTTTGGCGCCTGTACGCGGGTGTTGTGCGTGAGCATCGTTCCGAGAGTCCGTGGTAGGTCCAGTTGGCCGATCGGCAGTCGAACAGTCGGGCTTCACCTGCGTCCCGCTGACCCTTCATTTGAGCCACAGAAGTGTCAAGATAAGACACTTCCCATTTGAAGAAGCGTTCCGAAATCACGGCCAGTGTTCGGATGTCATTGTTTGCAGACACGCCCTAACTGGCCATGTCATAACAGGCCCTCCGATCTTGATCGGATAAAATGAGTGAAAAAAAAGACTAGAAAAGACTAGCGAAACGGTGGGCAAGCGAGGCCACAAAGAAAACCCCGCACAGACGCGGGCAAGAGGGCGCGGCTTAGTGGTGCACTTAGCGCAGTTTCTCTTTTTTCAGGTGTTCTCCTTTTTCGCAGCCCCAGCAGCGAGAACAGAGAAGATCCATTCTGCAACAACTACACAATCCTTCATATTCGTCTCTTCAAGAATCAAATCAGAGAATGGTCGATCGAAGTCATGAGAAAGACTTCATGCAAGGAAGTTGCCATCGAATCTTTCAACTGTGGGACCTGAGGAGGCATTGTTACACCGAGAATACTATGACTCGTCTGCTAGCGCAACCGCGACCACCACTGCCGTGACTACTGGCTAGAGCTGAGTTTGGATGAAGTTGTAGAATTCGCATTAAAATAGAACCATTCCGATGGCGACGTGTTGAACTCAAGCCGGAACTGGATCGTTTTTTTTTTCTTCTCTCCAGGTTCCCCGTTTGTTCTACCGTGGGCATTCTTTCCTTTATTGTGAAGGGAACCATCGGGATTTCTCGACGATATGATCAACATGTGTCCCCATTGATGCTTTCTACGCTCATTGAACTGTACCTCCTATTTTTGCGTCATACCGGCTTGTGCACTGCTGGAATCCTTCTTTTTCGCATATCCCATCTTACCTTGTGCTGGAAACGATCACTGGGACTTGTCTGGAACGTTCACAGCGAGCATTTCGGAATTCGAACCCGTCATCACTTCTTCTGTGCATGAGCAACGCCGTCGATTGACCTTAAGGGTCCGGAACAGAGATCTACGATTTCTGGAGAACAAGAAGAATGAATATTCACTAATTATTATCGATTCTTATGCCCGATAATTGATTCGTTATTGAGGCTTCGTCAGAACTCATTCTGAGGACGAATAGCGCGGAACCCACCCACAATGATTTGACCTCGTTTGGCAACCGTTTACTTACCAATGATCTAACCGATACTATCCACTTCGTCGAGGTTCCCCTGAAGCAAAAGAAAGTAATTACACAGAATCAATGAAGTTTCAGCGAATCACTCGCTGCTCTGGCATTCCACGTAGCGCTCACAGAAAGATCCATTGTTGGAGAGGCGTTTTGAAAACATCGGGGCAAAGCAACTTTCCTTGGACGTTGTTCTGATGCTGGTCGGCTATCAACAAGAAACGAAAGACGAGAAAAAATCTCATAAAAAAAGTCAACCTGTATTTTACGTTCGAATGACATTTCTTAACAACAATGGTGAGGTTTCGATATCGAACAAGTGTGGACAACTTGTTCCTCATATCGCCACGAATGTCGGCAAGAACGTGCGTGATATTACTTCTGCTTTCGGCGTTGAGAATGCCTTGTAATGTTGAAGGTTCTCAGTTATCCTCGGAACATCTGCTTCCCCGCATTCTCCGCAATAGCAGCAGAAGTGCGCGTTGAATTGGTTTAAAATGTAAAGCTTGTTCATAAATTTGGAATGTTTGGCAAACATGCGAAGCGTTTACCGGATCAGTATCACCCCCGCATTCACGAGAAGATTGGAAGCGGAGCACCGAATCGGCCAGAGCCGTAACATCGGTAACCGGCGCCCCTTACGTGACAAGCATATCAGAGCAACACATAAGAAAACAAATGTCGTTAGCTGAGGCGGGAGGCTAACTCCGCTCGATGACGAAGGTTCTGTCATCCGCTGAAAAGTTTCCTGCACAACGAGAATTCCAAATGTATGAGTCTTAGTGGAATGGTACTGCTCTGAAGATCCGCTTCAATATCGGACCGCAAGCCATAACGACTGATGACACAAGCGTCAGCTGAAGGGTGAAATCGTTCTGAAAGGAGCTCCACGGAGAAGAAGTTCGCGCAAGACAAAGTTTTCAGGGCGCCGAGCGGCTGCTACGCGCGGCATCGAGAAGCTGTTATCTATACCCGTCAACACTTCTCAATATTCGAAAGTTTACTTGTACGGAATCGTTACGGTGGCGTGCCTGTCTTCCCCAACCTTCGAGCAACTCGAGGAATCCGGGTGATTTGAGCTGAAGTCGGTTCTGTGCTTCCTCAGTGCTTCGTAACACGTTCTCCCACAACGGAGTGATCGATGCCAGCGGATACTTTGCAGCTCATCACGGCGTACTGTTGATTACACTTGATTGAAATGCTTTCCGTATCAGGCCGAGCGTCTGAGATGTATGCGAGTTGGTGTTTGACATTTGACTGCTAATAATACAACGCTCTATCAAGCGAACGCTGACCACTTTCCGCGAGCAAGTCATCCACTCAATCAGGATTGAGCGAATTTATCTTGGTGCGGTTAGAAAGCATCGAAATCCTCGATCAGATCGCCTTTCGATCGACCGCGGACAAGTGAAGCGCTGAAGATTTATTGGTGACCGTTGCGCCGTGAATATTCATACCGCCGCGAGTGCAACGTTTTGACAAGCGATGAAGAAACTGATCTTGGTCAAAGAAAAGCGCCTCGGATCATTTTTGTATTTGTTGAACTTCTTTTTATTTCTTTCTTTCTTTCTTTCTCAGGAGAACTTTCTTCACTCTGGAAGATGGGCTGTCACCAGGCGCCCTTCACGGTCGAGCCGAAAATTTCCACAAAATTAAGTTTATGACTTCTGGAGTCACACGAGCCCGCAAGCACCTACTTCAAAACAATTAACTACAAAGGGACCAAGTAGTAAAGCTTGACGAGCGAAACTTGAGGATGCTTGATTTGAAAATGTTGCCATTGTCATCGTGGTCTAGCGTCTATTTCGGCAAGCATTGTTTTCTGTATGGGCTCCATTTCAACTTGCGACGTCGGCTCCCACTGAGTGAGTGCCACATTCAGCGTCTTGTAAAGCATGAAACCAAAAGACCACACAATCCAACCGCTACAGTTATGCCACGGTGACAAAACAGGCCTTGCTCTCTCGCAAAAGCATCATCTCACGCACGCACAGCGGTTTTGTTGTTGACTCTGCTCCTGTACTTTTAGTATACGCGATGTGTCGGTACACAAGCTTGATGATGATGATGGCCTAGAATGATGCAATATGATTTTTAATAAATTTATCTCGCGAATTCATTAATTCAGAGCGTTTTTCTTCACACAGTTTTCGTGTTGTTGTCCCGACTCCGCTTGGCGTCCAGATTTTCACTGTTATTGAACGATCATGCGATTCCATCGATTCCAGAACGATGTTACAAGCCATCGAAAGAAAAAAAAAACACAATGTATATGAAGAAAACACTTTCCAACGAGAAATTCCCGAGTCACTAATGCGTCCTTCACGAACTTTTACCTCACCGATCTGCGTCCGGTCGGTCCGGTAAGCCATAAAAACGACGGTCATCTTGAATACTTCGATTAATTTCGAACATATTACAGCTCTCGTTCTTTTCAGATTATAAAATCGTTCGTGTTTTATTGGGTCACAAATTGTGTTCGAACCGTCTGCCATATGCCACGACTCGCGCTTCTACAACAAGTTCCCTTTCCCTGATGCGTGAACGTAAAACTTCGCGACGGCTTATGTTCGTACCGTATGTACATATAACGAAGAAAGTTGGCAGGGGTCATGAAGTTTGAGATTGAGCTTTCCCCCATCCGAGTGAACACCTCCAGTGAGCAACTGTCGCGTCTCCAGTATGATCACCGCCGAAGCGAAACAAAGTTGCGTTTATTCTCCACTAGCCGTTGTAGTTGCCAAACATATCTGACGCGAATCTGATGTATGAGCCCATCCGTCAACGAAAACGTCAAACACCGTTATTGATAGAGACAGATTCATGGAAGAATTATCGCCCAACATAAACGCCTCATTAATATGTACGACACAACGCACAGATCGGATCGACACTGATCTGAAGCACCGCGACTCATGAAGCCGGACTCGGAAAAGAAGATCACGACCTTTGTGACGGATTGCCTCCACTTTCTTAACGAATTTCAGGCATAAATCAAGCGAAAAGGCACACCTTGCTCCTAAACAAACACCAAGTCCAAAGAGCGGAAAGCCGCAACCCTTGCTAGACCTCACCAAGTTTGTTTTAATCGTAATTGAAGTGATCCGTCAGTGCGCGGCATTTTTTATTTGTTTGCTCTAGCGCCGTCTAATTTTCTCCCCTCATGCCCATGAGCAAAAAATGTATTTCCGATCAATCGCTGAGCCACCGTGAAATTATTCCACTCAAATCACGGGAATATGCCGCGCTAAATTTTTGTTGACCTTTACACAGAAGCTTTCGATCAAATCTATTTTTCAAAACGCAATATCGACAGAGGATCACCGAGCGATGTCCGTCAATATTTACGATCCGTGCCGTGCTCGAAGCTGAGCTTGTGGTCATATTCCTCGAATTGAGTCGTTCTGTGGTCGAATTCGAAATCCTCAGTATGGTTCAGAGAATCAGCGCCAGTATCCGTGATAGTCTTGCTACCCGCCTTCACACTGGAGCTGCCGAGCTTGATATGAAGCGGATGTTCTCAAAAACTATCGGATGCGACAATACGAGATGTAGATATGAGATGTCCAAGATACACGCGCGGGGAATCCGCGTCGTTCAAGTGGGAGCCGGCTGTCGTTGACGTTCGTACATTATGTCTTGACTTCGGATATTTAAATCCATTGCCGGCTTCTTGTCTCTGGTGGTCGCATGACAGCGCCGCCAACAGTTGAACTTGTCTTCAACATGAAATGCTAACGCGTCGTTCAAAAAATCTGTGGTCGGTTCAGATTTCTCCTCCTCGTTGAAGACATTCCGTTAAAATGCCATAAAACGCTCATCCTGTTCGTGGTCAGTCGACGGCTTCACTTCGCGCAACCTCCCGCTGTGAAGCTGACAGTGAGGACCCCACGCAAACTTTGAAAGCGTCACTTCGATTATCTCGCGGGAATCTGCTGCTCCTGTCTTGCTGTATCTAGTCCGACGAGAATGAAAGGGAAAGTTTCTCCGTCGGGGCCATGCCGCTGTCTGGTAATGTTCCTCGAGTCGTATTTGAAATGTATGCGACGACCCAACAACAGAATGACCACTCGACAAAGCAGTCACCTGAAGACTTGATCGACCGAGGGTACATATTGGCAGCGGTTTCGCACGTCCAGGAAGTGCCATGTATCATGTTTGTGTTCGAGCATTCGTTCATTCGCCGGTTCGCCCTTTTGCCGAACGCTGTTAATGATAGCAGATGATAAAAGCCATCAACAGCAGATTACAGAGGTCAATTGCCGATCGCTGCCCACCGGAAAGGAACAGGAATATCCCTTTCGAACACAACGGGAATCGAGTCATCACGACGAAAAATGTCGCACATTCATCAAAAATGTCGTACGTACAATGAACTTCTGGACCGGAAGTGAGTGGACATCTGTCTTCGAATCTGACTTCAGTGAAAGCTATTCATCTCTTTGTGCTTTTTTAGGAACCTGGTGTGGTTCTTTGGAAAATATTCGATCACGACGTTCTGACAAAGAGCGGAAGAATGGGCCAAGAAGCTCACTTCGGCGGTCGTAATGGACGTATTCTTGAAGGGCTTGATATGTTCGAACAGAGATTGTATCGTGCGTCGAAACTTCAACAATCATCCGCATATCCTTCAGGTGACTTACTCATAACTTCGGAGCTTGCCTCACGACTCGAGAGGGTGACGATCCTCTAGCACTCCGTGGGCCGAAACCCAACAGCCCGAAAACCAAGATTCCTCGGGGCGTTCCCAATCCTTCCACGCTTCAGTTAATCATTCTCATGGGCCCACCACGAACGCTTCTGGGAATGAGAATACGCGAGTGAATTCTCTTTCAGCAGCTCTCGAGTAGCGGCGAATCAATTGGTGCACTCTTTCAGCTTGCATGGTTGTCGCATGCATCCCTATTCGCTTCACGGATAGACCTGACGACTTCAAGAGAAACCAAAGATATCCCCGTTCTTTTTTGCTCCGACGATGGAGGTCCTGAGGTTCTGAGATCCAAACGAGAGGAACTTGGGGTTCCCTGTCCCTGTGTGGACAGTACTGATTCATCCATGGAAAGGATCATCCACGTGAGGGTTCCGCGCGACTGTGACTTCTGTCTTTCTTCCAAGAAGATGACTCATGCAATGAGCATCTTCGACGATTTCCGATATGTATTTTCGCTCATCGGAAGCTGTCTGCATCGAAAGTCCTGAGCAAGATCATGATTCGATGAGCACCGCTCGTCGCCGTTCGATTCTCGTTGTCACGATGCTAGCGAATTAAAGTGTTTCCAGCGGTCTTATCAGGACTAAACCGTTATCAGTTATTCGCTACATGGAGATATATGCACCCACGTCAAGTCAGCCACCCACGACGCTTAGGGGATTAGCTCAGATTTGATTCGATCACAGTAAAGGCTCGTTACAACGAACTTCCGATAGAACGGAGGGGAAATGGATTTTTGTTTGGCCGGCCTCTCACAGGTTACGATGTTGAATGCTTTCGCTCTTACGAATTGTCTTGACAACGAAGAGATTTCGCCGGTCCCGCGGGGTTGGTTGAAACGAGCCTCAACTTTAATGCAGCTTTGAAAAGGAATAGTTCCAACGTGTGGGCAAATGCCCGAATCGAGCGAGCCCCGAACATGATCCCCTCGGACTCAGGTTATCTCTGACGACCGCGTGCTCCCAGATCTCCATTTTAATTGTGTCACCTCATCGCCCCTTGAAAACCAAGTTGACCATCAGGGGCAACAGTTCACAAAGTTTATCGAGTCATCAGAAATCTAACTGATCCCACCTACATTGAAGATTCTATACGGGGAAGTTAATGTAGGTGGACCCGGTCAATTCTGAACGTCCAACCGTTTGAAGATTTGTCCTCAAGGTCTGCCGTTGATTCAAGTAACGTGGAACGTAAAGGGTCAGAAGGAGGATTGACTGGAACCCTCATTTAGCAACCATTTCACTCCCACAACAGGAACCTTGTTGACCAGACAGTTCGATGAGCGTAAAAATAAACGCAAAGTCGAAATGATAGACTTTCTCTAAAAGTATATATACAAGCGAGAGTTCTTCTCACTGATGATAATCACCATTGATTCACGAGATCAACATAACTGACAATGAGTGTCTAGTTCCGGAGTCTTGTTACGGGACGGTTATGCATCATAAGTCAATCTTTTGCGGGAAATATCGTTCTTCCCCTCTGTGAATTAGAGTCGGGAGCTCCACTTATCAGTATGGGATCAGACAATCGATGAGCTTTCGGTATATCCCTTTGTTATTTGGGAACACGCACGTATCTGAGCGAAATCCATTTTCAAAAACCCTGAGGCATCAGGGATGAGTGAAAAGAATAGATAAGCTAGAGGCATGACCTACTCCGTGCTAAGCAGACTGCCCCAAAGTTAGAGCTCGTAATGAACCATAAATATTCAATCAGCGGGACGTAATCGATGCAAGCTGGGCTGTTCGTTCTTGTTGTCTTCGTAACAATTGGCCGATAACTCACGCGGATGCTGCAACACCAAGGATCACGACCCCTTCTTATGACGACCAGCGCTAACCATAAACAGTCTTCAAGAAGCGGCATGAAACCGAGTCATAAATTCTGGTGCCTCCGTCTCGTATAAATTCTACCGAAACAGTTTCGGGGCACTTTTAGAATTCTGCTCGTTCAAACGGCATCGAGTTTTGAAATCGAGACACTTCTCTGGAAAGTCGCTTTCGTTCAACCTGACATGACGAGCATGTTGGTTTCCATCCGAAGTCAGTAGTTTGCACGTCCGAATTCGGAATATCCGTAACGACTCTGTTTCTAGGATGTAATTGAATACCGTGTGAGTAGCGGAACATGTCTGGAAAATAAAAGGCTGTGCCTAATAATGATGGAAACGCTCAAGATGGAGGAAGAAATCATGTTGCCGATGAAGACAACCATGATGATGGGCAATTAGCCACAATTCCGTCTCGAGCGGGATCACCGGCTGACCTGAAGTGAGAGTTTCGATCGTTTCCAGCAGTGAAGGACTTCGATCCAGAATGTTTCGATTTCGAAGGGTGAAATGTTCGACGGACGGAAGACTCCAATGCTCAGCTTAGTTTCCGAATCGGAATTCACTGGATTGGTTGTCAATAATTCCCGAGTTCGATCATCGATTCATGGGGTCAATAAAATCAGTTCTCTGATTTGGTCCGATCGTTCATTGAGTGTTTCCGATACTTAGGGCACTTGGACGATCCACCACGAAGAAGGAACCGCTCGAGTCAGGTAAGTCGAGGGGATTTGTAGCACAAAGCGTCCAGAGAGGGAAACGATTCCATGAAAAATGTCTCCAGGAAATTGACGCTTCAAGAAAAGAGCGGAACAAATTGGAAACAGTTCTTTCCAGTGATTCAAACGCGGGGAGTGCAGTGAAACCGCAGCTCGTGTGATTGTTGTGATGCCAACCTTAATCCGTTTTGTGTTTCGCTCGGAATCCAGAAACACGAGAATATAGTAATAAAGAGACACACGTTTCATGAAAACGTACGGAAATCGTGACAGGATGACAAATCATCGATACGAAAGCGTGAACCGATGAACTGAACGTAAATCTCCCGCAGTCTGCGAGGCGCACTGTGGAAGTAAGAAGAACGCACCGGAATTCGATTTTTCTCTACGTTGTTCCAAGTTATGCCGTATTTCGGAAGAAGGAGGGATGGATGAAACGATGGTTCAAGTCTGCGGAGCCTGGACGAGTGACCAACAGAGCTAACCCAGAGATAACCTTTTGGGAGAGGCTTTGCATTTGGTCCGACCGAAAGTAGCGGAGCGATGTGGCTGCAACGTTTTGTCTCATTTTACCAACGAGAATATCACGACGATGTTCATCCGCGCCGTATGCCTTTCGGCCGGAGATAGCAGGCAATCACCATTGCGGCTTCAAAACCGGTCCCGGAGCTAGTCCTGATCTGGCAGTTGGAGGATCGAGTCGGACGATCAATCAGACATGACACCGGGTTCTCCACGGCCTTGATCCGAAAATCGAAGGAATCCAAAGTTTCTTACTCTTAGGTGGAGGAAGAAACATTATGTTTGACTTTCCGATTCATATCCACGAATAAATCCGGTTTGCGACCCCTGCAGCATGACTTTGTACATAAATATAACGATGCTATTTGAATGCAGATTTCGTGCCATTTACTTTCCTGTTCATCTCTGCAGTAGAATAGACATGCCGTTGTAACGAGTTCCGGCGCCGGCCGTTACCGATCGGATACACGCACTTATTTGTGAAAGAGTCCGTGAAACATTCAGATCATTTAGTTCATCATGTGAATGCAGGCAGACAGTGAAATTCGATGCAGCTTTTCCGCACGAGCCATCGCAAGGCTGTAGTGTTCGATTCGATTCTCCCGCACCGGATGAAGACTATTAATCTCAAGATGAGTGGTAGAAAAAATCGGTTCTTCATATTTATTTGTTGGTTTCGGGCAAATTCAATCAAATTACCACATCATAATCGGATGGACCGGCGAAAGCTCAGACCGCGCAACAAAACAAAGTTGCCGAACGACCATGCAACCAACAAACGAACAAGTCAGTTGTTCAGCGAGTCAATTCGCTGAAAGAGTCAGTCAACAATCCGGAGCCAAGAGGACTTGCGAGTCTCGTCGTTCAGGTCAAAGACTGAGGCGGTCTTTTTTTCAATCGGAGAACAATCAAAAAGTTTAGTTTCTCTTTTCTTTCTCCGAAAACAAAACCCAGTTCGAGACGAACGCGGAACGCTGCTGTCAGAATGTCTCACTGGACTTCTTCCTAGACTCTGGTAGAACTTTTATCTCAACACCTGCAATTTCCGATTCTTTTCATGAGTCAACATTCAGCTGCAGAAACGTCAACCGCGAGACCGGGATTCTCCTCAAGATGCCACAAGAACTATGTCTTTCCTCATTGAAGTTCTAGCGGCGAACATCACGGAAGACGGAAAGATGACCGGTAAAGCTTACTCCTTTCAAAATCAATTAGGTACGTCGGATACCACCGGTTAAAAATCGTGAACTTCGTTGATTGAAGCAGCGACCAGACGCAAAAGTTAAGGGTTTCGTTTTCGAACAGATCGGCCAGTTCCGTTAATAGAAGCAGCTGCAGAGGTTCTGTAATAAATTGAACAAACTACCGGCCGTGTCTTCCTGGCATCGCTTTACGCTTTTGAAGCCGAACGCTCTCAGCAGGCCCTCCCTGCTCCTGTCACTGCGGCCTTTCACCCTAATCGACTCAGATTACCTTTGACCCTGAGTTTTCTGTTGTTGAGATTCATTCACTCGAATAAAACGTACACATTAATCCAGTTAGCCCTCATTTCGTTGTTGAGGCAGTTAATCAAACAAGCAAATCGAGCAAAGAGCATTGAATTTCATTACCGGCGGCATCTGCTACGGAAATTATTAATTTTTATGTGAATGAAAAAGCCGTTATCAGAATTATTCAGAGCAAACAACGTCGTGGGGCGGCCCGCATTAACATCTACACACCTTATATTCCATGAATAGCCGAAGTCAATCATTGAAAGCACGGTGGCCGATCAAGCCACCTTATGATGCGCCAACGAACAGCAGGAAGCGACTCGATTGGCAGTGCCCGTGTTTTCAATCGAGTCTATCCGTGTGAAATGTGTATTTCTTAGGCCTTGGTATGAGCGGCTTCGTTTTGAATGATTGTACTCGTCGATCATTAGCACTGAAGCGTGATGGTTTTTGACGCCGATCGGATTTCATACTGAGAAGCTCTTAGTCAGTCCGAAGGGTATCGATCACCTCTTTACGATTTTGATTCACCGCGTTTTCAAGTATTCATTGGTACCCTCTGGGGAAACGGGTCCGTGGCTCCGACTACCAGAGAAACCGTAGTGCTGGCGATATCATTGACCTAGACTCTGCGAGTCGACATCGTCTAGGTCCGTGATTTCGGGAGTTGATTCATCTGGTTCACTATCTTTCGTCCGAACACCGACCCCGCGTCCTCGAGGTTCCAATGTATCAGATTTCACATATGAGAGAGGAAAAAAGGCATAAGTTCGCAGATAATCCGCAGCGATTTCTGCGAAACATTGTCCGGACAGCAACAGCAAGTGGTCGCAGAGAAATGCTTCATGAAATTCTTACCGGTCATGGGGGCTTTGGAAAATGTCATGTAGAAACAGACTTTCTTTTCACCGACGGCAGCCCAGATCAACCTTCTGGATGCTCACAAGAGGACAGCGGTTCTTTTCGTCGAATTCTCTGATAACGATCGGATCGGATTTGCGCGTAACCAGATTGTCGTATGCGATGACGACGACCTTGTTAGAGCTATGACATAACCTGTAAGAATAAACATTCCACGTGAAATTCGGAAGAACTAAGTCATACGATCCAGAAAGCGATAACGACCGCGACGTCAACGAAGATGACAAAGAGCAGAAGGACGTCACGAGATAACTCATCTATTCGGATTAAGCTTCAAATGTGGCTCGGGATCGAAATGAAAGCTTTCAAGACCGAATGAGTGCGAAAACGATTCGAAGGCATCGGTGGTGCCATAAGCCACGACAACAGCTGCAAAGGGTTTGCTCGACCGCCGCCGTCACCGATGGAGTCGGCGACAATAATGAGGCACGGCCTTGACTCCATTCCATAGTTTGACTCACTCATCGTGGTCGGCGTCTTCCGCTGAATTCTCTCACGGTGGCTCTTCTTCCCTTTTTTCTTTCTTTGCCTTTCTAACGCGCTCTCGTCAAACGTCGACAGCGACCAAAACATTGCCACCAACAACCAACACCGCGGCACCGCTCACCCGAACAACATGAAGAACAGTGACGCCGACAGGCGCAAAGACGTCCGCGTAATCAAACTGTGGGAAGAAAAACTCGCTTACACAATTTACGCAGAGCAGTGTTTATTGCTTATGAGTTATATTACTATTCAAGTTATTATGGCCGGCCCCTGTTGCCCACCGAGTCATCCAGCACAAGGCAACGATGGGGTTCGTCGTCTCCACCTCGTTTTACCGCGCGTCATTCTGACTCAGAAGCCCAGGACATTGGCGTCGACTCGAAATCCGACTTGGAAACAAACGTCTTCCCGTTTTGATTCCGTTTCTTCGGAGAAGTTGTCAAAAGTCCTTCTGTGGTCGATCACGGGAAAACGTTCTGGGCGTTTATAGCTTTGGAAAAGGCCGCAGTCCCACAATCAGCGAATTCGCAAAAAACGGCGATAAATTTTTCTCCAGCTTTTGGCACGAGACCGAATATCAAACGGACCGTTCCGCGAAACGCACTTTCACCTCGTGTTTTTTTTTTGTGAGCGTGAGCAATGCACAGGCGGGTGCTATTCCGTTGACGTACGGGTACATCGTCCCGGTGATAATCAATGAACTTTCGTATCTGCTTGACGGCTGCGACCGCATCCGGTACACGTGTCCGCTTTTCTTCTCGTTTCTTGAACAGAGTAAACATCAAGCGAATAGGATCAGCGGTGATTTCCATAAGCGGGACTTTATTCCGCCGGTCTCTGCTCGCGATTTCTCATCTCCCATATAATTTACGACTGTGCTTCCTTTCTCGATACTATTACTTTCCTGGGTCGCGGTAGCTAGACTCGGACAACCACTCTGCTTGAAGTACGCTGCTAACCGAAATTATCTTCCAATTATGACATTCTGGATGAGATTCATCGGCTAATGATGTCTGTAGAGGATCACCAAAGCAATGATACATCGGCCGAACGGCCTTCCGTGTGGTTTACGGTCTTGGCGGCTAAGTGGACTACTTCATGATTCGGGCACAGTTTATCAAACGGCATGGATGCGGTTACTCAACGAATCGTTTCGAAGGTCAATCAGTAGCCGAATATTCCTCAATGAATCATAATCGCACATCCCAAAGGACAACCATTAACAGATACTAAAATCAATGGGTAACCCAAGAGAAATCATTGGTTTTGGATACGTTTTCACAGGATATGCACCCGCACATTCGCTTGAAGTCACGTGTTGTCAACACAAATCTTCCGATCGCTTCCGAATAGAAGCAACGCTGGCGACTCTTTGAATTTCATCCCATAAAGATAAAATCTACGGAACCTGAGTTTGTGAAGCTCATTACATCATCGGTCATTATCGCGTGGTTAGCGACTGTATTTCTGATCGAACCGTGTTCCCCCTATGCAAGAGAAATGAAGAAAAAACAATAAATTACAGGTTCCTGTGGGCTAACTGAATTGTGCAGGGACGTATCCACGTTTCGGATGGCACGGAGCTGAGATGGCCAAATACTGATTGTGAGAGTACCGTCGAATGAATCAGACGATCGAAACAATAAAACCGTTCTGCTAATGATAGGCTACGACACGTCACCGGGCTTCCGACAGGACCAACCCCACTTGTTCGCTGGGGGGTCAGAGGTACAATAGGCGACCTGGTCAGCCGGATTGTTCGTGCGTCTGTCGCCAAAACGATTCGCAATGATTTACTCGACCGGGCCTGCCAACGAGCGCCGAGACGTATTCGACAAAAAGGCGTAAAAGCGTATCGAAACCCACCGAGGATCCGCTCGTGTCGTCTGCATGGGCTTGCCACTTCGGCGGTTGTCTGTTGATGAGATCGCCCTTCATGATCGATGATGATGGCCCAAACGGATAAAAGAGTGGCGACTTGTGAACGATCTATCCCTGTAATCCACCACGTTTCCACTTGACGACACCGAAGAACTTACTTTCTTGTTCCGATTCTCGTCTCGTCTGTTGACCGCGTGACCTTTCCGCTTCGTAAAATAATTGAATCCAAACTTCAGATCCCCATCAATGTATCCAAGTGCTACGAACGCCCACAGGACGAACTTAAGATCGTACCTCGTCACCTTCGTTTCTATCACAAAGCGAAGTTCAGCTGTAGTACCTACAATTTTTCGATTTGTTCACTTGAGCGATTGTTTTCAAAATCTGTTCGTGTTCATCGTCACAGGGATTGCATTCGCGGAACCTGAAAGCAGTAGGATGTCATTCATTAGTCTGTGGGATCCAAGATTATTGTCCGTTATCCACCGAGTAAGTTTCTCATGTATTTTTCTGATTCCTCGCAGGCGCCTAGGCATCGGATTGATCTGCCAGCGAGAAATCGGATGGCGATCATCAGTTTTGACAGGCCTTCGTGCGACAGGAGTTGTCTGTCGACGGACGAAGTTGAAACATCGCTCAACAATGTCTCTTGAAACACAGAAGTCCATCAAACAATACATCCAGCCTATCCGCGCACTTGGTCGGTCATCCAGTCGTCCCGCTGGACAGTTGGTTGGTCGGTCGGTCGGTCGGGCGGTCGGTCAGCGACCACGTAACAATTACAGAATCAACGAGATCAGAGAAGTCGTCATTGTTCAAGATCAACATGGGACTCATCCGTCCGCTTGTCGTCCATTTATTTCCTCCGTCTATCTGTTTTGACGCATGTGTGGTCTGTCTCCTTGGAAAAGAAACATCATCGGATCACGTCGTATTTGTTGAAAGTGTCGAAACCGGGACGATCATCGGTGAAATTCTAAAGTCCCAGCTCCGCAGCAGAAGAACAATGGACGACCTTCGATTACGTACGCTTGATTTATCAACACTCGTACTAATTACTATTCAGCGTATATGAAATTCACCGTTGCATGGAAACCTCATCAGTCAAGCTGATTGGGACTTTCTCGAGACGACTCAAAAATGACATCTGAAATGATACATGCTCTCGCTCTTCCCAAAACTCGGTCCCAATGTATGAGCTCTGACGAATTTCGATCTACATGGTATCGATCGGAGCGGGAAGTTATGTAGGGCATCCTGGAACCCCGGAAACAACAAACTCTACGAAGCATTCTGAAGCATGGATGACCGGCCTCAGAATTCGATTTTACATCGGAAACAATCCTCAGAAACCCCGAAAAACCGAATCCCATGGAGGCACGCCACTCAGGGGAATCGTGCAATTTACCACCCTGTATAAGTACAATTACACTCGTTGAGGCTTCCACGGACAGAGTGGCATCTACCTGGAACTCCACGGAAAGGGGGGATTCTGTAAGGGTTCCATGGGAAAAGAAGTTTGATAACTCCTGTTCTAGAGGGTGACTAGAAAGCTGAGGACGGTTCCGGCATCGGTTTTTGTCGACGAATTCCTCTTCACAGCGATGAAGTTTAAAATCGTAGATTGGGTAGAACTCGACTGCTGCTCTTATCGACACTATCAAACCTCGTTTCAACGCCACGTCGAAAGTTTCCGAAAGGAGGAAATTCCAAAGAGCGAATCATTTCAACGAGGCTTCTCGAGTCGCTTCTGAAGCCGCGCGTTTGTAGCGACACATCACCTTGTATTCATCCATTCTAGAAGTCTTTAGTTTTCTTTTTCTTTCATTCGAGGAATGATTTCACTCGCCTCTGTGGGACAGTGACCTCACCCTATTGTCGCTTCATGATGCTACTTCCCGATGATTTACTGACTCGTGATTCGTCCATGTTGGGAAACAATTTCGAAGATCACTCATGTCATTGTCGGACGCAACATCGGTACTCGCTTGTCTTTAAGAACTTTGCGGCTTTCGGAACGATCCGGGGAGAACGTAGAGCACAGAGCGTGGATTGCATCTCCCAAAATCACTTGAATCGTGTGGTCCTTCTTTGCGTGATAGTGAAGTGTCTGAATTTTCACAAAATATTTCTCCGAATTCGATTTCAGTCCGCTGCCAGAGCTTTCTCTCTCGTAAGCAGCTCATCCAGCGCAGTGACGGGCTCAGAATCAAAGTTAAAACCACGTTGAGCTTCGAATTGGATGACGAAAACCACCATTTGTTATGTCCTTGCGGATCATGAGGGAGAAATGACAGTGTTTTGACAGGCCCGCGGCACATGCTCGTACTCGATGACAGTTCTGTTTATCTGTGTGATTATTGAATGCAGTATTCGGTAGCTCCGCCTTTCCTCTCGATCCAGGGTTATTGGCGATGTCAATATCGGTATTGTTGCTCATTGTTGTTCGTCATCGTCTTCGACGCCATCATCATCGCCGTCGTTGTCAAAGAGATGGATCCAAGCCAAACGACGTACAAATCGTGAGCGACTCGACGCACATTGGGTCAAACGAAGCCGGTGATCATACTACTGATAAAAGGTCGCATACTGTTGTCTGAAACGCTTCCAGCGAATCAGATGCACTCGCAACGCAACGAGTGGTCATTTGATCGGTGCGGCGGCACTGGAACATGAAATTCCCTTACACTGTAACCAATCTGTTTTTGGAAACATTCACAATCATGATCATCTATTCGAAAATGCAACATTCAAAGTCAGTCGCAGCGCCAGTGCTCTGTTCATTAGACCACTGTGCTTACTTTGATGGAGTGGAATGATTCCTTGACCGAATCAGAATCGGATTTCAAGACCGAAATCTGAGAATGAGACACTTTGCGAGAAAGCTAACAACTTCAGTGAAACTCCCACAGCTCATGCAAGCTAAAGTATCTGAGAACGCTCTTAATACTGAGGTCAACTGAGGCAGACTGATCAAATTAGAGCTCTTCGTGGGAATTCAAAATCACAAATCAGACACGAAAATTTGTGGGCTCTCGAAAATTCGGACAGCGGCTCAGAATTCCACGTTTGAAGTAATTTCACAGTGTGAGGATATCGTCTTTTTTCTTCCCGTGTTGCGATAGCACCCCCATTTCGGCAATCGGGAGGGCAAATCAAAATGAATAATGTTTCGTTACTAGGTGAGGCAGTCCCAGATGAAGCCATCATCTCACAAACAATTTGCTTGTCACTGCAAACAATGCGCTGAAGACGCTACAAAAACGTGACGACATCGCACTTAAAAATATACAACGGGATGAACTGCTTGCACTTGGTAGTTCCCATCAGATTTGTCTTCTTGTCAAAACGAGTAATCTTTTAGTTCATACGTAATATGCTCATGAGCCTAGAAGAATACGCACTCAACGCATCGTCAGTGCTCACATCAGGCAGCCGACGGGACATTTCAGCACATCCAGAAACGAAACGTGGATTTAATCGCGAGATGAGACAGCGGCTGAATTTCGTAGAGAAGAAAATTTCTATGAGCATTCCAACCACAGGTTTTCGCGTCACTTTCAGAATCAGGATTAGTTCTCGATCTCAGATTCATAGCCTCAGATTCAGTCCCCGGAGTCATGCAGGTTCCAATTTCATCAAGTTCCTCGAGGTGCTTGACGCGATGAATTGAACGACTCCGGCTCGAAAAACCTGCCAGCCTTGAACGTATAGCTTCATTATGGGGCGTATTTTATCTTTGTTTCCACTTCCGAAATTTCACGTCACAGTCCCGAGTTTTGTAGTCCATCTCTTGCGTTGTGTCAAGGAAAGTGAAATATTTACCATTTCGGTGTCTAGTGTGAATTTTGTCATGCTTCACTAGTTTCGGATATTGCAGCACAACTGCGTGAAGTGAAACTGCCATGAAGTATCGAAGCCAAACGATCGATCATGTGGCATCGTCCGCCGCGAATCCTACGTCGCCCATGCAACTTTCGAGCAGAGATGATCACCGCGCGCGGACGTTGGATTTGAAAACTTTCATCGGAACTTCTTTCGGACAATTCTCAACCCTGAGTACATCCAAGTCCCGTGCTGCTCGATTCGGCTTAGCGAATCGACGATAATTTGAGTATCGTTTGATCATTGTGATCGTCCGATAGAATGGAGGTTTCGTATCTGCAGGCTCGGTCGTACGGAACCTCGTTCGATGCCTGTTCCATTCGTCGGCAAATATCGAATACAGACTGGTCAAATGCGTGACTAATCGGTAGAAGATACTTCCCGAGAACTATCCAAATGTTTCGACCAAAGCACCGGTCTGACACCTCAACTTGAGGATCGAACAAATTCCAATCCAGAATAATTTCCATTTCTCACGATCCCCGTCAAAACCTATCAAAGTCACCGAATAAGGATGATCACAGAAACGCAACTGTGGTCTCATTATCGAAGAAACCTCGTCGAAAACTCATCCCGTTTCGAGAGCCACACTGGTTGGAAAATGGAGCTCCATGGCTCGACTGAACTTGGAAAGTGGTCACAGGTTGAAACAATGAGGTTCATTCATCGTCAGTAACAACCAATTGGCCTCGTCAGTTTTGTTGAGGCAGCCGTACCACTAAACTTCACTTGACTTGACTGCGCGATCTGTATCAGATCTGTTTCGTCCGACACGAATAACGTCGACGGTCATCAAAACAATCATCCGTGGTGTTAACCTTGGATGAGTTAGTAACTTTATAAGCGACTCATTGTTGCTGCTGCCTCGCACCCATATTTTTCTGAGTGTTCAGATCCTCGTTTGACCCGACGTCGCGTTAAGCTCCAATCAGATACTCGAACCAAACATATCGCTGCAAAAAACAAAACAGAAAAGATTTCAAAGCGTCGAGCAGACTCGATAACGAATGAAATCCACGGGTCGTGACTCGAGGATCGAACGTCCGAGAGACTCTCATGAAAACAGAAAACAATGCTTCAGACCAATTCATTCAGTTTTCGACAAACAGGGAGCGAAAAGAGTTTGCACACGGTGACCCCAACATGTTTGAGCTTTCGGTTCAAAGAAAATTGCTCGCGCTGATTCATATCGTTAGCCGTGAATGCAAGGACAATGATTCACTCTATCACCGAGTGAGTGACACGGAATCCGATCGATTTCTAGATTAATTCAGCATCACGCGGGATCGATTTGATGCTGACGGCCTCACACGGATCATCACAGCGATTCCCCATAGTGACCAGCACGAACTATCCGAATCGGCTCACATGATTTTGTGGACCTTCGGAAATGTACAAAAAAAAACACCGGCTCTTAACACTGAACACCATTGTATGACTATCAAGTGTGTTTTTCAGATCATCGGATGCTTCATTGCAAGCGTGAGGTGATCGTGACTTTTGGTCGTGTTTTTCGATTTGAAATCATAAATCCATAATTTCTTCTCATCCAGGAGCATTCGTGAAAAGTTTCCTGCGGAAGATGAATCATTGAGTCACTGTGAGCGTTGTCAAACACCGAATAAATCTCGAGAAACAAACGAAGGTAGCCGTCGAGAAAAACCTCATCTCGGCTCCTCGCTCGCCTGCCCTTAGCTGGCCTCTCCGGCGTTAAACATGTTGCAGCAGAACTGGAAATTTCACCGTGTGTTGGGATGGCAATCATCATCTCATTTAGAGAAACGATTTAGAGAGGCTGTGCTAGTCTTGGTCATCTTCACCTTGGAATGAGAAGAAATGGGACGGACCAGCGGTGATTCAGACAGCAATTCCACCGCGTAGTACAACGGTCGCTGTAACGCTATCGCTGATGGGTCCTTTCTGCGAACAAAAAAAGTCCATCTTCAAAATCAACCATTCAAGAAGTAATGGCTAGCGCTCAAAACGCCATTGCTAAGCTTTTCGGAGAATATCCAGCTAGTTGACTCCAATCAATCATGATCATCAGAAGCGACAAAAATCTCCTGTTTCGACATTCGACGTACCTATTTACGTTCCTCGGGCGCATTGTCTCGGCAACGAAAACTCCCGTGGATTCTTCCCGTCGTTCAGAGCCGGGAACTATTTCAGCCTGCCTTTTCTTCTCCGTAAAGAACCGATCCGATCACTTGAAGCAAAGTTCGAATTCTCGCTCGCTATATTCCATTTTCAGTGGTTTACTTTGTTTTGAATGAAAATCACTCATAATGAGCGAGCTAACGCTTCGTTTTATTCGATAACTTCACATGCAACGTAACCCATTGTGGAACAGTGTGAATGGCGGAATCAGAGTGACCCTTTTATTACTTATCGGGTTCACCGCTATACATGTTTTTTTTTTGTACAAATTAGACTGCTGAGCAACCCCACTGATTTACACGCCTCCAAGTTATCGAACTGTGAATTCCAGTTGGAAAAACATGTTCCCGATCAACAAAGCACTATGCGATCGCAGCTGCAAATCCATTTAATTAGTCCGGTTCAACTGCCCTGATTTGAATTCGTTGGGAACGGTAGCTGACGCTCCGACAGCATCGGCGGTGTTAAAGATTTCAGCGATAATACAGCCGGCTAATACGGATCTGTTGAGAAAGGTCAATCAATTTAATAAATAACTGAAGTTATTTCAAGCCTTCAGAGAAGAAACGGGAAACCAGTCCTATGGACCGGGCTAGACTTCTTCCGACACAGTGATCTTTAATCTTCTCTCATTCGGACGGAAATCGCCTTGGTTCCGACTCGTCTCACTAGTTTGCAGATCTTACTCTTCGAGCATTATCCAAGTCCCAGATCTTCGTGTACGAAGAAGTCGCCGCTGCAATGGACTCAAGATCACCGGATGCGGACCGAAGGATGACAGCTGCGTCTGCTCCTCACAGTTTGGAACAATACGTGAGTCCGGCTCGGGTAAAATCTGACGACATTCGAGATGGATTTCAAGGCGAAGACTTTGAGAACTCAGGGACTTTGAAACTTGTTCAGGCTCACTCTGGATTCAGACCCCGAAATGTTCCCGTTATGTTCATATCGAAATTGTTCGAAGCTTGTTTACTCTGTCATTGTATGGAATACGGCAGCTCAATGCCTACCACTCGATCAAAAACTAATTCACGAGCCTTCACGAGTGATTTGCAGCTGTCCGCTACGTCGCCAATACCGAAATGAGCATGAAGGAGACAAGAAAACGAATGGAGACATGAAGACCCCTAAACAAGAAATCGACCACGTGACAGAAGATCAAACATTCAGAACAGACCTTGGCTTGGCAGAACGTCGGACGAACTCGCTGCCGTGATCGGTGACCTCTCGCTCTGTAGTTAACTATACAATCCCGCGAGGACCTTCACTCAAAATAACTGGAAAACGAGTTTCCCCCTGTGGGAAAACGCGATACGAATCAGTCCACGTCCGGAACGATGATAAACATCGCACTTTGATGACAATTATACACTCGAAGTAGATCCAAAAGAGTCACAGATTTATTCGGGAAGTTATTCCGGCGATTTGGAGGGCGATGCAAAGATTCTGAAGATTGCACCACGTAATCGCCTCGAGTTCCGCCTCAATTTCATGCAATTTTGTGGAATGACAAGTCCCCTGAAGTCTTCCTGGTTCAGAAATCGAAGAGAACATACGACGTTATCGTGCTCGGAGCGCTGCTGCCGGTGGTCGTTGTCGAAGTGAACTGCCATTATCGAGGAGGATGAATTTTACAGATTAATGGGATCACGACTCCGGTCAAGGATCAGGCCACCAAAAATTCCGAATTTCCCTTCCAAAGCAAACTAGGCTGCCGGCCCCCGACGAAGATCTCAATTGTGTGGCATCGTTCGAAAACAGCAAAATGAATGTAAATGGCTCCGTGGTGGGAGAACTCCGGAACGCTTCATCTGTAATTTTCTCAGACCCTAAAATGAACGAAAGGTTCAAGTCGCCCGACAGACCGACCGACCGACCGATCAAACAAGCGACCGACAGGCTTTTCGGCCGCCCATCTCATGGAGCCGAAACATCACCTTCGATGATCAATAAATCGACTAATTGGAAAGTACGATGTGGCAAATGATAGCGCACCAGTCAGTTCCCTCAGGGCATGTTGATCCCTGGAGACGGGCAGCCGTACGAAACCACCGGACTGAGGAGTAAACACGGCCGACCATTTTGTTTGAGAATTCTACGAAAGTGAGGAATGACTTCGCGCTTCGTTCGGAATCATGGCACGAACCCAACATTCATCCAGGTGATGCTACGAGAAAGTTTGCCATCGTACACCCGTTGCTAACAGAGGTCAAGGGGATAAAAACCCGAAATCGAGAACATTCCGAAGAAGCTCTAAGAATCAAAGATGCAGCAGAGACTTCGCGCGTTGTATGCTGAACAAGCAGGGCACTTCTCATGACCCAGGGTCGAGCGCTCGCGCCCGCACCCGCGTCACTACGTGCTAGTTGTGCTTCGGACTGACTGGCTGGCTAGGAGGATCACTCGTAGCCACAAATGTTCAGAAGACGTTCGCAAAGTCATAAACCAAACTGAATCGCTCTTGATGTTCACCGCAACGTGGTGAATGGAGTAAGAGACGCATAAAAACCAACGAAAAATTCAATCTCGTCAAGGCTGCATCACAGCTCGGTGTGGTGCTACGCTCACCAGACCAGGTGTTGAAGAGCTGAAGATCACTTTGTATTTGAGCAATGAGATGAGTTTCTTTTGAACTCCTTCGTTTTCTTGCCTCATTATTCTGAGTCGCTGAATTAAACGAACTGCATCATCGCATTCAGAAAACTGACTGATTTGACCGTATTTCCCACGAGACCGGTCGTGCATCCGGGGATTCATTTTGAAAGAGAAATATTTCAATGAAAAAACATGGACTTTTGTCACTTGATGGAAGCTCAACTCCAAAAACTTTATGTAAAAGCCAAAACTCGTTCATATAAGTTGACGTTAGAACATGAACTGGATAATACTCAACTCCTGTGCGGCGTTATATTTCTCTTGCAGAGCTATTCTCCTGAAGAGAACGGGACAGTTGATAGAGATGCATTCGTTGACGTTTTCCTCGCGATGCATCATGCAACGCTTGCATAGATCTCGGACAGTTTTCAAATCCTCTTCGTGTCTGCGCAGTTTCTCAAGACTTACGAAAACCGAATTCTGGGGCTTGGTTCTGCACACTTCGCAAACTCGATCGGTGCATTGTCCCGGTTTTTCGCACACCGCGCACCTGTTTACGTCGAAATACTCGTACACCATAGTTTTCTTTGCCCCTTCTTTCATAGGCGAAATCCTGAGAATCTTGGGGAGCTCGTGGTACCAATCGGCGGTGCGAACCTTCAGGAGAGCTCGATCGAGTGCCGGGCACACTATCCTGAGTATATAATAGGTGTAGTTGGGCCGTAGTCTGTAATCTTCCAAGAGTTTTTTCGGATGAGCCACCAGATCGATGATGCGCGACTTATCCCAACCCTGAGTGACGATATATGGAACTCGTTCACCAACCAAAGGCTCTGCGCGAGGATCCTCGGATTTCAGCTGTTTTGCGATTTTAAGCACCGGAACACAACTGTTCTGCTGGTAATATGTTGAGCCGTTGTATTCCTTGGCGAACATGAATCGATGCAAACCGTATCTACCTTTAAAAATGTGCTCGAAACATTTCTGTACGACTTTTTTCACAGCGTCGAAATCTTTGGTGTCGAACAGAGTCCGGATCGCTTTATCTAAGATAACCTGCTGCACTTTACAACCATCTCTTCGGATGAGTTCGATGCCTTTTGCATCGAGGACGGGCGCAAGTTGGTCTTCGGTTTCGTACATATATCCGAAATATCTCTTCTTCGTTTCTAGAACTCCCGGATAGTACACTTTCTCAAATTTGAGTTTCATGGGGTCGGGAAACATGGCTGAAACCTTTTCGGCGATGTCATATCCTATTTTGAAAGCTTCCTGTTTTGTTTTACCGCGCAGGAGAACGAACATGCTATCTGTGTCACCATAGACAACTTCTGCTCCCCATTCCGCATTGTTATTAACCAAATTCACGGCGGTTTCAAGAGATTCCTTGCCTTTACTGACGATTGCGTCCGCGAGCTCGACGAGGGGCATGCGCCCAGAAAAGCTGGCAGATGTATAACCGTAAGTCACGTTGGCAATCAACTTCAAACCAAGTTGCCGTGCATCTAAAATTCTGTTGAAAGATTTACTTGTGGATTTTTTCATTCCTTTCTTCACCATAAAACGAGTATTTATGATCTCTTCCACGAGTCGTGGGAGGATTCCTCTCCGTATGTGGCTTTTGACGAAAACGGACCCCGATGGAGAAATTATGATGTCGTCTTTAAGTCTTCTCAATTCGTCCACATCGACGGCCAAGTCCGCGCAACCGAACTTGATGGAGCCACTGCCTTTGATAATATCTTGCACTTTACCAAAGCAAGTTGAGAAACAGTAGTTGTATGCAATCATCAATGACGGATAGAGTGATTGAAAATCCAAAATCACGAGGGGATCGGTGTAAAAATTTGAATAAGGCTCCATGACCAACGGAATCCACTCCATTGAGCGTTGCAAACTCCGATCGAGAACAGTGGGCGAGAACGCGACGTATCCTCTCTTACGCGTCGACCTCAGCATCATTGATTCAACTCGAAATTGTGACCCTCTGCTGAGCACTTCGTAGAACTGGATGCCATAGATGCGCGCCATCTCGCAGGTCTTTGTATATAGTTCCAATTTCTCGATCAAGTGGAAACATCCCGCGCATCTTCTCGCAAGGTACGAAATGCATTTGCTCATTTGGAGAGGATCCTCGAACCAGTTTTTCAACGTGTTCCAGGAGACGACATGTTCCCGACGATGCAGGACGTGATAGTAGACATTTTCGAAACTATAGTTTGTCAGAGCTATTTCTTTCCTCATCATCCGCCACACATTCAGAAGAACGCGACCCGTAATCCGATACTCCCACGACTCGAAGTAGCGCTCCTTGTCTTGGTCGAACCTCACGCCGGGTGGCAGCTCTACGGTGTGAGTGACACCGGGTTCGTCTAGCGGCATCTCTATGGCTACTCTGGACAACAGCATTTTCGGGTTCAGTTCCAAGGCCAGACATCTTTCTATGAGAAAACCCCATGAGAGGGTGTCCGTTTCGTAACCTAAAACGATGTCGGGGTCCCATTTAACAATAATTTCAGACACTCTCTTGATAATTTCCATCTCTCCGCCGCATTTGAACAATTCAACGCCCGCGATACCCCCAACTTCAGACAGCAACGATCGTCTCAACGGAACCTGATCAACACAGCCATCGTAGATAACTTTAAGCTGCAAATCATCACATTCGCCAGGATAGTCCCTATGCAAAACGAAAACCACTGCTACGAGTGGATCCAACGCGGGGTCAGGCTTCAGATTTTCTCTGGTTGCGCATTGGACTTCGCAGCAAAGTGAAGTCAGCATCTCGAAGTGTCGCTCGGTTACCTCTGGAGTGGCCCCAAAGCTGTAGGCGAAACGAAGGTCCTGAGATAGTGTGTCGTTTCCAGAAGACTGAGTATTCTTCTGAGCAGACTCGTTGGCGTTCGAAGTGACTTTCACAGTTTTCGTCTTGCTCCTCGTGCGAAGCCAATCCAAAGCCCCTCTTGTTTCAGCGGAAACAACCCGCTGAGGTAAATCCTTCACTACATTCCACGTTTGCTTTGACTCAGCTTCGGACGGGGAACTGTCGACAATTATTATTTCCGGTTTCTGCTCGTTCACAGAGCTCGTCGAAGGTGTTTGGATTGATTCAGGCTCGTCCTTGATGTTCAATTTATGAATATTCTCCTGGAAATATGAGATGAAAAATTGACGACGACTGTATTCGATGTCTACTCTCATACCCAACGATTCCCGATGCTCGCTATTCTCAACTGATGTTGAAAGAAGTCTTTGAAAATCTCACCAACCTTGACTTGGATTCGCTCATCCAAGGAGGCTCCCGCCAAATTCGAAGCCGTCGGTTCTGCTATACACGATGTCTGGAAACGCGGTTTTTAGCTGTATTTCCCTTATTTTCCTGTTGAGAGCTATTATCAGATTATTGGGAATTCGATTGGAAAGTTAAATTGTGTTCCACCAATTCTTCGCTTACAGAGGGCTCGGTTTTGAGATTTTGCCGAAGATCGGGTTTTCCTCCAGCGTCTTCGTCGCTTTCCGGCACTTCCACCAGAGTATCTTCATCGGAGAACATGTCACTGCTGTCGGAGTGTTCGTCCGTGGGACGGGGTCTCTTCGCGGCAGGTTCGTTCGATTCGATTCCGGATTCCTCTGTTCGGAGATCTTCGAGCTCATCGAAGAATGTTTGGGTGTTGATCACTTGAGTTGTTACGCTCTCGCTATCGGTGAATAACGTCGAAGCTGGAGAAGGCTTTGATTGCTCGTTAAGGATGTCGTCAGAAATCACTTGAGACATCTCGAGAGACTCCACGTCGTCCGCATCTTCGCCAGACGGTCCAGAGAAGAGAATCGAATCAGCTTCGCCGAACAAGAGACCTTCAGCTGCCTCTAGCAACGTGTCTTGCAGTTCGTTCTGTTCTGACGCATGCTCCGAGTTCACCGGAGTGCTGCGCTGCGAGACGACGTCGTCGACCCCTAAATATTTCATCAGCAGAGCCCGATACGAGAGCTCTCTCTCACTAGGAACCAGATCTCTCTCGATCACAGTCGTGTCCGCGTGAGCTACGTCACGAAGACGAGGATCCTGCCAGATTGCCCGCAGTCCTGGATTCATATCTTGTTCTTCAAACTGGTTGAGGACGTCTTCAACGAAACAGTCGATTTCTAGTTCACAGCATGACTGTTTCGGGGGTCCTTGGACGGGTGTTCGTAGAGTATATTTTCCGATTCGCAGTGAGTTCATGCCTTGGAGTTGGTGATCGATCATGAATTGCAATGGAAAAGGTGTGTGCGCTTCAAAGACTCGGATGGCAGAGCCGAGAACTTGTGCGGAGTTTAGAACTTCAGATGCACGTTTGATAGTGCGGGGATCGCTGAATGAGATTTTGAGGAAGAGTTCTTCATTCGCGTGATACCTGTAGATCAGACGCAACTTGTAATCATCGACGATTCTTGAATCTAGACATGTTTTAGCACAGCCTGGATATCTGCTCCACAGAAGACAGATTTTTATCCTCACCCATAATAATTGATTCCTTTGAAAAAAGTCGCCTCCGCGATTCGATGCCGGGCTACTTTTGAGTGAGCGTTGAGAGCTTTCTCCAGAGACTCTATGAACGCTGCTTTCCGGCGCTCGTCGGGATCGTACTCGAACTTTACGCAGAGGTAGGGATAAATACGGTGGATGTGAACGCAGCATTTCTTCCCACTCGCTTCGATCCCGAAAATACGCAGGATCGGAACCTGAAATGAATTCCAGCAATAAAGATAGATGCCGGCGTATAACATGTAACTCTATGTTATCCGAAGATTTCGTCGAGATATCGACCTTCCAGGTTATCTGCCTCAATTCGAACAATCTCTCAATAGTTAAGAACCGATCAAATGTAAAGTTTCCTGAATACCTGTTTCAACTGAGTCTTGGTAGCACTGGAGAACGTCGTGTCTATCTTCGGGCATGGTTCACTTTGATAGCTGTCAATTATTAAGATCGTGCACGACAACGCCGTCTCCCTGTACAGAAGAGGGAGATTTTCAGGAGATATACATACATTTTAGAGTATGTAGTGACCGATTTAAAAAAAAATCGGGGAATATTTGAGAACAAGTTCTGACTCCACTCACCCTTCTGAATCCTGGGAATCTCCCATTGAAACGATTCGAAACTCAAGTCACACTGTTCTCATGAATCAAGATTCGGGAAGAACATTTCTTGCGTGATACTTCGGCAAGCCATGTCGGAAATTATCCATCTGGTCTATTTCTCTAGACAGAACATGGAACGCGCGGGCTTGTCAGGCATGCCTAGTCCCACAACAACAAACATGGCGCCCTCCGCGAGGGCTAATCAGCTGACTTTGAAGTACGGAGAGCGCGCCCTCCATGTGTGTAAGGCTCTCTAAGCGAGAACGGAGGAACCGATTCGCGTTACATATTTCAATTATTTCGTAGGGCCAAGTTTGACCTCGATGCTTCGGAAGTGAATCCTGTTTTGTGTTTCCGCCGATATTGACGAAAGGCGGACAGGCTCGCTGAGCAAATCTTGATCGAATTGAATTCTGTATTGCTTCAGCAACGTTCTTCTCGCATGGAGAGCTTTCTCCATCTCTGAACACGTCTTCTCCGCCCCATACTTGGCTGTGCTGGCTCTTGCGCTCGAGTATATATCAATGTAGAAATCGGGTGGCACTTCCGCGACGAACGTTAGCGTTGGTAGAAGTTTGGAGGGATTGTCGTTAGAGCGTGTAGCAGCTAAATCTGTGATTGGCCAGTTATAACAAAGACGGTGAGATGTGTCTTAGTTTCGGACTAGCTCCATATGCTCGCACATTACATACAATGTTCGAATCGGAGCCGCCCTTATAATGCCTCCTTAGTCGGATTGAAACACAATCCAAAACTGCTGAAAAGGCGAATAAACACTGCATATTGCAGCCATCAATAGTATGATATTAACTGAAGAAGACCAGAATTAGGTGATGAACCCGATCCAATTGCGAAAGCCTTGATTCGTTCGGGGTCAAACAACCAACGTTTGTGCTTCCGAGAGAGTTCTTGTGAGGACGATCACATCAACGGAGCTCGGGCATCGGCAGCGAAGCAAAACACTTTCTTTATTAAGCATATCACAAAGCGTATATCCTATGTAGTCACTCAAGTCAGTAGAGACCATGTGTCCTCCGGTGGAATGAAAATCCCCCGCGAGTCGTCTTCCATTGGTCAGCAAATGCGCGCGTGACACAGATTTTACCGATGTTGTCGAGAACGAGTTGCCGAGAATTCCTCAGTCACAGAGATCTATTTGAGAGAAATACCTGGCTATCAAACACACGATCAGATTTAATGAGTTCATATCTTCCTCCCTGGAGACGTCCAGACCGGCTCTGACTTTGGAAGCTGATCTCGCGAGGGACCGAATGATATCACAGGCATGCGGAGACAATGGTTTTTCCAGAGCTACGAGCATCGCGAATATCCACAGTCCATGGTGCCGAGAGAACTCGGTTCGGATCCATTCGACGTGGTACTCTGAAAAATTACGATGCATTATGAAAAAGTCGAAAGGTAATCGAAGGGACGAATTCGTTGCATGCTGCCCGTACCCAGGATGCTGAGCACTTGCTTCCCAGAGAGCCCTGCCACCACAGAAACGAGGGGAAGCCGGGCTTCCTGATGGATGTGAGAAAACCAGTCTATTTTTGATTCAATTTTTCTTAAGGTGCTCGCAGAGCTTCGATGCCCCGATTTGGACAGGGCAAATCGCTGTCGGATGCCGGAGAAATGCGCCAAGCGGGCCAGTTGCCACTCCAAGGTCGGCTGAAAACCCTCTGGTGCGGGAACCTTCTCATCCACCGGTATTTCCCGAGTAATTGGATGTAATTTGGAATCGGGAATATCTGCAACGCATACCTTGAAACAGAAAGGATTGCTCTGAGAAATGAAGCACCTGAAGACCTGGCTTCACCGTTCGTCCGGCACCAAATGTTCCCCGCTCGACATCCCATAGAGACATAGAAACGGAACCTTTATTCGTACCTTCGCACACTTTTTTGCCTCGCGGTGCACTCGGCGGAGGTAATCAAGACCCGTGAGAGGCGCTTGTGTCTCATCTATAGGCTTGCCATCATCTTCAAATGGAATAGCTGGTTTCCTAAGTTCTTCCTCCGAGTCGGATAGATCATCTGGAAATTTCAGTGGGAATCATCACTCCGAGGCGCCGAATAATCGGCACAGGATCTCCGACACCATAATATCTACCAGAATTCTTTTCGAATCGTGCGGATCATTAGAATTAGAAAGAGAAGAGAGAAGTTCAATGAAGAAGGGAATTTCTTTCAATACAAACATGCGTCTTCTTCGGCGGTATCCATATCTCCCAGGAAACTCAGAAGCTCGCTCGAAGATCACCGGAGTCGCAACGAGAATAAGTTGGAACGTTTTTCTCTGTATTTTTCTGTTACCACTTCGCGAACGTTTCGTGGAAGCAAACTTCAAAATCGCGCGAGCGGTTTATAGGGACACAAGGCTATATTGAGTCGTGACTGGGTCACAGGAGGTACCTCGGAATGTTTTAGAAAGCGCATGGGTTAGGAAAGGTTAGGTTGGGAACGCTCAAAACTGACTCAGTGAACCCAAGTGATAACACGAGAGCGCGAGCTTAGCGAGCCACGCCATGCAACGCTCGAAATTCAAGTTAAGCACTCTACAAGTTCGAAATGGCCGCGCTGGCGCAGAGCCCCTCTCCTCAAAAACTGAGAGTTTGCAGACGTTGTTTTGGTTCCTCTGGCCGGGACCCTGAATAAGCCAAATTCATTCGAATCGATAGGTGAAACCTCAGCTCCTGTTCGACATGACGAAGAATCGCCCAGAAGCGCTTTTTGAACTCGAGTCACAATTCGTGCTCCGAGTCCCGTCAACTGTGGCCGGTGATCTCCGTGAAGCAGTACGACAGGGAAACAGTAATCTGAAAGACAGGCTGGCCATCAAGCTAGAAAGCGACAACCGCGTCGGAAGCGTCAGGTTTGTAAGAATCATTTGAGATGAGAATCAGCTCGACCCGATGAAATGGAAATCTTGCTCTGAGTACCTCGGAACTTGCTGATCGCCCCATACTGAAAGGAGTTCTCGACACAGGTTCGATTCATGGCATCTTCCTTCCCGCGTCTACGATTTGCCATGCGTAATCGAGTCACACAAGACTCTGGACAGGAAGACGTTTTATAAGACAGCTGACATCTCGCAGATTATGATATGCTATGAACCGGGTAAGACAATGCTGCTCATATTCCCCCAACATCGCTGTAACTGTCTGACTCTGACGCAGCTCTCTTTCCATCACTCCAGGGCAGGAACCGAAATCGGAGGACGAAGCTCCTCTGAGGAAGAGAAAAGACGCCCTGACAAAGAAGTACCTCTTTCCGCATGGAATAACGCCTCCCTTAAAAAACGTCCGCAAACGACGATTTCGCAAGACCCTCAAGAAGAAATACATCGATTTCCCGGAAATCGAGAAAGAGGTCAAACGTTTGTTCAGAGAGGTGAGATCACGTTATCCCTTGATTCATCGACTCACCAGGGAAGTTTGAACACTTTTTAATGACGTTCTCAAATAATTCCGGAACCAGGACAATGAAGCTGAGAGTGTAAGGTATGAAGTTATACGTGCGGAAGATGAAATGAAAGCCGACGGCAAAGGCGCAATTGAGGTAACCAATCATCCAGGACCCGATCATCAAGGTGAATACCAAGCGCACATTCCTCGTACAAAATGTACGTTTCATCATTTCTTCGCATCGGCGGAATACTTCATCGTACATTTTTCAATTTTAGGTCCCAGTGGCCAGGGCGAGCAAACGATGGACGTTGGTGAACACGATCTCTTCGGAGAGCCCCTATCATCCTCAGACGAAGAAGGGGAACAACTCAATATCAATGTCGACTCCACTGATGATTCGAGGAGTCCTCTAAAGAAGGCGAAGAGCAGTGACACGAAAGATTTCGTGACACAATTTTCACATGGTACATCGACTCTCTTGTTACTCTTCTTCCCAGACTTGCCATGAGTTTCTCGGTGCGGATTGTCATGGACGATCTATCAGACGTATATTGAAAGCTTCCGTACTTTCCAGTGAGCGAATTCTCAGACATGCTCAACGAAAACATGGGTGAGGAAAGCAACATGTCCGCCCCTGGGCCCTCGAACCTCGAGCGAGGATACGAGGAAGAAGCCGAAGCCGCTAGAGCCCTCGAGAGTGACTTCCCCAAAGACGAAGAGGTGTCGCAAAACACAGCCTATCATGAAAGGCTTGCCGAACTCGATCGAGACATGATTCGGCTCTCGGTAGGTTTCCATTTAGTCAGTCTTTTGAATGAATCAGCTCCACTGATATGTTGAAGTCGAATCTGATTTCATTCAGATATTCCGAAAATCTCGTGATGAGCGTTTTTCGACCCTTCTTTCAGGAACAACGTCGCCAACAGGAGTCCGAAATCGCTAGCATAGAAAACATGGCTCTTAGACAGAGGTTCCAATCTTTACTCCAGAACATCAAACTGGAACAAGCCGAGAAACAGCGAGAATATGACAATATTGTGCAGCTATTGCATCAGTGATAATTCCAACCTCCGTTGTAGGACCGAGAAATAAAGTTTTTTTTTTCAAAATCATCGTCCTTTTTATTCGAGGGTAGTTTCGATCGTTGGATCGTTCGAGCGTTGGATTTGCTTCAACGAACTCCCAGAACACCTCGCCCTCCGTCTACGCTGTGCAGATTCCCGGTGCAGAAAGAGGCTTCTTCCGAGGCTAAGAATGCGATGCAAGCAGCTACTTCATCGACATTTCCAGGTCTTCCGAGAGGATGGCTTCGTTTAGAGTTTTCCAAAAATGTCGCATATTGGTCTTCGTTGAGACCCCCTCGTCGTTGAAGTTCTGAAAAGATTCAATATTTACTCGAGGTAGACGCTTGATATGGAGCCGGCTGACCCGCTGCTGGAGGGACATCGCCAACACACTAATCGCCTGCAAACGAGGCGAAGAACGTCTTCTGGATGCATGAATGTTCTAAGTCCCCTAAATCGGGTTCGGAAAGATCAAATGACGATGCTCTGAAACGCTTTCGCTGAATACCAACCAGTGAGAATAACTCCGGGATTCACAGAATTCACTCGGATGCCATCAGCTGCTACCTCAAGAGCCACAGTTTTCGTTAGCTGATCAAGCGCCGACTTCGTCATGTTGTACGCGCAAACGCCGGAGAAAGACCGGATGCCATTGACCGACGATACGTTCACAATGTTGCCTTTGGTTTTCCTCAAGTGAGGAATGGCCAGCTTCGTCAGATGGTAGGGAGCTTTCACATTGATGTTGAACATGTTGTCTTAGGCTTCCATCGACATGCTTTCACAACTTCCCATGGAGATGACACCTTCGTGAATAATGTTTACGCTCGTTAGGAGAACGGAATGAGAAAATACTTGACAAAAGAACTATGCATATACGAGCCACCTCCTGTCGGAGGTCTCACGTCGTTGTGAAACGACAGATGAATAGTGGAATGGAAGCCGGAGAGGGAGGATTTCCCGTCCCGAATTTCCAGGTCTCTGCTTGGAATCGATAATTTCCATCCTCGGATCTAGAGAAACTTTTCGAAGATAATCACCAGCGTTATTCACGAGGACGTCGATACGCTTGAACTTTTCCACCGTCGTAGCGATGAGGTTTTCGCGGAATTTTTCATCTCCGATATCGCCAGCAATCGGAAGAACAGAATCTTCTCCAGAGCCTTGTTTCCCACATTCGGACACAAGCTTCTGCAGAGCTTCCTTATTGCGCCCCGTGACCGCTAGTCGTGCACCTTCTCGAGCGAATCTGAGGGCAGTGCCGAATCCGATTCCCGAAGAGGCACCTGTTGAAACGAACAGGGTGCATTTTGGGATTCGCTCGAAAACTCGGACTACAGATAGGGAAATATTCTCGAAGGAGATGGATTGGCCATGGAGTGGGATGAATGTTTCAGTATATTCTAAGCTGTCGAAGACTGCTCACCGGTAATGAGGACGACCTTCCCTGTGAATCTCGTAGCCATGTTTGACATTGAGGGAAACCTGGTGTCGCAGGACTTAGCTTCCGGATACAGGAATTAAAGATTGGAAAAGTTGTTTTGACGCCGACGTTACGGCGCGACGATCGTTCGACTTGGTGGACGAGCGGTCACTCGATCGAGAGAGTGACATGTAGAGGCGATCAGTATCCAGGAGAGGAGACAGGTCTCCCATGTGTTTGTGAGCTAACAGCTGACTGAATCAGCCTGGCTCCTGAGGCACGGCTAGCGGAGCGGGGAAACGATTACTTTTGGAAAAAATATGGTGGCGCGCTCGATTCGTCCGGGCGAAAGAAAATAAATCCTTTTGGACGAGTTCACGATATCGCGGACGAATATCGAGTGAGGGCTCACGATCTGTCGTTCATATCATTTTCGAATGTACCCGCTTGGCTTCTGCTTACCCTTTCCCTCGCAGGCGAAACTGTGTTTGTTCACCGATTCGGCGTTTCGCGCAAACAGTCTGCTGAGCAGCTATTACACTGGAAACAAAGGCAGGAGGCCCGGAAATCAAAGGCAACCTCTCATATATAATTATTTGCGTGATTCTGTGAGCTCTTGTCCTCTTCCCCAATGTCTACGGCTCATATTTTAAGTGAATTCTCGCTAACTCGGACTTTCCTAACTTGGAAACCTTCTTTATTTTTTAACTTTAAACGGATCAGCGAACGTTTCTGTAACTTATAGCATGTGCGCAATGCTAATTCTCGTTTATAACTTAAAAAACCTTCTCTATCTTAAACCTCGGAGCTATTTTTCCCCCAACTTGGAACGAGCAACACTTATGAATCTTCGGAAACTCCAATTTCCTTCATTCGCAGCGATTTCGTTCGGTGTCGATCCAATCATAGTTCACGATTGCTTCCGTGATGGTTTAAGTTTCGGAGAGTTTGTTGAGGTGGACGGCAATCTCTTCACGGTCGAAACCAGTGAGCTCGAGGAAGAGTACAGAAGCAATGATTCGACTGAAGACGAAAAATCACAAATCTTAATCGTAATCAACCCAAAATCATTACGATTACGATTTGTGATTTTTGGATGATTGCGATTATGATTATGATTTTTTAAGATCCTTTATGATTATGAGTTTTGCGTAATCATAATCATAAATCGTAATCATATCCCCGTTTTTCGTAATCATAATCAAAAATCGTAATCGTAATCATCAAAAAGCCCATCTCTGCTGTAAACATCATCGGACACCCCCAAATTCAGGACGTCTCTGTTAGTATCCAATGCGCTACCGAAAACGATGTTGGTGAACGTGACCCGATTCCGAGAAAATCATTTTTCTTCGTCCTCCTAAGATAACGATGGAGAGGAATTCGGTCGGTCAATAATGAAGTCTGTTGATTGTTCTTTCGGGATTCGTGGAGCCTGTTCTCATTGATTGATGGACTCGGAAAATCGGAACCACGAGTCACAGATCACGGAGTTCACACAGAGAGCCAAAGAAGAGCAGGCCTCCAGAAAGGAGTCGCGGCTCGCGGCGAAACGAGAATAGATCAGAGAACCGTATGAGGTAGTTTATTACTAAGACTTTGGTAGAATAGTTATTTAGTGTACAAGTCCGTTAGGTTTCTGTATTTACAATTGAAAGCGCGATGCCGGGTACATTACCACAATTCGAGCATTTACAGTTCTTTGATGGTTCATGCCAGCTTCCCTTACAACAGATCAAGTGGTGAAATCCATGGATCGCGTGATACGGTTCCAGTTCTTGTATCTAGCTTTCTTCCAGCCGTCTGCTTTCAAGGCGGCGGTTTGGTAGGAGTCAGGGTCGATGTCCGACGACTTTCGGTGCAAGTTTTCGATGTGTTGCTTGTAGGCGGGGTTTGGGGGCGGCTTAAACCTTTCAACCCATTCTTGAGTCAGCAACGGTGTGTTTGCAAAAATGTAGACAAGCCTGTTTCGAGCTGAGCGCTGGAGGTAGGGGGTCACTTTAAGGAAGTTCGACTTTAACTTGTCGTAGGCTTCGAGCTGTTTTTCGGAAAGATTTGCCCAGACGAGTTGGATTCCATACGTCGCGATCGGAGCGAGCTTCAGATCGAAGAGGACCAGGGCAGTGGCCAGGGAGAGTTCTCGGGGCTTCGGAACGGTCCAGAACGCCGGATTGGCTCGTCTCATACGTTGTGTGAAGTGTTTTGAGAAATCGAAACCTCTTCTCGTGATCTCCAGGCCAAGGTAACAAAAGCTGTTGATCTTCTCCAGGCGAGTCCCCGAGAGAGAGAAGACGTCAGTTTCTGTCGAAAAACCGCCTCTCCCGAGCGTCGTGAGTTTGGTTTTCGATGCATTCACCGTTAGATGATTTGCGTCCGAGTATTCTTGGTGGGTCGCCATCGCGTTCTGCAGCTGCTTACGGCTCCTTGAGTAGAGAACCGCGTCGTCGGCAAACTATAAGTTCGAGACCAGGTCGTGTTTCCTGCTTATCGTTTACGGGAGTTCCCTTATCAGGACGGAAGAAATTAGGGATTGAAGGTGTCGCCTTGGGCGACTCCATTTGTCTGGAATGTCTGAGGGATTTCCTCGACCCCATCTTCGGGGGACTTTCCCCCCCGTTGTAGCATGGACGAGGTCAGGTGCAGCATTTTTCTCGTGCTTCCGACAAGAGCGAGCTTCTTAAGTACGATTTCACGGGAGGCTAGATCGAGGGCTGCCTTGTAATCTACAAAAACCGCGTACAGAGGTTCGATCTCATGGCGATTCTCATATTATTCAGAGCGTCCCACAAGCCATAATCGTCGATTTGCCATCTGGGATCAAGGATCTGAAGCCAAACTGGTGTTCGGGGAATTCCTCCCGGAAATCTAGATAGGTTTCCAGTCTTCTGGTTACAATAGTTGACAATATTTTGCTGAGCACATTGCGTGCCCTCGAGTATCCAACTCCTCTCTCGCAAAGCGAGACAAGTTCTTGAGACTAGCTTCGCTGTTCATGATGGAGCCTCACTTTCGAAGATACTGAAAGTGGCTCTCGCAAACCGAAAATTGGACTTCCTGCTGAGGTCGCACTCGCCCTCAGTATGGCTCGTCAGCAGTATGGCTCTGAGTTCATCATTGTCGATGTTGTTATAATGACTGCGTAGGATTTTCTTCAAGAAATCACGTCTATATAATAAGTAATTGTCAACATGATTTCTGATATAGTCAGGCATGTGTTTGTACAGTCTAACAAACACATGCTTTGTTAGACTGCCGAACTTCCAATTTCCGAAGTTCGGAATTCGGAAATTAATATCCCAACTTTTCGAACCGGCGAATGAGCGGCGAAGATCCTGTCCGTAATCCTGACGAGAGCCCCTGCTGTTGTGGTATTCATGTGGTATCCAACTGTTTAGAGTAGTAGTCCACAATCACGATGGATTTCCCCTTCGCATGATCTACTCAGGAGTCCATCGTGATTTTTTTCCATGATCCGGTGGGGGCCTCAATGGCTTGTGTTTCTGCGCCGGAGGATTTTCCAGGCAGAAGTTGCACTCATCGACGAGTCTCTCAACCGACCTCCTCATACCGGGCCACCAAACACACGTTTCTGCTCTCTTGAGGCACTTCTCGACTTCCATGTGGCTCTCGTGCAGGCGCTTGAACGTCTCCGATCTCATCGCTGCCGGGATCAACAATTGGTCTCGGAACCATACAATGCCGTGGATTACGGAGAATTCCTGTTTGTTCTCGTTGAAACTTGCTAACTCTCTTGCCATTCTCCGATCCGCTCGGAAATTCATCCCGTGTCATGCGGATCACATTTGATAGTGTTTCATCGAATGGATCCTCCGCCGCTAGCCTCTTTAGGGATACCTTCGAACATGGTAGTGATTCTTCGGTCGGCTCGACGCACTCCCTGGTGATCTCCTCGATGTCCAATGTGCTCTTGACGGCCTTTCGGACATTATCATGTCCGCTCCAGCGATATGCGAAACGATTGCATTGAACCTCATCAGACGCAATAGAATCCGTTGACACCTGACGGGCGCCTCGGCCAAATTCTTCGTTGTCATCAGTGGAACCAAGAGTCTATGGTCTGTCTCCAAATGGAAATCCGTAAGTTTTGCTGCCTTGAGACCCTGCGGGCGCCTAAGGCAACAGTACCCCGTTTTCGTACCACAACATGACCTCAACAATCTCGGAAGCGATGGCGCATTCTTCGGCTCATATTCCAGAGTTGTCTTGAATCCTGAGTGAAGGAGATGGACACCTTCCATCGTTCCAAATAACCAGAAGACGTTTCTGCTGACATGCTTTGGAACCCAGGCCACAACACTGAAATGACTGAATGGAACACCAATGGAGTCCTATAGCATTTCTGTTCGCAAAATTGAAATCACCGTATACCGCTGAGGACCGTGAGCGACGGGCTCGTTCCGTCTTGGCTGTCGAGCGCCAAGAATCAGAAAGCTACGATTTTATTGTGGAGTTCCGCGGAAAGCTGGGATAAGTTCGTGCCTTTCGACCTTCTGCTAAATGCATCAAGCTGGCAATGGTACCTATGCTATGCTTTCTAATAATAAGTTTTCCCAGCCTGTTTCAGACAAGTTGAGGGTTCCAGAAATGAGAAGACGCTACAACGAGAGTAAACGCTCCCAAGTAGATATCCCACTTCAGATCGTGATTGCCGCGAAATACTTGTGTCCAGTACCTCTCATTCCTGGTGGCACCAGAACAGTTTTCAGAATACCCTGAGGCTCATCCTCATCCAGATGAGCCTGTACTAGCACTTTCCCCACTTTCTTGTGTTTATCGAACTTCGTGACTTGCGATTTGTCCATCTTGAGGATCCCTGCTGCCAAACACACGAAATCCGAAATGTCTCTCGACGAAATTCTACGACTTCACCTCTTCGAGCTCTGGGTCGTTGAATTATTAGGATATTTGAAGACCAATATATAGGATTCCGACTTGATAACGAAACTTTTGACAGGAATCTCCCTCTTTAGTTCGTTAAAAAACGAAAAATGTTTCGAGGGACGGAGTCGCAGCCGTAGGGCCGCGGGCTGTTTTGTATTTGCCCGCTTTTTTAGCTGAGAAATCGAAGCAGACCAACGGGGTAGGAAAGTCGGATGGTTTTATGGGTTCTGGAATTCATGTATGACAATGATGCGCGGTTCGAGGCGGAAAAAATCAACGCGTTCTCAAAGCAGGTCCTCGAGACGCCGTGCTGGAGAAGCACATGACAGAAAGAGGAGAGATTCGCGCAAGTCAGTAAGAACATCGGAGCATTCACAAAGCAGGTCTGGAGGGCGAAGGCGGTCCGAAAGAGATGGTGGGCGAGGTAGAGGACCGCGGCGACCTCCGGGAAAATCGAAAGGTCAACGAATTACGTCAACGACGCGTGGAGGTTCCAGGCAAGATGGTAAGAGAATTTCCCGCACGTTGAACTAGTTTGCTTGAGCTTGAGTGGACGTACACATAAAAACAGAAAATCGTCGACGGATTTCTCGATCCTTGTCGGAGTCTCAATCGCGGCACTCCGAGGCGGGAGATCGAGAGGTCGTTTATGGCTTGTTCCGCGATTCGTGCAGATGCACGTGCTCCGAGCATGTCATCAGAGCACTGAAAGTGACCCCAGCTTCGATTCCTGCAGTCTCCCTATCGACGATAAGTGCGCTTGAAAGCACCGAATCGATGGGTCCGAGCCGCTTATTGGACACGAGCTTCATGGAAAATCTCGACTAACCAGAGGTCCTGAGCACAAGAGGCAGTGATTCGCGTCCGAAAAATCGATGTCGAAGTTGTGCAGTTTACGCCGTTTTCATCGGCGCTTTCCTCATTGGTGGCACCCTGCTATTCTTCTTGATGGAGGAGGAATCCGTCCCAGAATCGAATCGCGAGACACAATGGGAGCAGGCAATCACAGGTTAGGCTCACGGCGCAAAGTATTTGATTAGATTTTCCGGATTCATTCGCAAAAATCTCATGGAGCAGAGGAGTCGATCCTCACGGTGACTTCAGAAGCATTACTCGATTTTCAGATGAGTTAACGCGGACCACTGAGAAATTTGACTTGAATGAATACGGTTTGTGTCATGTCTTTCAATGCGCATATTTTTCACGAGAATATCTTCCGACGATGCTAGGAACTTCCAATGAGAGAGACTCTCTCGTTCTCAATGTTACGCGATGTCTGGCAATGAGACCGATCTGATTCCTCGCGATTCTCGATAATATTCCGTCGAGATTTTGCCGCAACATTCACTATTTCTGTGCGCTCTGATCTCGAGCATTTGAATGAGATTTCTGTTCTTCCTCTTGAGTTCAGTTACAGAATACTTGCCAGAGAAAATTTACATTGCCTTGAAGCTAGCGGACCGAGAATTGAAGAAGCAGGGCCGCCAAGTCGTGTTCGAGCATCTGACCAACTCGTTAGCTGTAACGCATTTCGTTTCCGATTTGAGTCTCGTTGTAGCCGAAATCGAACAAGTGAACGTAACTTTGATCTTCAAACGTAAGATTCTTATTCTTATTATTAATATTATTCGCGAAGAGCTGAAATGATTCCGAAAAATTCGGCCGCCTCCAGCTTGAAACCTTTTAAATCGGGTTAACAGGCATCATACGGCTATATCTACTGATGCCAGCAGCGACGCTGAAAGGCAAGGGAGGCAGGTTATTGGTCGACGAGTTCAACTGCACGGCATCAGACGTGCTGATCGTCGCGGAGTTGTCGTACCCGCGGATGAAAAGCGATCCCGTTATCGTTAAGAGGATCACTGTTAGTCATTTCCAACATTTCTTGAGAACATTCTCATATTATTGGGTCATTGCAGTAGTGATGTCGCAGGTCTTTCAAGCTCGAATAGCTCGACAACTTTGCGTCACACAGAAATTTTCAGACACACTTCCGCCGCAGAATTTTGTCAGCTTTCAGATAACGGTGTCAGATTTGATGTCAGACTCAGGTTCCCAGTCAGAGAGCCCGATGATCAGAACAATCGATTTTCGAAAAATCGTTCACCCATTCTCAAGGCTTGCATATGAAACTTCGTCCAAAATGCCATCTTTTCAAAAAAAAAGTCGCATACTCCTCTATGGCTGAGATATTGGTCTCGAAGAACTCGAATTCATTCGGTAAATTTTCGGCCGATGTGTCGCACCTTCGCAGTTTTCAATCCACATTCGCTCACGACAAGGAGACGGAAACAGTCCGCTTTCTGAAGCGCTATCGAGTGGGGATCCGCACAACGAGCGGCTCGCATAACGAACGATCTTTATAACTGACTCCCAAAAGTGAGACACTTTTCCCAAAAAAGTTTTCCTGTACATCGGGTAAGAATACTTATTCGTCGTTCTCATCAAACACATTTCGAGACGGAGACTGTGGAGCATCCTCCTTACTCTCCGGACATGGCACTTTCCGAGTTTCACTGGTTCTGATCACTCCGAATTTCACGGGCATCAGGAATGTCGAATCCCCGGAGTTTTTTGACAGCAAATCTCGTGAATTTTCTCGGGAGAGGGGTCGACTCCTTCTCAGTGTTCATCAGATTTGGCGGCCGCGCTCCCAAAAAATTCATGAGATTTGCTGTCAAAAAACTCCGCGGATTCGACATTCCTGATGCCCGTGAAATTCGGTGTGATCAGAACCAGTGAAACTCGAAAAGTGCCATGTCCGGAGAGTGGGGAGGATGCTCCACAGTCCTTTTCGTGAGCGAATGTGGATTGAAAGCTCGTTGCTTGTGCGACACATCGGCCGAAAAGATGAACACTGAGAAGAAGTCGTCGCCCGGGAGAGCGACTTCATGCATCCTTCGGAAACCAGCTCTGCGAAGAAAGCTCGACTGCAGCCGACATCAAAATCAGCTGTTTCTAACCGCTTCTTGCGCAAAATTTCCTAGCAACGAGGTTTCTCATGAAATAGGGCATTCGAAAGTTCGCGAATCCAGCTACAACTAACAAATCAGAATTAACAGTTCATTCAGAATCGTTTGAATTTTCAGAGGCATGTATCTCACAATCAGCTATTTCTAATAGATGGTGCGGCTCTCCTTTCAATTGACAACATTGAACGAAGTTTCACATCAACTCCTCAATATGGGTATTTCCTGTCCACTTTGGAGCGTTTTTTGTGAAAAACTATTCTTCGAGACTCGATTGCTTCTCGAAGAATGAGGTGAGAGGAGGCTTGAGACTGACCGAGGCAAGCTCAAAAAAACCCCGTCACACCCAATACTGGGAATCGCTTCGGATCTGGTTTCGGAAGATAGAACTCGGGTTCTACTACTAGAAGTACTGGCAGTTCAGAATACATAATTCGGGAAAAAAATGAATGATAATCTTACAGCAAAAGTCAACGGGGTTATCCGATGACTCTTCGCGAAGAATGTGAGAATCCCATCCGATCTGAAAACTTCTTTTCGAGTCATGATGACACACCCGACGTAATGTTTCCGGTCAGGCTGATTCTTGGCGAGTTACATAAGTCAAATTCACGTCGTGGCAAGTATTCCACATGTCGAAGTCCCAATACACTCTGTTACAAATCATGCGCACACCCCTGTTAGTCGCCATTCTTTGCTAAAAAAACGCTCGATCGAGTTCAATGCTGCGCTGAGCTGAAATTCAATCTGATTGTGAGAGTCGAGTTTTGGACTCCAGGTCACGACTCCATCGCAGGATTTAAAAGGTTCGGTCGGATGAGAAGAAACGGCGAGAATACGCGGAATCGACGGTTCTCATTCGCCGCAAAAATATACGCGCAACCCGTTTTTCGCTGGTTTTCTTGTACGATGCTCGTAATTACTTTCCAATCTTTGGTAGGATGGGTTCACGAGCCCCAGAAGATGATTTCATTGTTGCTGATGCCGATTTTTTCTTGGTTGGAAATGAGTCGGCCTTTACGTGAATTCAACGTTATCTTGTCTGTTTTGAGGGCAAGTTCGCAACCTCATGCACGGAAATCGGTATCGTCACCGATGGAATCATGTCTCAGGGCTCGAAACCCAATATCATTGCAGATTTTAGCACATCGAGCAGCGTTCAGAGTGAGATTGGCCAAAAAAAACAGGAGTTCGCGTATATTTATGCAACAACCATTTTTGCGTTCGTTCCGACGGTTCTTTTTCACCTTCATAACCCCTTATAAGCCCCCATCTCTCACACAATCCATCGTAACAGCTTCGCACTATTTTGTTGAAGGTTTTGGACTTCCCAGAGCCACCCTGTCATATGGCCGTCAACCTCCCGCATTTTGGCCCGGACTCGAGCGCCTTGTACGCCTCGATCATTGTCATGGGTAACTATTTAATTGCGTACGTACAGAGAAAGTTTTTGCCCGCTTTTCAGGTGAGCCTGAAAAGCTCATGAAAGGCTCTCTCGTAGTTGTTCCGCTCATCGTATTTTGGAGTCAAGTTTACGGAAAACATGTCGCTCGAATAAATCAGCTCACGTGGGAATAGCACTTCTTGTTTATAAAATGGAAAGACCAAGAAATATTCAAAATCGAATGCGGCAATGTATTTTCGGAAGATATCAAGTGAAACCTCATTATACCAGACTCATGAAGACCTTCGTCGTTCTCGCGTACAGCGAAGCCTCGAATAACGAACGCGTTCCTTATTCAAATTACGGTCATCGGAAGGCCCTAAGATGAGATGATATTCTGGCCAAGAGATTATCTTCCACCTACCGCGTTCGTTATTCGAGCGTTCACTGAAGTTGCCAGGCGCTCGCGGAATATAGGGGGTGATGTTATCATAGAACATATTGAGTCGGGACTCGGACAGCACTTCCATAGAATGGTGAGTCCGTCTTGTTAGAGCCCGTTCAGACTCCTTCTAGAGCAAAATAACGGGCACCTCGCGACGAGTAAAAACTGTCATAGAGGATGTCTCGAAGCCGATGGCGCATTTTTTTACTCATGCTACGCAGTTGTCGTGAATTACGAGTGAAGGAGAGGGGAAAACGTCACTCTATCGTTCTTCTTTCCTCTTCCAATGCCCGTCCACTGGATCTCACCATCGTTAGTTCTTGATTCTTCCCATGTACTTCCTTGCCGAACTCCGCTGCAGTCTCGAGAGGCGGTTCCTCGCACCCTCCTACCTGTAGCACTCCCGTATTGTCACCTCCACCGACTAACACCAGATTATTCAATATATCACCGGACCTACGAATTCCGATCAAGTATTCCGAATGCTAAGCAGTGAAGTCTTGCAATCCAAAAATCGATACTTCGATTTCGTTTTTTTACGATCATCGGCGTAAGATGCAGCAGACCTGGAGAAGGTTAGGTATGCTCCGTTTCAGGAGTCGAGTATCCGCCCGTAACGGCGGCGAGTTGAGCCTCGAGGAAGGGGAGAAGGCGTGCGCGCGGTCTGGCAGCGAGGAGCGTGTACTCACAGTGTCGTAGCTAGGGGGGGGGGGACCACCCCGGTACCGAGGCTTCCTGTCTGGGATCTGGGCCAGCAAATGTTCAAAATGAGGCAGCAAATCTTCAATTTATCTCGCCGCGAGCGCACCACGAGCCATTGGCTCCTCGCGAACGGCACTGAATTACCTATACAAATGCTCAACGGACAGTTCATTTACCAAAACAAAAAAAAAACCATGGGTTTAGTTCAATGTGAAATTGAACTCCGAGTTCCGTAGAACTACGTTCAGGCGAATAGACAGTATCCAAGTACCCTTAATGCGGGCATAGTGAATCCGTAGAATCCGTTGGCAACCATACGACCATATGTAAAACGATCACAGCCAATACTCGACTTGTATGAATGAGCGCAAAAATCACAACACAGACTTGTGTAAAGTACATTCGAAACGACAGGACTCTCGTCCCGTGACAGGAAGGGGACAGGAGCTATTCAGTGGGGAAATGAGCCAGATTTCGATCGAGAGGAAAGCAAGGCAGGCAAGACGAAAGCAGTCCAGACGATCAGGGTCTTGTACATTGAAGTGGGCGTATAGGCCATCGACTGATGCTCTGGGCCTAAGTCCGACAACTGCTCTGAGAGCGTTGCGATGCGCCACCCCAACCAGATGCCGCAATTGGCGTGAGGAGCCAGGGTACAGTAAAGGAGACGACAATTAGATATCGAAAGACCATGAGGAGTGCCGAGCGTGAGAATCCAAGTCTCCGCAGTCCATGGATGCAGAACGTATAAGAGGACAATTTGTTGTGATGGTGCCGAGCGTGCGCATTCCAGCTGAGGTTTTCATCCAGGGTGACTCCAAGACAAGCAACAGACTGAACGAAGGACAGAGCAAGGCCGTTTAGTCGCAACTGACCATCACACACAACAGAGTTTGAACCGAATGTGATCTCTTCATCGAAATTTTTGGGATCGTGCTGATGGAGTATTGTCGTATCATCGGCGAAAGCTCTTGGTCTGCTCGAGAGCGAGTTGGAGAGTTTGAGGAGTGGATCGACATTCGACATAGATCACGAATAGAAACGGCCCCAGTACTGAGCTTTGCGAAAACCCTCCCCGGGTCTCCCTGTCATGAAACTTGGTCGAGATGTGTCCCGAGGTCTCCACTCTTTATAACAACTCGGTTTCCCTGCGCTTCTGTGTGTGGACTGAGTTACAAGGTCTTCCGCAGGCTCTTCTATCAGTATTCTTCGCAGGTTTTCCTCCAAAATACGGGTAGCAGCCGACAACGGAAGGGAGCCGTAAGATGATGTTCATTCTGTGATCGGCTGCTCTTCTACTATTGCATCTAACTCGGGATCATAGCCATCGAAGAAAGCTTCCAAGTAGCGTTGCTGGGTAGATCTTGTGAAAACTCGGGCGGAACTTCACAATTCCAACATTATCTGACGGCAAGTTCGATGGCTACGGATCCATTCTTGTATTGTTTTCTCGAAACACTTCAGTTTACTTCCACACGCAGATTTTGACATGGGAACCAAAGGACTTCCGTCTCATCCTTGTTTTGGAGAAATCGGCATTCGCTCAGGGCTCGGATCTAGACCCTTCGGTACCACTGAGTGCCGCTTGAGAAGGTGAATCTGGAATTGGGTTCTGGCGGTGAGGCATTCAGTGTACAGTGTTCATTATTTGGAATGACGATCGAAGGATGCATTGGAGGACACGATTTCTTTGGTCTTCGCGAAACATTTGGTTCTAGAAACTCCTTCATCTGCCTTGGTAAGAGACGCTGAGGCGACGTCACCCGTCAGAGCTTTGGTACAATTCTGCTCACATGACTTGAAGCAACAACTCGGAGGAGATCAGAAGCGGACAGAAAATGAAGCGAAACAGCTGTTATTCGGCTCTAGAAAAATCACTGAGATTTCCGGACTGCTGACGTTCCACTCCCTTTGATGCATTCCGAGTCCCATGGAGATAAACCACCAGAGTTTCGCGTTCATCGACGACACACACTAGGCGACAAGGAGGATGCCGCTTTTCTTTGCTTTCGCGTGATCAACGAGAGCGAGAAGTTCAGTCGGGAACGACGTCTGCTGTTTATTTGTCTTACGATTCCCGGGCATCGGTCTGATCGATTTGTTGGGCTCGGTATGTTAGAACAATGATGTATGGTGGAAGGCGGAAAAAAGCAACAAACTCAGGGCGCCGTTCACGACGACATAGATATTCAACGAGAGATCATCACGAGGAAAGCGACTCGCCAAGCCGTGGCGCGGTATCACGAACGAAAAGAAGTGAGAAAATTCCCGACTGACCAAATATCAAGTTATGATGATCATGTAATCTAATCATATCATCATCATAAAATAATAATAAGAAACTAAATGAAAGTAAATACTACCGATACCGAAGCCCGATTTGAAGCGCAAGTACGCAAAAGCGACTGAAGTGATCCTTGACGTGTTTTTCGGTCTTTTGATAGGACTTCTGCTTCGGGTGTCGTACGACCCAAAAGTCTGATGTTGATGCTACGGAAGGCGATAATGCTCCGTATGCCGGTTCGGAAAGAAACTCGGCCACTTCGTACGGTACCTAACGATGCGAATTTCGAACCCCGCAGCTTCCTGGGATGATGAAAAAGTGACGCGCGGTAGAAGGCGGAGAAATTCAGCGAGCTCAAGGAGCAGTTCTCGAAGACTTGGAACTTCGAGGAGATATGGTAGGAAGCGAAGAACTCGGTCAAGTCGGAGCGCGAGATCAAGAACGAGAAAAGGTGAGAGACCTTCCGATTAACCAAATCTGAAGTTATAATTATTATATCACAGAAATCGTCAAACTGTGCACCGTGGCACCCCAGGGTGCTGCGGTGTGCCAGGGGGTGCCGCAGATGCCGCGGGTTGCCAGTGGTGGCGGAGGGTGCGTTGAGTTTCAAAGAGAGCGAAATTCTCTTGCAGTTATACTTGAAGTGAATAATTTCGCAGCTCTAATGATGAGCCGGCCATTGGCGTCTCAGAATGTCGCCGAGCTGTGCGCTGTTTTCAAACATAACGAGAGATTTATTCATCATTGAGGGTCACATTCCAAATACGTGCCTGCGGGAGGCTGACGCCTGAGTTACAGTCGCACGGTTAAGGTAGGTGTTTGTCATGGTATTCTACGTCACTTTACGGCAACCTGGGGCATCCTGAGGCGCGACGGCACGAATGAGCTGCGGCACCCCTGTGACCCAAGGGTGCCAGAGCCGAAAAAGTTTTACGACCCCTGTTATGTCATGTATATATGTACATCATTTATTAACGATGATAATAAAATAAATGAAAGTGAATACTGATACCGATACCGAAACGATTCGAAACGCAAGTACGCAGAGAAGACAGGAGTGATCCTTGAAGTGTTTCTCGGTCTTTGGAGAGAGCTCCTTCAGCCGAAAGTCTGATGCTGATGCTATGGAAGGCGATAATGCTTCGTATGCCAGTTTGGAAAGACGATCGACCGCTGCGTACGGTACCTAATGATGCGAATTTCGAACCCCGCAGGTCGCCGAAAAACCGATGAAACCCTATCTTCTGATACGAGTGATTTGAGCACATGGTCAATAATCGGAGGGAAGGGAAAACGCATCAAGCTCTGGGAGATATTTTTAATTCCTGTAACTGTCTTGCTAGCTATCAGTTGCATCGTAGCCTTTTTATATTTCGAGGGAGTCCCAGGACGGATTTACAAGCCGACAACAATGGGTGAGGCATCTTTTCTCGAAATGACCAACTTCTTATCATGCTCTTCACCTCATTACACGGATATCAATTTAGCCGCGGCCGCCTCTTTGTCCTATGGTGCGTAGAAACGGCTCCAGAACTTGATCCCTCGCATTTTCGGTAAACCTGTCGGTACCCAAATCTGAGAAACCGCACTTCTTACGCGAACCATTAATGCACCACCCTGTAACCAATTATGTTCTACCGCGTATTTTCTCTTATTGTTAGTCATGAATCGAGACATGAGTCAGGAGCGCTTACCTGTTATGGGCCCATTCAGGGTAGCCCCTTCTCAGCTTTGAAGTTTTCTGGGCTGGAAGGAGACGGCAAAGTTAATGTGAGGTACCGAAGGCTTCGTGATTGAACAGCTCAAGAGAGCCAATGTGTGAGGATCCGGTTCACTGCTAGCAAGGGAAGTCCGCGGACTGTAAGCCGCCGATCGAGGCGACTCTTTTTGCATCATGATTGTCACATCAGGAGTGGTCAAAAACACCATCTATGTCGGGCTGATGGCCGGTCCACACGATTTAGAAAATCCAGCAGTTAGCTTCAACTCATGGCTAGGGATCGCAAAGGAACCGCTAAGCGGAACCGCGGATCCGCGGGTATTTCTCTGCCGGCGGGTAATACCCGCGGACCATCAGAGATCGCGGGTACCCGCGGGTACCCGCTGAGAACCGCGGGTACCCGCGACCGCAGAACCGCGGTTTTCCGGTTCCGGTTCCGGTCTCGAAAAAGCATCATAAATCGCCAATTGAGAACCGTACCCTCAGCCCGCTTTACAGCGATACCCGCCAGGCAGGCGGGTACCCGCGGCTGCCCGTAGATACCCGCGGTTCCGACCTGAAACCCGCGGGTACCCGCCGGTATCTGGCGGGTACCCGCTTGGAACTGCGGATACCCGCGGGTTTCAGGCCGGAACCGCGGTTCCGCGGTTCCGCTTAGCGGTTCCTTTGCGATCCCTACTCATGGCCTCGAGAAATCCTCTATGCCTATGTTTCGTGATAGAACCATGATATGCGGATGGTGCCTCCAATGTTTCACTGTCCCCATTGGATGATCGTATTTCCTGTGATATAAATGTGACCTCATCGTGGTTATGGAACTTTTCGAAGATATCGAGGCCCGTCCTTGATTGCGAGCCGTTTTAAGCAGTTTTCGAAAGAAAGTATGGGGGAGTGTGAACGAGGCGGTTGGGGAAGGGGGAGTAGCCTGTGCTCGTTCCTGTGACCTGCTCTACGCGATGCAGGAGGTTCATACCCGATCGGACTCCTGGCGTTGAAGTCCGTTGAGGGCTAACTCTACGTAACCGGATCTTTGATATCTATTCTGGAATCAAAATATTGTAGGATCACGAACGGAGGAACATCAGAAAAGTAACATAGGTAGCGCGGAGAAGAAACGGATAGCAGTGGAAAAAGCACGTCAAGAGACAAAACTTCGAGAGCAGGGCGAGGAGAAAAACCCTCGCCATGTTCACCGGAAGAAACTTAGAAACGCGGCGCGAGAAGTAGTGTGTGAGTACGCAGAGTGCCGACGGCGCGCTTCGGGCGTGATAAGTTCCGGAATAAATTGGAAGTGTGATTAAGAGTGCGTACCGGTGTCGTTCTTACAAGTGGTGGAGATAACGGAGCCCCCGCACCTCACCGATATGCCCAGCGGACAACCAACCGGAGGCCCGGCTCAGAACACGAGAGCCGCAAGTTCACGGACCACGGGAGCCACGATCACGGATGGCGAATACGCAAAAGAACCGAAAACAGACGAGGAACACGCAGCGACAGTAACCACTCCATTGAACACGGGAGGTATGAGCGAAACAGCGTCGAACACGTTACAGGGAGTTGATCAAATTCCATATAGTAGTACCCCAGAGGATCCTAAGCCTAACGACGACCTCGAGGTAGAAGGCCTAACTTATACTGATTTTTCCGGCACAGATTACGCCTGCGTATACGACCACAACCACGCCATGATCCAGCCATATACGTTACCATCCGACCACGTCGCCGCAGCAACGGCCATCGCGTACACGGATGCGGTACAGACGAACACGCAAGTCATGGGTACCAACACGGCAACGGCCACCACGACGAACACGGGAGCAACAAACGGCCTCACGGCAGAACAATTAGCGTCGACTATATTGGATCTGCAAGTGAAGTTACGGGCAATGGCAGTTCAACCGATCACGTATCCCACGTTCAATGGAGAAGGCGACCCAGTCCGCTGGCTGGAATCTTACTCCAGAGCAGCAGCGTATAACCAGATCGACGATCAAAGGAAGCTAGAAAGAGTGGGAGCATCCTTAACGAACGCGGCAAGCACCTGGTACCAACAGTCCGCGTGGAGGACACGGACTTGGGAAGCGTTCGAAAAACAATTCCGGAGCCGATTCGTCGATGCCCAAGCAACACGTAACAGGGCACTCAAGCTACTGGCATCCACGGTCAAGGAGCCTGAGGTAAAATACGCACAGCACCTTGATACGGTATTGGAATGGTGCCACCAGGCGGACCCCGAGATGAGCACGGAAAGGAGAATTTCGAAGTGTCTACGTACGCTACCGACAGATGTGATCACGGCACTACAGCTACAAGAATTCGACATCACCGTAACCTACAAGCAAGGGAGGAAGCATCTAGATGCCGATTGTTTATCGAGATATCCGCCAGAGAACACGAAGACGCAAGAGATCAGGGAAGACACGGAGAGCACGCCAAGTACGAAGAACGAACCGAGGATCGCGACCATCACACTGGGAGAAATCACGGAGGCCCAAGCAGCCGATAGCACGCTCGACAGAGTCCGAGAACACGCGGCCAGGACGAACTCATTCGAGACTGTGTCGGATGTGCTCTACAGACGGAACTTCGCGAGGACCGGAGACTCTCTTCTTTTGGTACTCCCCAAACCATTTCGGCGGGAGGCACTCGAAGCGGCGCACGCGAGCAGAGAGGGAGGTCATCTCGGCCTAGCCAAGACATACGGAAGGATCACGCAGAAATTCTACTGGCCAACAGCATTCAAAGATACGGAGCAGTACGTCAAACGCTGCATGGCATGCCAACGCAGGAAGTCGGACTCCTTCAAATTCGGACTGCTACAACACTTGGAGACGCCACAAACAACGTTCCATACGGTCGGAATAGACCTGCTGAGTTTCAATCAGACAGACCGCGGGAATCGAGTCATCGTGACGGCCATATGTCACCTGTCGAAATTCCTAATAGCGAAACCACTGCCAGACGGATCCGCGACAAGAGTGGCAGATTTCCTGGTAGAAGAAATCATCCTACGATACGGAGCCCCAAGGGTGCTCATTAGCGACCAAGGGAAAACATTCATGTCAGAGGTTCTACAACAGGTGAACCGGAGATGCGGCGTCGAACATCGAAGAACAACAGGTTACCACCCAGCTACGAATGGACTCACGGAGAGATCACACCGCACGGTGGCCGACTGCCTAAGCAAATACGTCAATAAGAACACGTCCGACTGGGATGAGATACTGCCGTTTATTGTCCACGCGTACAACACGGCGCCACAAAAATCCACGAAATTCTCCCCATTCTTTTTGGTTCACGGGAAGGAGTCCACAACAACGTTCGACGCATCACTACCAGCACCACCCGAGGCGAAAACAATCACAGCAGTCGAATACGGCGAGAGACTACAACGCAGACTGAGAGAGGCAAGGGAGCTGGCGACGCATCTAGCAGACAAAGAAAAGGAAGTAAACAAGCTGTACTACGACAGCAGCCGACGGCAGACACCCTTTCGGACCAACGACAGAGTCTGGCTACACTTCCCATTCAGGAAGGTAGGGCAGTCAGATAAGCTACAGAATAGCTACTTCGGACCATACAGGATCATCGAGCAGAAGGGACCCGAAACCTTCCTAGTCGAAGCAGAACCGGAGGCAGAGATACCAGGACCACGGACACGGAAACAAGTAGTGCACACAACACGGCTGAAGATGGTAGTAGAAGAAGAAGGCGAACACCGGACGAGCACGACACAAGCAGAACACGGCCCAACCAGACTCGGAAACAGTCAACGGAGTTACCCGACGCGAACACGCCGACCACCGCCAAGGCTGCTACAGCTGACACACGAGCAGCAACCAGAACCGCGGACGGTTCTCTTTAGGAGAGGGGGTCATGTAGGATCACGAACGGAGGAACATCAGAAAAGTAACATAGGTAGCGCGGAGAAGAAACGGATAGCAGTGGAAAAAGCACGTCAAGAGACAAAACTTCGAGAGCAGGGCGAGGAGAAAAACCCTCGCCATGTTCACCGAAAGAAACTTAGAAACGCGGCGCGAGAAGTAGTGTGTGAGTACGCAGAGTGCCGACGGCGCGCTTCGGGCGTGATAAGTTCCGGAATAAATTGGAAGTGTGATTAAGAGTGCGTACCGGTGTCGTTCTTACAATATGTAGACTGGCCATCAGCTCAAGAACGGTGTTGTTTTTGGCCACTACTGAGGTGGCAATCATGATGCAAGAAGACTCGCCTCGATCGGCGGGTTACCGTCCGCGGTTCTCCCTGTGAGAGCTCGAGGGTACGCTCAGTGTTTCGTTCGTTTCCGTTAGGGATTTGCCGTTTCAAGCTAGTCTTGCGACAGTAAATGTTGGAGATTTGCACTACTCGGCGGTAATAGATGGTTCGAGATGCAAATTGAGCTCACAGGTCCGTTGTAACGGACTTCCGTCGATGTCGGCCCAGAAATCGCGTGGAAAAGTGGGCTATAAGTTGTACTCTTTTTCCAATCGAGGGAGCTAGGCAATGATCTATGTCGTTTCAAATTCATATATTTTGCATTGTTTCATCAAGTTTCAATATACTTACAAACAAGAGACCGTTGAATTACTGCACTGATGCCAGATGTTTGTCTCAATTTTCAGAGGCTTCGACGATCGAAACAGAATCGAGGGACATCATTGAGAACGGTTCGTGTCAACTCCAACGACAATCATGTTTGAGTTCTCCTGAAAGAAATTTTCAATGACAGGAACTGTCTCCAACGAAGCGAGTCCAACGCTCAGTATCTTGAGTGAACAATGCCACTCGTTGTCGAAGTTTCGGATCGTACTGTCATCTCACGATTCTTGAACGAGATTTCCGTACATTCGAGGATATCGGTGAGCCGGAATGCCATGGTTATGATGGACGAATATTCGAGTTCCACCTGGATCGACTCGAATATCATAAGGCCTCTAAGCAGTCACATTTGCCGCTCTGGTGCAGCTCCTATCAAGAAACACCTCGCTGACTCCCCGAATTCGTATTCATTGCTCCTCTGCTCTTCGATATCAAACTTTGAATACAATATCTGCATTCTCAGTTGAAGCTTTCGCGGCGGAGAAGATCAACGAGGCGTTGAAAGACACAGAACAAATATTGGTGGATAGCCACGTGTTCAGGCACCTGGAGTTGACAAATCATCTCTCTGAAACGGACCACGTGACCGGCATGCGTTTTGTTGCGGGCGAAGTTTTTCGGTGGAACCAAACTATTCAACACTCAAGTAAGGATTCCAGTTCCCCACACAGAGTTGAGCTGGATCAACGGAATTTTACAGCCTCAGGCTTAAGACTCGTGAATCCGGGAATTCAGGTGTACCGCCTTCCATGTTGGTCTTCTTACGGATGGTTTACGCAAAACTGGAAGGCATGTACGGGTTATGGATTCCGACAAATTTTAGCTGCCACTTGACAGACATGCCAATTCGTGTGAGTCTATCAATCCCGCGGAAAAGAAGAGAGCGGATCTTCGTTCTGAAGCTCACTGTAAGTCCCTAGGGACCGTGCAGCAAACCTACAAACTGAAAACACTAGCAACCAAGTTCCTGTAGACCATCTTCAGAAATGAGTTGAATATTTCGCTGGCTTTGTTGATTCCATTGACTTCCTAGATGTTTACGCCACTACCCGTTGTAACGACTTCGTATCGTTTCGTTGAAGGTACCGGAGCTCGCTCAGCCGCTCTGTTACTTCGACAGATGGGTTCACCTCGGTATCCTTGTGCCGAGATTGCCTGAAACCAAGAAGAGACTACACGATGTTTTTCACCTATATTCGACGAGTTACATGGAATTGAAATTTTTGCCTGTATTCAAGAAGTTGCTCTTTTAGAGGAAACTCGTGCAATGGTTTTCTTCACGTTTTTTGACGCGAGTTCTTCCGGGGTCTCCCAAAGCTGACAGAAGCTATGAATCGAATAAATTTTTAATCGAATTCGAAGGGAATTCGGTGTCCGAAATCGTCAGCGGGTCGGCTCGTTCTCACGACACGGGTGGAATACGATGCAAGTGATAACTAGGCTAGCGGTTAAAAACCGCGGTTAAATAACCGCAATAACCGCGAGGAAATCGCGGTTGTAATTGCAAATAACCGCAGAGAAAAATCGCCAGAAAACTGCGGTTATAACCGCAAACCGCAAGCGAATCGCGGTCATTTCAACATTTCACGCCACGCACGGAGAAATTCTCTGCTTGGTTGTGTCGTCTCGAGAACTATCTTCGTTACCAGAAAACATTGGATGAAGAAAAGCAATGTGCCATTCTTGCTTTCATGGGACCAGAAGCCTTCAAGCGGTTTTTCGACAAAGTGGCTTCGGATAAGAGACCTCTCATGGCGCAATGCGATTGGAAGCTCAAGCAAAAGGCTATGGAGCGGGCAGTCGGCGGTTGCCGACTCCTCGCTCCAAGTCGCAACCCGCCTTAAGCAAAAATACTGAACAGAGGAATTGAACGACATTACTCGCCAGTAATCTCTTTCAATGTTGCAGGCGCAGGCTGCAACGGCTGCAGACGAGTCAGTGCGGACGTCATCGCTGTTCCGCCGAACGCCCGCTCCATAGTTTTTGCTTGAGCTTTCAATCGCATTGCGCCATGGGATGGCGCCACGAGATTGAAACAGTGTAAACGCGCCTTTACTACCATCTGTTGAATTGAGTTCGTTTTGGAACCAGTGCAGTGATGTCATCCAATGAAAAATATCCGGATATCCAGGACATGGCTGCGCGCGAGCGAAACACACAGAAGAAAATACTTCAAGCGGCGCGGAAAACATCGATGGATTTTTTGCGAGTTTCAAGCGCTTCAATCACCTCGAAAATCAGCAATCTTGAGATTAGGTTGCTCAACTACAGAGCTCTCAAAAACGGAATCGTTCTCCAGGCAGAGGCGGTTTACGGGGAGATCGTGAGGAGTACTCTGAGACAAACGATGAAGCTCGTTGTTCAAAAGCAAAACCAAATTTTCCATGCATTCGAGGAAGATGGCTTGCTGCAGCACGACGGGGAAACGGGGGCCGATATCGATAGTGTGTTGGATGAATTACAAGAGATTATCGTCGAGTCCAAGCGGCTGTGGAAGAATTTTCTCATGAGATCTTAATGTACTGAGCTTCTAGACGCGATTGAGACGGCTACGGATTGCATAAAGAAACTAAAAAGCATGGAGGAACCTCAAGATGAGAAAGAAACATGGAATAACTTCAAACTCGCAACAGAAACCCTGACACAATGCGAAAAATGTTTCTTTGTGATTCAAGAACGCTTGGATATCTTGGAAGACTGTTCCGATGTCCAATTGCTGACAAAATTCATCGACAAGGTCAAAGAGACCCTGAACCCGGAAGCCTAAAACCCGAGCCTCAAACACCTGCCTAGCTACGTGAGTCTTATCTGTTAAATATAATCCACTAGCGTTCCCGGCCGGATGGATCGGAAGGTTAATGTCTGTCTTCGTGACAGATGAGAAGGCGACCATTTAAGTTGTCGCGTTCAATGAGAAGAGTGATAGTCATGGAGGGAAGTTGAAATTGAGCTGTTTGATTGTCAAGTGGTGGAAGAACAATACCAGTGGACGTCGAGTATATACGAAGTGATTCTTACGACGATGTCTACAGTGCCCCATGGAATTGTTCTCACCAACCATGACTAAAACCGGGAAGCCAGTGCCTGGAAGCAAGAAGCCCAATAATTGGGTGAATAGCCGTAGTAGGCCCGCTTAGGAACCGCGCGCCTCTTTGAGCGAAGTGTTTTTCTCTGAATCTCGGTTTTCGGGCGTGCGGTTTTCTGTAGCGAAACTGTCTGGGGCCAAAATGTCTCGGGCCAGAACGTCTCGGGCCAAAATGTCCGGGGCCAAAATGGTTGGGGCCAGAATGTCATGTACCGGCGATTTCAGGGCAGCGAAAAAAAACGATGATAATGATGACGCGATGGATAGCCTAGAACTAGATTTGCGTTCCGTAACTACGGCACTACGGGCCGTAGTTTACGGGCCGTAAACTACGGGCCGAAGTTTTTTTCTACAGGTCTCTGGAAATCGAAAAGTATGTATTTCTCGAGGAAAAGATCTTTGGTAGAGCTCGTTGAGGAGAACAATTTACCCCTTGAGACATTTCCCCGTATCTCTTATAGTTCCCCCAGAATTTTGGAAAAACCTTCCCGAGCGAAATTTTCACAAGTCCGGAGCACGCAGCAGTATGTATGTATATTGTAAAAATTCCGCTCAGGAAGGTTTCTCCAAAATTCTGGGGGAACTACAAGTGTTACGGGAAAAGGTCCCAAGTGGTAAATCGTTCTTCTCAATGAGTTCTACTAAAGACCTTTGAACCTTTTCCTCGAGAGATTCAAACTTTTCGATTTATTCGGAAATATCGATCTCTGAGGCTGAGTTTTTTTCCGCCCCTGTAATATATGTGCAGCTCCGGACTCGTAAAAATTTCACTCGTGAAGGTTTTTCCAAAATTCTGGGGGAACTATAAGAGATACGGGGGAAGGTCCCATGGGGTAAATTGTTCTCCTCAACGAGTTCTACCGAAGACCCCAAGACCTTTTCCTCGAGAAATTAATACTTTTTCCAGAGAGCCGTAGAAAAAAACTGCGGCCCGTAGTGCCGTAGTTACGGAACGCATATCTAGCGGTGAATTAGCAAGTAGCGGAGTTTCGAATTCACACGCTGCGCTGAATGCGCTAAGCTATCTATGCAAGCAACAGCAACGAAGTGAGGCACTGGCCGGGAACTTTTGTTCACCACTGTTGAACTCAGCGTAACAAGCTTCTTCTGTATTTTGGTAGCCTCACCGTGATGTTGAACAGGGTCTGATCACAGGTTGCTTGCAGATAGAGCTTCTAGAGGGGACGATTGGAGGGAAAAAAAATCACACTACCGCTGCCAAGATAGTCAGAAAGGTATTGAAGGGGTGTGGCCCCGCTGTTATGATCGTGATCCTTCTCGGCAGCATTCTGCTGATCCGGTTGTTTCCTTTGGCAAGAAAAATCTTATCCTACTCATGGAAGCCTGTTTCTCAAGGAAAGAACGAAGGCAAGATTCTTACTCGACAAATTTTGAATGATGAATATTTTTCAAGAGTAGTGCGAAATTTCAACTGGAATGGATCGCACGTCCCTGGGTTTCGATTTCTCTATGCAGATTTGCTGAGACCTCCATGCAATCATCACATCATAGGTTCTTATCAACGGAAGCGGGCGATCTTAATACTGAATCTAGAAGCGTCTCTCTAGTTTCAGCGATATCGCAGCTAAAGGCAAGTCCTTCGTCGGTGGATGATATTATTGAAGACGGTTCGTGCAGGTTTCCACTTACTAAGAACAAATTCCGGCAGAGTCGATCCTGAGATTAAAAATTCGACTTTTATACTTTCTGCAACGGGAAGACACGCGCCAAGGATAAATACTTGGAATGTTACGTTCTCTCCAGTGAGATATCGGAGTTGCATCTCACAGGTCCCCATTGTAGTCGGTTGGGACTTCGCGCTGTGTAGTGACGATGTATTGAATTTCTGATCTCCGTCTCGATTCACTGTGAAACTCCTTTTCTGAGCTTGCACGAAGATCTTTCAACATACTCATCGTTAGGGTGCCGATCTGTGAAGCCCGTCTTGACAGCGTCATTGACGATTTTCTCTGTTCTTTCGTTCTCGGATCCGTGGGTAAAATGTCTGAATTTTCTCTTGAATTCAGTCGATAAATTCTTGGATGAGGCGACAAGCAGTGTACTGTGGACAATGGAAAGGCACTTGAATCATATGATCGGCAACGGGACCTACACCTCATCTCACTGGAGTAAATATCTCGAATCGAAAGGGATGGACGATATATATCTCGCCGTTTCCAGAGCATATCAAGAGAACATCACCTCGAATCGTGAACGTAAGAATTACACGTTCGCTTGAACCTACGATCAATCAAGAAACTTCAAACTTGCCGAGCTCTTGATTCTCATTTCGGTACGCAGACAACCCTCCGTCTTTGGTCGTCTTCCTAGCCTTAGAGGATTCGGAAATGAAAGGCTATCTTACTTTCCGCAAGAGACCTTTTTCGTGCAAATTCGTAGAACCACTGACTATTCGTCTGTTGTTGATGGTTGCGTTGAAAAAGAGCGCACCGTTCATCATTGTCGGCGCAACTGTGAGTGTCACCCTCGCCTTAAGGTATCACGAACTCATAAATTCCCCACGACGTTGCGTCAGGGTCGCTTGTTCCTATTTCCCCGGGAAAACCACAATTTTGAGTAGAACGCTCTCATTTTCAATCGTAATAACTCTTCATTGTTTCGTTGAAGGCATCAAGGCTCCCCCCAATGAAGTGTGACTTCCGTTTAACGCGCTGGACGAGTTTCTCAAGAAAGTGGAAAATCGAATTGAGCTTCGTGGCCAATGAATACATAGATTCTTTCGTGAACTCCCTCAAATCTGGAGTCAATGGGGGTCTCGAAGCGGAGGACTTCGGCTGGACCAGGCCTCAGATCTCCACTACAATCTCCAGCGGCTCGCCTCCTTCTGCTTCTGCGTGATACCGTTTTTCCATCAACGGGTACGTGTTTCAACGTAGAATACGTTCCATCGAAGTGTTGCACAAACCGGAATTCGCAGAGATTCAAACTCCTTTGGAGAACTATTTTCACAAAGGTTAGGCAAAAGTGAAAGGAAAAGTGGGAAAACTAGACTTGAAATAGGGATTGGGTTCAAGTCAGATACGTTATGGGAGCAGTAGCGTACCCAGGGCAAGGGGGCCGCCCCCGCCTCCCCCCCCCCAAATTTTCATCTGGCCCATAGGACTCTATGGCAATGATTGGGATGATCAGCTCATGGTCACCCTCAAAACCATGGAAATAGTCTGTGCAAAACTATCTGTGTTCGCACTTGCAATAGGCACCAAGTGCGTGCTCTGTATGCCGTATGCCGAATTTACGTTTGCCAGAAAAATGCCCTCTTCGACTCCAAACACGGCGGTTCCGCCCCATGTCCGATGTCAAATCGCGGCCCCGCTCTCATGAAAGAAAGAGAAAAAAATGTGATTTCTCAATGGGCGAAAATCGACTCGGCATTTATTCGATTCGAGCCATTTAAAAGCTCCTCAATCAGCTCCATGATTTCAATGAGACACCTGCTAAATCTACTCTGGGTTGGAGCTTTGTCTTCGACAGGCGTGGAGAAGGACCTTCAACATGAATAGGTCGAGGGAAAACAAAACCAAGCAAGAGTAGAATCGCGAGCCAGCTCACGAAGTTTATCTTTGTCGTCAATGTCCAGGCAGCATGAGTTCAGCTCCATTGTGAATGGATCACATATCCAGAGATTGCCTCTCCGCGGATCTTCTTCACGAACGCAGCTTTCGAAGCTGGCAATTAGGGATGAGACATGCTGTCGTGACGCGCAGAGTATAGGTTGCTCATCCAGTTCGGCCTCCTCCAAGTACGCTTGCAGCAGGGGAAAACATTGCGGTGTTATTCTCTCCAAGTCGATCGAGCCATCCTCGGAGATTACCTCTGACGGCATCAATTTTATACCTAAGAGAGAAATCGTGAACGACGTGCCTTGGAGCGATCTGTTCAAATTATTAAGTTGCGTGAAAATATGCGATAGATATGGCAGTCTCGCGACCCATTCGCGGTTCTGCAGACGATTTGAGAAAGCCGACCACATGAATTTTCTCAACCAAGTTGATCCTTTCAGCGACGCTTCGCCGGCCGGAAATGAAAATCCTGTCGGGTTCATCAGGTCCTGTGTCACTAAGCAAGAATCATTCAAGGTTTCAAGGTCTGCTTACATACAACGTATACACTCGTCCAGTACCACGATTCCGGAACCATTCCTGAAATCGGTCGCCGGAATACCTAGACGATGCCGGACTGTATGTAGAGCCCTTGCAAGCTATCTGTTTCTTTTCGTGCGTTCCTGAGTAGCAAGTGTGAATCCCGTTCTGATTTTGGTGATGATCTGCTGTGGCGCCTCCTCAGGATGCAAGGCCCGGCGCTTCGAAGCGGTTTTTCATTGAGCGACTTCGACGGCAGCACAGTTTGGGTTGTCAGAATGTACATCTTTGAATTCGATCTTGTCGGAAACAACAGACCGATGGAATTGAGTCTAGAACTTCTGGCTTTCACTTGCTTGGAACAGACAGGCTGGGCAAGGACATACGAACGGGCTGCATGTTTAGCCATTTTCCCTCTAAATTTTCTAATGCTAAATTTTCGATGTCTGTCGACTGCAGTAAATTGCAAGATTATGAACTAGGAATCAGCGTCCTGCGTTTCGCGCTGAGATCACTTGGTTGTGTGGCCGTACTCGGTGGCCGAGTCGTCGCATGGGGAAGCGTGAGGTTGTACAATGAAATGCAGTCTATGTGCAAGACGTGAAACTCGCCAGGCAACCACTTGGCTAATTTTTTCTGTTTTGACAGCTTGCCTTACCTCATTCTGAGTCCGTTGATAGTCTCATCGAATACAAATATGTTCAAACGATGGTAGGGCTCCTATGTGGTCTAGCCTTTTCCGAACCTGGTGGCTCGAGAACTGTTACCCGACGATTTGAGTTTTCTAAGCACCTCAAGTTCAATTCTCTTTATTATAGAGGATTGTAAGATAGTTGATTAAATCAACAACGAATCAGTTAGAACAGACCCCGAAACTGGTTGGGGAGATATCACGGTTACTGATCTTGGAACAAATTCTCCAGGCAAAGGTATTTCGTGTGGCCTCCGATCTGGCAATTGATTTCGTGCGTTGAGTATTACAGCTTCTCAAACAATTACTTCTAATGTCAAAGTAGTGACTAGCTTCGTTGAGAGAAACAATTCGTCGAAGTATGAGTAGGTCTTGGTCATGCGACGTTCTGATGAGGGGGGAAAGAGAGTATCCTTCCGCCCTATGCTTGCATCGAACTCGGAGTCGGCGCATACAATAGCTCTGAAGAGTCTCGATTTTTCGAATATGTATTGTCTTGTACGGGAGCCAAACAGGGCAACAGGAGAGGAGCTTGGAAACGACTAACGATTTAAAAAGTCTGATATAGAACTCCGGGTCTTTAACAATGAAACAACGGAAGACCGAGTTAACAAGGGTTCGAGTGGAACTTACAGTTATGGAAATGTGACCATCGAGACTATAGATTCTTCCGAAGTCTAGTCTGATCTCACTAGTCTGAATAAATCGATATGCCGTGCCCATTCATTCCCTGATATCCATTTTCCAACGATTCATCGAATTTACGTGATGGGGAATAGGAATCTGCCATGCTCACATGAAATTCCTCATCTCATCGCTCTCAGCTTCACAACCTGCGGGGAACGAAATCGATAATCAACGTACTGTCAGAGAGCAGAATCTCGTGACATTACGAAAAACTGGTGCTCACAAGTGAAGTGTGTGTTTTCGGTACAAGGAGTAAGTTCCGAAATTCCATTCTTGTCTGATATATGTATGCCTCACTGAATGAAAATGCACAAAGCGCCTGATCAGCGCTCTGCATGGAAATTTACTTCGGTCAGATTCAAGTTCGTATCGTTAAAACTTCTCTAAAACGGAGTTGATCGTGGTCGTGGTTGACGGGAAAGTGTTCATCTTGACTGCCTGGAACGGATTTTTTTTCTCCTCGAAGGAATCAACGTTGAAGCGTGTTCCGGGTAACGAACGATCCGGATAACGAACCTTACTCCGGAACAGATCAAGTTCGTTAAACGGCACCTTGCTGTACGGCACACGGGACTGCTTTCCAACCGCGGAATCTGCGCGACGCATGGAACCCTGGATCCAGAGTGCATCTCACTGTGTTTGGAGTGAGAGAGAGTACCGTCGTTTCTCTAATAGACGGGCTGCCCGTTTTTTCTTTCAACCTTCCAAGACCTGCCCGTTTAATGGAGACTGCCCGTTAATTTTTTCGGAGTTTCCCAAACCTCGACAAAAGCTTTGAGAATCTCACGTTCTTGTGAAAATGTGCGAGAAATTGGCTGCGGTGCGTCTCAAAAATCAGACACTCAGTCAATTAGAGCTTTCGCGTCTTATTGCGCACAGGAGATTTGTTCAAATGTTAATTTTCATCATCCCGTACAGTTTCCATCTTCCGTTCGTGATAATTTCGATTCCAATTCATAAACAGTAGAACCTCGATTATTTCACCTAATTGATTTCGAGGTGATATACTCGAGAAAGTCGCCCGATGGTTCTGAAGTGGGGTAGCAGAGTGGCTCCTCTGGGGTCGCTCAGTTGGCTGCACCGTGGGTCCTACCCCAGATACCCGAATCCCAGATGCCCGACGCCAGAAACCACCCTCTCCCCCGTCCAACACGATCCAAGGCACATACAGATCCACGGCTTTTCATCGCGTTAAACAACAATGAAAGAATGAATCCCTGAAGCAGCATATAAGGGATTATTATAGCGTCGATTCAATGTACAAACTCCGACTGACTCCTGACTGAATGAACTCCAAATGAACGTGGTTGATGAAACTCATCCGTTTTATCGTACTGCTCCGTGAACCTCATGAGCTTTTCATTGAGCTTTTCGTAAGTTCTGTATTGGCTCGGTGGATCATGGCCCAGATGGAGCAGCAACATTGAATCTCTTTCTTGATCCTTGAGGTGTTTTATCATCCTGGATATTACATGCTTCTTTTGTATCACAGGATTCAACGATGAGTACCATGTGCCAAGCCTCGATATGAGTTGGTGTTCGGACACAAAAGTTTCGATAATGGTGATAATGAATTCCCCATGAAACACTATGTCAAAGGCGTCAACAAGTCACGGATTCATTTGAACCTGAAATCGTGCCTGGCGGGGGAGAGAGTGATTTTTGGCGTCGGGCATCTGGGATTCGGGTATCTGGCACCCAACCGCACCGTGGGCCACAGGAAGGGTGGTGCAGTGGTTGATTTGAGGTGATATGATCGGAAGCTATATATGTACATGGGGGGTGACATAATCGGGTGTGGTACGATTGAGGTTCTACTGTATTGCCCAACGTTGCCGATCGTCCCGTCTATTGAAGACTGCTCTTCTATTAGAGACTGTCCGCTCATTAGAGGAAATACGGCATTTTTCTGGCAAACGCGAATTCTAGCATTCGAGATTCTGGCATCTGGGAGAGAATCAAAATAGGCAGAGGCAGATGGGGTACGCTGGTTGAGCCAGCATGCCTCTTGATTCGAGACCTTGACAAGCTGAGTAACTGTAGAATGACGCTTCCGAAAATCATATTGATTAGGGTCTTGGAGCCCGTGTCGCTCAAGGTGCGCGTACGATGTACTCCTTCCTTACCGAAATAGTAGTCCCATTTGACTGCAAGGACCTGCTTTGAGGAAACTATGCGAATGTTTTGACGATGTAAGAGGGGTGTATCTCTGTGGATTACTGAACTCGCTCCGTTGGAGAATCTTGGTTCGGCATTCGTCCAGTTGAGTTTAGGAGCGGTTCTCGACAGTATCTCCGACAGTGAAATCCACTTGTTAAGTCAAGCACCCAAGCAAGTGTTTGTTCCAATTGTGAATTATGGTGGCCGAAGCTAACCCAACGAAAAGCTTCGTTTGCCGCGAAAATAGCACATCCAGACCAAAGTCGGAGCAAGTTTTTGGGAAATCGGGTGTTCTTCTTATAAGGGTGAACCTTTTCTTCCTTGCAGCTGGGAGACTCACGACCACCTCGCAGCATGATAACACAAAAGACGGGATTTTGCCGCCATCGTGATCATGTATTTTTTTTCGTTAGCATCATCATAATCATATCTTTTTTTTTGTAATCATAATTAAAAAAAGTGCTCATTATTGTTCTCCGTGAGGCTCGTCACCGTCACACATAAAATATCGGATTTCGCAGTCGATTGGTGTCGAATGGTTTACCATTTGCGCGATATGCTAAAAATTGTTGCGAAGCTATCACGCGAGTGCGTGGCAGAATTTCGGAGTGACTGGTAGCAGGTTGCCGCGATGGAAAGACGTCCGAAGCCCTCCCTCCGCGCTACATGGATACCGTTCTCAAGTTCGTCCGTTCCAATGATGGATTGAATTTCAGGATTTCGGTAGCCCATGGGTGGACGAATTGGGATCTTTGAAAGGAGGTCTCGAAAAAGAGAAGTTACGGAGAATCATGAATAAAGCATCTGTTGCTATCAAAGAAACAAGAGCCGCTAAAGGTGAAGTATTTGGTCTTGCGGGGATTCGAGGTGTCGTTCTGCTCACGAGGATAAGGTTTCCCAGCTTCCACGAAATCCATCCAGGACACTGGTTTCTTTACTGAATCACTTCCGACCCACTATCTGGATTGATATTTTTCTCCGTCACCCACCAAGCATGGTTATCAGAGAAAACTCATTCTTCGGTGCTTACTGTGGGTTCCTGCGTGATATTGGAGGTTTCCGCACCGGAGCTGAGCTTCTTCCGATATGTCCCGCCCTTCACACCGCCGCGTCATGAACAACAGCATTGCAAGAATTTCACGAAGGAAATCGCCAAGAAAACGAACCTCAGTTGTGACGAAATCTTGTGGCTGGAGCGTTGCGACAACGTAGCTCACTACAGCAGAATCTCTATTATATCACCCCTCATGTATAATAGTTTACCCTGAATTATATCACTCCTTATGACTTAAAATGGCTCCACAATACCGAACTGTAAGGCCCAAGGTGTGATCCCACATGATCCACTTTGTCACCCTCTGTCCGTCCCTCTCGATTATATCACCCTCGACATCAATCAGGTTATATTATCAAGGTCTTACTGTACAGGAAGCCCTCGCAAAGTGCGGACCCGAAAACCGTAGAAAAGTGATTAAGAGAGCGAAAAAATGAGGATTCCTCGGTTCTAGTTGATTTTTGATTGAATCTTGAACATCTGGTGGTGTGTATCAACCTCCTGGATCATGTGATATCGGAATGATTCGGCTGGGATTCGAAAATCGGGAGATTTGTGGGGAAAATTCAAAAATCGAGAGTTTTCCACATGGACATCGGTTCCGCGCAACCTGTCATGGGTTCTGATCGTGACTAGCTAGACTATCCGTTCTTCAAAATCCGGATTTTGCTTTCCTATTTCAAAAGGGGAGACCTGTCGCCTCCTTGAACTGCCGATACAGAAGGAGTCCAGATTTGGACTTCATATCTAATTTGCATTGGCGTGGCACCGAAACAGGCAACATTTTTTTTGATTCTCGGGTTTCAATCCGGGCGGGACTAGATACCCGAATGCTGGCTAGTAGCTAAATATGAAGTCCGTCTCTGGGGCTGCTTTTCGGATTTGATACCATGCAGACAATACGAGCGATTGAATCCTGCAAGCGATACGATAGTGCAGAAAAACTCCCTCAAGTCGATGAATTGTCACGATTATTTGTTTTCCATGTGTTATGCTTCATTGATGGCCGCGAAGATCCATTTGAAGTCGCATGCGGTTGCGGGAACCGCTGTGTGCGAGTCTCCTGCGTTGAGCTGAGGTCTCCGAGCTGCGGATGCCTGGACCGTGCTCGACATCTGAGGGGCCATATTTGCTATTCTTCCTCCTGAGTAGTTACGAGACAACCTAAGCCCTAAATGTCGCCAATGTTTGGTGCAAGCAATGAATAATTTCCGTGGCAATAAGCCATAATCTTCCGGTTATGATCATGAATCATGATGATATGCATGAGGTAATGATTCAAGGCGTCATTGTGTCAAGTGATGTCTGATTAGCGATTCCAGAAAGTGGTTAATCAGGAGTTTATTAGAAGAACGATCGTCGGGGGCAGCGACGGGAAAGGAAGAGAAATACACGACATCAACGAACGCCACAAAAAAGCTGTACCTAAGCATAAAACACGGAGCAGACCGGAATTCAACTGCCAGATCTCGCACGGAGTCAGTCGACATTTTCCCCCACTCTTACGGTATTACGCCCGCGAGGGCTTCTCCGTTTACGCCCCTTAGAATTCAACCTTTAGAGAGCATAACTCTCTTCGTGCCAGTTCCCAATGACGTATAGCGGTCACGCTTTTACCCTGATGTCAAAGAAAGGATTCTGAGGTTGAAAATCTATTTGAGGAAGTAGCCCTCGCCGCTTCTTGAGTCGCCGTTCGCGTCAACACCTCATGTCAGCTATTAACAACGTTTGCTGACTCCTCACATTCTCGCAGCACGCGCATTAGAATCAGGAAGCGGGAAGAGATCTTCTGGGACGTAAAAGGAACTAACCTCTGCTCCCGGTGATATTCGCAGCAGATCATCGGAAAAACGAGAGCACTGCGGTTCGGAACATCGGAAAATGAATGGAATTGCAGCGTGTCGTCGATTAAAGCCAGCTGCATCTCGATTCAGCTGCATCACAATCGCACAAGCCTTCCTCCAGACTTGCGAGTTGAGATGCCTTCGTGAATTGTTGTTGCCATGTACGACGAGAATAGGCTTCAATTCTCGGAAAAATCGCATTGACCCGCCCAGAATTCTGATATTCTCTTTAGGATCCTCTGAAACCTCTGGTGAAGATTTCGGGCCACTAGCTATGCGGGGAAAGAATTCCAAGCCCGCTCGGATATGGTGCCTCGACCTCGTTCAGTAATAAGTGATCAAGTATCAAATCCTTCGTCACGAAACATCGCTTTGGAATCTCCACCTTCTGCTCGAGATTAAGGAAGGCCTGAAAACATTCTGCCAGATACATTCCGCCGGTTCCCGAGATTCAGCGGCGATTTGGAGACTCGCTGATAACCGATCAACTCCAAGGATCTTGTGCTTCAAATCCACCATTCTGAACTCAAGGTCTGGAAGTCACGATTCAATTCCATCTCTCATATTGAAAAAAGCCTAATGAAGCGAAAGCGTAAGAGTCAAACGAGGAAACCAATCAATTTTTTTATTGTATGACGGAGCGTCAGCTGCAATTCGTTCGCCGTTGTACGCAGAGTTATAACCTTGTGCCACTGTTCCAGAAGCTGCGAGAATTGATTCGAATCACACCAGAGCGTGAGCTCCTCCTCTTGCGTCCAGCCGGCGGCGAATAGCATCACAAGAATCCAGCGTTCACGTCGAGGCAGCACAATTTCTTTCTCGTCCCTAAATGCGGGGTTATCCGAAAGTTTTGACCGAAATGAAACGAAACCTTTCGGGTTCCAATCACTTTCCGTTAAGTAATGGTTGCACAGATAGAGCAAACACATCGCGTGAAAGGAAGGACGTTTAACAACAGAAAATATATCCCATCAACCCTAGCTGCTCACAGTTGAATCGTGTTGTCTGTCGATCAGAAAACGAATGTGGGATCTGTCGAATGGTGCCTTGAAAGTTCACCACCAGTCGTTGTTCGTTCAAAATGTTAAATACGCAGCTCGGATAAGATTCGATTGTTCAGCGGAAATAGCGCTACTCCGACGACGGAGATCGCTGCAGTCCGAAGTAGCCTTTCCGGAGCAATCCGGAGTACAATTTCTGAGCTGATCAGCATTCCTACTAACGTTTTGTTGATCGGCTAGGGATGTCTTCTTTTCGTCACTCGTTGCTCGTTTTTTTGATGAGAACACATGGGTTAGTTATCGAGAACTCCGATCAATGAGTCCCGTTCGCTAATAGTCCTGGGCGGTTTTCCGCTCCCTCCCGAAAATGAAAATGTTAATATGTTCAAATGTACACTTCTGATGCGAAAAAATATAGGAGAGCTGTTATCAGAAAAAAAACAGCAATATAGAATTGCGGCTTTGAATATCCACCTCTCGTTCATTCTATAAGAGCAACAATCCGATTTACTGTTTACATTTGAAAAACTTCGTCGGGGAAAAGTTTCGGGAAATTCGTGACGAACTTCGGACCCCGCATCTGCGGGATGTCCTCAACTTCTCCGTGACATGGAACTCAACTTCGGCCTTGCGGGAAAACGACTCGCAAGGAAATTCAAGACAGAAGTTGAGCGAAGTCTTCTGTACGAGCGATGGCTCTTAATCAATCAAAGGTCGACTGGCGCTTTTCCGAAGGTTTTCAACGTGCCTTTCAAAGCAACGGGCAAATTCAGAACGAGTGGTCCGCGCTGCACAGTGTTATGACGTCGCCGAATTTTGACAATCGCCGAGAATGGCTCCAAGCCGAAGCTTTTCTAGCGGTCGGTCAGTCGTCTGTGTTCACAGAAGACTGAAAATAGTTTCAATGTCTGAAACAACCCCGAGGTGATTCTTGCCTGTGATATTCATTATCGCTTACCACTGTCATCATCTTCGACAGCAACGAGAGAGCTTCGCCAACTATGTTCGGGTTCACAAGTTACTGAGAATCCTCTAAGAATTCACGTCGAAGTTTGAAGTGACCATTCGAACTATTCATTCGGATCGAATTATGGGAGACGAATCGGGAATCGAAATAGTACTCCGACGTTTTCCTATTGCACGGCAAAGAGTAGGTCGTTGGGAGCTTGAGAGATTCAGCCAGGGAAGACTTGCATAAGTTGTTGCGTAAAATAAAGCAGTGCGCTAGAATATGTTCGTCATTAAATGTTAAATCTTGTTTTTCGGAGCTTTCTCTATTTTTGAGAAACTGAATCTTCGTTCATTTTCAGATGTGGCGCAAGTGGGCCACGCTCCCGAGCTGTAGCTCCGGCAGCGGTTCTTTCTGGAAGTAATCGTCGGTATTTTCAGTATCAATTAGATCAGAAATCGACCGACTTTACTTCCAGAGCTGTAAATTCAGTCTCGGAAGCCCTTCACGATCAAAGTAGAAGGGGCGAGGAAGAAACTCGATGAAAGCGAGTAAGTGGACTTCCAAGGCTCGGTCAGAGCATCTGAAAACTAGAGCCTTGAGAAGTGACCTAGCACATATGAAAACGATTGACAGCCCAAGGTGTACAAGTATGAATTATCGAAAATGAAATCTGAAAGGGACAATATAACTGTGAAGTTCGAATTTTCGAAAGAACGTATTCTCATTCACTTTCTGGCATACCCTTTCGAGCAAATTTTTCGATATGGTAACGATTAAGCTTCCGAACGTTATCGCTCCAGCTCATGGAGAATTTTTTCCAGGTTTTTTAGTCTTTTAAAGATTTCCGTGAGGGGACCAAATTCAACTTTCGCTTTCCTTTTCGTTACGAGCGATGCAGCATATGTGCGACAGTATGAGCCCAAATGAACGCCGCGTGAACCACTGCTTATGCAAGCAATCAGTCTGCAGAGCTGTGGAAAAGATCATCCTGCTGAGAGCGCCAATCTGTTCGCGCTCAAATTTTCCCCGGATAGGGGAGGCGGAGGGGGCGGAGAGCACCCGCGGTTTCCACGTTTTCGTGAATCCCAGGTAAGACGCTCAATATGTAACGACTAAAACTATTCGATTTGATCTCTCACCGGTCGTCGAAACATCGCGAAGAGTAATTTCAGGAAAGAGTATTTGAATTCAGAATCTGTTTGATCTTTCTGCATAAATAGTCTCAGGATGTCTGACGTTTGAGGCGAACTTCATAATAACAAACAGAAATCACGGAATTCCAGGAGCCAGGGCAGCGAAAGCAGAATAGAAGACGGCAAGTTGCGAATAGAATATTTTTATTACATAGAAGAAGCTCATCTTGAAGCGCGTTTTCCTCAGCCGAATGCCCTGAGCTCCCTCATAAAAATTCAAGACGGACGGCCTTGCGGCTACCATTCGCGCTTTGCTTCAGATTTGTTCGAGATAAAATCTCAGGGCTGTTACGCGCGGGGAACAGGACCGCATTGGACATTGGAACTCGGATCAAGTCAGTCTGATCTGATATGGGCCTGAGCACACACCTAGGCTCTGCTGTTATGCATATGCGTGCTTTTTGAGCACTTTGAGAAGAGTTATGGTCGGAGGGTCACCCACCCTATCGAATGTGATTTATGGTGGTGAGTCTGAATGTTTATGCAAAATCGAGAGCACAGCTTTGAGGCAGCCCGGCGCCTGTTGTGGTCCTGGCCGTCGAATCCCCCAAGTGGGTACCGCCAGACTTCTGGTGAGCTGTCAGTCTTTCTGAGGTTCGAACGTACCTAGAAACCATTCGACGGAATCGAGCAATCAATCCAGCAATCGAAGTGTCTTGGATACAATTTAGATGTCGATGCGAATCCTCCCCTCAACATCGACTGCGCGTAGCGATATTCGTCACCTTTGATGGATCAATCGCAGGCGATCGCGACTCGACGGTTCGTGGAGGAGATTGTGTACGCTTCCGCCAGACGGAGAACTTTTCTCGAAGTAGAGAACCTGGATGGATGGATGGATGTTTATCAACCACTTGTTTTGATATCTACATTCCTATATAAAAATAGACCCTACATTTGGGGCGATGTCTCAGCTGGTCTAATGAAAACCTCATTCCTCCTGTTCAGAGATAAAGCGCGTTGAGTTTCACTGTTCACGACATCTAGTGAGAGCAGCAAATTGTGAGATTCGTTATTATATCAACGTTGAATAACATAATCGAAAAGAACGTCATCATCAAGAGTCTCAGCTCATGGAGGATTCATGTTGAAAAGCGCCGCCACGGTATGCTGCTTCTGGTTGCATATGGTGATTTGAATTAAGATAAAAACCAGAATTCTTCGTGACTTCCTCTCGAATCTTCACTTCGACGGGCTATATCAGATTAGAATTTCAAAAATATCCGGTAAACGTTCTGCTGTTCTACAAAGAGCCTCTAGACTCGCTGGAGGCTGATAAGGATTGATTTCTCTTTTGCGTCAGAGATTCGGGGTCATATGACCATAATGATCCGTTAAGATGGCGAATGAAGGCTGGGAGCAGTGACTGCATTGAGAGAGAGCCATCCTTGGGGAAATACTGATGGCCCCTGCCACATCGAGCGGGTTTCAAGTGCTCTGCCGAATGGTTATTAGCAGAATCCAATGAGAACATCGCGACATCTCCTCTCTGCTCCTGAAACAACATCAGCAGTGATATGGATGCAGGCGGAGCCAGTGCTATTCACGATTCTTGATAAACTTTCCAAAGCTCGACGTGCGCTCAGACTTTACTTTAAGGAATCCTCAGCAGTCTGGTGTTCTTTGAGATTATAGCACCATTGAAATAATACGGCTTCTGCATACACCCAAATGCTCCCATCGCCGTAATACGACGAGAGAATCCTTACGTCATCAGGATGCTGAAGCCACTGATCCGTGTCGCAAGTCTGGATCTCTGCTTTATTTTCATACCAAACGGCTCCCAAGCTATCACATCGTTTTAAAAAAAAAGTGTTGTTCGGATGTTCTCTTGGAACATGTCGGACATCGAAGAATGCCTCATGAACCCTATGGTCCTCCATCAACTTGGATCGGCAGAACATTTCAGAAGCTTCTCGAGTTAGTCTGAGTGCTTGATGACGAAATGTGGAAAGTATCTGAGTGAAATGTTCCAATTATTCGGTGAATTAAAACTCTTCTTTGGATCTTTTCACCTCATCGGGATCTGTGGGACATTCTCAACTCATCACGAGTTCTGTTACGACCCTGTTTTCACGGAAAAATTCAATAAAAAGAAAACCCCGCTCCAGTCAACAAGCAGGCGTTTCTCGAAGAGAAAAATTCGCAACTTCTCTACCTTTTCCGCCGGCTCGTTTCACAATCAGATTAGAGCAGACGTGGCTGGAGCTCCGGTTCGAAGAAGCAAATCCGTTCTATCACAGACTAGTTGCGTTTCTGCTCGCTGGAGAAAAAAATTCCAGAGTCGCGCGGCAAAAGACAGCCACTTTACGCGCTTGCTTTGCTAACGTCGAATTAATGCTCGTTTCTTCTTCTTCCCCCTTCTGGGTCCAGCAAGCAGAATCGGACGACGCATGCCTACAACCACGCCAAATTTCTCCTCAAAAAGCGGGATCATCGAGTCGCCGCATCCGTCATTTTCAGGGCTCACTTTTCTTGGGCAATTAACAATAGACTTTGAATCATCCTGCCTATCCTCAGCTCTCGGATACAACTTTCCGAATTGTTTTCCGGGTGTAAATAGAATCTGAATCTATAATTCTTCGCGATTGGTAGCGGTGACTCTATTTTGTCATGGATTTCCTTTTCGGTCGGTGAACAACATTCGACTTTTCTTGTGAGAAAAAGCCACCGGAATCGATGAAGCATTAGCGAGAATAAAGTCTGGAACAACACTCAGACTTCTTCTCCTTCCGATTCGAGCGGCGGATTCGGTCCAGAGGGTAAATTGTGGAGAAAACGATTTTCAGATGACTTGACTCGAGCCTTGAATGGTACTTGTCAGTGGTCGCGCTGCCCGTCAAGGTTCAGTTGTGTCAACAGCCGACACAGTCGATTATGTAAAATTGCAATTTACTCTCCGAGCCAAAATCCTTCTCCTTGCTCATGAGTTCTAGTTTGTTCAGTCGTTGGTTTTACTAAAGAGTTGATGGATTGATTGCATCGAGTCTCGTTCAAACACTTGGAAACAATCGACAGTTTGGAATCCGAGCGCAGCGAGCTCCGGCAATGACTGCGAGTTCCTCGTTACTGTTCATCAGAGTCGGATTCGGATGCTCAGAGGCAGGCGTCCGTGGCCTAGCTCGAGTATTTCGACTGATTAGGAATCACATCAAAACCGATTCGGTTCCGGATCTGGAGGAAACTCTAAGTTTCTCGAGCGAAATCGAATTTGACACGCACGCTTGTCGTATGGATCGACTGGAATCCAATTGGAAGGTCGCGGCAGAATCTAAAACAAAATCTTGATTCTAGATTACAGAGCACGAAATGGGATCGTGAAAAGTTATCCGATATGCTCATTAGCATTCGGCCAAACTCGGTGCCACATTCAAATGTTTCGAGACAACACTCGAGCCATTGTTTACACAGTTTAGTTTAGAGAATATTTCAAACAATGGAAGTCTAGGTCCCAAAGTCTTGAAATTCTACTCCGCTTTCAAATCCGTAAACTATCCAGCAGTCTGGGATTCCGGAAGCGTATTCTTTCTGGAGCTGCCGTATTCGGTCGTTGTCCAGTGCAATCTTCAAGCGAATCACGCCACCTAGAGAGAGGGTATTCCTGAAAACAACAATCATCGCCGACTTTATACTTCGTTCAACTATATACATCATCATCATACTCTCTATCTGTGCTCTTCTATTTTTCAAGAAAACAGTGAAATCATCTCATTTCGAGAACTTTCGAACTAAATTCTAGAACTGTTGAACGGCGAGACATCATGTTCCTCTTTTTTCGTCGGAGCGGAAGAGTTCTTCTCCGGAAGAGGCTCTCCGCATAGGACTCCCGCGTGAGGAGTGAAGCCTTGTTGTCTGGGTGCGGCCAGTCGGATGGGAGTTCCACGACGAGCTGAGTCCAAGACCTTGACTGAGGGTAAGCGAGCAAGGGTGCCAGCGAGAAGAGCAAGGATGTGAGTAACTTGGGAGGTGGCCGCATTGGGCGGAATCGCAGAAGTTGAATTGAGGGAGAAACATAACATATCTCCTCACTCGTGCAGTCAGCCGACTGCCGCCAGCTACAGGAGAGGAGGCCTTCACGGGATGGATGGACCACTACGCGCCACTGCTCACCACCCGGCTCCACACCGCTCAACGAACGCTCGCGCCACATCACATATCGCTTCTCCGGAGTAGACGAACAACTCAACTTCAGAGCAACCGGCAACCGTCGACGAACGACACATCACAGAAACTTTAGGATCGTCGGCCGTCACCGGAGTGAAGTGCCTTGTGAAGTGAACTTGGATATTGTGAATCTCTGTGAACGAGGAGAGATTTTTGAACGGGGGAAACTTGGAAAAAAGGTAAAGTCTGAATTTTTCCTCGATTCGAACGGTTTCAAGTCGCAGTGGGTTTTCTAGAAATCACCTCGTGTCGCCGGTCGATATACGACAGCAATAGCGTCTTCTGTAGGAAAAACCGAGCACGTTGAGGTGTGAGCTCGAGCTCTGGCTTTGCGGCTCCTCCCAGTTTTGTGAAGTTTCATCAGGAGTTGTTTGACAGCTGTAAGTCGGAAATGTATCCGACATTCCCCCTTCAAACCGCATGAATGGGGCCCCGGCTAGAAACGCATAGGGGGTGCACCGTGACGGCACGCAAGCTTTCCCTGAATGGACAAACCTCTGAAACACGCGACAAGAAGATTCGAAAAAGAGGTATAGGATCGCTCTGTAGGCGCACGAAGGTTCGTTGAAATATCACATTCTGAGCCCTTGATAACGAGAAAGATAAACGAGCTCCACGCCGGCCGGTGGTAGCGTCCGTTTCACTTTGAAGACAAATCACGGTCAACTTCCGTATCGTAATCGTTCCTAGTTACGAGACGCGCTGTTAGCCACCACGAGCGAAGCTTCCCGATGGTTGGAGCCCCGGTAGTTCGGATATTGTGGACCCGCTGCTGGCTACCAGAGTAGTTGACTCTGTATCGCAAACCTTTTTCGAAAAGAAAATCGAAGATCCGATCGAGAGCGGAGAAGATCCTCTTCGTTCCAAAATTCTGAAAATGTGGACCTGACGGTGACTCCAATGACCTTAAGAACTGTGGTTTCCTTTATTCGGAATACAGGAGCAAAATCGACCGGAATCACCGAGAAAACATCCGATGTCTCTGAAATGCTGTCGTGTCGCAGCAAATCACGACATTTAGTCAAATGCGGAGTTTTGATTCAAGAAATTTCCGAAATTTGATCCAAGTCGTCGGGTGAATATTTTTCCGAATCATCCGCCCCGGTCGTCATCCGACGATGCTGAAATTTCAAGGCAATCACGACGGCGAGAACGTTCAGATACTTCACCTGTGAACTTCTTAGCTGTTCTCAACCTTGCTCGCCTCAACCGATAAGAGTCTTCTGCTCTTGTTGACCGATGTCAAACGCGTTCTGAGTGAAAACGAAAGTACATTCGAACAGATTGGTGATCACTTCAAAGCGTTCGTGCAGCGGCGGTACGGAAGCCAGCGTGGTCAAACCCAATATGTATGTCGGATATTCGACGAACAACATTTTCTCAAAAATATCTGCGTACGGCTCTCGATTTCGTCGGTATGTCATCGGTATTCATGTCATACGGTTGTCGTGTAAGAACCATGGATAGTATCCGGTACTGTTCAGTTCAGGGATGCTACGGCTCAAATTTGAACAAATGCAATCAATTTGATACTGAGCCTCCTCAATGGTTCCTTCGATCTTCTGTGCGAAAAGCACCTTCTCGTGTTTTTTGCGTTGCAATCAGAAGAAGTCACAGTGTTCACTCGAAATCCATCTGTCACTATCGGATTTTCCTTGTATTTTTTTCATTCGGTTCCATCGAAACAATCGAACGCTTTTTTCCCACAGAGTCACACGGGGTCGATCCGTCATGAGTCGGGATATTCTGTTGTAGGTCCAGAATTAACTGCCCGTGATATTTGCAGTGCCTGGCTGAGTGTTTACATGCAAGCTTATTTGTTGACAACTCCAAGGCTGGGACACACATCTGACACGTTGATGGACATCCCGAAAGCTACCGGATCAAAAAATTCTGGACGACTTCTTCGCCGACCTTGTTACCATTATAGAACAACTCAAGTTCACTTTGGGGAGGTATCAATTCCGGGCCATTTACGAAATCTAAACGAATGTCATGCGAAGTGAACATTGTTCCGAGTTTCCAAAGACCCTGGTTCTTTTCAGCTCAGTTTTCCTCGAAAACATGATTCCTCCAGTAGCAGTGAGAGTTTGGTCGATTTTCCGGCGCCTTGACGTGGGTCAAAGTTTTTCCCGAAGCTTTTGTACACATCAGGATAACCTGCAAGAGGGATGAAAGTCAGAACCGTTGCTGTCAGCAATGACGCTGTATGAAGATGCTACTGTTGAGAGATCAGATGAAGTTTCAGATGGTTATTGCCCCGAGGCGTTCACCTCGTTGTATAATATCTCTTATGCTAAACAGTATCATCGTCCGGAGTATCGATGACCGTGATCCCGGTGTGAAGGGAGTACCGTTGCTCCACAAGGTCGTCGGTGTACAGGTGTGGTCAGTGAAAGCGCACACCGGCCGTTCGCTCTCATCCGCGATCAGAACTTCTGAGAAAGGTCAGGTCAATGCCAGCTTACGTAATAAATCCATTCGTTATCAGTACAGAAAAATGTCAAAGTCTTTCGCTACGTTCGTAGATGCACTGTCAGTTTGTCTATGGGGGTGAGGTGAAGGGTTCTGTTTGGGGAGTCGTCGCGTCAGAGACGAAAGATGCCTTAGCTTACGCAACGCATTCAGAATCAACGATTTAATGCGGATTTCTGCGATAGCAAATTCGATTCGCTACTGCACGACTCTTCAATGACGAAAACCAAAACCTCAGTGACACTTTTCGCTTCTTGGTAAGCGATGATCCGATGGTTTTCGGATCTTGGGTCTGCTGCTCTTTTGATCCTTTTTTCATCCCGAAGCAGGATCTCCGACCTTCATCTCGAATATTGTTTGATTCGATTCATTTGTCAAGTTCATAATTATTATTATAATCATGTAAATCATTTGCGTGATCGATTAGTCAGTAATCGTTTTCTGTTTTTGCGAAAATAAGGTCGCGTTCCGGCCGCTACCGGCTTCTTCGCAAATATGTACCGGCACGCGGCATCCATATTCGCGGGCATACCAAGATCTTCTGTTATGATTCATTAACGATGGATTGAGAGTTGATCAAGAGGCAACAGGAATTCGAAATTCAATGAATTTTCTTCCTGACACCGAACAGAAGATGTTCAATGAATGCCGCGCATCGATGCTCCTACCGCCTCTAGATTTCAGCAAATCCGAGTCCGCTCGGATTCTTTTTAACAATTCAAAACACTCACGTCAGGCGTTGAAGTTGCGCGTGACACCTCTTCGGTTTCCTCCTTTTCCCGTGGAAAAACGCAAACGTTTTCCTTGAGTTATTTGCTCCCGGGTTTCGTTGGAATATCCCCGCATCCGAAGATCGTTCCGCCCGTGAGAAATTGAACTCTCGTGAGCTCGAGCCGTCAAAACTTCCAGAATTCAATGTCCCCGGCAGTTCTGGCCGAGTCGTGATATTTTAGCTGTCGCAGCGAAATCCTCTCGGCGGGACCCTTGTGAGAAGCCGATGGATTTTTTTTTGAAGACCTTCATCCTGTTTGCTCGATTCTGTGCTGCTGTAATCAGATGAACTTCCGTCAAAAATTCTCGTCCGAGTCCGGTTCGTTGACTGCTGCAGGAAAAATTCACTGCCGTTTGCCCGGCACCGCGCGCGTTGCTGGATCTGCCTAATCAGATCCGAATTTCGCTAATGTCAACGTATCAAACTGCGTTTTACGGTCGCGAAATCCGATTCCAAGAGTTTTTAAACCAAAACGCGCAGCTGACTTTTCCAGAAACGGCATCGTCGCGCACCAGCGAGGCTTCGTTGGTGATGGATGAAAAACGTTTCTGAATCTGAGTGAGATATCGATCTTATCTCAATACAGGTTATCGGTCGCAGTTGTGATACAGTTTGGTTTCTGATGATTTGTATTCTCTCGAGGAGGATTTGGATCCGAGAAGTCAGATAACATCGCTCACTGACCTTGTGCGTGTAAGTTGTTCATTAATGACTCAACCTTGTTGCGCGGACTTCTCCAAGTGAGACGAACTGAATCTTTGTGTTGCTCGAACAGGGACAAGGGTGCAATTACCGTTCACAAGTTCCAATGAGTTGCATACTATTTCGGGCACTATCTCAGCGTCTCATATACGAATTCGGAACATCGAGCATCTGCTCGTTTATATCCTGATTCGATAAACAACCGTCTCGGGACCACGGCATGAAACCAGAATCGGATTCGGGGAGACAGACACCGAACGGAGGAAGACGGAACAACCGAGAATATTCTTCTACCGAGAAGCAACATGGAGAAATACGTCGGAGACGAGTTTTCTCGGAATTCATTGTAACTCCTCATTGGTCTGCGTTTCACAAGGAGGCGCTCAAAGGGTTTTGCTTCGTTTCTGCCTTTGACTTCTTCAGCCTTCCGCGAAGATACGCTGCGAAGATCAAGTCCCCCGGTTAAAGCCGTCGGCGACTGGCCCACATGATAATCGTCGTGAGCTCAGTGCCGTTCATCGTATTGGATAGAAATTCGTTACCAGAAGATGCGGATACCTCAACCGGGACGCTGCGCCGGTGGTGCCATCGAATCGTCGAATGGACAAGAAAACGGTTCCGCCACCAAAACGGTCTGTTCCGTCTCATACATTAGTCCATCGAAATACGCCGCGTAAAACATTCCAACGTGAGAGTTTGTTCAGTATCGTCACCGGCCGGCGTGGCACTCAGAAACAAACTCTTCGCCTCGGAAATGTTGTTCTCGTACGAGCAGTCGGTTGGGGCGTCAGAAAATGACATCGTTGCAGTGCTCTATTGTTTTGCCCGTTCTCTTGTTTGGCTGCTTTTTGAAATTTAGGCGAATACACCGGAGGGTAAGCTCGCAGCGCTTGGCTTCAAGCCAGAAGCTTTCTCCATGCTGCTGGTGCTGGGGCTTTCGATGGTGTTGCTTCCACTGCCCGTGCTGGTGCTTTGGACGATGCTGCTACTGAAAATGCGTTTGTTCGCCGTATGCTGTTCCTTTCTGCTGATTCTTCCGCCGTTCGGACTGAGACACGAGCGTGCGGCGCGGCGTCCAAATCAAAACACCCTGACTCTTCCGAGCGACAGCACTAGCAGTGTTGGCAGCTGACATCGAACCGACTTCCGAACCGATCGGAAGTTTTGGATTGTGTAGCGAGCATCCCACAGTCGTCAGAGTCAAATCTCGACAAAAAATGAGACTCACCTGTTTTCCAGGCCGCTGTCATCTTGAAATTCGTGTGGGAATCGATCGAGAACATGAATCGAAGGAAACTCGGATCATCTCCGAAATCCTTTCCGAAAGCAAATGAGTCGAATAATGTTTGTTCTGTTATTGGTTCTCGGGAAGGATGGAAGAAATTTCCTTAGAAATTGATGTAGCACCGAAGGGACAGAGAGGCGGATAGCATATTAAGCTAAAACTGCTGAGATCTGCTCGGAAACGAGAAGAGCCAAATGAGGAACTTCCTTCTAAGACGTTTCGGCGCCAGCGATGCGTGAATACTTCGCCGTAGACGACGTGCTGGAGAAAAAAAAACATTGCAAAGACCACAAAAATGATTTGAGTCACTGCTGCACGCGACAAAAACAGAATAGCATGACTCGCCGGGCTTTCGTTTGCCCTGCCTGAAATCCGGTCAGTGGCTTTCTGGTGGTTGGCCACTCGTAATCGATGGATGCAATTGATTACCAGGGGCACGCGACTATCGATCACTGAGAATACCAACGTCCTGATATAGCATGATTATTTTCGGAAGAGGGCATGGGGACATTTGAACTTCTTTCTGATTTGTCGCAAGTTGCGAGTCGTGGAATTCGACGAAAAATCGGACTCGGGCCGGGCCCTTCGCTTCCTCCTGAACGAGTTGTTTGTCGAGGGGTCGTGTGAATTCCGTTTTCAAGTGAAACCGAAGCGGTTCCAATGGGTTTGAAGACAAGCTGCCCCTGAGCCATTGTATCCGTTGATAGGGTGAGCTTGTATTTGTTCTACTGTTTGCTCATGTGCCGGGGATTCGATTCGACGCCAACCTCAACAGCTGACGGTAGCGACCGCGATAACAACAGAAGTCAAACAACAGGCATTGGCACAATTCACGAGACAATGTCCCTTCCGAAAAAGAAAAACCCTCCAGAATGCTCCACTAAGCGAGTCAATGAGCCGTGATACTGTCCAGTATTCTGAGGCCATCTCGTCCAACATTATCACGATAGTTTGACCTTCTTGCAATACTACTTCGGCAAGGTCCGAAGCTTCCGTTGCCGCGCGAGTTGACCAACTGAACGGATTAGTGAGCAGCGATTAAAACATTGAGTATTTCGCAATCGGGAGAGACAAGACTTCGGTCAGAACGGGACAACAGTGATTGTCGTGCCGTGCCAGCTGAGTGAGTGGATGACTGTTCCGAGAGACGAACTTCAGGGAGGTCCCGTTGTGGAGCATGAGTCAGTGCGGGGCATACAGCGTAAGAGTACGGACTCCGCCTGTCCCGCGTTGAGTCATCGCCTCCATTCTGCTTCTTCCACCGTTTCGTCCTGACTCGGCATTGCCGGCGGGAAAGCCGTCGTCACAGTGAACTGGTGCAGCGGCGCCGGATCTCAAGCCAACCCTGACGCACCGCTAATCGAGAGTGATTTGTAATGTGATGAAAGCGGCGAGGTTCATCGCCTGGAGAAAAGAGTTCTCTGAAGACGTTCTCTCTCGATTGTCGGATACTTTTGCATCCTTGTGTTCATACGTTCATCGACTTGCTGTCTGAGAAATTTGTTGCGTGCGCTAAAAGGACGATGCGTCTGCCATGCCACCCGTAATGATGTACGGTTTGGTGAGTCCGACGTTTCTTCATTTTTCCCCGGAATGAATCGAAACAAAAAAACAAGGAGTAGGCGCTGCCGCTTTGAAGAGGGTGTTTACTCGAAGATTTAGTTTCTTCTGGAGTTTCCAAGTTGTCGATCAGCCTCAGCAACCGTTCTCGATATCACGGAATTTCAGTTTCTTCATTTTTCGCGTGAACGCAGCCATGATTTTACACAACTCCTACGAAAGCGACTTCGGGTCCGGGTGTCGGAAACAACATTTTTCTGAAAGGATTCACCCTGCGGTTTCAGTGAAAGCATTCTATTCGATTGCGCGTTGACCAGCGAATTTAGCCTCGCGATAATTCCAGCTTGGGAGTCCGGAAAGTAGGGAGGTTCACACGGCTCTACAAAACAACTTCCGATAGAGCTTCACGATTCGCGTGGTTAAGGGACAACCGCTGATGCTGTTTCTATTGTGACGAACACGGGTCTGCCGATTGGAATCACTCAAATATCTCTGATCGCCGTGCCGGACTGTGACGTCCGAGCCGCCAGGGGCCAACCACGAATTTGTCCGCTATTCCTGGTAACCAGCTTTGATGAAAAATCGCTGTGACGCTACACAGCGCGGCGTTGGCGGCGAAAGTCGAACACGAATCCGAACACACGATGATCTTCTCACGCGCCGACGGAGAGAAAGACTCAGCGTTTCGGCTGACTTCTGTCGAAAGAGAATGTTAAATTGAATCGAAACCGATTGATTAATTGATCGTTCACAGTAGGCCTCAAGCTCTACACCGAGCGCCGCCGCGAGTGTCGCGGCGTCGCCGGCGACAACGATCAATGTAGAGCATGAAAAGTCTTTTCAAGATGCCGAGGCCCATCCTCCCGGCATGGCTAGGGAAGCCCACTGGGTCAGCTCATCAAAGGAGAAAAAAAGTTCCTTCCAACTCTACCTTTCACTTTCGACGAAAACGAAAAACAACATTCTGCTCGTGAGTCAGCAATTCTCAAGTAGGATCAGACGCCGTGACATCACGCGTTTCCCTGTGTAGCTTTCCCGAAAACTTGAAGATTTTGGACTCATGTACTGAGATCCGAATTCTGTGGAGGACTATCACGACCCGGAATCCAGAGATCCTTCCCCACGACAGAAGTTATTATATCGGGGCGACGGGAGAGGTTTTTCTAGGCGGGTCGGCTAGATCATGATTCCGGTGACAGTTCAACCAAATGCCGGAATTCCAGCGTCGTGTAGACATTTGATGCTTCCTGATTTTGGTTTGGTAGTCCTCACGTCGAGGCTTCCGCTCTTGACGAAAAATCCTCTTAACATCGCAAGATAAGGATCGACAGACGCAGATATTGTTCTCACTTTTCGGATAAGTTGTTGTCTGGTTGGCGAGCCGCCATCCGGCCGCTCTACCCTCCGCTCATACACCAGATTTGATGACGGCTCCTTGCATCTACCTCAAACGTTGCTCACAAAGTACATCCCGTCGCAGAGCGTTGCTGACGTCACGACGTCGTTGTCGGCTTGATAATAAAATCGGACTGAAGCGCCTCAGCCAGAAGAAATGTTCTGCTACCGAATGAAAGATAGATAGACTGACCGACCGATCGGCTAACCGAGACAATAGAAAAACTCTACTTCTTAAATTAACTACGTGCTTATTGCTAGGACGTAAATAAACAAGGAAATTCTGGTCGTGTTCACGGCGCCGGCGTTAGCAGCGGTGCGTTCCGTGCGCGAGGTCCGTTCGGCACTTACGTAAGGCCATCAGCGACTAAGGTGGCGCCATAATCGCTCGTGTTATCTTCTGTGTGATCCCTATCTATCATCCAGAAGCAGCGATGAGGGCCTAAGGTTATCTCTGCCAGAAGCCATTCATTGAATGCTTCAATAGCGATCGTGAGATCAAATATCTCCAAAACGATGCTCTGCGGCACTGTTTGTTAATATTGTTTGAAAACAATCACACGAAAGCTGTACATAGCTGCTGCAGGCCACAAGGGTCCGCAGGGTCTGCAAGGTCGGGTTCATATCAGGTGGTCACACACAAATGAAATCAACTTTCGATCGATGGCTCACTGGTTTGTAAGTTAAATCATACCGCAAACAATACGTCAAAGAACAACTCGAACCATGCTCTGACGGGACAGGGTGACGCGGAGTGCCGGAACGACATCAGAAGGATTATTGTTCGAATGGATTATGTTAAGCAGTGGATTCGCGCATTCGATTCGACATGCCATCTCGCGATCAGACCGCGCGTTTTTCCGTCGATTGGTTCATCGGTCTCGAGCTCGAGAGGGTTGACGAGAATGTTTGTCGTCGTGGTCGTGTACTTTGTCGTTGTTGTCGCCGTCTTATCAGAGGGAAACAGACTCGAATTTGGACATCTCGAACTCGAGCTATGTTGACTTCCTATCATGGAACCAGAGTATGATTGAAGAGTACCGGGGATCGGCAAAAGATACACACTTCGTTTTTGATCGAACTAACTTCATTTATTCTTCGACGACTATTTATATGCGAGAGTTGGACCTCGTCGCGGCTCGAACACAACAGTCCTCCCCTCAGCCTCCTAGCGCCTGAAGAGACGACGTAGGCTGTCCCGAACGTTATAGTCTTGAACGTTCTTGGCCGCGCGAGGAGGCTGCCTCCGCGGCGCAGCGGCGGCTGGGTCTTCAACGCCGGGAGCGGAGCCGCTGGTGTCCGCGGCATCGGCCTCTGCCACTTCTTCCGGATTGANGTGGACCTGACGGTGACTCCAATGACCTTAAGAACTGTGGTTTCCTTTATTCGGAATACAGGAGCAAAATCGACCGGAATCACCGAGAAAACATCCGATGTCTCTGAAATGCTGTCGTGTCGCAGCAAATCACGACATTTAGTCAAATGCGGAGTTTTGATTCAAGAAATTTCCGAAATTTGATCCAAGTCGTCGGGTGAATATTTTTCCGAATCATCCGCCCCGGTCGTCATCCGACGATGCTGAAATTTCAAGGCAATCACGACGGCGAGAACGTTCAGATACTTCACCTGTGAACTTCTTAGCTGTTCTCAACCTTGCTCGCCTCAACCGATAAGAGTCTTCTGCTCTTGTTGACCGATGTCAAACGCGTTCTGAGTGAAAACGAAAGTACATTCGAACAGATTGGTGATCACTTCAAAGCGTTCGTGCAGCGGCGGTACGGAAGCCAGCGTGGTCAAACCCAATATGTATGTCGGATATTCGACGAACAACATTTTCTCAAAAATATCTGCGTACGGCTCTCGATTTCGTCGGTATGTCATCGGTATTCATGTCATACGGTTGTCGTGTAAGAACCATGGATAGTATCCGGTACTGTTCAGTTCAGGGATGCTACGGCTCAAATTTGAACAAATGCAATCAATTTGATACTGAGCCTCCTCAATGGTTCCTTCGATCTTCTGTGCGAAAAGCACCTTCTCGTGTTTTTTGCGTTGCAATCAGAAGAAGTCACAGTGTTCACTCGAAATCCATCTGTCACTATCGGATTTTCCTTGTATTTTTTTCATTCGGTTCCATCGAAACAATCGAACGCTTTTTTCCCACAGAGTCACACGGGGTCGATCCGTCATGAGTCGGGATATTCTGTTGTAGGTCCAGAATTAACTGCCCGTGATATTTGCAGTGCCTGGCTGAGTGTTTACATGCAAGCTTATTTGTTGACAACTCCAAGGCTGGGACACACATCTGACACGTTGATGGACATCCCGAAAGCTACCGGATCAAAAAATTCTGGACGACTTCTTCGCCGACCTTGTTACCATTATAGAACAACTCAAGTTCACTTTGGGGAGGTATCAATTCCGGGCCATTTACGAAATCTAAACGAATGTCATGCGAAGTGAACATTGTTCCGAGTTTCCAAAGACCCTGGTTCTTTTCAGCTCAGTTTTCCTCGAAAACATGATTCCTCCAGTAGCAGTGAGAGTTTGGTCGATTTTCCGGCGCCTTGACGTGGGTCAAAGTTTTTCCCGAAGCTTTTGTACACATCAGGATAACCTGCAAGAGGGATGAAAGTCAGAACCGTTGCTGTCAGCAATGACGCTGTATGAAGATGCTACTGTTGAGAGATCAGATGAAGTTTCAGATGGTTATTGCCCCGAGGCGTTCACCTCGTTGTATAATATCTCTTATGCTAAACAGTATCATCGTCCGGAGTATCGATGACCGTGATCCCGGTGTGAAGGGAGTACCGTTGCTCCACAAGGTCGTCGGTGTACAGGTGTGGTCAGTGAAAGCGCACACCGGCCGTTCGCTCTCATCCGCGATCAGAACTTCTGAGAAAGGTCAGGTCAATGCCAGCTTACGTAATAAATCCATTCGTTATCAGTACAGAAAAATGTCAAAGTCTTTCGCTACGTTCGTAGATGCACTGTCAGTTTGTCTATGGGGGTGAGGTGAAGGGTTCTGTTTGGGGAGTCGTCGCGTCAGAGACGAAAGATGCCTTAGCTTACGCAACGCATTCAGAATCAACGATTTAATGCGGATTTCTGCGATAGCAAATTCGATTCGCTACTGCACGACTCTTCAATGACGAAAACCAAAACCTCAGTGACACTTTTCGCTTCTTGGTAAGCGATGATCCGATGGTTTTCGGATCTTGGGTCTGCTGCTCTTTTGATCCTTTTTTCATCCCGAAGCAGGATCTCCGACCTTCATCTCGAATATTGTTTGATTCGATTCATTTGTCAAGTTCATAATTATTATTATAATCATGTAAATCATTTGCGTGATCGATTAGTCAGTAATCGTTTTCTGTTTTTGCGAAAATAAGGTCGCGTTCCGGCCGCTACCGGCTTCTTCGCAAATATGTACCGGCACGCGGCATCCATATTCGCGGGCATACCAAGATCTTCTGTTATGATTCATTAACGATGGATTGAGAGTTGATCAAGAGGCAACAGGAATTCGAAATTCAATGAATTTTCTTCCTGACACCGAACAGAAGATGTTCAATGAATGCCGCGCATCGATGCTCCTACCGCCTCTAGATTTCAGCAAATCCGAGTCCGCTCGGATTCTTTTTAACAATTCAAAACACTCACGTCAGGCGTTGAAGTTGCGCGTGACACCTCTTCGGTTTCCTCCTTTTCCCGTGGAAAAACGCAAACGTTTTCCTTGAGTTATTTGCTCCCGGGTTTCGTTGGAATATCCCCGCATCCGAAGATCTTTCCGCCCGTGAGAAATTGAACTCTCGTGAGCTCGAGCCGTCAAAACTTCCAGAATTCAATGTCCCCGGCAGTTCTGGCCGAGTCGTGATATTTTAGCTGTCGCAGCGAAATCCTCTCGGCGGGACCCTTGTGAGAAGCCGATGGATTTTTTTTTGAAGACCTTCATCCTGTTTGCTCGATTCTGTGCTGCTGTAATCAGATGAACTTCCGTCAAAAATTCTCGTCCGAGTCCGGTTCGTTGACTGCTGCAGGAAAAATTCACTGCCGTTTGCCCGGCACCGCGCGCGTTGCTGGATCTGCCTAATCAGATCCGAATTTCGCTAATGTCAACGTATCAAACTGCGTTTTACGGTCGCGAAATCCGATTCCAAGAGTTTTTAAACCAAAACGCGCAGCTGACTTTTCCAGAAACGGCATCGTCGCGCACCAGCGAGGCTTCGTTGGTGATGGATGAAAAACGTTTCTGAATCTGAGTGAGATATCGATCTTATCTCAATACAGGTTATCGGTCGCAGTTGTGATACAGTTTGGTTTCTGATGATTTGTATTCTCTCGAGGAGGATTTGGATCCGAGAAGTCAGATAACATCGCTCACTGACCTTGTGCGTGTAAGTTGTTCATTAATGACTCAACCTTGTTGCGCGGACTTCTCCAAGTGAGACGAACTGAATCTTTGTGTTGCTCGAACAGGGACAAGGGTGCAATTACCGTTCACAAGTTCCAATGAGTTGCATACTATTTCGGGCACTATCTCAGCGTCTCATATACGAATTCGGAACATCGAGCAGCTGCTCGTTTATATCCTGATTCGATAAACAACCGTCTCGGGACCACGGCATGAAACCAGAATCGGATTCGGGGAGACAGACACCGAACGGAGGAAGACGGAACAACCGAGAATATTCTTCTACCGAGAAGCAACATGGAGAAATACGTCGGAGACGAGTTTTCTCGGAATTCATTGTAACTCCTCATTGGTCTGCGTTTCACAAGGAGGCGCTCAAAGGGTTTTGCTTCGTTTCTGCCTTTGACTTCTTCAGCCTTCCGCGAAGATACGCTGCGAAGATCAAGTCCCCCGGTTAAAGCCGTCGGCGACTGGCCCACATGATAATCGTCGTGAGCTCAGTGCCGTTCATCGTATTGGATAGAAATTCGTTACCAGAAGATGCGGATACCTCAACCGGGACGCTGCGCCGGTGGTGCCATCGAATCGTCGAATGGACAAGAAAACGGTTCCGCCACCAAAACGGTCTGTTCCGTCTCATACATTAGTCCATCGAAATACGCCGCGTAAAACATTCCAACGTGAGAGTTTGTTCAGTATCGTCACCGGCCGGCGTGGCACTCAGAAACAAACTCTTCGCCTCGGAAATGTTGTTCTCGTACGAGCAGTCGGTTGGGGCGTCAGAAAATGACATCGTTGCAGTGCTCTATTGTTTTGCCCGTTCTCTTGTTTGGCTGCTTTTTGAAATTTAGGCGAATACACCGGAGGGTAAGCTCGCAGCGCTTGGCTTCAAGCCAGAAGCTTTCTCCATGCTGCTGGTGCTGGGGCTTTCGATGGTGTTGCTTCCACTGCCCGTGCTGGTGCTTTGGACGATGCTGCTACTGAAAATGCGTTTGTTCGCCGTATGCTGTTCCTTTCTGCTGATTCTTCCGCCGTTCGGACTGAGACACGAGCGTGCGGCGCGGCGTCCAAATCAAAACACCCTGACTCTTCCGAGCGACAGCACTAGCAGTGTTGGCAGCTGACATCGAACCGACTTCCGAACCGATCGGAAGTTTTGGATTGTGTAGCGAGCATCCCACAGTCGTCAGAGTCAAATCTCGACAAAAAATGAGACTCACCTGTTTTCCAGGCCGCTGTCATCTTGAAATTCGTGTGGGAATCGATCGAGAACATGAATCGAAGGAAACTCGGATCATCTCCGAAATCCTTTCCGAAAGCAAATGAGTCGAATAATGTTTGTTCTGTTATTGGTTCTCGGGAAGGATGGAAGAAATTTCCTTAGAAATTGATGTAGCACCGAAGGGACAGAGAGGCGGATAGCATATTAAGCTAAAACTGCTGAGATCTGCTCGGAAACGAGAAGAGCCAAATGAGGAACTTCCTTCTAAGACGTTTCGGCGCCAGCGATGCGTGAATACTTCGCCGTAGACGACGTGCTGGAGAAAAAAAAACATTGCAAAGACCACAAAAATGATTTGAGTCACTGCTGCACGCGACAAAAACAGAATAGCATGACTCGCCGGGCTTTCGTTTGCCCTGCCTGAAATCCGGTCAGTGGCTTTCTGGTGGTTGGCCACTCGTAATCGATGGATGCAATTGATTACCAGGGGCACGCGACTATCGATCACTGAGAATACCAACGTCCTGATATAGCATGATTATTTTCGGAAGAGGGCATGGGGACATTTGAACTTCTTTCTGATTTGTCGCAAGTTGCGAGTCGTGGAATTCGACGAAAAATCGGACTCGGGCCGGGCCCTTCGCTTCCTCCTGAACGAGTTGTTTGTCGAGGGGTCGTGTGAATTCCGTTTTCAAGTGAAACCGAAGCGGTTCCAATGGGTTTGAAGACAAGCTGCCCCTGAGCCATTGTATCCGTTGATAGGGTGAGCTTGTATTTGTTCTACTGTTTGCTCATGTGCCGGGGATTCGATTCGACGCCAACCTCAACAGCTGACGGTAGCGACCGCGATAACAACAGAAGTCAAACAACAGGCATTGGCACAATTCACGAGACAATGTCCCTTCCGAAAAAGAAAAACCCTCCAGAATGCTCCACTAAGCGAGTCAATGAGCCGTGATACTGTCCAGTATTCTGAGGCCATCTCGTCCAACATTATCACGATAGTTTGACCTTCTTGCAATACTACTTCGGCAAGGTCCGAAGCTTCCGTTGCCGCGCGAGTTGACCAACTGAACGGATTAGTGAGCAGCGATTAAAACATTGAGTATTTCGCAATCGGGAGAGACAAGACTTCGGTCAGAACGGGACAACAGTGATTGTCGTGCCGTGCCAGCTGAGTGAGTGGATGACTGTTCCGAGAGACGAACTTCAGGGAGGTCCCGTTGTGGAGCATGAGTCAGTGCGGGGCATACAGCGTAAGAGTACGGACTCCGCCTGTCCCGCGTTGAGTCATCGCCTCCATTCTGCTTCTTCCACCGTTTCGTCCTGACTCGGCATTGCCGGCGGGAAAGCCGTCGTCACAGTGAACTGGTGCAGCGGCGCCGGATCTCAAGCCAACCCTGACGCACCGCTAATCGAGAGTGATTTGTAATGTGATGAAAGCGGCGAGGTTCATCGCCTGGAGAAAAGAGTTCTCTGAAGACGTTCTCTCTCGATTGTCGGATACTTTTGCATCCTTGTGTTCATACGTTCATCGACTTGCTGTCTGAGAAATTTGTTGCGTGCGCTAAAAGGACGATGCGTCTGCCATGCCACCCGTAATGATGTACGGTTTGGTGAGTCCGACGTTTCTTCATTTTTCCCCGGAATGAATCGAAACAAAAAAACAAGGAGTAGGCGCTGCCGCTTTGAAGAGGGTGTTTACTCGAAGATTTAGTTTCTTCTGGAGTTTCCAAGTTGTCGATCAGCCTCAGCAACCGTTCTCGATATCACGGAATTTCAGTTTCTTCATTTTTCGCGTGAACGCAGCCATGATTTTACACAACTCCTACGAAAGCGACTTCGGGTCCGGGTGTCGGAAACAACATTTTTCTGAAAGGATTCACCCTGCGGTTTCAGTGAAAGCATTCTATTCGATTGCGCGTTGACCAGCGAATTTAGCCTCGCGATAATTCCAGCTTGGGAGTCCGGAAAGTAGGGAGGTTCACACGGCTCTACAAAACAACTTCCGATAGAGCTTCACGATTCGCGTGGTTAAGGGACAACCGCTGATGCTGTTTCTATTGTGACGAACACGGGTCTGCCGATTGGAATCACTCAAATATCTCTGATCGCCGTGCCGGACTGTGACGTCCGAGCCGCCAGGGGCCAACCACGAATTTGTCCGCTATTCCTGGTAACCAGCTTTGATGAAAAATCGCTGTGACGCTACACAGCGCGGCGTTGGCGGCGAAAGTCGAACACGAATCCGAACACACGATGATCTTCTCACGCGCCGACGGAGAGAAAGACTCAGCGTTTCGGCTGACTTCTGTCGAAAGAGAATGTTAAATTGAATCGAAACCGATTGATTAATTGATCGTTCACAGTAGGCCTCAAGCTCTACACCGAGCGCCGCCGCGAGTGTCGCGGCGTCGCCGGCGACAACGATCAATGTAGAGCATGAAAAGTCTTTTCAAGATGCCGAGGCCCATCCTCCCGGCATGGCTAGGGAAGCCCACTGGGTCAGCTCATCAAAGGAGAAAAAAAGTTCCTTCCAACTCTACCTTTCACTTTCGACGAAAACGAAAAACAACATTCTGCTCGTGAGTCAGCAATTCTCAAGTAGGATCAGACGCCGTGACATCACGCGTTTCCCTGTGTAGCTTTCCCGAAAACTTGAAGATTTTGGACTCATGTACTGAGATCCGAATTCTGTGGAGGACTATCACGACCCGGAATCCAGAGATCCTTCCCCACGACAGAAGTTATTATATCGGGGCGACGGGAGAGGTTTTTCTAGGCGGGTCGGCTAGATCATGATTCCGGTGACAGTTCAACCAAATGCCGGAATTCCAGCGTCGTGTAGACATTTGATGCTTCCTGATTTTGGTTTGGTAGTCCTCACGTCGAGGCTTCCGCTCTTGACGAAAAATCCTCTTAACATCGCAAGATAAGGATCGACAGACGCAGATATTGTTCTCACTTTTCGGATAAGTTGTTGTCTGGTTGGCGAGCCGCCATCCGGCCGCTCTACCCTCCGCTCATACACCAGATTTGATGACGGCTCCTTGCATCTACCTCAAACGTTGCTCACAAAGTACATCCCGTCGCAGAGCGTTGCTGACGTCACGACGTCGTTGTCGGCTTGATAATAAAATCGGACTGAAGCGCCTCAGCCAGAAGAAATGTTCTGCTACCGAATGAAAGATAGATAGACTGACCGACCGATCGGCTAACCGAGACAATAGAAAAACTCTACTTCTTAAATTAACTACGTGCTTATTGCTAGGACGTAAATAAACAAGGAAATTCTGGTCGTGTTCACGGCGCCGGCGTTAGCAGCGGTGCGTTCCGTGCGCGAGGTCCGTTCGGCACTTACGTAAGGCCATCAGCGACTAAGGTGGCGCCATAATCGCTCGTGTTATCTTCTGTGTGATCCCTATCTATCATCCAGAAGCAGCGATGAGGGCCTAAGGTTATCTCTGCCAGAAGCCATTCATTGAATGCTTCAATAGCGATCGTGAGATCAAATATCTCCAAAACGATGCTCTGCGGCACTGTTTGTTAATATTGTTTGAAAACAATCACACGAAAGCTGTACATAGCTGCTGCAGGCCACAAGGGTCCGCAGGGTCTGCAAGGTCGGGTTCATATCAGGTGGTCACACACAAATGAAATCAACTTTCGATCGATGGCTCACTGGTTTGTAAGTTAAATCATACCGCAAACAATACGTCAAAGAACAACTCGAACCATGCTCTGACGGGACAGGGTGACGCGGAGTGCCGGAACGACATCAGAAGGATTATTGTTCGAATGGATTATGTTAAGCAGTGGATTCGCGCATTCGATTCGACATGCCATCTCGCGATCAGACCGCGCGTTTTTCCGTCGATTGGTTCATCGGTCTCGAGCTCGAGAGGGTTGACGAGAATGTTTGTCGTCGTGGTCGTGTACTTTGTCGTTGTTGTCGCCGTCTTATCAGAGTGAAACAGACTCGAATTTGGACATCTCGAACTCGAGCTATGTCGACTTCCTATCATGGAACCAGAGTATGATTGTTGTTGGAACATTTTCCCCTGACTTTGATATCGGAATAGAGGTTGCCGACCACGAGTTGGAATTCTGCGGCTTTTTAAAACGTTCTCCGAAATTACGCCTCCCTAAGTCATTGACATTCACTAGGCTCGCGTGATGCCTTGTTGCTTTCTGATGGAGAGATTCTGTTTCTGTAATGACTTTGCCATTCAAATCAAAAGTACTGAGGCAACTTCTCTTCATGGGGACGGCATCTGTGCATTCTCTGTACAATGTCGCTCGCCTCGATACCCTCAGTGGATTGCAGCTTGCTTCGTTCCTCGGCACCGGAATAAATATCGTCGCCACAAGTTGTGATTCACAACGAACGGGCTACAAATAGTCGACTGATAACGGGGGAAAAAAACGAAATAAAATATGAGCGTAGACGCTTCGGAGTCGAGGCGAAGCAGTGGTGGTCCTTGGCCATCCATAGCGAATAAGGTTTCCCGCTTTTTTCCGACTGAGTAAGTTTCGTCGAATTCGCGCAAAAGTTCTCGTGTCTTCCACCGACTAGGAGCCAATGTCCTTTGATGACCCGCTCGGGCATCGAGGCGAATTGTGTAACCTACGGGACGTTTTAACAGATGTTCGGAATGGAAAGTTTCAAGAGGAGACGTGCAGGGACAGGACCTCTCCGACGAGCCTCCTCCGACTTCTGCTTCGGTAATGCGAAGTTAACAGCCATCGCGAAGCTCAACAGAGACTCATTTGAAAATACTGCGAGAAACTGTTGAATACGAGCGAAACATCTCTCTTTTCGGTGGTCCTCACTATTTCGATAGAATTGAAGGGTCAGGCATGAGGAAAGTTCTGGGAAGTTTTCCGTAGATGCAGCAACAATCCAAGTTTCATTTTTCTTGAGTGCTTTTCAAAGTCCGCTCATTGTTGAAGCCAAGGACTCCCCTAAAACTCCACAGTGTCGGTCGTGGTCAGCGTCTATCCGTGGGGGAGATTAATCCGACACTTGTATTCCTTGAAGATTTTGCGGCCATTTTTACGGTTGACGGATTCTTTGTGAATATGCTGCAAGAAGCATCACAAAAAGCTTTCCTTGAGAAGTAAACACAAGGCGCAGGGGTTTTTAAAAGCGTTCATTTGTACTATAGTTCAAACCGAGAACCAAACCCCAGTAGCTGTTTTGCGGCAGCTTCCCCGATCAGACGCGTAACTGCTTACGATTTTTCGATGCTCACGCTGCTTTCGGGCGATGTTCGATTCACTGCATTTCGTACCTGCATTTTCGACGTTGCTTGACCAAAATCCACGGTGAAGGTTCAAGCCCTTCCATCATACGTTCTCCTTCAAATGACAGCTTCGCGGAGCCGCGACCGCAAGCTCACTGTGCGTATCAGGTAATTTGACAACGGTAGAAATCCTTCACGGGGCATATAACTCAGAGTGCTCGTTAAGTGAATACTTTAATAAATGAAATCAAGAATAGACGTTTCTACAGAACGCCACTACAGAAACTGACCGGCAATTTTGTCGGAACGAGAAGTTTGGATGTCGGAAGATGCCGCAGAGCTGTCTCTGACGCACGCTCTGTAATCCTTTGTCGGCAGTTTCCTGTTTTTGTCTAAACTCTGAAAGCCGTTGAGGCGCTGGAGTCGTTCCGACCCCTTCTCAAATCAACCGCAATCTGGAGCCGGAACACGAGATTAGCAGAAATTTCCGATTCGATCTCTCAGGTCGCTCGCGTACTCAACGTGTTCTGTTTTTGGTTTTGCTGCGGAGCCCGTACACATCCACGGGACGTCGCGATCAGGAGTGCCGAATGGCTGCTCCTTGTTGATCGACAGTGAATCCTGAGTAACAATGACTAGAGATTGAATGTTTTAGCGGAGTTCTGATGAAGAACTGTACCTCTTGATCAGTCGATAGAACCAAGGAACAAAGATGAACGAAGGAACTCGCTCGCCCGCCAGAGAGAAGTGAACTGTGACTTCAGGCTAGTAGTGCGTCTGCAAGTCAGCAGGTCGCTAGCGAAGCGAGAATCTGGGACATTGTTAACACTCCTCCTGTCCTAAGTGGGTTCAAATCTGGTTTGGAGCCTTGCATGGTATCGACGGCCCACTTGCTTCCTTGCGTGCGGATCTTCCAGCGCAACCAATCAGGCGTTCAATCACTGGACTGTTACTGAAGTGCACAGTAGTAGCCTCGTTGCGTTTGATACCGGCCCGAGCTTTGCGCAGGTGGAGAACTGACCATTCAGAACTAGTGGCAGTTGGGGTTCAGGACAAACGCGTCTTTGGCGGTTTGGACGCGGTGTTCAGCTGATCTTTTATCGAGCTCAAAACTAGGAACAAATATCTTAAACAATGGCGCAGTAGAGAACCATTGCTCCCCCTTGAAAACAGACTTCTACTGCATGCAACTCGTAGCGATTTCCGTGGAACGATGCATATGGATACTGAATCGTGAATTTTGAGAATTACTTATATTCATCCAATCAAGGAAAACACTCAAGCACGAAGAGCATCGCGAGATGAACGCTCGATTGAGCTTAGAATTCCATTTCTTCTCGCCTCAAATATTCATGACGTTCACGTTTTTCCGCTTTCTCTTCCCGCTGCTGAATTCCTACAAGAGATGGAGTTGTTTGGATATACTGTAATTTGAGGACGAGTAATAACAGACGGATCTTCCTGGAAGAGATCCAAAAACTTCATTGAGTTCAGCGGACAGATCCATGCAAGATCTTTCGACGGCATGCTCTTCCGATTGTGCGATTTTCGAATTCGCGTGTTTATCCTGATGTGAAACCAACGGAACGACACTCAAGGTGCTCAAAAGTTTCATAACGTTCGGGTGGTACTCAGTGTCGAAGGTTCCAGGTCATCAACGAGAGGCTATCAGAAGTGTGACGCGCGTGACCTTGATCAACCACGTGAGTCTCGCCGGTTTTCCTCCGATCACACAAACTTTCTCTTCATCTCCGAGTGAGAGCTCTAGATTTCTTGCTTATCTCAATGCGCATCTCTGAAATTGATCGCTGGTATCGCTCCACGAGAGCGTCAACAAAAATTGTTCTGAGCGATCAGGTGGAACACCCCAAACACGTGTTTTGCGGTGACCATCGACGGGCCGTTCTTTTTTGTTTTTTGGCAATGGCAGTGAAAACTAACATGGTTCACAATTACGCCGCTGTCTCTAGTTATCCAACAACAAATAAAGCTCGCTGGCCATGCTAGCTGAGGCGTGCGCTCATCCAAGTCAAACACGAAACCACCGTCATCGTCGCGACCAACAGAGAACGCTTCATATATTACCATAGAGTCGGACAAAAATCAAAATACAATTATCAGAGTCATGGTCAGTCGTGATACGACTTCTGGTCAAGCGCCAATGACTTCGTTGGGAGCTTTTTTCATCAGATTTTTTTTCCCTTAAAGACAATGATAGACTTGTTTCACAATGTGCGCTCGGTGGAACGAGCTTTTACGCGCTCGCTTCCAATGTGAACGCCGAAGAATTCTAGCCCTTGTAGGTATTTGGAATCGAGAGGTTTCGAATATAATTCCAGACGGAAGGCTTCCTTCGAACACTTTCCTCCCTCGGATCCATTCTGCCCTTATGAATACAGCGAAGAACCCTTCTGACAATTGTGAGCGTTGGGCAGTCGAAATGTTGATGGAATTAATTATTTGCCTACAGGTTATTGGCGATAAATTTTACAAGTGCGGTAATCGTGACCGAAATGATCGGGGGAACGGTAGCTCAGTGATTTTATCGGAATATTTCTTTCCGGATCAATGGATTTCTTTCGAGGAACTCACCTGCGACCTGCGCGAGCGTTGCCATGAGTCACGAAACGAAAGTTTCAGTGTTCGACTAATAGTTGGTCGCATTGGGCTGACCGGAAGACCTCGATCATCAACTTCACCTCAATTTCTTCCGAGAGAAAGTTAAATTGGAGATTTGAAATAACGGCCTGCGGAACACAAATGGATCTGGTGGAATTTCCAAATTCCGTACCACGGTCATCTGATTTTTTAGAGAGCTAGGTTTTACCTCTCATCGGTCACTCAGGGTTGCATTTGAGAGGAGTTTCTCACGTTCTTCTGTAGCTCACTAATACGTTCGTTTCTTTGTTCCAGCAGTGAGCCGCGGTTCGATATAAGTGATGAAATTCCGGTAGCAATCTACCCCGTAGGAACCCCGTGAGTTGGGGTATGGGCACCGGCGTCACGGACCAGCTCCGGCTGGTCGTCTGGAAAAACCTGCTTCTTCGGAAGCGAAGACCGGTAAGACTTCATCCGTGTCGAGCACCTCATCGCTTCGATCTTAGGCGATGGCTCCCCTATCCCGGAACGTCGAACCCGGAACCCTGATCGGTTTCAAAGAGTCTCTTGGTGTTGTGACTTGTAGACACGGTTCAATGTAGCCCAATTGTTCTGTTCGATTTCAGGTTATTCTCTGTTTAGAAGTTCTATGGCCAATAGTGATCTTTCTATTACTGGTAGTACTTCGATTGATACTACCAGCGTCGCATCAAAGCGCATGTTATTACAACGCACGCGCCCTGCCATCGGCTGGGGGTTTGCAAGTTATCCAAGGTCGGTTTCAAACTAGTGCCGGAACTATTCCATGATTTTCATGAAAGAGCTCGATCACAAGATGTTACACTCATAGGTCTCATCTGTAACATCGATAACCAATGTCTGAACAGAAGTCAATACGAGGATATTCCGACCTACCCGGGTTCGAGGTGAGGCCTTCGCTCTCGATGACAGCGTTTTCTAATAATTTTTCGTTCCAAGATGTTTTGAAACTCAAGATTCGACTACCTCTTTTAGGTTGGATTCGCTCGTGGGAGCTCTTTCCCCGTTGTTCAACAACGAAAAGCTTCTGGGTCTTGCCAGGGAGCTCCCCACTTCGGCAAGACTGTTGGACGCCCTTTCAGATCTTCTAGCGCACCAAAGTGTTAAACGATTGTTAGGTAACGTAATGATCAGAAAACGATTTGTCTGGCAGAACGGATTTCCGATTTCACAAAGATGAGAAATCTTCTTCCGCCCGCTCTTTTCAATGCATTTTGTCTCATCACTCGAACTCTCATCTTGAATATTCTTGCAGTCACGGGAGTTCCCGTAGAGAATCTAGTCCAGGAAGTAGATGAAGTGCGCGAAATGTTCCTCAATAAGACGACCATGAGTCCGGAAGTTGTAGACAACCTGCTCAAGTCGAAACTAAGTCTCCCGTCCCTTGTCTACTCGTTGATCACGAGGCACGCTGAATGCGATGAGTCCTCGATCCGCAGTAAGTTTCGCAAAAATCGATTCTCCAAAAGCAACAGAGAATCTCCCATGTCTAGAAAATAGATCTCAGCTCTTCAGTACGAGATCTCAGGTCACGCCCTTCCATATTCAGGCATAGTCATATCAGAAGACCGTAGAGTGGCGCGAGAGCTCTCCCAGAATTGCCCTCTGAGCTCTGATCTCACAGAGCAGCTGCAGTTTGCCATCGATGTCGAAGAAGTCATTCGAACGCTCTCGGGCGTCGCTGAAGCCCTCGATCAGCCTCTCATTGCGTCGCAGATCGGAGATCTGACCGAGATCGTTCGACTCGCATCGAAATTGAAGTTCGGACATCAATACAACAAATGGTCCGAAGTCATTCGACTTGGCACCAACGTTAGTGGATAATTCTGGATGCGAAAAAGCGATAAGCGTGGCCATTGGTTTCGAAGCTACGATCTCGATGAAAAAAAAATAATGAGCATCCCTCTCCAATCATCTAGGTTCTTCACGATGCTCAGAACGGTGTGAGTGTTAAGTTTGTGCAACGGGTGTGGAATGATTGGGGGAGCTACGTTCTTCCGGACGAATCTGTCGACATGAGTATCATCTTGAACGCGGTGTCGAGGGTGTTCAACGATAAACCCGGACCAACTTTCAATGACTCAGAGCTGAACGAGATCGTTGTCGCCTTCAGGAATATCCTCCAGGTTTGTCGTCATTTGGAGTGTTATCGCATGACTCGCGAAACTTACAGTTCATCGTTTTTAGTCAAGTATTCTCAATTTTCGCAGGCGTTTCTGAGCCACTCACATTGCCGAGAAGGTTTACTTAGTGCATTATCTGGGAGCGTGGTCGATTTAGCCGAATTGGTTGGGTTCGACCCGGAGTGGCTGAATGTCGCCGTGCATTTCATCCGAGCCGAAGCTCACGCCGTTCGCGGCACACGCACCTTCCCCTACTTCCCAAGACTCATCGAAGCCGCGATGTTGACACTTTCGGATCCGGAAAAGTATTCCAAAATCGTAGAGCGACGTCAAAACAGCCCGCTCCTGCTGGAAAGCAATGTCTGTGATCCAGACGTTTTCGATGATTTGGTCGTTCACTCAGGAGAGGCGCGTTTCATGTCGAAATACGCGTGTTCACTACTCAAACAGGTACGTATCCGGAATGATAGATCGTCGTCCACGATGCCGCCCCCTCTCTCTCTCTCGGGAAATGCCTGATAGCCTCGAGCTCTTCTTGGATCGACATTGTCATCAATGGCGATCGAAATGTCGCCACGATTGACCCGAATTCCTTCTCCCTCAGGTTGTACCGTCTTTCGTCGACAAGATATCCGGCCGAGTTGGACTCACTTACAAAGATGCCGCTTCCACTCCTTCCCGAGAGGCTGCCGAGGGCATCTTCACTCTTCTCAAGGCTTTTCCCAACGCGTCACCTTACGATTTCCGGGATAAACTCGAAGTTGCTTTAACGGGTCTCAGTAATCACCTTCGATACGAGATCGATGAGAAATCTGGAGCGATGCTGATCGGGTCGTCGGCACAACTGCTCTATGATTACCTCAGAGAGCTCCGGCCGGATTACGCAGTGCACGTTGATGCTGTCGCCGCTGCGGTGTCATCTGTGCTTGACATCATGAACCGTTATTTGAGCCAAGCAACCGTCAGTGGCGAATTCTCTTGGGCATCGGCGTTCGGGGTGCAATCTTTACAAAGAACACTGAATAGCGTATCCGAAAATGTTGACACGCTGCTCGTGGCAGTGGATGCTCTGCTTACCAGAGGGGTGAACTCTTCGACGTTGGCGAGACAACCGTATCCGAAGCTCTGCTCGGATCGGGCTCCGCTTTCTTCGTACCTCATCGTTGACGCACCCGAACATTTCGCTGAGCTCGAAGCGAAAATCTGCTCGAATTTTGAACTGATTCTCCCAGAAATGGCAACTTCAGCTCCCGTCAAAGAAATTCTCTCGCTTTTCGGAAAAGCAACTCTGAGCAACGTCACAGACAACTCAGCCTCGTGGAAAGACATTGCATCTCGTCTGCTTCAAGTGAGGAAATTCCTCACAAGATTCGATCACGTCGCAACCGAGAGTTTGAAGCAGAGCCTCGAGCCGGCCACCAGATTCATATCGGGCGTCCGTGTTCTGCTTGGAGTTCCATCCACCAGGAGAGAGGGTTTGCGATTGAAGACTCGCGCATTGGAAATCGCGCTGAATAACTTCTTGTTCGATGATGGTGTGAAAGCGGTGGCTCTGAAATTGATCCAAGAGATTTCGAGCGTCAACGAGCTAAAAACCCTACCTGACAACTCGTTCAGCATTCTACAGTGGTCGGAGAAGAATCTGCCCGAGTTCACAGACCTCTTCATCCGAACGTCCTTGAGTAAGCCGGAGAAAATCAGAGCGCTGTTCCAGCGCGACCTCTCGGAGAATTGCCGTCAACCTATAGGAAGCATATTGGAACTAGGCTCAAACCCCGAGGGCGAACAAGAGCTAAGCGATAAGTTCAATGATCTTTGCGAAAGACTTCTATCGAGCAACGTGGATCCCCAGACGACGTTCCCGACATCGGTCCTGATCAGAAAGCTTCTCGAAAGCGCTACAACGTTTTGGAACCTTGCTTCGACAAATCAGGTAAATTATTAGATGACGATTGCAGGTTTGTCTCAGTTTCAAAACACGACGTACAACGAGAATCAAAGTCTTTCTCCCTCTCGCAGATCAGAAACAAACTCTTCGAAGTCGCGACCTGGCGTACAAGCCTGAATCCTGCGTTGACCTCGACCGAGAGTGAATCGATACGCGAACTGATGCTCACAACCATCGGTTCACTTCAGCCGTTTCTTCCCTTGAAGCCAAATCCTTTCGAGGATTTCCAATGTCGAAATCTCCGAGCTTACAATCCAGCGCCGAATCTCCTCGTCAAGAACGCTTGGGGTGTTGTACAGAATTTTACAAGTCTGGTTGACGCTAGTCTCGAAACTGTCCTCCAGCCCAGTAAGGTGAAGCCAGTGGCACCATTGATAAAGAGCTGGACGTCGAATGGAACATTCTGTAAAGCAAGCAAAAGGGATTTCGAATCCTTGAAACCTCTCTTCGGAACTCGATTCGCAACTTTGGAGCGCATGAAGGCGGTGCTGTGCGTAACAGCCGAGCAGCTTGCTCGAGAACTTCCGGAATGTTCGGCAAGTGTCGTTGCATTACTTATCCGATTTCCAGAGCCATGTTTCCGAAAACAGTTCTGAGTCTTTCCGTCGTTTCACCATCCATACTTCACTGACTCTGGAATTATCTACAGGCTGACCCAAACTCGCGAGAAACAGCGGTCTCCGTGATGAGGAACGCGATGATCAGACTCAGTTCATCAGACCCCGTACTCATTCGTGACAGAACATTCTCCGTTGCTGCATGGTCGAAGGTTGCTGTCGGAGTGATGAACATCCTTCAGAATGGAGTGACCACAAACACACTCAGAGATCCGAGCGCATGGTAATAAAATAGAGTAAGGTATCGGCTGGTCCCATCGATCTCCCTCTAAAGGTTTGTCTAACGGAAACTCATCCGCATATTTCTAGGCTCGAGCTTTTCGAAAGGAACCTCGGTAGCGACGCGAAAACTCTGGCTGAAATGACGCATCTCATACTCAAAGCAGGCGAGCTATCGCAACAAATGGTGGGTAAACTAAATCATGAGCTATGTTTGCAATACAATCTCAAAGCAGGTCTCACAGAAGTTGGCTTTTCAGCTGGCATGGAATTCTACGGATGAACTTAATCCCTTCATCCTCGTAGTTATCAGAGGAATTGACTCGAGCAAGTTGCTGGAAACCGCTATGTGGTTTTTACGCTCGCTCTCATCGAACAACGTTTTTGACTTCAATCTCAATTCTTTGGAGGGATTGATGTTCCATCACTGCGACGAACAAACTGAGCCTGAAATCAGTTCCCTGTTTTGTCGAGACGAAGCGCGAGATCTGTATGAATACTTGAAGACAGCAACCGTCCAAGAAACAGATCCAAATCCGAAGTAAGCGATTTCTTCGATTTTATCATTGGTGCACAGAGTCGACGCGGGCTCGGCGAATCTTCTCAAAGCAACTTTCTCGAAGACGGCGACTCAGTATCAGCGACGATTGCTTCTAACGTGAGGATCGATTCATAACATTGCAACGTTCACTTCTCCGTGGAGTTCCATTGAGATGAATTCCGGTCAAGTTTCGCTGAATTTTGAGCTCGTTTTCTCCACAGGCTTGCAAGAGGAGTCATTTCAACACTCTGGCTATCTGACAATCTCTCTGAAACATATCGACCACTCATCGAGTTCGGTTCAACGCTGACCGATGTCCTCGACGTGCTACCGTCGCTCAACGTGTCTAATTTCCTCGTTGTTGATTTGCTGCAACCGTTGCCTGACTTCACCTATCTCAAGGTCATCAATGATGATCCTGTACGTCGAGCCTTGATCGATAATCTGGTTCCAATTGTCGGCGGCCTACGGAACTTCGGAACGATCCTCATCAATCTTTGGAACAGTCAAAGTGCCTTCCTCAAGTCAGGGTGAGGAAGGCGACCGTTGAAGTCGATATCCATGAGTTACCGTTATTTAGGAGAGATACCACCGTATTTTGAAGTATTTATTTTGACCAAGTATATTCATTTTTAGGAGGTTGGAAGACTCTCTGTGCTAATCAGAAGACCCATTCGTCTCGAGCCTCATGCAAACTCTGGCATCTCCAGCGAAAGCAGTTTGCGAGACGCCGCGGACCAATGTGGAAGATGTCTATCATTATCTGATGGACAAAGGATTCAAAAAGATCGCTTCATTCAACTCCGAGAACATATGCTATCCAAAAATAATCAGCCAGGTAAATTCAGCTCAATTGAAATCAGAGGAACAATACATCGATTGCTTCTGCCAAGATTCGGCAATTCATGCAACGGATCCGATTCTCAGGATCCGAACGCTTCATGATGCGAGTCAGAGACCTCGAGCTCTACTGAATGTCTCCATCTGTTCATAAGTTCAACTCTTCGAAACCTTTCAGTTCGCGTCATGGTCTCGGCTGAACTCGACCGATACACAGCTTCTGACGCAATGCTTCTCGGCTCTCCACTATTCATCTGTAGCCGATGAAGTGGCTGAAATAGCCCAAACGGCGGCGGATATCTTCAAATTCGTCTCGGCGTTCCGAGGGTGAGTTTCCCATATAACTCGGAATGACAAGAACTTGGGATTTCCAAGCCAGATTATAAGCAATTGACACTTTCCTTAGTGTTGGAAGCACCGACCAAGCTCCCAATTACAACCTGCTGGATGAGTTGCGGAAAGAATTACCTGTTTATGCTCGTTTCGGAGACATAGTGTACAACAACGTCGTACCCGACGATCTGAACGATCAAGATCCCTTGCTCAAGGAAACCGTTGTCAATATAAAATGGGTGAGCCATCGTAGTAAATAGATACTAATCAATTCTGCTCCCGACTCATCGCAAAGTGTCGTTCGAGTTCTCGATGACTCGTTTTACAATCTCCCCTCCCTCCCCAGCTCTCTCGTCATCGCTCGTTGGCTCGTCTGAAGAAGGTCTTCTGCAGAGGAACCGTTGTATCCATGTGGCAGTACCCGGGCAAAAACTTCCCCAAGTGAGTAACAGTGGGGAGCTCTTGCACTATGATGCTAATGACATTTTCAGGAGGAAAAGGAAAATATGGGAAACAAACGCTCAACATCCACTAATTCACTCCCTTCGTTCAAGGCACTTCTGCAGTGACGTATTCGCCAAGCGTATTCTCCAGTCCGTCGACTTCGAACGATTGGGACCCGAGGCGAGTGTTATGAGATCCTCGTTATATTATCAAAATTGCTCTCCGTTCAGGTGACAGAATATCATAGTTTTCTTCAATATCTTCACAGATCACGATTTCTCAGAACGAAACACTCCTCCAAGGATTCTGGCTGAGGCCGCTTCTTCACGCCAACGTTTTCACTGCGCTAGAGAATATCGCGAAACATGCGCTCCCGTTCATCCAGCTCTCTGAAGAACCATTGACCTTGGAAACGGCCACAGCACTGCTGGTTTCTCTCAAGGAATCTCAGCTGAAAGAATTGCACCTCGCGCTGCGATCGTTCGAGTCACCGATATCCGAAGGTTTGTGAACGTCTTCCAGAATTCCTCATTTTGTCCCCATAAAAGTGTTGATCGCGATGGTATACGATCTGTCCTAATTTCCTCAGCCTTCGCCGGGAGCGAATTCGACGCCCTCGTTAGAGCCGTGCGCAAAGCGATCGGCGCTGTTGCTGAAATGTCCGCGACTGGACTCTTCGATGTTCGATTCAAGGTCACTGAAGTTCTCAATGATCCTGATAACGCAAGAAAAGCGATCATGGATGCTCTCGGCACAACCGGATACTTCGTTGACTTCATCTTATCCTTGGAATTCGACATCTCGTCTTTTCTCGTGAGCCTCGAGACGAGGAAGTTGACTTTCGTCGATGTTGTCGGCGACCTCACGCTCCTCAAACGAGCCTTCAACTTGCCCGCGAGCTCAACTCTTTTCGACAATTATTCCAAGGTTTTGAAGCAAGCCGTCGATAAGTTGGGAATTCCTCCGAACCCGTTGGTCACAGTCGCGCAACAAAAACTCCTGAAAAACGTCGTTGACATTCTCCTGGAGAAAGCTCTGCGAAAAAATGATTTGAATTGGGATCATCTCGTCGCGATCTTTTCGGCCTTCAATGTTGCCCCGCAAGTTGCTTCGGATGTCGAGAGTAGCTTCGCTGTTATCAAAGACGTCGTGGGTTTGGAAACGATCAATGGACTCTCGAATTTGAACGTCTCCGTCAACGGCGTCCGAGTCCTCGCAGAACCGGTGGCTTTGAAGCTTGTCGGGAGACTGGCCTGCGGCCGACCACTGCGGGATCTTGAGCAAGAGTTCAAAATTCTTCAGCCTTCGAAGAAAGAACCTCAGCTGAATGAAAAGGACATCGAAGAACTTCCCGAAGAGTTCTGCAGGAACGGTTACGAGCAGGTGATGCGTCTCACCGGTGGTCCGATCATTTGGGGATTTTTGAAGCCGATTCTTCGCGGCAAACTCCTCTACGCTCCAGACACGGAAGAAGCCCGACTCATAGTAACCGAAGTCAATCGGACGTTTGAGGCGGTGAGTACAAAACAGCTTGAAATACAGATCAGTGGACTTAATCAGGAAATATCGGTTACTAATGCGGAATGAAATTGCTATACACAGATCGGGAATTTCCGGAATCGGCTGTACGAGTGGGGAGACGCATCAAACGGTCTCAAGATGATGCTAGGCCGTAAAAGTGCGATCAACGATGTGAAAGATGCTCTTTTCTCTAATGTGCTGGAGCCTCTTGTGAGACAAATTCTGCCCAATGGAGTCACCAAAGAAACGTTCGACATCAACGTGGTTGAAAACGAGGTAAAGTCTTCCGTTCGATTTTTATTAGAAACTCAGTTTGTCACGCTGTAATTTGACATCTGACTCGCGATCGCATTCGAAATCCCATGACCCTGGAAATCCGTGAATCCACATCGTGGAATCTAACTTATACGGTAATTTACAGGTTGGAGACGCCGGAGGCTTGGTGGACATGTTGCAATTAGTGGCGAACATCTCGCATTGTTTCACGCTGGATCGATTCGAAGCCGTGTCAAGCGAAGAGGAGCTGGAAATCCTGGCCCCGAAAATGACAAAACGCAAGGAGTTCATCGCGGCGATGGTTTTCGATTTCAGCAAGAATAATCGCAAGCGTTCTGCCGAGCCTCGCTCAGCCAGAGATCCCGCTATGAAGAACAGGAGCAAGCGAGGCTTCTGGGAAATGATGGGATTCTTGGATGAAGAGAGCGAATCACGTCTGCCGAGTGATATTCGTTACAAAATTCGAATGGACATCGACAACGTCCCACTGACACACCGTATCAAAGACTTGTTTTGGAAGCCCGGTGCAAAGGCAGACTTTTTTGAGGACATGCGTTACCAAAGAGGATTCTCCCAGATGCAGCAGATAGTCGACGCTGCCATTTTGAAAGTATTAAACCGCCAGGTTCACAACGAAACCGAAGATTTGCAAGCAAAACTGCCGGCGACCTTCGTTCAACAATTTCCATATCCTTGCTACGAGAACGATGAGGCAGGTCATCTGCTGAAATCCATCGTGCCGCTAGCATGTCTTCTGTCATGGCTCTTCTGCGTTGCGTTCCTCATCCGACAACGCGTGTTGGATCGTGAGCAACACCTTCAAGAGGTTCTCGCAGTCATGGGTCTCAAGGCGTGGGTTGACCTGGCAGCCTGGGTAAGCGAAGCGGAACACGAAATATCTTCAATCAAATCGTTCGAATCAAAAGTGAGGTCGTTCGCGCAGTTCACTCTACGCACTTCGATCGAACCTCTCATGTTTTGAAGAAAATCGTCATCCTTAGGAGTGTTGCATGATTCTGAGAGATTAATTTCTTCAAGGTTCTACTTTCTGGAGCGATTGTTGGAGGAATAGTGGTGGTCTGCACCGGATTAATTTCTGTTATTCTCCCAAACTCCGATTTCATTCTGTTGTTCATCTTCTACGGTGCCTTCGCTCTATCGTTGTTGAGTTTTTGTTACATGGTTTCCAACATATTTCAAACAAACGCCACCTTAGCCGCGCTGGCCGGTAAGTTCATTCTCGGATTACGTTCTCGTAGGCCCGAAGGAAGTTGTCACGTTTGACTGATTCATTTCTTTTTTTTCGCAGGAACTCTACTGTACATCATTTCGTTCATACCATTCGTTGTTGCTCTGACTTCCGAAGCATCACTCTCATTGATAAGCAAAATGTTGCTTTGTACATCAATGAGTTCCGCTTTCTGTTACGGCTCTCTCTACATCACCAGGTTCGGTTCGAATCACGATTCCGCGCCTATATGCTAATCAAAGGCGATCATATTTCCCGTTATCGAGCCCGATAATTCAACCCGCACATCTGGTTTCTCGCGCAGGTTCGAACAGCAAACCCTGGGTCTCACATGGAAAACTGCCTTCAGCAGCCCTTTGGCAGGGGACGACATGAGCTTCATGTGAGTGCTCTTCCTGGATGTAGCTCATCGTCTAATGAAAATCCGATGGTCGGAGTAGATTCAAACAATTCCATGAGAGATGCTCTACACATTAAGGTGTGTCAATTATTCGTAGGCTGGCCCTCGGAATGCTCATCCTGGATGCGGTGGTATACTCGGTCATTGGTTGGTACTGCGAACACGTGTTCTGCAACAACCTGAATCTCAGGAAGAAGTGGTATTTCGTCTTCCAGTCAGAGTTCTGGACGGGAAACTATGCGGATGACGGTATGTGCAATATCATCGATACAGTGATGCTGTAATTGGCTCCGAGAAAACGGAGACCAGGAGAATCCCCGTTTTGCTGCTTCTAAAACAAGCCATCTCTTCAGACGATATCTTCACCATCGACGAGAAAGGTGACGGTGTCGAGATTTCGAATCTTCTCGTTCGATACTCGTCGGGAAACCTCGCTGTCAATAAGCTCTCTCTGAGTCTTAAGGATGGTGAAATCACATCCCTTCTGGGCCAAAACGGGGCCGGCAAAACAACGACGATAAGGGTGAGTAGGAGTTTTCCGAGATCTAGTTCCTGCGAAGCGAACCCATGTCAGTGATCCAGACCAAGAGGGACAATCAATCTCAGGAGAACTCTTTCTTCTAGGTCCTCACGGGTCAGTGCAGAGCTACCAGCGGCAGAGTCCAAGCTTACGGTATCGACAGCAGGAACCTCCCAGAGTTGAGACGCCTCATTGGGTACTGTCCCCAATACAACACCCTTTTCGATAAACTCACGGTGCGAGAGCACCTAAAGTTCTTCGCAAAGCTAAAGTGTCCCGAGTAAGTTTTCCGAGCTGATCTTCTGAAGAAGAGAGGAATCACGATGTTCACCACGAAACGTACATATTTTCATGCCGCGACGAATCATTGCAGAAAATGAAAGAGTGCTGAATTCTTTCCTGACGTTTTGCAGAAATACCTCGAAATTGGAGATAGAATCTGAGGTTGCAACAATGTTGCAAATGATGGACCTCGCCCACGTCGAAAACCGACTGTCGTGCGAGCTCAGCGGAGGATTGCAGAGACGTCTCTGTGTCGGCCTATCGTTCATCGGAGGCTCAAAATTGATCATTCTTGACGAGCCCACGAGCAGTGTGGATCCGGTAGCTCGACGACACATTTGGGATCTCGTTCTGAAATATCGTCAGCGACGAACAATCCTCCTGACAACTCATCACATGGACGAGGCCGATATTTTATCTGACCAAGTCGCAGTCATCCACAGAGGCTCACTCGTTTGCCAAGGGTCACCCATAACGCTGAAAACTCGTTTCGGTTGTGGATATCAACTCACGTTGTGCCGAAACTCTAGTCGGGAGTCCGACTCCGGACTGTCGACAAGTGACGCGAGTTTGACATCAAACCACTTCTCTGTGGACATCATCGATGACATCCGAGAATTCGTCCCAAGTGCCACAGTGATCAATGACGAGGCCGACGGTGTCACCGTGAATCTGCCTCACCGTTCCGAAGCAGGGGACGCGTTCGATTTCGCAGCATTTTTCAAGAAGCTCGATACTTCCGGACTCCTAGCGTACCACGGGTTCAACAATTACCGCGTTTCTTGTACAACCCTAGAAGACGCGTTTCTCAACCTGAGCTTGGACAGTGCGCCAACGTCATCGATCATCCGCATCCCAGATTTCGACTCAGACGTAAGAGGAGGATCCGATGGGTCAGCATCTCCGGTATGGGACTCAGGATCGACCAGCTCATTGTACCTCACGTCGAATCGGAGAATCGAAGGTTTCGAATTGGCTTCCATGCAGCTGCGAGCACTTTTGTGGAAACACGCCTTGCATTCGGTGAGTGTTCATGTTCGAGGACATTTTTTCAATTGAATCTGAGCCTAGGTTTTAACGTTCGAATCTTGCTCATCAAAATCATTCCCCGCCAGCTCCGAAGTTGGAAGGTGCTGTTCTCTTCGGTTATCATGCCGTGCGTTTTCATCGCTCTGGCAATGGGAATCACGACGTTGAAACCCAGCGACATCAGGGAACCCGCTCTGAATCTCGACATCAACCTCTACGGAAAGCCCGCAATCTCTGTCCTCAGTGGCAACCACGATAGACCCCTTATGGAGGAGTTCTTGGGAGAACACGCGGTTCGCCTAGAACATCGAGTGAATTCGTTGCCCGAGGATGGATTCTGTCCTGCCGTTGACCGAGCCCGGCGTAGTCTCGATTGGGATTCGGTGGAGGCAGTGGAGTCGTTCAACGAAACTCAAGAACTCTTTGTGGTCGATCCATCAGAAGTCGATTTGTCCGACTACCTCCTGGCTACGTACGCCGAGTTCTCGGACAAACGCTACGGAGGATGGTCTCTCAATCGTGAATAAGTCAAAGTCTGGTACGATAACACGGCCCACCACTCGTTACCCATTTACCAGAATCAGTTGACGAACGCTGTACTCAGGAAGCACTTCGGTAACTACACCGTGCACGTTGTCAACCATCCGCTCCATTTGACCCAGGAGCAACTAGGCCGAGAAACATTGTGAGTATAAATCTACGGATATTCTTTTTCGGGTGCATTTTCTTGAGTAAGTCACACAAGGACTGAGTTTCGCTTTGTTCTGGGTCTAAGGTTCGCTATAATTGCAGTTTGAGCCGTCTGGCGGATCTCGGAGTCGCGTTGGTCATCCTCATCGGTCTCGGCTTCATCCCAGCCTCTGCCGTGATCTACGTGGTCCGTGAGCGCGCTCAAGAAGAGAAAACCGTGCAGCATTGCTCGGGAGTATCCAAGACGATGTACTGGAGCGCCATAATGCTCTGGGACTTACTCGTTCTGTTGGTCGGGATCCTTCTCTGTTCCGTTGTCATACGGATATTCGCCATCCCCGTCTACGTAGATCGAGCAAATTTCCCAGCTGTCGTACTCCTACTCTTGCTTTTCGGTTACTCGTCGCTCCCGGTGACACACTTCCTGTCTCATCTTTTCCACGAGTCGTCGATTGCTTTCATGGTGCGTGGAGCCGAACGTTCGAAGAATACAGATTCAGAGATGAGTTCTTCTGACAAAGTACTTTCTCGGAAGTCATTTAGCCGCGATTGTCAATTTTTCTGTTTCAGGTGACCTACTGCTTGAACCTATTCCTAGGCCTCGCCATCTTCCTCTTCCTGCTCCTTTGCCATTCTTCGATTTCTGAAAGCGCCCACCTGATAGGACTGTGCATTCCGCAATATTCGTTCATACAGGGAATTTTGGTTCTTTTCAAAAATCATATCACAGCCGACATTTACGAGCTATTCGATCAGGACGTGTACGAAGATCCACTGATCCTACTACGAGCAAACTACATCGTTATGTTCATTGTCGGCACGTGCAGTTTTCTCTTGAACATAGTCATGGATTACAATATGTTGGCCCTGCCAACTGGCGGTAGGGAGGCCGAAATCCCGCAGAACGAAGATGCAGATGTTGTGATCGAGCGGAAACGCGTCGTCTCTGCTATCGGCGACGATGTTCTGTCCCTCGTAAACCTCACCAAAGACTACAAGACATTCGGTGAGCTTTCCATGATCCTTGATAAGCGATTCATCGAAGAAATTTGCCGCACAGAGTAGGACTCATTACAATTTACATGGTTCCAGGTCTCGCGAAACCTCACCGAGCGGTGGACAGCGTCTCTTTTGGAATCGGAAAAGGAGTCTGCTTTGGACTTCTTGGCCTGAACGGAGCAGGAAAAACTACGCTTTTCAAGATACTTACTGGTCACATACAACCAACGACAGGGCGAGCTTTCCTGAAAGAAAAAGGGGGTGCTTACCGTTCGCTGGGCGAATTCAATCACCACGTTGGCTACTGCCCACAAGGCGACGCTGTTGACGATTTGCTCACACCTGAGCAACTACTCACAATCTACGCTCAGCTGAAAGGAATCCTTGAGGAGGAAATATCCGACGTTGTTCAGAAAGCTCTGGCGATCTTCCAACTGCAGTCGTTCGCAAACCGACCCTGCGTCGACCTGAGCAGGGGCACTCGTCGAAAGGTATGTTCTGTACTATGAGAGATGCCGAGGTTGTTCTATTTCTTTCCTGAACCATACAGCTCCCAATACTTTCGCTCAATGAGTCTATAACCCTCCCACAGGTATGCACTGCGATGGCTTTCCTGGGAGATCCTCAACTCGTTCTCCTAGATGAGCCTACTACAGGCATGGACCCACTCACGAGGCGTCTCCTGTGGAGCAGCGTGCAAAAATGCGTGGAATCCGGCAGGTGAGCGAAAAGAGACTTTTCCATCGAGCTCGAACCCGGGACTTTTCCACATCGCTGACTATTTTCGGTTGTGTTTCTTGCATTTGCTCCTCGTTCTGAATCACCATTCTCAAACATATCGATCTTCCCGTCGCACACAGGTCCGTGCTTCTGACTTCGCATAGCATGGAAGAATGCGAAGCCTTGTGCAACCGTTTGGGGATCATGGCCAACGGCAGACTACGCTGCATTGGCTGTCCTGATGCTCTGAAGTATCGGTAAGACTGGCAGTGAGAGCTGGGGAAACGCGGCAGATGAAATGAGTACTTATGATCTGGCGATACCAATCAGGCACCTCATTCCATATCATTTTTCAGGTTTTCACAAGGTTATACCCTAGGTCTGAGGATTCAGCCAGGCTCCGAACACAGAGTCCTTCAGCACATCAAGAACAAATTTTCCACGGCACGTTTGAAAGCGCTCCATGCAACCTCATTGCAGATATCCGTTTCCTCGAAAGAAGCTTCACTGTCTTCTCTATTCGCCTTGCTTCAAGACGATCGCAGTCGACAGGTACGCGGCTGGCGCTACTGCAGTATGCAATCCAGGGTCTCACTTGAATAAGGCAGCCCCGGAGGGTGCTCATCGCGATGACAAAAGGTGTCAATTTTCCCACTTCGAACTGTTCTTTTGTTTTGCAGACGGGTATCGTCGATCACACGATACAGTTGACAACTCTGGATCAAGTTTTCGTAGAGTTCGTGAGCCAGCAGAAAGGAGAAGAGGATGAGGAAGAATCATTCTCACGAGTGGCTACAGTTTCGTCTTTTGGATCAGCTTCCTATCAACAACTGTCTTCAAAGGACGGAGCGTTGGCAGAGGACGGTTTTATAGATTGCACACACTTCTAGTTCATCGGGACTTCGGATTCACCCAGCAGCTTTTGGCTCCTTCGCATGTGTTTCCTGACGTGAAAACTCTCTCTCTCTTTAGAAAAGAGGACCGCCAAAAAAGAGTTGTATCGGATCGTCCGAGCCCGGTGTAAAACCAATGTATATACTTCGAACGGATGGATCATCTTCCTCCGGGGGCGATGTGAAATTCAGACAGTGCTCAAACTTATCAAGATATCATCAACAGACAGCCTATGTACATAGTATGATGATGAGTTCAGAGGCGACTCTAATGACTACAAGTTGAGAACGTTTCCTCCAGAGCCGGAGTCTGCTCTCTCCACGTTTCAAAGGCAGCAGCAGCGCTCGAGGAGCTATGCAAAATGAACAAAGTAGGCAACTTCTATTTAATTCCATCAGGGACGCGGGAGACGCGACGCAATATTCCCAAGTAGAGGACTTGTTCTTCGCGCGGTAAAGTATCTAACTTCAATGTTTCCAAGAAGTTGTGATGAAGGCCCGATGCGTTTGAAGAATAAAATGTTATTTAAACCCGAAAGACTTCTTGATAGCGACCCAGACGAAGGTCTGGAGTCAAGTTTCGGTCCTGATTCGGGCTTTATGCCATGAAAAGGGGTACTGCTAGCCTGATGTTCAAAATATTGGAGAATACGTCCCAAGAGAGGGTTGTGGCTCCATATTCGATGTCACTCTCTTGATGAGCCAGGAAACAGTCACAGAATCGCGACCCTTCGAGTCAGAGCTGGAATCTAATGACTCAATCTTATACTCTTACTGAATGGCTCTCCGGCTCGCTTTTTCGATTCTCGCGGGAGTTTTCGTCGAATCAAGACTGTGCGCACGAGGCTCTGAGCAAACCCACCTCGGTGAACATCCCACGCTGGTATAACTTGGTCTTGTCATCAGTTGGAACAGTTCCGCACGGGATCAACGCAGATATTTGATTCCAACTATTTTAGAACAATGACTTTCTAATTTGAAAGAGCTGAACTTTGGACATAACCGGGAAGGGCCTTTGGGGACCTTTAGGCTTCCTCGACGTTCACCAGAAAAACTCGGATTTGAAACACGTGATGAGTATGTTCGTGGCTTCTACTTGAAGACGATAGCGAGACACACAAATGCGGGACGGGAAAAAAGGGAGCGGGACAGCCGGAATACTTCATGAAAAAAAAATACACTTGTGATGCATCCGTCTCGGATTGGAAGAATGTTTTATTCCCAGAAACGCCTCGACTCGGATCTCTGAAATATTTTTTCATACGGAATTTCCGTTCTCTATCGGAAGTTCAAAAACGCAAAATTTCTCGTTTATCTGATTTCGTTCAACGATCAAGATAACCGCCGTGTTATTCCGTGCTGTTTCCCTGAATATAAGGGAGGTAATTCTTCGGCCGAGGTTCAACTCATCGCGAAGCCTTTCAAGTACGATCCGATCCAATTCGTTTCCGCTCTCTACACTCGCGTAACGTGTGTTCATCAAGATAAAAACCTCACATCGTTTTTTACCAGTGAACGCTATGAGAATATGTCGATAGTGCCGCCGTCACCACTGTCAAATACGATGCGGATACCAAAACCGTAACATAACTTATAGGGGAGAGGAACGATAATATCCAATAGTTCTACACATTTTAGTATACAAGGATAGAATTACAGAAGATGGCGTCATGATCCGCCTTCGGCCGCCGCGCGCCAAAACTGGCCGTCTCTTGTTGAAGAGACCGATTTTTTTTCCTTCACAAAAGGTAAACACTGATTAAGATTGAGGAGCTAGGCAGGATCGATGCTCATAACGCTATCCGAGTCTCTGCCATCGCGCCTCTACCGCATCCCCGGGACTTCCTTTTGACTCCACGCCGAGGAGCAGATGCGCTCCGACGTCCTTTTTTTCTTTCGTGAAGGTCAGCTTCCGGAATTCGATGGGCCTCTGATTCCAGAGAGACTGAGTTTCGGGTATCCCAGCAGCTTTATCCCAACAGAGTGCGAATCATGGAAGCAAATCTGTTTCTGGCACGCGCACCGCCTAGATAGATAGATAGATACATTGTCGACCTTTCATATGCACATATGAACCCTTTCGTTTCAGGAGCGGATTGGGTTGCCTCCTCAGATCTACGGTCACAGTTTTTTTTCGGGAGAGTTGACACGGGAGAGTGGATGCATCCCCGGCAGCAGTCGAGATTCGAACCGCCGCCATCAAACTTTGGTTACAGGATTTGCCGTGTGACCACAAGACAATCGGCCGTTTGATCCCTTCTTCGGACACACGGGTTGAATCAACTCCAACCAACGGTGCCTAGGTGAAGTGAATGTCCTACCGGACACCCTAGCGGACATAGCCCGACACCAGAGTGAACGAACCGGGTTGCCATCTGTGCTCCTCGACCCCAAATCTCAGCCCCGCCGAAGCACGGTTAAAGTCCCATGCCAAGGGGACCTCGACAGTTCGACTATCTCGTCGGTTGAAGTCGTTGTAGGGTCTCGTTGTCAGGTTGAGAGAAGACTCGCAGGAATTGGTCGTCACCATCTTCGTTAAAAGGTACATATAAAGACTTTATTCTTATTTTACACGAACGTCCCTATTACTCGGAAGCGAAAGCTGTATGATACTTGGGCCCCGTAGAGATATACAGCTCGTCATAGGCTTGCTGTTGGGTCAATTCAATAGCTTGTTGCTTTTTGAGGACAAGGAACGTGTAAAACTTTTGGGCGACCTGCTTTCGGGAGTTGTGGCGGATCAAGTCGGCAAACCGAATCGGTTTCCCAGAGTCTAAAACTGGTTTTACATGCTTGAGGAGTTGCACCGTTCGTCGGTTCTGTATCCTTTCTTCGAACTGTTCGAATGATTCGCCGTCGGCCTGCTCATCGTGGTTTTCATCGGCCATCGAATGGTTTGCTTCGTCTTCAGAGTCCGAGTCATCGTGGTGAGGAATGTCCATTGCACCATCGTCCATATGACTGTCCATCTCGTGCATTGGAGTTTGTGGCGGTGGCATTGGCGTCTGCGGAGGGTGCATCGGCGTTTGAGGCGGATGCATCGGCGTTTGTGGAGGAGCCATACTGCCACTTTGTTGGAGTGAGTCGAAGTTCGCCGACAAATCATCGCCGCTCATCGAATTCTGAAAATGAATTCCCATGAATTGCCACCATGACTAGTATACGAAGTCTTCTGAGGGATTCACTTGACCGTATCTAACCCTTTCATTGGTAAAACGCTATAACGCGGAATGGAACTCAAGGTGGCAGAAACTTCGAGTCGAAGTCGAAAGGACAAAAAACTCACCATGCCGGCAGGGAAGGTGTTGTTGAAATCGCCTTGTGAATGAGCCGGCGTCGGAGGTGCAGGAGTAAAGGGAGTGTAAGCACTTCCGTAGTCGGTTCCAGGGGCGTGGGCGTAGCCTCCCATCTCGTTGAAATCTCTACCTGGAGTGGGAGGTGGTATGTCGTCCATTCTCGACCGTTTCGATGCCGGCGTGTCGGGTGGAAGTAAACTACTGTGCATCGTCGTGTCGTCGAGACGACTTTCGGCACGTTCTCTGGCAATATCGCCTTCCTCGCTAGCTTCTTCCTGAGGAGCAACGACTAGACTCTCGTCCGATTCCACCGATCGGGTCACCAGACGTGACTGGTACATTTTCTGGATGTATTTCGAATTTCGGTTCTCAACCGCGGGTAGTGATAGCAGCTTATCAACTCCACCCGTCTCTTTCCAGTGCATCAAACGTTTGGTAGGTGGAGCGAGATCCAAAGTGGTAACAATGTCGGACGTGTCCGAGAGCTGGGCCTTCATCTCTTCGCCGGAGATGTTCTTCACTTCGTCGATGATAAGTTTCCGTTTACGATTTGGAATTCGGCGCACGGTGGGACCCGCTTGTTGCTCAACGGTGGTGTCTAAGGGTGCGAGCGTGAACGTTTCGGGCTCTTCTCTGGGGGCGGGAGGGACCATGGGCGTTTGCATGAGATCTGGGCCTAGATTCGAGGGGAGTCCAAGCGGAGCCATATGATCGTTCATTTGGGTATGTTGCGAGGATTCATCGTCCCGAGGCGGGCTTGGGGGCTGTACATTGATGTCATCCAGATCATCTCCATCGGCCGAGGACGCCGGCGAGCATCCCATGCTTCCGCCGGTTCCCATGTCGTACATGTCGCTCTCAGTGTCTGTCAAATGGGAGTCAGGGGCCTGACGCCGCGTCAGCGGTGCGTCGTCAAAGAGATCTGCCGGTTCCAATTTAGCTGCATCTCCTGCTGAGTAAAGTTCACTACGCGGCTCGTTCTCAAGTTCGAGTCCGGCCGAATCGAGATTTCCTCCGAAACCATCGTCGTTGAGAGGGGCGTCTAATGAATTTTGCGAAGCTAACTGGGAAGCTGCTAAACTCGGGGCACTTTCTTTGGCCACACTGATTTCCGTCGCGGTGATGTTCACCGATTGAGAGTCAAAATCGAGTTGGGTCGCATCTCGACCTATGTCGGCCTCAGTGTCGAACGTCATATCATACAGTTGCGCATCGTCGTTCATGAGACCCATTCCGAAATCCTCTTTGAGCGTGATGTCTTCTGCTCTGGACTGATTCAAGGTGATTGTAGCCTCCATGTCGATAGCGGGCAGGTCTGGCATTCCGATGTCGAAATCATGAAATACTTCAGGTAATGTAATCGACTGAACAGCGGCTTCGCGATTCTCCTCCGGGAGATCCACTACACCTGGACGGAACGCCATCTTGATCTTGATGAACGCCTCATTGCAGTCAGCCAGCAGATATTTTGCTTTTCTCGAGTAGATTCTGACTATTCCTGTGAAACGGGGAAAAATTCTTGTTAGCCTTGGAAAGTTACGCGACCCGGCATGGAAACTCAGGTCGATTTGATGGCCAATTCATGAACATTTGCACCCCGATCCTCTGATCAACCGGAGCTTGGCGAATTCTTACCGAGTAATAGGTGACCAGATGTTCTGAGGGCCATTTTCACTTTTGGCTGCAGAATCCCTTCCACTGATGACTCAATATTCGTTTCGAACACATGAGCCTTCGTCAATTTCTTGTCCCAATGTGCGGCCAGCCAAATTCGGGACAAAGGTCCCTTCTTGGCCAGCACAAAATGCGCGTAGAACATCTGTAAGGATTAATTCATGGATGAGTTTCTTTTCGTCACTTTTTGGCGGGAGAATGAGCCATTGGTTTTTACGAGAGTTTTCAGTTCGGAACAGTGTACAGTGTCTGGGATTCATCATATTCGGCAGTCTCACACTACTTATTCATCGAAGTAGTGTCACGATTCGGATGAATCTTTCAGCCATTCATTCATATATCTTGACCAGTTTCGTTATCCTGACAAAAGCACTTAGAATTGGACCCTCGACGGTACGGGGTGATCGAATCCATTCGTGCAGCCCTATGAGATTTGAGGCGCACACAGAAAGCTCTAGTTATTCGGATGTCTTCGAGATTTGGTGTTCAATTCGAATCCCAGCAGAGAACCTGTTTCACGCTCAACTGCGGAGCACCATAATGGCGCACCGGTACACGAAAACAGAAAGCATGGGAAAGGGTTTGACCGTTGCGCTATTTTAGCGACAATGTTTACAAAATATCATTTCGAGGATAAGCGAACCGATCTCTAAGAGATAGCAGAACATCAAACATGGTGCGCGCCGTTTGACAGATTGCATCGGAAGTCTAAGATGTCCTAGAAGGGATTTTTGAACTAAAATTCAGCGGACTTCGCATCTTAATCACTCGAACCCTCTCGGCGGCACCTTTAGCCGACCCAGTTGAGGGTACAGTCGCAATAGTGGATCATTCGAAACTTTTTCGAGAGAAGGCTAATTTAGAGTATTGATTCAGATCCTCTAGCAAATGCGCAGCTTCCAGAGTCGCCTACATTCGGACTCCTCAATTATGAACTTATTCGTCAGACACTGTACCTTGTTGGTTCGGCGATCAAGGGGTTTCTCCTCCTGACGGGTCTAGACAAGAGTGCCCCACTATCCACAAAGTGTTTACATGGATGGACGCATTTTCCGAGAGCGGGCGTTCGGATGCGGCGGCTCACTGTTGCGGCCCTGACGAGATGTGCCCGCTGCTTCGGCGGTTGGCGAGATCAGTCACCGGCAACAGAACCGAGCGGCTCTTATTCCGACTACCAGGGCTTATGAAGAGGTTCAAGTCTAATATGTAGGGCTAGGCTTCTGGTCCAGATTGTATACGGATTTATTTACTAGAATAACTTGATTCTAACTCTTTCTGACTCTTATTTGGTCGCGGGCCTCACGAACTAAACTCAAACGTATTCCCTGCCGGGAAGTCTTTTTCATCGTGGTTTTCTTGCCTTCATCTGCTCCGCCTGGAGCACTTTTCGTAAACGAGATATTCAGAAACACAGAAACCCGCAACTTGACGAGGCGACAGGCGTCACTGTTTTGGGTTCTGTTTGGGTTGGTCCTCTGGCGACTCATCTCTGCGCGTAAACACAATGATGGCGGCTGCGGCGAAAATAATGTCCGCGAGATTCATGAGTCTGCGATGACTGTAGGTGGGGCAGTTGGAATGATGCGGCCCGCGAGCGTAGCGAGCGGCACGCGCCAGCAGATGCCTGCAAGCCAGTGCATCGCAAACATGCTCAAATCGCATCGATGGCGTGTTGGCGCTTTGTAGTTCAAGTCGGCTAGGGATCAACCCAAAAAATCTCCCCTGTTTCGGACATGGACGCCATCTTGACAGCTACGGCTCTAGCTTCGCGCGCCAATTTTCGAAAATTGCGCGCCAACAACATCGCTAATCCCAACTGCCACTCGTTGCTAGACGACTTACCTGAGAGAGTCGCTCCGTACAATTCGAAGCTCCTCTCATTTTCAGCGCTAAATCAGACCCGGAATCTAAACGAGTGAGGATGATGATTGGAATCGGAAAATGCGCGGACTGCATCAGAGGTTTTGGTAACCCTCTGGAGGTCATTTTGCGCTCAATCGAATCGGCAATTGAACCCTGATTTTCGGAACATAATTTCTGTTCTCTCTGCGTGCTCAGAATCGTTCTCGGGAGTCTTCCTCTTGGCTGACCTCATTCACGATCGAGCCCTGCCATCGATGAAGGGTCATCCTCCTGACAATGAGTGGCATCTAGCAACTCATCATCCGCTGCGTCGGTAGTCCCATTACACTCGATATCTTCCAAAAAACGAGGATCGGAGACGCCGGCTTTCTCACAGAGGTCGACAAGCTCTTCACTGATGGCAGCATGCTGGTCGGGATCTTCTGCTGTGTCGTCTTGACCAACGACTCCACAACGACGGAAGCAGCAAACTATGGTTGCCTCGCGTACTTTCTCTCATGTATGGCTAACCCAACGAATCGCTTCATGAACACTGATCTTCTTTGATAATTCTGTGGACCTTTCGCATTCATCCATCCTTGTTAGAATCCAACGTAGCATTAGGCCTCTATTGAACAGCTTTTAAGTCTGAATAACGCCCTGATCTAGCGGCTGCAGCTCACTCGTTACATTCGGGGCAAGAAAAGCAGATTCACATTGCTCATCGAGCGACGGGCGTGACTCGGGGCGTTATCCACGATGTGCAGAACGTTTCTGCTTTGTCGTTTCATGACGGCGTTGAATTTATCAAGCCAGATTTCGAAGACCTTTGTGGTCATCCAGGCTTGGGTCCAGATTTGGCCCCCCAGAGAACTCCAGTTCGCTTCATATCTTTGTTGGGACCCGGAATGAATAGACGGCTAGTGCATTCCGCGGGATGTCTGACCGACGACTGACTTGCAGACGGTTGCACCGCTTATATACTTTATTGAATCACTGGATAACGAAGCAAGACTAGAAGGATCTATAATCCCAACAATCTTGACCCTTGAAACAGCGAGGCTTGAGCGACTTCCAGATCGCCAAAGGTTGGAACTTCTCGCCCGTGGCGCTACAATAGAGAGCAATCGTGAGCCTATCCTTGGCCATCTTACCTCTTTTGCACTGTTCGCTTCTTTGAACGAGCGATTTGTTGGTAAGCGCTCTGAAGAAAAGACCAGTCTCGTCCATGTTCCACACATCCTTGGCAGCATAAGTTCTTAATAAGCTCCGGGAGCCTCTGTTTTCAGTCGATCACAATGTTCTCATCGACGTCGCCTCTTTCTTCGCATTGAGACTAGGACGATATTGTGCCTTTTGTGGAAGCTTTCCAACCAACCGTTACTGGCCACGAAACTGATGCCTTTTTCGGAAGCCAGTGATCGTGCTTTCTCCTGGATCAAGAGTCCGCTGATCGGGAATCCTTTCTCGTTAGCGATTCGAACCCAATTCATAACACTTTCGCCGAGGTCCTCATTGCGTGCTTTGTAACGTCTCTTTCTGTCGTTCCTCGACGAGCAGCCTGTCCATTCATCCAGAAAAGTCTCTTGATAACTGGAGATCCGTTGGATTTGGCTCTTGCTCACGTTGAACGCCGAAGCTAACTCACGTTGGCTTCGGCCGTGTTGTAGTTCTTGAATCATGTCTATTTTTTTGTGGAGCGGCAGGTCAGAACGTTTGTTGCCCATTATGATCACCGGAGAACACCTCCGCCTGGTACTGACAGCTGTGCACGCAAGGTTTTGCTCGCGAGCCGTGCAGCCAAACAAGCTGCGAGAGCTCGGAAGACATGTAGATGTCGCGAGCAAGCGTGCATATATCGCAGTCGGCGCTCTGTTTCTCTCACCGAGACGAGTCACATTTGGATTGTGATAGAGTATCGATGGATTGGGGGCATGCGTGCTTTTGCCTCAACAGAGGCAAGAGATCCTTGTACCCCGTGTAATTCGGTATCATTTTTCCTCCAACTTGAAGCACCTCTCGCGGCTCGAGCCATTCTCCATCTATGCTGTCCCCCTACGGTTGCATCGAAAGCGCTGAGCTCGGACAAGCGTTGGGCAGGCACACTATTGACGCCGCGGCTGTTTCCATACCCATTAGTGCGATCCCGTACACCACCTGCCTTGAACGGAAAAAGTATTCCATAGGAACTCAGGGTAGAGTTTCGTCATTTATGGACAGATCCCTTGCGATTCCGTTCATCGTTCCGCCACCTGGCAAGATTGCATGGCGTAATTACTTGGGATGCGTACCTCACCAACTCACTAGGAAAATGCGTGCTGTCCGAATGTCTACGGTTGTATTGAACTGGTTCAGTGGCAGGGTGAACAAGCGGCTGAACTTTCACTTCATTAGATACACAGTCATAGCCGCTCGTGTTCTCTCCAACGTTCTATCTAAGCAGCGCGTAGGCAGCAGGATATATGCCTTGACCGGTTGTCAACCTGTTATGGATTTTTTCTAAATGGGTTGTTTCGAGAAAGCGGTAACGCAAAAACGGGGCCGGAGGACGAAGCCTCCTAGGCGCAGCTATCCGATCATCTTCAGAGGCACTAATTCGGACTCCTGACTACATATTTTGAGAAACGTAGAAGAGTTGAAGATGACACTGAATTTCCTGCTTCTCGATGATGCCTCACGGAGACCGTAAACTTCATGAGCCATCTCGAAGATCGACTGCGTCGCTGATAATAAACCGACAATTCAGGAAACTTCGTTTTCATATTCCTTCGGTTAACCGACAGCAGATGTCACGGCGACCGAACGCTGTCCTCAGAACGATAAATGAAGCTACTTGGAAACCGCAGGACTCCTCGATGAGGATATTTTATGCGATCGGACGGGCACCTCGGTTGCCGTGAATCAGGTGAAGTATGGACACAAAGGAGACGTTAGCGGGAGTTCATGAGAGTCTGTGGCCTTCCTATCTTGGTCGTCCATTGCTTGACCGAAAGGAGCGTAGGTGATACTTCTCGAAAGCAGTGGACGAGGGCAGCGGGGCTCAATGAATGACCGGGTCTCCCAACATGAGGCCTCCTGGCAAATCAACCTGAATTTCGGGAAATCCGCGTCTGATTCCCTCCCCTCCAAAAAAACGGGTTCTTACGCTCAAGAATAATTCCTTCCCCTCTTCTCGAAGTCTAAGCGGAGATTTTTCCAGACTGTGCGGCGGTCGTACAGACGAGCCCTTGATGGATACATTGCACGTACTTTAATTGGATCAAATGATCAACGTATTCACATTTTTCACAGTTAGCTTCGTTGCCATAGCGATGAGCTGAGCTACGTGACAGAACATTTAGCTTCGTTCAATTCGTATTTCGAGTCCATCATTTGTGATTTCTCTTGTCGAAGATTCTCTTCAGCTCACTGGACATCCTATAGGGTCTTTCTCTGGAGCCGTCATTGATCTTCTTGTCCTCGACTACAGAGAATGAAGGGAACGAGGTCACTCAATTTGATATCACCTCTAAATATTCATAAAGCGTTATCAGCTGTCATGATGTTTGGAACTTACGGAAACACAAGAAGAGTGTATCCACGGCACTTCGATAAACGTTGAAAAAGCATGAGGTGATCACGAATGAGCCGATTCCGGTGGCCTGAAACCCCTTGATGATTAGCGAGAACGATCATTGCTGACATTATTTGCTTTCCATACTGCTAAAGACGTTTCGCCGAAAACTTCCGTCAGAATGAGAGACTTGAACTATTCACATTAGTTGAGGAATACTTCAGAAACCGAGGAACAATTGACCGGAACTGTCAGCGTTACTCACGACGACCGGAACGAAGACGGAGAAGAGATCGGGCAATTTGAGAGACTCTCGCAATGAATCGTTCTGATAGACGAAATACAAGATGATCGCAGCGCAGGCCGAAGTGACGAATTTGGCGATGAAGATCACGAAGTCCGTCAACTTGGTTACAACGAGTGCTCTCAGAACGTTGCTCACTATCAGATTGAAGGCTTTCCCGGCCGACCGGCAGAAGTTCTTCCCGTACATCGCCACCATAATGTACGCGTTCTTGTTGATATACTTCAGAAACTTCTCCAGGAGATAGAAGCAGCAGAGACAACATCTAGAGATAGACGCAGCTTGAACTTCCAGAATCGGGAAATTTCCAAAGAGGCATCAACGTTCCATGCGAAAGAGGCTCCACTTACTTCGCGATGTAGTTCACCCAAGATTTTCCATCCTTCTTTGTTTTGCCCTGGAACCATTCGAGGACGATCCTTATGACTGAGACAATGGCCACAATCAACGATCCGAAAGCGATGGTACCCATGTGGTATCGCGCAGCCGTGCCGACTGATGCGCCTACTGCCATGCACTGCGGAGCCTGAAAAGCATACGTTTTGTTCGGTGGTCTTGATGCACGCAGTCCAGAACGCACGTCCCGAAGCGTTGGTTCCGTCAGTATTGGAATATACTTTTCTGTCATGTCTCGAAATGGAAGACAGGTTACCTCGTCCTTGTGAGTCCAGAAGTAGCGCGCGACGGCATGGGCCACCACAAGGTAGCCGAAAGCGCCCACAAACATCACGACCCAGAAAGCGCATAAGACGTTGAAAATGTGAACATACGGACCCGTTCTGAGAGCCTTGTACATGAATACGCAAAAATCGCTGACGTTGACAAGGCCGCCCGCGGTGTTTTCGCAAGCCCGTTGGAAATCGTCTTCCTCATCCTCGGGTTTCGATCGTACTGCCGAAATCAAGCTGGAACGAGAGAAGTTCATCGCCAACGTAGAATCCAAGCATCACGGATCAACAAGACATTCAACGCAAGTGAGCGCTCTTTCATGCCTTCCCATTAGGCTGTAACTGAGAGGAAGCGGTTTCTCGTGAAACATGGCCGAGCTTTCTATTCACTCACAAGTAAATCAAAACTCCTAGGGCAACACCCGCGGCTTGTAGAATGTATGGGAAAACAGGGAAGATGACCAGCGTTGGCAAGCTGCTAATGGATCTGTGGAAGAAGTTGAATATTGCATCTTAACGGGCTCTTTGGATTCGATTCATGAACTCATTTCTGGGATGTATCGTCAGAGTTTTCACCCGTATCGATTACCTCGACGCTTGCTTGATGAGAGCCACGGCAATCTGAATCCTCTTTCTAAGGAACAATATCAGCAAAAACGACACAAAGAATAGTAGAGCGCACAGCGAGGCGATGGCCGCTCGGACCTCGTATCTCGACCAGAGGTAAGCTGGATTGGTAATGCTCTTCATATCGAATGGCCCGAATACATCATTCCAGATGATGTAGGTCCAGTAGTTGAAAACTGCGGTCACTAGAAGGAGTTCAAGGAGTCATTTAGTTCATTGTGGGAGTTTTGCCGCAGTCACCTCGTCGGAGGCGATGTTATCGAAGCGATCGACGCACAGTGGTCAAAATTGCCAATACAAAAGTCGGACCTGGAAATCAACCCCAATTTTTCTGGGATTTCGCTCCCTGATATCCGGAAACTGGATCCCAGACCTCCATATCCTCTTTACACATGGAAAAAGTCACGCAAAGCATCCCAAAAGTTTTCCACAAGGCGGCATCGATTCGAGTTGGATTCTACTGACGGTGAGAACTGATATGCGAACGCATTCAAGTTCGGTTGGATGATTTTTTGTGGCGCCTTGGGATCGTGTGAAACATATCTTGTGGGAGCCGTTTCCGTGAGGCTTGATGATGCCCGATTTGTTGAAGTCCCCAAAAATCGGGGAACTTCATGATTGTGGGGGGGGGGAGGGGGGAGGGGGCACACGAGGTACGTCGAGATGAGCTTTTTTCCTGATGCTCGCCTCTATCTCAGCTTTTCGGGATATCCCGGGAAGAAAATGGAAGGCGTTTCCGTTGTCGAAGACCCGGAAAATGCCCTTGAACCGCCTCTAACTCGAGGAATCTGCTTCAGGGGTCGAGTAGATTCGAGAGTCGAATTCGGATTTGGGAGCTCAGAATAGGCAGAGTCCGCCTGGACTCCGCATCTTGACCACTGTGCGACCACCTTCGCTGAACTTTCTTTCACCACTCACAAGCGCCCAAAACGAGAGGAAGCAGGAGAGTCGTCACCCAGACAATGATGCCGGCAAAGTATCTCATCAGCAACATCCAGAGGAGAGCCAGGATTAATGAAATGGCGAAACCCCTGGAAGAGAGATAATCGGAATCGATTCATCCAATAAGCAGTTCATCGCTCTCGGCATTTGGCATGTGTTCTGTTAGTTGGTTCTTCGGAATTCGAGACATTCTCAGAGATCAACAAGGAATTCTCGCCCACTTACCCGAGGATTGGGAGACGAGATACCCAGAGATCCAAAATGATTTGAACAATAGTATCGGTTTTAGTCAGATCGGCTATTTTACTGAAAGTCAAACAATACCATTCATGAAGCAGGCGCTTCGGTGAATTATATTCAATCAAACATACTTCAGTATCAATCTATCAAACATACATACTTCAGTGCGTCGTCGATTTTTGCGGCTGCATTGGATTGGTCGGAAGCAGAGCCTTCAGAGGCTTGTGTTGTTGAATCTCCGTGTTCCCTTTGAACGTTGTCTCCAATCGACCTCTCGAGCTTCCGAATGTCGGGAACACAGAAGGACAGGACTGGAATGAAGACATTGATTGCGGACGAGCGAGAGGAGTGAACAAAACTGATGATACAACCATCGGTACATCATGTCCGACAAGTTGTCCAACTCACTTTCGTGTGAAGGATAGACGAATGGGGCACAGTTTTTCTTCGATATTTCCAATTCCAGTTGCTTGAACATTTCATAGTCGGTTGACTTCCCCAGGATTGTTTCTTTTGTCTCATTGAAGCAGACCAGCAGCTCTTTTTTTTCCATCTTTTCGTCCGCGGTGAAATTGATGAATTTATTGGGACATTTTTTCACGCACCATCTTTCTTTGCTCTTCGTGAAATCGATCTGGGGCAAGAGTCCATTCATTCCGAAGCCTTCCGTGAAATTATGGATGTACAAGAATTTTTGCTCCCTGGAACAACGAGAAATCGCAGGCGATTGAGTGAACGGATCTACATACATTTACTGAGTCTTTTTCGTTGGCTCGGGCTGTGTTCTATGAAAGCGAAATATTTGCTGTCTCCGGACTCACTTATTCGGCTCAGACCCGCACTTGTTGTCCTGTCCGTCCTTCATCATGTTCGCTAGTAGACCACCGACATCGACTCGGGTATAAACTGGAAGAGGTAATCTTTGTATCAAGATGGAATTTCTGAATCTTCCACTTAGAATCCACTTCACCTCCAACAAGTGTTGATCTTTTTAGCACAGTAGCTTCTCGGATCATGAAACTGGAAAGCGCTCTCTCAACTTACTGATGAAAGCCACGGCGAGCCATGCTACGAGGAACAGGAGGAAGAGTATAAGAAAGATGATGTCAGTGCACGATCTACTGACTTTCGTCGGAATCTTCGGTCCTTTCACAGGCGAGGAGTCCAACTGATCCGATGGTTGTCGCCTGTCATGATTCAGTATTTGTTAGGCGTCCTACTGAGGATGTTCCTGTCTGACCTTTGTTACCAAAAAATATCTGTGATTATATAACCTGAGTTCGCTGCGCTTATGATGACGATCGTCTCGGCTGCGATCTCGGGAATCGTCTCTGGGGCGATTCCGGGACTCGTCTCGATGACGACCTCGGCGATCGTCGCGTCGATCTTCTCGACGGTCGTCGCGTCGATCATCTCGTTGGTCATCGCGTCGATCATCTCGACGCTCAACCTCGACGCGTCGATCATCTCGGCGACGGTCGCGTCGATCATCTCGACGATCGTCACGTAGGTCCTCTCGCCGATCCTCGCGACGTCTCGGAGGGGTCCTGAAAGCCACAATACCCGGTCTCAACTGAAGCTCATTGGTATGCGCCAAAGTTGTTTCGAGGACGCAGTTCTCCAACAACCGATCTATCGTACCCGTCATGGAGAAGGTTATTGAACGACAGATGCGTTTCAAGCTACATCCGAGCTCCAAGAATCCTTGTTATGGAGAGACTGTTTTCCCTGTCGATGCGAAATCCATCCGTCGCCATCTGCCGTACAAGCCAACTCTATGATTTACCGCCGAGGCCGAACGGTTTTCCCGTGGTTGGACTTTCATCGCTGTTTGGAGCTTTGTTTTTCTGCAGCCGGGAGTCAACCATCCGCTGACGAAAACGCTTTCTTTCTCCTCGGAACGTTTGACAATCAGATCCCGCCGTAAAATCAAATTCATTCAAGCTCGATAAGAGAATTTGCGGCTCAAGTAGCGAAGATATCCCTCCATGCAGAGTTGTCGGCATTTAGATCGTGATCACGTAGTTCAATGCTTTTTGTGGCTGGTCACACAACCCCCGGATCCAACATCGAACTCACCTTTCGTATGAGTCGTCGTCCGAGTACGAGTCTCGGCGATTCCTTGGCATAGTATCTTCTTTTCACTCCGCGGCTCCTATTCAGAATTTTCTCGTGATGAGAGGAGCTGACAGTTGCGGTCAGTTCGCTGCACGATCACTGTGGCGACAGAAATACCTTCCAGTAGGTGCACCAGGAATGATGTGTCCAGTAACGCCTCCGAACAGTAAATGGCGGGCCGCGGATTTAATACCCTCACTTAAGCCGATCCAGGCTGGCTTTCGGTTGCGGCAGGTCTTTGAGCGAAGAACAATACTTCGAGATTAGGAATAATTTGTGATTTTCTGGTGACAGCCGAGCTGACATCCTTCACTGAAAGCTCTTCTCGATGCATCGCGATGTGAAATACTTTTCGGGAGAGACTCGGATGTTCTCACCGATCAGCACGATCCGTCGCATCGCGACAGTGTAGAAAAGGTTTCTTTTTTCGGGGACACTTCTTGAACTTTTGATTCCCCAAGATTCCAGACATATCGTTGGTGGCATCGAGCCGTCCCGAGCATGAGTTTCTGGATGAACTTGCTCAGAATTACTGAGACAAAGGTGTACGGAACGCGAGTCCGCCGATGAATGCGGTCTCCAGCGAGAGAAGCCTTAATCGCTGCTTGAAACCTTCAGGTGGGATTGTTATCAAATCTTTGCTCGAGAACGAAAATGAAAACAACATCGAACGGTGTATTACATTTCGTGTTTCTTGTTAGGTCGATGAGCTGGCTCGCTTCTCCACTAGGCATACGGATATTTTTGTTCTGGAGAGATTACTCTCGTTAATCCTGGAGTCGGAGCTTATCGATCAGATAATCTTGGAGTATTTGGGAAATTTCAATATTCATGAGTTCCATAAAGCCCGTTCAGCTCAAACTGATTGATACTAGCTTCCAGTCAACGGCTCGTTTGAGCAGTGGTCATACAATCGAAGAGCCGAATTTCAACTTGTTTGATTTCGTTCATTCTTGCCAAACAACTGAGGTCAACGATAATTTTCCTGTTGATGATGTGCTTCCCCAATCTAACGATGAAAATGGTGGAACAGGTTCCTATCTATAATAACGATAACGGATTCAAAACGAAGATACACGTGAATGATCGAAAAATCTTTGAACTTATGGAAAATGCTTGAACGTGAGTCCTAAGTCAGCGAGTCAGTTGATAAAGTACCATGTTCAAAATTCCCAACAAATATTTGCACGTTGTTTAAACTGCTGGTCATCTCGCGAGGACTTTCTTTTTGACTCGCAATGATTCCGCCGGAGGAGCCGTGTATCGTCCGCATTTGCCGTAGAAAGCAGACTCTACATCCTGGAGCGCCTGAAACGTAGTTGAAATGAAGCGTATGGAAGGATAACTGTTGACGACAAGGAAATTTCATGGACCGGATTCGACGACATTGACCTCCACCTAGTGGCAGGCAATCCATGGTGGAAAGACTGCAAAAATGACCGTGATCTGTTCGAACGTGCGAAAAAGCTCAAAGGCTGTCTAGTCTGCGTGCTTACTACAAACAGCGATTACAACTGTGCCGCGTAGCTGGGAATCCCCGAGAGAATCCGCCTCCGCACCGTTTTAAAAGGCCTCTCTTTTACAGCTGAGTATGGAAAATGCTCAATAAGATTAGAACACATATTTATGGCGGCATGAGCACACGTTTGTATCCATGGAGGTGAATTGGAGTGCGTGTTCACTAGTTTTTCGCGGCCGATTAGAGCTTCTTCTCTGAATCTCAACCTCACCTCCGGTTTCCGCGGTTTCCTGCACATACTTTCGTGAGATATATGAACCGGACAGCATCGTCCCTCGATATCTAGGGGCATCATCTGAAAGGAATCGAAGTATTGGGAAACTGATTACCGAAGTATCCAAGGGCTCTTAGTGAGAAGGAGATTGTCCCGCACCATGAGCGAACTATTTCCTCGATAAAAAACAACTGCTTGCCTACGAATTCGAACCGTGCGTCAGCGTTAGGCAATGAGCTGTGTCAAACAGCCCTTTGAATTTTACGACCTGGCTTTCGATTTTCCAAACTCAGGTTTTGACCACTTTGATCCTTGAGTTTTTGAGTTGAGGATTTTTCGCCCTGAAAACACTTCCGATCCCGTTTTCGAAAAGAAGACTTCGGTTCTCTATGCTGGAAATGTCAAATGTGACACATCGTCAAGTGGGCTTTTCCCGGGAGTATCGAAAGCGGCAGCCATGAGCTAGTTCCATCCACACTCGGAACGTTCCGAGCTCGAAGAATATCCCTTTTCTCTCATCCAATCACTTGCCGCGCATGTTTTCCAATCCTAGATCATAGTCCAAAGCTTCGAGTTCAAAGTGTGGCGCGCAGTGTGCTCTCACCCCATTGTTTCGGGGGAAGCGGTAGGACGGGAGTTCGGAGCAGAGTAGCAGCAGAGGCAGCATCAGCAGCAGCACCACCCTCCTTCTCTAACGTAGCAGCCAACTCAGAGCAGTAGCAGCAGCAGCCGCTCGTCCTATGCTGCAGCAGCAGCAGTTAGTTTTAGAGCGGCCCAACCCAAAATAACCAATGGAGAGACTCCGGCTGCGCCCGTGACGTCTGTCGAGGTAAGTTCCTTGAAACGTCGTGAACGGCGTCGAGACCCAGCTCAAAACCGGAGCCGAAGAATCCAAGGGGTTCCAGCATGAGTCCTCGCCGCTGCGGCACTTCGCAGCCTTGCAGCTACAGCCACGCGCAGTAGCCTCTACAGCTGAAGGCTTACGGTAAATGCTAAGCTCCACTACGGGAACACCGCTACCCCGTCGCCGACTTCGTCACTCGTTCCTTGTGTACATGGCGCTTCGCGCACATCATCAACGGCTCGGGAAGCGACATCAACAACGTTGACGACGTCGACGAAAACAACAGGACGTCTATATATAGTGCAGCGCGTCGTTCGGAATGTGAGGATGCACCGTTCCCTTCAGGCGCTAACGCGGTTCCTGATACCGATGGTGTCGGGATTGTTTGCAAATAAGCGTGTTCTATGTACCCAAGCGAACGAGCAGGCAGGCGTTCAACGTCAAGCCGACTGTCTTTTGTTGTCTTTTCGGTGGTACCGTCTCGCGGAATGCGGCTCTGCACTTTCTCCATCTCTGCGAGTCACAGTCGGCCGGATGGAACGATACTTCTGTCGATGATCATATCGCGAGCTGCCTATCAATCCGTGTATTCCTACCTATACCGACAACATCAATCAAGTCCTTTCAACAACTTTGTTCAGTGATCGTGCGGCAGGTTCAGCCTTGGTAGTTGGATTCAAGCGTTGTTCGCGAGTGTCTACCCGGAGCTGTCTAAATGTGTTCCAGGTCCATCTGCACACGTACACTGGATAGCTAGTCAGCCACAAATGGAAAAGGACATTGAAAAGGACGTCAGTGTCCTCTCCGGACTATTTAGTTATATCATCACAGACCTTAAGGTTTGTATTCCGCTTTCGTACTCCGAGATTATGTTTGGTTGAGCCGAGGCTGTTGTCACTTTGGAATTGCTAATTGAGTGCCTCCGACCGATGAATTGTCCGAATGATGGAGTTTCGGCTTGGCCGCATATCAATCGAACGCTTCGCTCTTTGACAAGCCTCAGTCGTTCGATGTTGGTTTTTAAAATCGGCTCAAATGAACCGGATCCAGGGCTCCAAATCGGTCAGACAGTCTCGGAAAACGTGAGAATTGGCTCTCTCCGAGTGAACTCGATCAGAGACTCATCCGGCTCGATCTATTGATTCCAGGGTAGCACTCCAATATGGGAAGACTTCGTTCTGAAAACCGGCAAGCTCCATACGCAACTCAAGTATGTTATAATTTCAAATTCAGCAGCTTTCTGTCCAGAATATCTCCTCAACTTCCATCTCGCTGATGATTGAGAGTGCAAGTCAAGCTTTGTCGTACTTATGAAATGCTAGACAGATATCTGCATCTGCGTAGATCTCGTGCTCCGCGACACCGCCACGAACGTCGATAAGAAGTATAGCACCAAGTTCGGATTCTCAACCGATTGTCCATCTTTTCGGTTTTCGAAAATCTCCGAAATATCAAGTCCGAGTTGAAGTTTGGTATTTGATCTGACATTTCCCTCAATGTTTTCCGTTCCCGCAGAGTCACGATGAGTTGCTTGGGCGCATTCGTAGAAGCCATGCAGAGAATCGCCGACATGGCGACCACTGCCCAAGGAGCGACCCGAGACGTCGGAAAAGCTCTAACTAGACTCTGTCTACGTCATCGCGCATTCGAAACGAGGTAATCAAATCTCTCAGTTTATTGGCATGAATCCTCTGGCTCGAGTACTAGAAGTGTTGAACGAGATTTCGAACGCTACGCACGGGAACACCCGAGAGGTCATCCGCCTTCGTTCGAGTAAACAGTGTAAATTATGGATGGGCTTGGGTGCCGTATCTCATCGAACGCTTACCGACGTTTACGACTGTTTCTCTGGTGTGCTGGATGCAACTCGAAGCCGCTGTAAATAAACAGCGAAATCTTTCGTTTGATTTGTTTGTCAGCCATAGTCTTGGCCGAGAACAAAGATCCCTGCGAACGAGTGAGAAGAAATTCAGGAAGCGGAAGCTCCCCGATGTTGAGTCGAACTCCATTCCACTTGTAAATTGCAGTGCTCCTCCTCAGATTCGACTGAATGATGTGAGATCGATATTGGCTTCTTGTCGAGCTCCCCCACCCGCGCAACTGTTTCGCTGGCAGGGAGCTATTGGCTGACGCTAATGATGTTAATTCTTTCTAGATTGAAATCTCTGATCGAGGCTCTGCAAGACGCTCTCATCATCCCGATGACGGACAAAATCGAAGATTGGAAGCGGATAACCACTCAGATCGATAGAACTCATAGTAAAGGTAAGACCGTGCACTCAATTTTCTCCGTTTCGTCAACTTCTGTCGAAGCTTGTCAGCTCCGTGATTCATGAAACGCCTTAAAATCAAAACCGTCTGTTGAAACGCTCGCGAGTAAGACTCTGTACACGCTAAGCGACGTGTTGTTCCCACAGAGTTCAAACGCGCCCGTTCGGAATTGAAGAAGAATAACACAGACACGTTGCGGCTACGGAAGAAAGTCAAACGTGCCAGTTCCGGGGCCACGGGAGGAGGATCTGAATTGGTACAAAAGTGCCTCAACCACGCCATGCAGGATATCCATGACGACTACATTCTTTTAGAGGAAACTCAGAAGCAAGCGGTTCGGAGAGCTCTAATTGAACAGCGTCGACGATATTGTGCCTTCGTAGGCTGTATAAAGCCAGTCATGGTAGGTCACAGAATCAGTGACATCGAGTTTACTTTCTAGCGGCGTGAGATCTAAGCCCATGCTTAACCGTTCAGGATGAAGAAACTCATCTCTTAGAAGAAGTCGGTCATCTCGAGGAAGTTATGGACTCGTTGTGCAAACTCACCACCAATCCCGAGCGGCTTCCCTCCGCCTCGGAACAAGTTATCGAGGATGCTAAAATTGGATACAACCTCATGAGCGAAAGTATCTATGGTTATCACGTAAGTAGCCCGACGAGCGAACCATTCCTAGGGTGAAACTGAGCGAATCTCAGAGGAAAGATGCAATTTCGATCAGAATTGTTCCGATTTTCCCACCGGTTGCGAACTATTGGTGTTTTTCAGTCTCTTATTATTCTGCTGTTTGTTGCAGAGTCCGCCGAGTTCTCCCGGTAGCTCGCTAGGCTCGCGGAAATCTTCAATGTGTTCGATATCATCGGAATCGAATTCGACCGATCTCTATGGGACGCATCGGGGGCGGTCTTTGTCACAGCCTCCCCCTCTCCAAGTTTCTCGTCTTTGCAGCGTCTCGAGTCAAGATTCGGGCTTCAATTCTCACGATGGCGGAGTTCGAAAGACGGCGCAACGGCTCGAAAGTCTTTTTCAGAGGCAGAATTCTGACGAAGGGTCATCTGTCGCGAACCCCATATACGATTCTAGACCCGCAGACACTCCACCTCATCTGCCCCGACGGAACAACAGTCTGCCCTCGAACAGTCTCTTCGACCAGAGTGCGGCCTCAAGCCCTTCAGGAAGTCAGCCTTCCACCTGTCGCTCAGAGCCACAATCTCCACAGATGGCTCGCGCTGGTTTCTCGGTCACGCAATCGACACCGGACAACGGTACGTAGAGCAAACATATGGGAGTCATGCCTCGATGATGAGGGGTGTGCTGGAGTGCGAACTCGTTGACATGCTCTGCGGGTGTCTAGCCTCTCGTATGGACGATTCAATCTTCTTTTCTTCTTCAGAGAGCACAAAGCCCGTGTTTTTGTCACGCACTCCCTCCCACATGAGTACACTGCCAGTCCGAGGACGCGACAAGTCGAGAAAAATTCCACCTGTACCTCCGGTGAGACGCACTCCACCAACTTCGACTCTTAACGTCTCACTTCAGCTCAAACAGCTCGACGACTCCAAATACGACAGGTATATCAATACACGTTCAGCACTTGACGACCCATCTTTTCCTCGATCTCTCGAGTCCAGAATCGTTTTCCGACGGCTTTTATACTTGACTGTTTGAGATCTGAAATTTTCACGGACTTCGTTTGCCGAGTCCTCCTGAAGTTTTTTCTTCCGAAAAGAAATCTTGAAGCATGCAAACACACGAAAACCCGAGTGCACTTTTTGAATTTGCAGCAGCAGCAGCACCACAACAACAACATCCGCCACCACTATTCCCGCTCGTGATCCGAAGGACAAGTCCCCGGATTTGCCATTACCTTCACCTCCGGCCGAACTGTTGTCACCCTCTGAGGAAAATTCGATTTACGGCAGGATGATAAAGAGCTGTCACGCAACTTTGGAAAGACCTCAGAGACATCAAGAAGCGACCAACTATCACGAAGAGCACAATGCGTTCCTCGGTGGTATTTGCTCACAAATCAATGAGAAATTCGGCGGCGACTCCAATTCTAATCACAACATTTACGGTGAGTTCGAATTTCCATCGAGCCATGAGTCCATGTTCTTGGCGTGAAGGGATGAGAGATGCGCGACATCCCTGATTGCGACCTCTATTTCGTTGATCATTGGATAATTTCGGGCGTGGGGTCTCCGATGTTTTTGAGTAGGGAGAATGTAAACTGAAAGCTGTTTAGAAACCACTCGACCTTACTCGATTCGTTGAGAACGTTCGGTTTTTTCCACAGGAACCTTCGGCAAAGGGAAGAAAAATCCGTACAGGAGATCAGGTAGTCAAGAGTCCGAGGAACAGACGAAATCTGAAGCACGAGAACCAGTGAAAGAAAAGCCTGTTCAGAGGAACAGTAAAATCTACAAATGTGCTTCATCGGACGATATCATAAGTGGTGGTGCGAACAAATGGGGCGCTGTCGAAGAGAATCTCTACGAGCCTCTCAACAAGGACATGAACGGTAAGCTCCGAAACGAATTCTACAGCCACAATAAATTTCCACGACGAATGACCGGTCCTTCGTATAATCCTCGAAATGAACCACTGAACTGCTCCCGGCGTTCATGCCATGAAATCATTAAAGTCAAACGTTGTTTCCCCGATTCATCCAGAGTCCATATATGGGGGAAGTCCTTTTGGCGTGACGATCGCCATCTCCACAAATGATATCTACGGTTCGACAAGTCACCAACTCGCTGCTTCCGTGGGAAGACCAAGCGGTGCGCCGCCCGCGCCTCCGGAGAGGCGAACTCCGCAACGTAGAGCTCAGTCTTTCAGTAACGATCTCTATGGCACGATCGAAGATGATCCTCCACCGTCTTCCAGGTTACGATCGTTTCTTTTTCTAGAACGTGCTCCGCATTTCCAATGGAATTGTGATGAGAATTTCAATTAGACAGCGAATAAAACGCTCTTTCCCGCTTTTGTTCCCCACAGATCAAAGGTGCAGCAGGTTAAAGAAACGTTCGAACATCTTGGCGAGTCTCTATACGGACGAATCTCACAGTCGGCTTCAACTTCTCGTTGCACTTCACCCTCGCGTCAAAATCCTTTCCCGAACAAGCTTTCGATGTACCAGCCACAGGATCAGCAGAGCACCAGTGGCACCCACCACCCATCGCAATTCAGTATATACGCCACCAAGAACGAAGTTCTCACGTGAGTGATCTCGCTTCCGCTTTTCCCATTCGAAAAATTGTCGTGCCTTTCCACTCGACTGATTCCGATTGTTGACAGACGTCAATCCAACTTGCAAAAGGCGATGCTTTATCAAATCCTCGATCTTTTTCCCTCCTTGGACAGACCTGGAGTCCCAGTTTCGATTCCCAAGGTTCCGACAGATCTGTCGAAAAAACGATTCATGCAGCAGCTCAACGAAAAACTGGCACAAGGAACCAACTCCCAAGCGAGTTCCATCTACGGAACGCTTCGAAACTGCAACACCGCCACAATCAATAAAGGTATAACGACAAAACTAGAATTGGAAGTAATTTACTTTCCTTGCATTTAGATTATCCATTGATTTCTTAACTTTGTTCTTGGCTTTGTTTCGTCCGCTAAAGAGCTAATCGAACAAACCCCTTTCTAGGTCGACGCTGTAGTTCGGAAACTCGCCAAAACGGTCAACGTATCTACGGCTATATCGGAGCACCTGAAGCCGACGTTTCTCCAGCCGCTTCAAGAGTTCAGGAATGGCTGAGTGGTCGACCTCCAGTCAAAGATATTGGAGAATGCAAACGCAGCGTGCTCGACCAGATCAGGTGAGAGCTCCCTGTGGTTTTCGTCTTCGTGCTGCTCTGAGAAGCGATTGAAGGTCCTTGGAAAAAGTGCCCTCCGGAGCCTCTGATTAGGGTATGCCAAATGTCAAACTCTCACCGCTGTCAACTTTTCCCAATTTCAGAAGAGGAGGCAAAGGCGCTTCGGGTGGCCCGCCCAGACTGTGACCTAATGGAGGCTCAGGGAATTTTTTTTTCCTCATGTTCATCTGGACTATATAGGCGACGATGGATTTCCCAACCTTAGTGAACGTGTCTAGGATGCAAGCCTACAATCCACTCTAGCACCGGTGATTAGGCGAGCTGTATTGTGCCTGATGCAAGCTGAGAAACCAGCAAACAAGTATGCGAGGAAAAAGACAGAAAAAAACTGAAGATCGCAGAGCAACAATGGACGACTAAGAGTGATGAATGCAAGGCGATCCTGCCAAACCGTATCTAGTCTCATCTAGTCTGAGTCAGCGTCGAATCGAAGACATGTATCGAAGTCGCACGAGAGCTATTCATCATCACGCTCCCGGACATTTGGACTTCGCTGCCCCCTTCCACGACCCGGAGAAAATGGCACAACTACGGTTTGAGCCTTATATCCATCGATCGAGGCCCTGAGCCGAACAGTGGTCGAGCTCGACCAGAGTACCGGTCGCCTATCACACTTGTGTAGATTAACTTGAGAATTAGTGGTTGAAGAACACGATGTGTCTGATGTCCCTCGACAGTTCCCTTCATGTATATCAGAGCCAGAAGCTACCCGGTTAGCCGCTAGCTCTTCTCTTGAGAGAAATAATTCTATGTGTGGAGTAAACTGTGTGTTTCATTGCCGAGTGTAACGGGCGGATAATGACTTACGATTAGCGCGCCGGAGAGATCATAGGAGAGAAAGTGTATCAACAAACTCGAAATTCTCGTCATGAGAGTGAACATAGTCCTGAGTTCGAATGATTTATCGACAGAGTGAAACTCATCGCCAGTTGCCTGAAAGATGTATCTATCAAACGATCCTCGACGCCTCGCGCTGCCATAGCTAGTTAGCTCTACAGTGTACTTTTGCGTGGAATTCAATCACATCGAATTCGAGTTCTCCAAGCAATACGAATCTCCCTAGTTTCTTTCCTGTTTGTGATGGAATTTTTTACCGTACAAAGCTCATCATTTTACACAATCATCACCGATCTACTCAACGGAACAATCAACGAAGAAAACAATCACTTGCCCATGTGATCAGGAAATTCATCAGCAATCAGCTAGCTTCATCAAGTTTGTCATCGATCCATCCAGCCAACCAGTCATCTGCTCTCAACGCCCTTCCCTCCCGTGTATTGGTTGGACGACTGTGCAGTACAAGCGTGAGTTTTGCTGGCCGCAACAAAACTAACTGGTTGTTTATTCATTTGAACGGATGTTCGGAAGGCTGGAGGCATTTTTTATTCACAACAAGGACACAATACGCTTCGTCGAGAACGACATCTTTTTTTTTCGACGAGAATCGAAACGAAGACTATGCGGAGAATCGCAGACACTCAGTTCAATCGAAATATCACAATCCAAAACAAGAGAAAGAGTCTGTGAATAAAGAGATATTTTTACCCACGATATCGAGCCGTATTCCCTGCGAGCACCGATTAGCAATCATTTCGAAACGAGTATTGCCCCATCCGAGGACAGGGTTGCGAACTGCTGCGTGAACTCAGTTTATTGAGGCGGCTGTAGAAAAAAAATGACGAGCGGCAGAGAGGAAAATCGGAAAAGAGAGAGTGACAGCGCATCCTGGAGCTGACAAACGCATCCATGTAGACAAGTGGATCCCTACATTGTGTTGCAAATGCGCTGGCCGCCAACCCATCGCTTACGAATCATCTTCTTATGATACAGTTGGGAAGAGGTTCTCTCTATGTGTATAGAGAATAACCATTTCTTCCTCCTTACACTCTGCATGATCCATTTCTTCCTGGAACTCATCTTCGAACTGCTGCTTCGTTCACGCATTCCCCTTCCTGGATTTCTCTCGTCTTTTTCCAGAGAATGAGCCCTTGCCAGACTGAGCGTTTCCAGGAGGCGAGCTCGATTAAGGAAATTCGTTTGTTCCCGGCAACAAACGGGACGCTCATCAGATTGTCGATGACGTCTCAGCTGCGTATGTCGCATTTGCAGCGAATAAGTTCTTGGCTGTTGTCGTTTCCGTCGTCTTCGTTTCTTATTCGGACTCGCTCAGCGGGTTGTTGCTGAATGGCAAGCACGCAGGCGAGCTGTCGGCCGGATAGACTAGCGGTCTGGTCAGGCTGACTGGATGCTTGGCTCTCTTCCAAGCTATGTTTCCCTGACAACGCGCCCTCTCCATGGAGAGCCCTCTTTCTCTTTTCGGGATTCAAACTCTTCTTCTGTCAAGGTTCGTAGAGCTCTGCACAGCCACATCTAGCACATCTGTGATTTGTCGACGAACAAGCACGCAAGCACGACATGACAGTGTCAGCAAGTTTTGCAGAGTGATGTACAAAATCTGCACTCGAAGAAGTCCGATGTCAACGTCCTGGTGCTAACTTGCCTCTCAATCTTCAACACGGTGCTCTCTCTACCATGAGATCCGAACGGCCATGCCCGGTGCAAACCCCGACCGATGGTGCATCGACGAACGACGAGTCGTCGCCGTCGTGGGCATCGTGCTCGTCGACACCTTCGTTTTCGACAAGTGGATTGGATTTTGAATTCAATCAAAAGTGCACAGTTAGCGAGGAATCTCTGCAGTTCAGATCGTCGTCGTCTGATCAGCTGAGCTCCTCTGAACACTACCTCGGCCGGTCGACTCGTGCGAAAGGTTCGCGCTCATCGTACGACGGAGAACTAGGTTCCGGAGGTGCACCATTGAGTCCAGACATAGTCGGTCAGACGAGCAATACGCCTGCATCGGGTGCAGTGACGACAGTCTCAATAAACAGATTCACGCATTTACTCAGGCGTGCTGAAAGCGTCGCACCGCCGGCGCACGCTCAATTCCTCAGGAAGGTGAGTGTCCCAACTTGCAAAGTGAGACGATTGCACTCACTGACACTGACAGCAGACAGAGAAACGTTTGCGACATCGAGCTCCACCGCGCCAGGCGGGCGAGGCTGGACTAGGCGCACGCCGTGCAACATGTGTCAGTGCATCCTAGTAAGGATTCGCTGTGACAGCGCTCAAGCTTAAATTGTCAACTTCTCCAGAACGAATCAGTCAATTTGCGTAGACGATAGGCAAATACTGTCGTATGTTTTGCACTTGCGAACCGCGACGAAACGATCCCCTCCGTGTTTTAGATGCTAATCCAGACATGGGAGTCATGAACTCTCGCTTTTGCTCTCTTCGCCATACCAAGGCCCTTCGCGCATTTCGCGGAGTCGTTTGTTGCCAGTTGATGCCATGAAACAGTTGAACGGGCAAATGTCGACATAGCCCGAGGTTGGCCAAAGCATCTAAATCGGTTGTATTGCTCGAGTTGGCGAAAGACGGATGTGCCGCTATGGTGCGGATGGGCAAATGACGTCATTGCGATGTCCTCATAGCCCAGCCGCTCCGCATCGGAACGAAGGACGCCCTCGCGCCCCATAGGCCTTGGAAGGCCGGAGCACGGAGCTTCGAGCTTGCCTGCTAGCCGACCAGCCAGCCCGCCAGCCTGCCTGCCCGCTTGCTTGCCTGCCGCGAGAGGAGGATCTGATAGGAAGGAAACGAAGGAAGGAAGGACTCACAAGAGGGAGCCCTAGAGCCAACCTCTGAAGCAGGCTGCAACCAAGCAAGCAACTCTTGAACTTGCTTCGTGAAACTCAATTGTGTTCTCTTTGTCTTTTTGCAGCCCGTATCCAAAACGAAAAGTGCCGATATCGCATGCGATGAGCCTAGGAAGAAAACGCTGTAAGTATTCAAGCTCAACACCCGCCTCCCCGCAGCATTCATCCTGTCAGTTAGTCAAACAGTCAGACTGTCAGTGAGACAGTCTTCAAATGACCGAGTAACATCCACTGACCGAACCAGCCACCTTTCGTCGATAAGTCTGTCCCTGCTGTTGAGATTGAACCGAGTTCTCCCGAGAGCCAGGCAGCAGATTTAGCTTGCCAAACCGTTTGCAAAATCCCCCGATCGCTCGTCAGTTCGCTCGCTCGCTCCACCGCCCGCCCGCTAGCTCATCCAACAATCTGACCTCCCTCTTAGAGCTCCCAGCAAGAGACCAGATGTACACCACCTTCGACAGACGTGAATGGAATACAACGTACCCTTTAACACTGTACTCATCGAGTGTCTTGCCCCTCCAGCCAGCACAGTCCTTAGTGCGTTCCAATGCAACACCTGTATCTCTGTGTGGTATTTGCAAGTGTCGCTCGCAGTACTAGACGTGTAGGTTGTGGCAAGCGATGTATCAAGTTCACTGTCTGGAGCGTGGGGTTGTCTCCCGTCTCAGGAATCGATAGATCTCTTCGACGTCGCTTTACAGCGTGAGAGAATTCACATTTTGTGTATAGTAAGTTAGTGTCAGTCATGGAATGTCAAGGAATCTATTGTCGTTTTCGCATCACTCTTCATCCCTTGTTCACCATTAGGTTGCTGCAGTAGTGGAGTTAATTTTGATACACAGATAGCCAATGTCATGTTAATCGCCCGTACGCGTGTTCACTGTCAGCTCCGGGAGCACACAATACGCTCGTCATGCCCAAAAACATCGATATTTCAAAGTAGCACGTTAGTGTTTTTGTGACTGTCGTCATTGCCATCCATAACATCGATACCTGCTAGGTTATGGAGGGTGTTCAGGGGCTTCTTGCAAACGATCAATCAAAGCTGCATGACAACTCACGCCGTACTTCTCGTCAGCGCCAATATCCCTCCGGCAGGCCACGGCTTCAAAGCCAATCATAGTTTGCTATTGCAATCTCGTTGAAGGCTAAAATCTGTAGAGAACTCTTGCCATGTATTATATGCACTTTTTCAAGTTGCTGCATTTCCGGTTGCTGTGTGTCGCTTGAATACTGTTTAGGTCGGCAATCCATGTCTTCGCTGTGAGCGCTTCCGCTGTGTCTCCATAGAGGATTCGTTGGTCAAGTTTTTCGTTAGAATGCACCCAGTGTTGGTTGGCACGGGATATGTTCCTGCCCCGTATTCCTGTTCCGTAGGACGAACCAACTGCCTCGCTCGAATTCGCCCGAAGCACTCCAATCGAAATCGCTCGTGAAACTGTGAAACTCTGTACGTTTATGTGGTTGTCATCGGAATGACCGCGGTCGTTGATACTTCTTTAACTGTGGTTGTTGACTCTCGGTGTTACACAGTTGACGTTACGTCGAAGACTCTCTAGCCTGACCACCACCTTCCTGCTCGTTAGCCTGCTCCCTAGTTTGCCTTCATTGAGAGAGCGAGTGTTCTCTCCTTTTTTGTTGTCTCTCGCTGTCCCTCAATGTAAGTTTGGTCACACTCTCCCCTTCAACTAGTTCTTCTTGCCGTTACCGCTGTCGCCACCGCCACGCCGTCGCTTCTGCTGTTGCCATACTTAAAGGCTCGCAGCGAGGGGGCGAGCGAGCGAGCTAGGCCAGCGAATGAGCCAGCCAGCCAGGCGATGCAAAGGCTAGCTTTTGTTCGCGGCAGGACAGAAGCAGGACGGTGGGTCTGTGGGGTGGGTGGGTGTGTGAGTGGGTGTCCTATTTCTGGCCTCCATCACTCCCTTCCTAGGTGGATAGATGATTTTAGCTTTCACTGCGTTCGGCAAGCCTGAAAGCCCGTCAGAGTGCTTCGAGGCGGAAGCGGCCTCCTTTAATTTGGGCAGCTGCTGCCGTCAACGTTTATGCCGCCAACGTAGACGCCAACTCCATCAGCGTCGCCGGCGCCCTTATCGAGGCTGCAGGTTGCGAGTTGCGTCACGCGTCGGCCCCATCAACATTCGACCTCAAGCACTAGTAACAAAATCTACTGCTATTCCGTTCAGAAGCGATGTCGTCAGGAGTGCCGAAGATCACCGCTATCAGCAGCTTCCATCGTGCAAGTCCGTTCATCGTCTCCCATCATCGCTGCGTTCGCCGCTGCCGATTCACTAGCAATCAACCTCATCTCCATCATCTCGATCACCAGCACGAACACCACCATGAACAGCACCGGAATCTGATCTTGTACTACGATCAGCAAATACCCCAACATCGCGATTTCCATCATCATTGTCGCCAGCAACACCGTTTCTCTCGTTCGCCGCCGATCGTGGAAGTCAGGAACAGTTGTTGCCGTCAGAAGAAACGGAGCGTTTTGTTGGTGATGCCTTCCCCGTTGCCATCGAGTTCTTCGCCATAACTCACTGACGTAAGGTGACAGACAAGAGAAGATGGACTACACCAATGTAAGTCACAGACCATTGGATCAGAACGGATGACGGCGCTGTGAGCTGCCCTCCAGGTAATAAACTGCAAAGTTGCCGGCTCTTCCGTCGGCTCGTTCACCCGCACCTCTGGCTGTGTGCCCTCCCGCCCGCCGCCTATTTGACTGACGACTGCCTATGTGCGCCCGTCTTCGGCTCGACTCTGACGAGAGTGATCAGAACGAGCATTCGAAGCCGCACTCTCACGCTGCTGTCTTCGATGGGCGGTGTATGACTCCATCCAACTTCATTCGAATTCGTTCATTTTGGAAGACCGAAGTCCACCGGTGCAACGATAACGGACCACCTCGCTCGCTGGCTGCCTGGCTGGCTCGTGTTGGCTTACTATGAATAGCATCGGCTTGAACAAGCCCCGTCTCGTGCCAATCTGATCCTATAGCAGCGAGCATATCGAGCGACGTGGCTCCAACCTTCGAGTCAAGCAGCCATAGAGCCAGCCCTTGTGATCCACTCCCAACACACTGCGTGGACTCCTTACTGAGACTCTCCGGGGAAGCGTGGACCGACAGACGGACGGCTGGTCGTTCGTTCGGTCGGTCGGACAGATAGACACCACCGCTCGCCATACTCACAGTCTTTCACATACAGACTTGCACTCTCACTTACGACACTTTGACAACAGACAGAAGAATGCCACAGGCAGTGAAGCAGACATCGGTCCATGCTCCAGTCAATCCGAAGTCAGTCACCAAGTGAAATCGTCTACCGCCTTGTGCGGCCTACCCGGAGGACGTACCGCGCGACGATCCGGCAGGCAAAGAACCCGATGCGGCCCGTCCGCCGGTGAATTCGTCGTTGCCGTTCCTCAGAGTTCAACGCGGTTTCCGCTCACCGGATGAACAGGAGATAGCCTTTGGGCCGGGAAAAGTTTCGAGCGGACCGAGCGAGACAGAGCAGCGACGCGGATTCTCAGAGCGATGTTCAATTGGCGTCGCAACAGTTTAGTGAAGGGCCTATTGGAATCGAAGGACGATCAACAACTGCCCGCAACGAACCCGCTCCCTGGAAGAACTCGACAGAGAAGCCTGAGTGTTTCGGTTGACTCGTCGAAACCGCCCCTACCCCCACAAAGGTTCGCATCCTTCTTAACTTCAGTCAGTTGATCAATTGTTTGATCGGTCAGTCAGTCAGTCAGTCAGTCAGAAAGTCGAGTGGTAGTCTGGTTGACTGAGCTCGTTGATCTGCTTTGTGTCTGTCAGTGAATCGAGAGAGAAAAGTGACAGAACTATCCATAAATGTGTCTGTGCAGTAGGTGAGGTATAGGCTCACAGGTTGCCAACTTGAGGGTGTTCTGTAGATTCTTTGATCCTTTCTTGGTCTTCTAATTGACTGCACTTGCCGTGTGCACAAATGAGCGAACAGCGAGTGAACGAACGAACGAACGAACGAACGAACAATGTTGTCGATTGCTATTCCTGGTTGGAGACCTCTCTAAGTGTGGTCCGATCTGATCGCGCAGTATCCTTTGAGAACGGTGTCTTTCGCTCGCTGCCATCGCTGCCGATGCTGCTGCTGCCGCTATTACTAGTGCAACTGCTTCTTCCTGCTCCCCGCTCTCTCTTTATCGAGCTCGATCCCGAACTGCTCTGCTCCGCGTGTTGTCGAAGGTGGTTCTGGGGGTGGTCGTTGTGCAAAGACAGGCCGAATCACTAACATTGACGCTATTGCTCTGGCTGGGTGCCTTCAAAAATAACCTAGACTGCCTCTGCTCCTGCTACTACGACCGCTACAACTACTTGCACTGCGACTATTATTACTGGTAGTGCTACCGCTGCCGCTTCTCGAAGAGACCCTGAGTAGTGGGAAGTAGGAGTAGTTGCAGCAGTCGTTATGACAGGTAACGATTGAGTTGACCGAGTAGAACCAGGCTGAAGCTCACTTTCCCGTCAGCCTGCCCTCCCTGCCTCGTCCATCTCACTCAGTGACTTGGTCGGGTCGTCTATGCGCATCCGTCAAGGAGCAACATCGAAAATGCAAATCGACCTCCTCGCGGCCAATTGAACGCATTAACAGTCGTTCAAAGCAAGACTCACTGCTGAGACAATCACGTCAGCAGCAGCAGCAGCAGCAACAGCGGGAAAATCGACCGCGGCCACAGCAGAAGTGGCATTGGCTGCGAGAACGTCAGTCTCATATGCTACAAAGACAGACGGCAGAAATGGTCAAAGTTGTGAAAGTTGCGTCGTCGACCCCAGAACCCAGACGAAAACGCTAACAGCGATCACAACCACGATCGCCATGACGAAAACACGAGCAAACTCATTCTTAGAACGCCCTAGCGGCAACATGAATGGATCAGACGTATCCGCAGTGACTCCGTGCTCATATGCGTTCGCACGCTCTCGACTCACGGTCGTGTTCCGATTCACAGATTGCAATTAGCTGATTTACTGAATACACCTCGGCTGTCCTGAACGGGTGGTCCAACAGGCCCATTCCTCTGAGTCGTCTTACTTCGTTACCTTGAGCGTCCATCCGTTCGAATGCTATAAACTTTCTCAGCCTCTATCGCTTCATGCCTGTTTCTTCTATCGCCGTCTGGTTGCTTCATTTGAATGAATTAAGGAGTACTTTTCATTCTCGCAAGAGATTCGCTTGTTTGGTTTTTCGAACTGCAGTCAGCGAACGCGAATCTTGAGGAGCCAAGCGTCTCTTAGAGACTCGCTTCATAACGAGAGGAGCCTGCGAACAATATAGGATAAAACTAAGGGATCTATTACCTATTCGAAATTCAGGAGGAACTAGCATCACCAGAGTCGTTCTGACAGCGCCTGAGTATTGATGTTAATCACGATCTGATATGTTGCGACGCCGATATTTGCGGGAAAGTTGATGTTGATCTTCTCTGATTCCAGGGCTCAAGACGTACGACTGCGTTTGGGATTTCTGCGGCGAAGGAATACTGATACCTCAATCCGGCCTCCCCCAGAAGAGGCGCAAAAATGGGCACAGTCCTTTGTTGAACTAACAAACTCGAAATGTAAGTTCTACTGCAAAATGTAATCCTCGTGGACACATTCTCTCAGAATCATGCCAAGAAATTTCTCCCAATACAGCGTCCTCGTTTCTCATGATTGAGAGGAAGACTAATAGAAAATTTAATGGCTTCTACTTGTAGATGGCTTGGCACTGTTCCGTGCTTTTCTTTCACGAGAGTTCAGCGAGGAAAATATCGACTTTTGGCTCGCAGTCGAGGAATACAGGAAGAGTCGGCCCCACAAACTGGCGTCCAAAGCCCGGAGAATATACGAGGACTTTGTCGCAGTCCAAGCACCCAAAGAAGTCAATCTCGAGGCGGCGACTAGAAACGCCATACAGGTGCGTTCATCAACTCCGAACAAGATTCACACACCAGTTATTCACACACCCTTTTAACGTCGGGCACGCGGATTCCCGTGGATCCCAAGCTCGAACTCAGCAGCTGCGGGAGTTTCGGCAGCTAGTGACCCCAGGGATTGAATAGAGAATATCCGAAGTATCTCGATCGCATTTGGCGCGATCTGCGACGTCGACAGCATGCGTACAAATATATCGAGCTGAGGAATCGGAAGTATCCAACGAGCATTTGTCGTTCGAAGCGTCACACGTCGATAGACAGTTTTGGTCGTCGAGCGTCGGTCGTTGTGTCAGCGTATGACGACTGTCATTCTATTTCAGGAGAACCTCGACAACGTTGACGTGCACATGTTCGATCAGGCGCAGCGCAGGGTCCAGGGCTTGATGGAACAGGACGCGTACATTCGCTTCCTGCAATGTGATCTCTACCAGGACCTGCTGAAACAGTGAGAGGGACTTTTTTTTCCCAACAATTAAACGAACGAAAGCCTGACGAAGAAAATCTATGTGCGTCGACGACTCGGTTTTGCTTGACCGACTTCATTTACGCTCCGAGGGTTGCCGACTTCCAGTATTAGACAGATGGGAATTATCGATGTGCGCGTGAACAGAGCCGCCATATGAGCGATGTTAACTCGGAGTCGAGTTGTTAGGAGGGACATCATCTGACGAATCCTCTGATCGAGATTTGTACAAAATCGGAAGCATCCGATTGAATCAGGTGTCTGACCGCTTCTTCTCGTTCTGGACAGGATGCCGGATTGATCGTTGTCGCACTTTCCCGCAGAGGTCTCACGAAGACGCGATTGCAAGTTCGTACGTCAAAGGATGTAGCAGTCTTCACAAGAGCATCGATGGCAAGTGCCAATGAGTAGGAGGACGTACTATATGAATTTGGCATGGTCTCTGTCTCGCAGTCTCTCGCTTTCTTTCTCTTACCGAAGAGACCATGGCTCTTTGCGAGTTAACTTATGAGATGTGGAGCCGCTAGTGGACGGCAGTGCTCACTCATTCAAGCTACCAACCAGCGATCATCGAAGATGTCCCGAATATCGGAAGCATCGTCGTCATCATTCAGCGGAGGTTTTCCCATACAGTTCCTGCAAACAGCGCGAGGAGGCTCAGGAAGAAAACGGAGGTGGCGAACGGAAGAGGTAAAAGGAATACAACCGATAGGTAGCCACGCCGATTCGTTGACCCGTGCAAAATTCATATCATCTTCACAATTTCATCGAGAACTCGCCTCCTCGCACGTTCGCCGAGTTTAGGGAAAACGATATGATCATCATGATGTGAAAGCAATACTGCCGTCAACAATTCCTCCAGCGGTTAAATGGATGAATGGAACTGAAAACAGTACAAACACGACGAGAGCTATGTTCAAACTAAAAGATACGCAAGCTAACTGATAAGTGAACTCTATTGATGATATAACTATTATACGATTGTAATCAATTTACGCATCATCGCTAAAAACCGGATCGTAGTGCAGATAGAATGTTTCTCGCGGTAGCGAGCGTTATGAGAACTTTGTCTCTCAGCCTCGAGCGGATAGCAGGATTACCAAGGGTACATGCTCTACTGCTGACGTTTGATTTTTCCCCCTCCTGAACACATCACAATTGAGCCGCTCTCATGCTGTTCAGATCCTGACGGCGATTCTTCGAAGCTTAGGATAAATAACGAATTCTACGAGCGAATGCCGCCCGTTCTCTTTCCCATGGCTTCATTCAAATCAATAGATGACTATGATACATGTGAGGTCCATTCCGAGATTACTTATTGGTCACACGTTGAAACTACGCGGTCGAGATTCTTCCTCACCGCTTTTCAAATTATGTTGGGATCATATGCAACGCACGATTCAAGGAAAAGTGTGTTAGGGATTCTGAATTATTTTGTCGTCAGAATTCAGAATTTCCTTCGAAATGCGCCGATTCTTGGTCTCATATCTCGCTTTGGAGCGATGTCTCTCCTCCAAAAGCCGCTGGCGGAGGCATCGCGATGATCCGTCTTTTTTTCTAGAATGCTCGCCTAATCTTCCTTTTTCCCATCTGCTGCTAGCGCCATTCCATCAGCCTCCCGATCACACTGAACATTTTCTCTACATTTCCCGCTGATTCGTTGTGAAATTAACCTCCGAGTTAATTCAAGGAAGTTCTTCCGGATTCCCCGTTTCCCGATCAGTTTTTCGATATCCGATGGCTCGGCAGCCGCTCCTCGAACAATGTCGTTTGCCAAACCTTGTTAATGCAGAAATTCTGCGTCTCGGACGGAAATCTTCTGAGTTCTAACCATTCCAACAAAATCACGGAGGCGAACGAGCTCCAAGACCATGTTCAACAAACGCGAAGAACCGTTTCGCCCCCATCCCGCATCATGAACAAATTGATTTCAACGTCGGCACACACGCAGACGAGCATTAGGGCATTCGATACCCCTGGTTTTGTCGGAGTTTGTTGCCAAAATATAAATAATAACAATAATAATAACATACATGCATACAAACATATAATAATTCCACTTCTAATAATATTGATGTTAATTGGAATGATATTGATAACTTCAATGATACTTCTAGTACTGACAGATGCCAGGTGGCGAGGAATATCGCAGTAGAGAGGGAAGGCGATTATGATATTGCAAATTATTCGTGTTAGATCTCTCATAGATATATATATATATACATATACATATATATATTAAAATGAACATAAAAATTTCTAACTTACACTCTCTATTCACCACAATAACTATAACAACACGTCATCGATTCATTGACTAAACTTTGGTTCATCATTAGAAACCCAGCATTCAACGAATCTATCGATTTCAATGGGAGAAGAAAATCCCCACTTGGAGCATACAAAATGAAAACTATACCAATGACGAGCTAACATTCGTTGTACGAGCGAAATCGGCGTGTAGAAGTTCCGGCGTGTCACTCCGTAACTTGAGCTCCAAGCTTGGTCAGGATGAGATGTTGTCGAAACAACGATGATATCTACGACGATGAAATCATGTTTTTCTTTCCCTGTAAGTGAACACACGGTAAGAGTTTGTTCAGGATCGCAGCTTTGATGGTGACAATGTAGAGTTCATCTGAGTTTCCAACTGTCAGTCGGCGTTCTCATCTCCGAAGCGAATTCGACACTTCTTTTGACGAAACCCGGACTTGTCTGGTTAGGACATCCGTGTTGGCACCGATCTTCTCATCTCTCCACCCATTCCATATGCCCGTCCTCATTCGGTCCTGACATCCTCCACCCATATTGAATCTCTTCATCTGAAAATCATGTTTGATATTTATCCGGAATTGAATTGTTTGAAGACGATGCTGAGAAGTGCGTCGAATAAATGTTGACCGTGCTTTTTGCGCGCGGAATGTTCTCCAACACACTTTCCCCGTGTTCCTTCTTCACCATCAGTTCGACCATTCGACCATGATGATTCGGGAGTGCTTATCTTCAAAAAAAGACCTCCTGGGAACGACGAACCTTGAGCTCGGGGAGCAGCGAGTGAAGGCTCAATCGGAAACAATGGGAGAGAGCGGCAAATCGAGGGAAGAGAAGAAAAACAGGAACTAGTGATTCGACTGTCGACTTCAGCCCTGGCAAGAAAGATCCGGCATTTCAAGGATAAAGCCAAAAAAACACAAGCAAGAAAGTCGTAGGCCTAAATCTCGTGGGTGACCCTCGGAGTCATAGGACTGACCCGGATGGTGATTGGAAAAACGGGAAAACGAGTCTGGAGAATAGAAACGGAAATTAGAAAGAACACACGTAATCGCTGAACACTCAAACACACTAATCATGGTTGCCGCTAGACATTTGAATCGCGACGTAGCAGGGGAACCTGCAAATGTACACAGCGAGCTTATGAACATTCTTACATCTTGGATTTGAGCATACACTCACAGAAATACGCACGTGTAAAACATATTGGAGATGCATACAGTCGGTGGTTTTAAATGTGTTGTCAATGAAACTGTTGCGTCTTCAAGCAGAGATTGTGTTGGAGCAACCGTTATTGCATAATGTGAGGAAGATTGAAGTGTGACGATAATGTGATCACGCTTTCAAAAAGGATGCGGTTCCAGGTGGCTCGGTTGTCACTTGAAAACGGGAACTGACCCTCATGTCTGATGAGATGGGGAAACGGAACCCGTCCTTTGAAAGTTCACTCACTGATTGGCGAACACCTAGTCCTCTGAATCCCTAGTCATTCTCGGGCAACTGAGGCCCTCCACTTTTTTTGGAATAGAAACGGAAATTCGGTATTTTATCCCGTTTCCCTCAGCCCATCGCTGTAAACGCTGCGCGATGGCGACGATGACAACAACAACAACAACAAATGCTACTATTATCTTTCTCGTCGGTCACATGACAGGACATTTTGTACATTGCTATGCAAGGACAATAGCGGAAAGAGGAAAAGAACTGAATAAAAACTCCTTCGTCACTGTTAAACCGTTTCACGGTGGGTTTTCACTGTTCGCCTCAGCACCCGCTTTTGGACCCGGAAGAAAAGAGGATTAACCGAAAAAGGAAAAACTCACTGCAGTCACGCAGAGAGCTTTTCTAGAGTCACCTCGAAGTGAAGAATCCTCGTGAGTCTCTAGCGATGTTGAGCGTCCGATTCGTGATGAGTAAGATCACCATAATAATAACGCATATTTCAGTTCATATGAGCGTATTTCGGAGATATTTTTGCCGATATGCACTCTGAAAATCCTCGCGCAAAGGTCGATTCCGATTTGATCCAAGACTTATTCGATAGATATTGCTTTGCCTTGGGAGAAATTGCGAGTGAGCGATCGCTCCATGCACTCCATCCATCGAGCCGGTGCTGCTGGTTCGTCTTCGGATCTCCCTGAGTAGCAGCTGACGACTTCTAGTTACCATCGTGTCGTGCTGAGAGCTGCGATCTGGTTCAACAGGATGCCTTGAAGCCACAATGGCAAGCTTTCCTTATGTTTTCCCTAGTTCTGCATGTCGACTTCACGTATCTTGTGATCAGTTTTCGATGATTGCATGCATATCCTTCGAAATATCGTGCATATTCCAGGTTTTTTTGGTGCATATTTTTGGCGGCCCTACTGATGAGTGAACTCATCAAATTCAAGTTTGATTACTTGAGCGGCAGTCAGCGTCAAACTCTCTCTCAGAAGAATCCTTTACGGAGCACACATGGCTCGCACGCAAATTCAAGGTTCAAGGATCAGGGTGTGAACCCAAGAACCGATAACCCTTTCTCGGTTGTTCTGGATGAGAGCCCCGGTGAGCCCCTCAACATCAACACACGGATGGCGAGTACTGTGAAAATGATTCGTCGTAATTCATCGGTCAGCGATAGCTGCAGCTGGGGCAGCGGGAACCATCCAGGCCCGCGAGCGTAGCGAGCGGCAGGCGCAAGCAGATGCCTGCGGGCCAGTGGATCGAAAGCCTGCTCGACTCGCCGCTTCGGCGTGTTGGCTTCTGGCAGTTCAGGTCGCGAAGCTTCTATGTCATACCGTCGCAGACTCTGGCTTGACAGATGATTTGCCGTGGATTGCCGCGCTAAATCAATATTTCCGATCATGCTCCCACTTCCAAAGAGTGTTCTGTAGGTACCTGATCTGTACATATTTTGTTGAGTTCATTCAACAGCAGAACTGTGAGCGGAATCCTCCTTCTTTGCAACTCGACGAAGTTGGTGCGTGAATTCCTCCGCGGAAGAATATTCCACTCATTGGATACTTGGCATGAACTCTAAAAACATCCCGCCCTGCCTTTTTGTCCTGTCTTCTCTGACATTGTCCGAAATTGAATGAGCCCCAACGGAACACCCTTGAATTGCTGCCTTCCTCGCCAGCAAGCTTGACTCGATATTGTTGCCTTCATTTTCGGAGAAACGGCTCTGCACAGACGCTTCGCTAGGTTTGGGCGCGAACAGGATTACGGGAAAACGGTTATAGGGATGATGTGTGTCGGGCTCATGAACCGTGCGCATGTTGTCGGATCCAGTCAAGATAAGTGCGCCTCGCGACCTGCTGGGGCGGGTTAAGAGTTCTGCCGCGCATAGCCTAGTTCGATTTGCCGCCGTAGTTCGACGTTTCAAGTCTTTGACTAAATGAAGAGCAACCGGGTCAGAAGTTCTAGCGTTTATTGCACTTGTTTGATTACTGCTAATGGGAGCAGTTTTCGCTCGTTCGGAAGACCAACATCTCTCGAAATGGCTGCAACTCTCTTCGTGCACATCTTTCTCCTTCGGGAATTATCATCGCGAAAAGTCCTGATCAGGCTATCTATTCCCAGCCATCAATCTGAAGCTCACGACTTGTTCATCGTCTAATGAGGAAATTCTCACGAGTTGCATTACGTATTTCGAGTCTTGTGTTCGACTTCTCTCAAATGAGAGTTCGGAAAGAGACACAATGCCTGCTTCTCGGATTGCGAACGATCGGAAAAACTATCAGGGTTTCGTTTTGATGAACTATTTCTCATTTCAGACGTCAGCATTGATGCAAACTCCCTGACAAACCGTCTAGTGCAAGCACGCTGCTGTCATGGCAGCGGCGTGCTGATCTTTGTGACCAAAGAAACGAGCCGCGAAATCGGATCCCCGTTTCTTAAGAAATGAACCTTGTGTCAGCGAGTTTCGTACTATTCTCATACGTACGGTGTTATATCCGCGGCGGACTGTCACCGCGGTTTTCACTTTAAAACTGACGAAGAAAGCTAACCTAATGCTGTTTCAAGGCCAAAGCGCGGAGTGGAAGCGATAACAACTTTGAACAATTTAGGACCGAAAATTCAAAACCATTTTTAAGGTGGATGAGGCGGTGGATGAATGCTATGAACTGGAATTGATGTCTTTGAGCGAAAACTTGAAGTTTTTAGCAGGCTTCAATGATTGGCGAACACCTTGTGTTTTGGATCCCCAATCATTCCCGGTCGACTGTGGCCCTCCACTTCTTGTGGAATGAAAACGGAAATTCGGTATTCAATCCCGTTTCCCTAACCCTATCGCTGTAGACAGCGCGGAATTACGGACTCGACGACAACAATTAGAAATGTCATCACTATTTTCCTCGCCGGTCACATGACAGACCATTTTGTACATTGCTATGCAGGGACAATAATGGGGAGAGGGAGAGAACTGAACGTAAACTTTTTCGTCACTGTTAGACCGTTTCTGTGAACCGAGAAAAAAAAAGAATCAGCCGAGAGCGCGGAAACTGGGATCACGCAGCGAGGTTCGCCTTAATCACCTTTAAGCTGAAGAATCCTCATGATTTTCTAGGCGTGTTAAGCATTCGATTCCTGATGAGTGAACTCATCAAATTCAAGTTTGATTACTTGAGCGTTTAGATATCCGAAATAGATCATTGTATGACAGGGTTGAGTCGATTATGGGCTCGTCGGTCGATGATTTACAATGGTTAGTCGGCAACCACAAGCGATGAGTGTTGCAAATGCTCGGTGAACGTGATCATCAAACGTTTCGAATTCAAGGAATCGTTTGTTGCTCGGTTCACAGATTCGATTCAAGTAGCTCGTTAAAAAGTTCTCTTACTCGATACTCCGTTCCTGGTTCCAGAGAGAAAATGTAGTTGAATTGAGTGAGTTGAAGCCGAAATCTCAGATTCTCCAGGCGCAGCAATCGTTATTAGGTACTCGAGACACTAGAACTGATAGAAACTCTCGTCATTTTCCATCATCTACTATTTTTAGGTGTTATAGTGACGAACTATCCGGAAATTCGTAACTCATCTGAAGCGTGGCAGGATGTTTAGTCGGCGCTGTCTTCAAACCAAATATTCCAGACTGGGTTCTGGAGCCGTCGTCGGCAAAAAGCATTTGGGTCAACAGCATCGCTAACTAGAAGTTTCCCGGCAAGGCGGAAGTGCGGATCGCAGTGGCGACCGTTCGTCACTTTCACCAATTGGAAGAATGACTCAACGACACGTATTCTGCGGAGCGTAAATTTATCCTTATCAGTTAAGTCCGCAACATAGTCGGGGAAATTGTATCGAGTTCGGTCGAGCACGTTGCGGTATCGAGACCGAAGTCTAGTTGCAACATTTCATCCAGTCACGCACAATTCAAATTGAAGCTTCTACCCTCGTCGAATCGTTTCTCATCCGAATTCCGACCGGTGCCTCGTTTTTACTGCAGCGATCTTTCTTTCGAAAGCACTCGAATCTTCGAAATTCACGAAGTTAGCGAAGCTCTCGCAGAAAAATGGCCCTAGAAGACCTCGTTGAGATAAAGCCGGAACACCCCCGACCGAGAAGATCTGATATGAGACCGATCACGGATCAACAATACTGAACGCAGCTCGAGAGCGCCTCAGATTCGGCAGGCTTTGATTTACGAGACCTTGAAACTTCGGCTTCTCGAGTCGGCCGTCCGGCTCGAGATTCGCGTTTCTTGCGTTCCTGCCGTCAGGTACCGCTAGCGTCGCGATTCCAACGTGGTGAATACGTGGTTGAAAGGATTCTATGTGTTGGCCAGGCCCAGAGCCCATGCTGGCAGCGAGACTAGTGGTCTGACTGTCTGACTGCCTCGGCCGGCCGGCCGGCTGACTGAGCTGGCGAGCTGGTTGAGTGTTTAGATGTTTGGTTGGTTGCTTGGCTGACTTGCTTGCTTGCTTGCTTTCGGAGGCTCCGGCCTGTTGTAGCCGCTGTCGCGGCAGCAGCAGCGGCTGCGGCGGCGCCGTCGGTATCGAGAAGAAGGGAAAGCGGTCGAATAACCTTCTCGCACGGGAACAGTCGCCGTGCGCTGCTTGTGACTACGGCTGCCGCTGATCAAGAGAGGCGAGCAGTGGTTCGGCCCTTGTTCTGTTAGCCAGTCGGGGTGAAGAGACGTTCAGCCGGCACACAGCACCAGCACGGAGGCGAGAGTCGCCACGTATTCCTAGTGCTACCGTGATCTAGTGGTGAAGCAACAGCTGTCTGTGCTCCTAGCGACTTCCATCAACTATTCAAATGGCACGCCGCAAAACCCAGGAAGCAGGCTCTCAAGAACCTGAGTGTGAGTCCTGTCTGTGGGCCCGACTCATTCATTGGAGAGACCCGCAGAAGTCGGGCATCGTGCTCGGCGTCGGCCTCGTTGTTCTGTTTTCCATCTGCAAATTCTCCATGATCTCCGTCGTAGCTTACACGCTGCTGGCCGCCGTTTGCGGCGCCTTCGGATTCCGAGTGTACAAACTCGTCATGTCCAAGGTGAACAAGACCGAAGAGGGACATCCGTTCCAGGATCTGCTCGATCTCCCTCTGCCTGCCAATCTGTCCGACACCGAGAAAGCCCAACAGTTTGGAGAGGCTCTCTTTGCGAATGTTCTCAAGACCATTCAGAAACTCCGCTCGGTCGTGCTCATCGAAGACCTCATCGAGTCGGCGAAATTCATCGTCATACTGTGGTTCGCCACGTATATCGGCGCCTGGTTCAACGGACTGACTCTTGTCATCCTCCTGTGGATCGGTACTTTCTCCGTGCCGAAGATCTATCTCGAATACCAGACGGAAATTGACGAGCAGCTAGACAAGGTGTACAGCCTCGTCGGCCAGGTCCGAAGCAAAATTCCCGGTCAGGTAGCCGACGCCAAGGAAGACTAGGCCGCCGCGTCCCAAAGAGAGAACTCATCTAGCCGCCAAGCAGCAGCAGCAGCAGCAGCAATGTTTAGCTGCCCTACTCGATACGGAAACATCCATGATCACTTCACATTTTTGATCATTTCGCTCCTCGCTTTGAGGCGGTGCTACAAGCGAGCTCTTGGCCCGTGTCGATCCGAGAGGAGCACTTCGGGGACATTTAGGGCTTCCGGTGTAAAGAAAATTTCTACTAAATACCGCCAGTCAATCGGCACAGCTTGGCGAAGGAGAGGGGATCTAGAGAACACACAATTTGTACGGAAATCCTCTGAAGACGGGGGGAAGCTCAATGGAAACCCACCCGCATGAAAAATGAACACATGAGTCCTACAGGGGGAAGATATATGTTTGCTCCACGCGGCCGGATGTCTAGCGTTAGTGTCTGGACTCAGGACGACACCAGGGAGGCCTCAACGCTTAAGCAGTGTTACGACATTTTGTAATAAATTAAAACATCCTATAAATAAATCTTTCTTACAAACAAATAGCTCGACTTTTTCCTAAAAACTCATCGATCAGGGTCTCCGTAGGGAATTTGCTCCATTTCCAGACAGTTTTCAGTCGAGATTCGTCCTCGCTAATTGTCATCCACGTTCAGAATAGCGCGAGAATTCATGATTTTATTCGAGGTTTGAGGTTAGTAAATCACCTGATGAGACCAGTCTGAGCGGAACGTCCTCGTCTCTTAGCGCTCTCTGCGACCGATGGTCTGAGTGAGAGTTCGGCTGAGATGCCAAGAAAACGACCGGGACTTCTAAAACCTGCTTCAGGAAGGGTTCGAAGCCAGGAGACCTTGCCTAAAGGTTGATAAGATCAATGCCAACGTTGGCTCCAACGTGTCAACCAAATGTCCAACGAAACAGCTGGCCGTGTTCGACAACGAGTTCTTTGGTCACCATAACGGACGCTTGCTGGAACCTAGAGTTCTATTCTGGGTCATCCGAACCTACATCGGAGAACGGCTGGCCATTAAAAGAAACTCAGATCACCGAACGCAGATCGAGAGAGCTGTCTAAACGTTCGAAATTCTCAACCAATTCTCAAGTGGCAGCAACACGGTAACTTCCTTCCGCTACGGCTGACTTTGACGCCGAAGACCGGTTCGCTTATCGGGAAACGAGCCATTGACTGTTATTTCTCTGATGTCGCTTCCAAGTGTCTGGCGTCCTCAATTGCCCAGAAGCGCGGGTCTCAAACCGTTCTAATGTCGGTCCGGAGGGCTCTTCCGAACACTTGGCAGAATGCCTATGGTTTCGAAGACATTTATGGTAAGATGTCGCACTTCAATCGTGGGGTAAAGAATCGGAACAAAGCTCAGTGAGGCGCGCCGGCCGGCGACAATCGTTTGATAGTTTCCTCGATGTCGACTTCATAGTTCAGCGTCGACGAAGGACCGCATTGTGTAAAAAGATCCATGTGACGGCTAACGCCTAGCGTCGAAAGTCGCAGCCTGTTCCTAGACAAACACACTTGTTCCCAACGCGACGCTGTGTAGGAGGATGAGTCACGACAGTGAATTCGTTTAACACTGCAAGCGGCTGGGCGAACGTACGTTGTTTCCGAACGTTTCGCGTCTAGGCGCCTGCGGGACACCTCTGTCAACTACAAACCCTGTCGTTAGCCTAAGTGCCTGCTCCGCAACTGGAAAGTATTGTACACCAACGGCACGGAAATTGAAATTATTGAATCGATCGTAGTTCAGTTGTAAACTCGAACCAGAACGACCAGCGTTTGGAGGGAGTCACAGACGACGACCGCTCAGGCGAAAGTCACAATAAATCTGGACAAATCCAGTTCAAATTGAAAGGAAGATCCTAATGGTTGCAATTCAAATGTGTATTTCATACGCGTGGTAGGTGATTCAGCATTTTCAAACATTAATGCTCGAAAGCGGGTGAGATGTCTGCGGAAACTCTGGCTATTCGTTGTTGCTGCCGTTGTTACGCTACGGTCCCCGCTCTCCGACCGACCGAAGTACAATGCAGACCGGTCTCTAGGGTTGCTCTGACTGGTGAACTGGCAGCCTCACTCGCTCGCTCGCTCGCTCATTCGCCGCTAGTTCACTCGAGCGGTTGCATTATATAACCACCGGAGACAAGGCAAAAATAGAACCGACGTTTCCTTGAACTCGGGCTAGGCTGAGAATGCAATTGCACAGCAAGTTTCTGCGCTGCCCCACGTCGTCCACGGTGACGTCCTATGAGATGAAATTGCGGCACCTCGACACAATCCTTTCGCTCAGAATCGCGTCGAGTCTGTGATTTCTTAGAGCTTAGACTTTCTCTCATTTTTTGTGTTTCATCGGCGGACGTTGCGAAGCCAACTAACGGAAAAGAGTTTGGAATATTATGTTTACAGAGAAGGATTGTTTTCTCCGCGCTCAATGAGTGACGTCATACGAGGAAAAAAAACAGTTTGCTTCTCAATGAATTAGTCATTGGTCGGATAATAATTTATTCGGATAGAAAGTTACTTTCGCAACCTCGGAACAGCTTTCGGACGTGATGTTTCGGGGGCCTGGGGAATAAATGTTACAGCTGTGTTGAGCGACGTTTCAAGAGCGATATTCGCCACCGACCGACGCACGCGTCGAGGGCACTGGTCATGATTTGTAAACACAATCAATTTCACACAGAGAAAACATTCGGTCGAGAAGCACTCTTAGAACGGCAATGGGTTCTCGTCGAGGTATTGCTGCGCGAATCGCTTCACGAACGTCCCTATCATGGGGTAGAGCACCCCTTTCGGTGTAGTTTTCAAGAATGAGTTCGCTATTTTACTGAAGTCCATCTGCGGCGAGTCTGTTGACTGAGTTTTCACCTGCGGATCAGTAGAAGATTTAGAGAGATCCTTTCGTCAACTCGGGGAATCGGGATTTTCGAGAGTCTCATTCCATTGGTCGCCGATCGAGCTGTACTTACGTCAAGATGCAGATCTTCCATATTCACGATGACAACCTTCTTTATCTCGATTCTTTTCGACTTCCGCGGTAGAACCGCTATGACATCTGCTTCGAAGTGTGACATTGTCACAACAGCGTCTCCCTCGATACCGAAGGGCGTCGAGAATTTAGCCCTCACTATAGGGTCTCGGATACCTTAAAGCGAACAGCTTCTGGATGAGTAGAAAATTCCAAGTCTGTGAAGCCATTTCGTCCGATTGTTTGTACACGATTCATGTGATGTGGACTTCGTGTCTCCGTCGCTCGAAACGAGGAAAAAAGAGACGGAGTCTTACGACCTTGGTCTCGGGAACCGACGGAAAGTCGCTCAGATTCTCAATCATGTGGGAAACGTCGCGAGGTATTGTTTCGCGGCCAGCGTGTCTCGTAGATAAAGATTAGATTGAACAACGGGCCGACGGAATGAGATTTACAATCGACTAGAAACTATATTGGCGATTGCGGCAGCTCAGAATGCGAATCTCACCGAAGTTAATTTTGACGTTCATCTGCTTATCATCACAGTTGATGTTTGAGCCCTCGGCTATGTAGAGATTCTGTGCGTTGTGCAGCTCGCCGTTATAGATTGTCGCGAATGGGAACGATAATCTCGACGTCCCCGTGGAGAACGGCGTCATGCCCTCGCTTTCGACCATCGCTTCTTCATGAACCTTCTTGAACTGCTCGAGCGTATCCGACAAAATCTTAAAAAATGAGAAAACTGTAATTAGTTTACTGAGTCTTGCTGTCGAGGCCGATTGGGAGTGAGTTTCACACGAATCATATGAATGCATGTCAAATCCAACGATCCGTTCTGGAGTGAGCACTTGAACCTACTTTTATGAGATCTCCGGAAAACTGGCAGAAATGGATTGCCGGCCGCTCGGTTGGGCTTTGTTGAGAGCATCCTGTACGGAAGAAAACTCCGAGAAGCAATAAACACAGAAACAGCATCTTTATCCTCGAGGATCCCGATCCGATTAGCGCTGTGATTGTCGCCTTGAACGCGGCAATCATTTGATCCAGCCTTCGAATCGATCTCGCCGTAACAACAAGTTCAACGGGAACTCGGTGGTTGAACCGATCGGTGAGCGAGTAACTTGATGAGCGAACGAGCAAGCTAGTGAGTGAGTGAGCGTCGAGGTCGTCGTGTCACGTCGAAATAAATGAGTGATCCGGGCGCTCGCAAAGACTGAAGGAAACGCTTATCGAAATCCTGACGAGGTTAATTGAGCTGAACAAACAACTGAAAGCGCTCTCCGAACGGCGTTCGCCGCTGCTGCAACCGTCAAAAGTTAAAGTTGATTTTAGGGAGTCGTTTAAAGCCATTCATTCGCTGCCATCGACCCGATCTGGGTATGGATGAAGCTCACACGATCAATTCCAATTATTGTTCCGCTGGCCAAGTTCATTGTCGAAGGTTTTCCCAGAGTTCTAGGTCTTTCCGCTGTCCGGTGTTTGCTGTCGGCACAAACACAGGCCGGACGGCTGACAAATCTCATCAATATAAAGCGACTCTGAAACGGTGTGAAAACAGTCTTCACCAGGAGACTCTATCGACCAGATGGACCTTCTCGGCTAGACCAATCTTTGCTTCTCGGACCTTTATGTCGACGGCCGCAAGGAGGCGGATAGAGGAAAGTTCCACCTTCTGACCTGGCGAGTCGGGGTACCCGAAGTCCTGGACGAGGAAGTGTTCTCGCTGCACAATGTTTCAACCCATTCGGGAAGCAAACAGTCAGGTCAACTTTGATGAACGAGTTCACGTTTTCCGAAAGGTTTCCTATGTTTTGAACGAAACTTTTCGAAGATATATTGACCGATCAGGAGTTGGATCTTCATTCGATTCTTGACCAGGTTCGAAAATCCGCCGGAATGTTGATGTCTCGGATATTGTCGAGAGCTTGCCGTTCCTGATTCCTCGTACAAATTATTTGCCAGCAGAAGTTCGTTCAGGAGGAACATTCGATGCATATGGATTCCGGAAATCGTCGAAAAGTTACGAACATTCGTCACTAATCGATATCCAGCTCACGCACCGCACGAGATAAGATTCAAAACAAACGAATTCGTGTGTCAATCATGAGGCGACTTTATTGATACTGACATACCGCAAAAGACGCCCTCGACTCAATTTGACTGGGTATACATAATCTAATAGATTTTGATTGAAGTATTTACATGAGTGGTGGCCTCGTATCATCGGTATAATCGCATCTTCGGTATGTTTTTCGCGCCTTCTTGTCTACATGACACTGTTTTCACCTTGCTTCGCCATTCACAAATCACTAACTGCTCGCTGATCGTTGTCGGTGACGTTGACGTTCAGTCCGCGTGATTTCATCCGACCAAAAAATGAAAGCGCTCGATTCGCCGAGTTTCTTTTTCGAGTTCGTTCGCTCTCCCCCGGCTAAAAGTTCAACCGATGCTATCAGGGTGGACGAGCGCCTTTGGAACACTTGTGTTGACAAAGCGTGGCTTCCGTCTCGTGGAAATCACGAGGAACATCTGCTTCCGGTACCATTGAATAAATATAATTTAGACACTCTTTCAGAACTTTCCCTCCGCCGAATGTGCTCCTTTCCCCGCAATCCGGCCGACAATTACTCTCAATTTTCTGCAGAATTTTCTCTCGCCGCCGCGTCCAAGTCACCTCCCAACTACCAGGATGACTGAGTCACAGTCTCAATTGGAAATAGCTCATCATGGTTGAAAGCTTCTTCTTCGTACTTCTCGTTACAGTATCGCAGGGATTCACCAGCCGATGATTCATGCGCGAACATATCTACGATCTAAGACGGCGCAGTTGCACGTCCCGCTCCAAGGTTTCTATTCGGGTCGCTCCGAATCTTCAAAGTAGTTACTAGACGCAACAAAGCTAGCACGTGTTGTACATGCTGATTTCGATATATGACGACGGAACGAATCCCTCTTCCCCTGTCGATTTCATCCGCACCCTCGTCCAGCCGTCGCCTTGATCGAGTTCTACAATGTACATTTGGTCGTTTTCAGTCATCGCGATGGCTCCTTCGTTCTCAGCTGAAATGAAATCAAACATTTTAGAAACTGCCTCCGAGGAGGATTCTTGTCTTGAACGATTTAAGCATGTCGTGGGAGTATAAGCAAAGGTTCAATGACAATTGAGGGAAAACAAAAGTCTAGAAGGGGTGTTTGATGACTTGAGTCTGAAAATTTCAACGTTTGGAGCGCTCAGATGTCGAATCGTTCGAAGCAGCTCTCGCGATCGAGAGAATGCGAATATTCGATCGGAAGAACCGGCTCGCGATACTTTTCACTGGACAGAACGGGGAAAATATACGACACCGTCTACTGTGCCCTATTTCACGAACCAGAACCTCCCACAAAGCGCAAACCCACACAAGTTCCGCTTTGAATCTGGGTGGTAACATTCGTACAATACGTCAGTCGAAGCTCATTCGGAAAGTCTAATCAGATCTCTTCTTGACTCGATTCCGCCCGAACGCTTCGAAGAACAATCGGTGCTGCTTTATCCGGCGGTATCGTCGTTGTTCCGCTTACCTTCTAACGTGTACAGAGCGACCGCAGTACCCAAGGGGGGCAACGTTTCGTCTTCTTCGTGGTGGTCCTCGAATTCAGGATCATCGATGTCTCTGAGAGACCCACTTCCAACCCCGCTTTCCGAGTTATAGGCTGCGTGGTCGCCGTTCGTGGTGTAAACTCCGCCTCCTGGAATCGTCGCGTACACTGTAAATCAAGAAGAAGCACAGGCATGCACTTGTAGCACAAGCGAAACAACGAAAGCGTAAGATAACCGAAGCGTTACACAGAGATTGATAAAATATCTCTTCCAGCCCATCCAAAAACCCTCGAAGCAACGAAAAAAAAAAGCGAAATCTAAGAAATCTGCCTCGAGACAGAGCCGAAAGTGAAACTAATGTCCGAAATTAAGCCCCAGTAATCTATGATTCGATGATTTGCATGCGCGGGAGATCAGACTCTGAAGAAGATCAGGTTGTAACCGATCGAGAAGGGAAGAGATGTTCAGGCGAAAATCAGGGCGACGCAGAAGCGAGTCATTCAAGAACGCACGCTGGCTCTGTTTCGGTGCATGCTCTCAAGGAAAGCCCCGGTCTCATGAAACGATCCTTGAAACTTCTGTTTGCAATCGAACAAACAAACGAACGAACGTTTTCGCCATGAAAATCAGTTCCTCCTCTCACTGACTTGTCGTCATACCTTCTTCTTCAATGGGAGTTATGTGGTGGTGGCCATTGGATGCAGGTGATAAGTGACCTGAGCAGGTCGAAACTGAGGTGTCTCCGACTAGACCGTGACTCCCGTTCGATATGTTAGTCATATTAGCTAGAAGGGCCCCGCTCGCAGCAGAAAGGCAAGCGGAATGAGTTGACGGAGAAGTCGGCGTTAGCGGGGTCACGGCTTGGGACGAGTTAGTTGAACCGGAAGATGCGGAATTATTTCGAGACAGGCTGTGTTTAACCGCGCTGATCCCGTTCGTTGCTTTGCACAATACGTTTTTAGCGTTGGCGGCAGCTGACAGAATTCGATGGGTACCTGAGTTATTGTGGATGTTCGATTCGTCCGAGTTCGAGCGCGAGAGAGAGCCCGTGTCCTCGCTAATGATCGAATTTCCACGTGTGTGACCACTGTGTCGTTTGGCGGTGTCCGGAGTCGAGGATTCGATCTCGTTCAGGAGACTTTGGAGTCTGGAACCGAAACGCTCGTTAGACAGGCGGTATAGCTTTCCAGGGATTCGGCAGTTGGATCCAGGCTTCGGTTATGCGAGGGAAGTTACTCAGGAAACTCACTTCTGCACTTGTTCATGTAAGCTGTCGATCCGCCGATTGCAGCGCTCGCTTTCGGCGTTGAGGGAAGCCGCGTCTCCGAGACTCGGATTCTCTTCGTACGTTCGCCGCATCTTGTGCAATCCGTCTCTCTGATTCGTCTCGTGCTCTAACTCACTACGAACATCTTTGAGCTTCTTCTGAATCTTCTTTTTCCTCTGGTTCGGTGGAAGATCTATCCACGTCTCCTCCTTGGCGTCCTCGTTGTTGTTCTGAAACGTTCAAGGAAAAGCAAAATGTCAGTGGACCGTCGACCAGTTGGACACTCAGGTTAGAGGTGATTGACATTCGTTCAGGAACCACAACAGAGCGACTGGAATCGAACAAGCTTTTCGCTGCTCATACAGCTTCTGCTAGCAGGCTACCCCACCGAAGAATACAACCACGCGTGATCCACAAAAGAGAAGTACTCGCCAAGCAGCTTCCCACGTCAATATCTTCACTTGTCTGTCGGTTCTTTGCTTTGCATGCCCTGCTCGCCAGTGGGCTTTCCAACAGAACCGACTAGACAACGAAGATATGATGACCGCAAGCAGGAGATAACTAGACTCGCTCAGTATCGTTAGCAGCGCCCATCTGGCTAAGAGTGAAGCTGCTTTCAATCTCGCACGAAAGCCGATTCTTGCCGACAGAAAAAGATTGCAACACTGGTCGACGCGGCCATTAACCCAGACAGACAAACATCACTCAACTTTCATTCTCCCCTATCAATCATAGTAACTATTTCGTTCGTTCGTTCGTCTGTCCGTCCGTTTGTCGAATTTGCTGTAGCGAAGCTTGGCCACGTCGCCACCCGAGGGAGTAGTACACCACTCGCAAGCAATAACGCACGCAAGCGAGAAAGACCAGCCTTGCCGGTCGCCATTCAAAGGGTCGTCGAAAAGAACGAGAGACGATTCGACGAACGGACAGACCGATAGCAGATGGACGAATGACGAGACGGAAGAAGTGTCCGATGCGACTGCTGCCGCTGATTCTCTTTACTACTAAGAAGAAGAAGACGACGGAAAATAAGGAGGAGAAGACGGGGATGGTGAAAAAGTCACGCCGCGGTAGCGACCGTCAGCGGGTCTTCTTCGCATCGTCGTAAATGCCAGCAATGCTTGCTCGCCGGCTGGCTCGCCGAGCTGCTGACTGGCTGGAACTTCGAAGACGACCGACCAGTCAGTAAATTAGTCCATGCCGCTGGCTGCGTCATCCGCTTCTGGATACCGCTGCTTCTGCGGCGGCAACGAGCGAAGCGCGTTCAGCTGATCGTCAGTTCCGGACACGGACGCACAGACGAACGTTCACAGACCCAAAGCAAACCGTGGAACGGGAATCATCGTACGGAGCTACAATGTTTTCTTGCGAATAACGGATCACCTTGGTCTCGTTCGCCTCGTTTTCGATCCTGAGCGGTTGGAGAGGCCGACACCACCACAACCGCGAAGAACAGATTTTCTCGCCTAAAATCACGCACGCACGCTTTCTCGCCCATTCACGCGTAAGCGAAAAGCACATCGAACTCCATGAGGGATGGCAATGACCACTTGAGCGAACAAGTGTGAGTTTCAAGTCAATGATCGAATTAGTTTATGGTTGAGGAGCCTTCGTGAAGCAGGGACACCGCAATGAGAGGACAGGCGGCGGAGGGCATGCCCTAACTAGCATGTACGGTTACTTACATCGAAACGACGTAACAACGCCCGACGAAGACGAAAGAATGTTCAGAAGCGAGGATAGAATTGTAATTCTGTTAGGGCCACATATCACTTCAACAGGTACCATGATAGAACGGAGACGAATGAAGAATAGTCACCGTTTTGAAGCGAGGAACAGACACCCGCGAAAAGCGACATTTCCTCGAAGGAATTAGTTTCCAGATCGACAACTACGACGTCAACAAGAACTCAAGTGATGCTTACCTTGTTCGTTTGACCGAAAATGTTTGCCAGAATGTTCCGCTTTTTAGTTTTGCCGGAAAGCGTCCCTCGTATGGTGAGTTTATCTTTGTGTCCTACGCCGCTAGTGCTCGAGCTATAGGTCAAACTCGCCCCGTTGGGCTTCTCTTCGCTGAGGTTCTCAAACGGGAAGTCATCCGGGGGGAAAAACCCGCTCTTGTAAGTTTCTACCACTCGTTCGGAATCCTTGACAGCGTCGATCCCGCCGGCGGCTGCGATGATTCCATTTAAACAGTTCTGTATGATTGGTTCCACCTTCAGCTGCGACTCGGCCACCTGCCTCATGAAACTCTGTATACAGGTGATTCGACGTTCGTCCATCTGCTGAAGGTCGTTGAACACTCTGGGCATGTACTCATTAAAGTGCATTCGCTGCAAAAGAAAAGTCGACGTCAACACTTTGGAGTCGAGAACGATTTCGAGGAGACTTCTCGGGAGGGAATATTGCGATGCATCGAAATGGCTGAATTATTATTATTGTTTGTAGAAGTTTGTCTGAATCTCAGAAACACTCGCGCACTCACTTGAAGGTCGTTGGTTTTTTGGAGTTGTGCGGCGTAATCAGCCTTCGCATCTTCGCAGAGCTGGTTCTTGGCTACAGAAGACTGCTTCGCGATCTCGACCTCGGCTCGTGAGAGATGCATGTCTTTCTCGGCACGTTCGTACTTCTCATGCGCCTTTTCGGCTTCGCGGTGAGCTTTGCCGTACGCCTTCTGGCACTTGTCCATCTGGGCGACGCAATTTTGCAGATTCTGTTGAAGTTTGGTGCCTTCGCCGAGAAGACGTTTGCGTTCATCCTTGAGCTCTCGGACGAGGCCAGCGATCTCCTTAGCTATGTTCTGAATCAACTCTTCCGAGATAATGTCGTGCTGGTTCGCGAGGTGCAAAACTTCCTCCAGCATTTTGTTGAATGCTACATGTGTACTAAAACTCGTTTCTTCATCTTCTTGGCCCTGGGCGCGCGTTTTCTTCGGTTGATACTTGCGGGCCATCTTCCGGAGTTTGTCCGCATACTCGAATTCGATCAGGGCCCTCTCTTTGATGAAGGCGTGGAAGTTCTCCAGAAAGTGGGCTCCGTTCTGGGTGTGAGTCGAGATCTTCTCGTACTGATCCTGGAATCGCAGAAGGAACGAGTTAGGAAAACCGGTGAGAGCCGCAGCAACGCTGCTCGTTTCGACGTACATGACGACGGCTCGCGTCGTCGGCTGTTGTTCAGTGACTAAACGCATCGGGATGACCATCACTTATATCAAAAAATATTCCTCAAGACTCCCTCCCACACTCGACAAAGGGTACACAAACGATGTCGCCCTTGCTTCGCGACGACCTGGTTCCCGATCTGAGAACGCAGCCAGCGCCGCCGCCGCCGCCGCCATCGCCTCCATCGAAGCCACAGGCACTGTCACTGCACGGGTCAACTATCCGACTCAGATGATTATTTAAGCAAAGCAGCTCATTGTTCTGGACGTTCGATGATGATGATGCCACCACCGTCACGCTGCTAACTGGGACATCAAACCAGCCAGCGACGGAGATGCATCGATTCGAATATCTTGGTGAATTGAGTTCATAAACACTCACTCTCCGATCGTGGATGCCCTCTTCAATTATGAAAACACAGTTCAAATCGTCCAATTTCATTTGGGAAGTTTTTGTCATCGTAACGAATCGAGTTTAAAGAAATTCGCGTTTCGTCGCTATCACCTCTCCAGATAGTTTTGAGAGAGCGTGAGAGCGATATCTCTAGGCCTCCTTAAGCAAAGCATCGAGGGCCCGTAAGCCCCAAAGCCCTCACTGGTCGCTCGAGAGGCTTGAAACATCGATCTGCGCTGGAAAGCCGAAAATTGTGACTCAGCGCCGAACCGAGTCACGGTTCTCCATGCTCAGGAGACCGGGAATCCAACCCCAGATTCAGAAAAGCGGAGAGATTGATCGCAAGAAAATCACTTCATTTTTTAAGAAATCAGGAAGCATCCCTTGTGTGTCGGTTGGTCAATCCCCTTGTCCGCAAGAACCTCGCGAAACTTTCCGGATCGATGACGGGCAAAAGTGTGAGCCGCAAATGGTAGCACAGATCGGGTGCGATAGATTTTCGTCTAGAAATGAGAGAAAATTGCTAAAACCGTTGCCAACACTCGTTGATAACCCACAGGAAAACACTCCCTTGGGCCCTGTGACTGTATATGGAAGTCAGAGAAGAAAAATGTGTCTGCGCTCAACCCAAAAAGCTCTAGCACCACCAATCGAAAGTCGCATCAATATTCTTGTCTCCGACTACGTCACGAGCAGCTAGTCACAGAGTTGATCATCGACCCAAACACCGTTGCTGCCGTGGCCGCTCAAAAATCGCCGAATAGAAACGCCATTAATAGATTAGAAGTCGGTGTCAATGTCTCTGGACTGGAGCGAGCCATGTCGATGATATCGGCGTATTTCGACTGACTCAGAGAAGGGAAGACTATTTTCCTCTTCATACAAACTCGCTGATATGCGTCATCTGCTTTAGAAGCAGCAATTGGAAGATTCCGAAACTGGATTGAGAGCTTACGAATAATGATATTCCAGACGCTTGGCACCGCATTCGTCCGTGGGAACGAATCTGAGACAGTTTCTGATGCTGTTCGCGGGCGTTTGAAAAACACACTCACACACACACACGATACGACCACATGCAATGTGTATCTGACCACTCAATTTAATTCGGCCACCCACTATTGGCACCGAAGAGAGACCCTCCCACGAGGTGGTGGGCACTGCTGGCAGAAGCGTTTCTTTTTTTTGGTTGACCAATCGTTTGATGAACGTGCAACCTTCACTCCACCAGCGGGTCATGTGAGAATCTCCGGTTCGTTCAACGAAAACGCATTCTACGACGAGGAATGCAATTACAGCGGTGTTGCGAAAGAGGCCGGGCGCGGACAAAGTTCACGTCGATCGTGCTCGAATGCACGATGCAGTACAGAAGTACGCGATAGAAGAAAAAAGAACACAAAGCTCTGTCCGCAAGGCCGATGGATCACCATTGAAGAGGGGGAGTCAAGGGGCATCGAATTCCGGCCATATGGTTGAAGGAGACGACGACAACGAACGACACCTCTTTAACAAAACAGTTCAAGAACAGCTCGCGAGTTCGCCTCGCTTTCAGTGAACGGCGCTTCGCCAATGATTTCATTAGCATCACAAGCAGAGCTCGATTAAAAGATGGATGAGAAATTCTGGTTACCAAAGGTCGTGCTCTTGTTGTCAATGGTCGGGGTTGAGCTCGCAAGCGAAACAATACAAAATTGGTTTCGGTCGACTCAATGCGAACAGCGTTTTCGTTTCGCCGTTCATTCAAAAACCCGTGTCGGCCGTACGAGCATGGCCAAAACATTCTTAGAAACAGAAAAATCGTTTCAGGCTCGAATTAGTCTTTGGGAACATCTCACTGCGGCTCGAACCGCGCGAATCATGAAGACATCCAGAAACATCGAAATCGCTGCAGCTGCACGAGACTCATTCAGACAAAATATTTCTCCGGGCGGTGAATATCATTCTGACTGACGAAGATAACACGCTGACTTCACTTCATACCGCGCCGAAGGAAGCCTGCAATCGGCATGGTGCTCTCATTAAAGACTTCTCTGAATGCGCACAGTTCTTCGACATCGAATGCTTCACAAAACGTTCGCATCGACTCAATGTTTGGCCATGTCGCCGTAACAGAACTGATTGATCGATTGGAACTGCAAGATTGACGTCTGCGCATCAAAACTTGCATCGCATACGGAAGACGAGGCGATGTTGTTTGATGAGAGTACGATTTCATTCTGAATATTTTCTACTATCGATATGATGAGAATCAATCCGAAGTGGGGGAATGTTCGCGTGTCCCAATTTCAAAAGAATTTGACCGGAATCGGTCGAGCTTTTTTCCAAGATAACGTTTCGAGGCGTGAAATCGTTATGGGACAGCAGGTTAATGTAACCAAGGGAAAAAATCCATCAGGACGTCGCCTCATAGACAGACTATTGCATCGACGAACAAAACGATCTAACTTGAATCATTAAACTAACGTCGGATTCGAAAGGAAACGCTTCCCTTTTTTTGTCAACATTCCATGCCGCTCAGCTGTGGTGATTGATGAACCTTTTCGTAGCAGAATTCTAGTTGATTGCACTCAATGCTTGACCGCGAGGCCTTCCCATGCGATGGCGATAATAGTAATCTTATTTGTTGAAATTCACGCATGTTTGATGGAAGCAAACAACGCGACTTGTTTATACACTTGTCTGGATGCGATGACATCCTGGGAGTGGAGCCGGCCGGCGGACAGGTACAAATGTCACAAACTCACAGTCGACAGCCAAAAATAAACGAATTTCCTGCATTGCTTAAACACGCTTTCATTCACTGAGTGAGACGTGTGTAATATGAGCGAATGATTGTCTGAGAGTGAATTCGAGAAGAAGTTTCGCGGCAAAATGTTCATCAGCCTTTCGGCTTTTTTTCTAAGAAGGTGGCGATGTCGTCATAGGCATCGCAGGTGACAAGGGTCACACCACGAAGCTCAAACAAAACCATCACCGCGAGAGAAAAAGAAACACCACCACGACGATGACGACTACTACTACTACTGTTAGCCAGTCAGTCAGTCAGTCAGTCAGTCGCGCCTTTGAAGATCTTGAGGGCACGATCCATTCGTTCGTTCGTTCGCTCGTTTATTCGTTCGAATCATAGTTGAAGAAAAGCGATAACCTTGACTTGTAACGGACCCCAGCACGAGCAACGGAGGCATCGGCAGCAACAGTTCACTGAGTCGCCTCACGGACAAACAATGCATGACCGTCATGGAAGGGGCGTCCATCACTTCTAGCGAGCACCGTAACAAATACAACAGTGCCCTCTTTGCCGCCCCTCTCGAACGAAACAGACGGAAGTTTGTTCGGTTCGTGTCAGAGTGACACCAGATTCAACCTCCAGGAACCCTTGCATGATGGAATTAGATCCGATCAGATGCTTTCAGATCTGTTCAGATGGACGATGGATGGGATGAATGGAGGATATTCGCGTCATTGTTTCACTTTTTCTCCTCTCGCTTTCTTCTCGGCTTGCACCATCTCGCATCTGTCAATGAGAAACGAGGAGGAAAAATTTTTCGTTTTACCCACTAATTACACAGATCTATCTGAATGTTGTGTCTCGGTGGCCGCTTTGCCTACCGTTGGGAATCAAAGAGCAGCTGACCAATCGTTCATCTCACGGCAACGACTGAAGCACCAGTAGTAGTGCAATGCTAGCCTATTAGATTCTCTTCCGGATACATGCTAATCGTGGCCAGGGTCCGGACAGAACGAGCTTCGGAATCGTCGGAAAATAGTTTGCCTCATGAAAACGAGAGGAAAAAGAGAGACAGCTCTTGACAAAGCCATCGATTTGGCCGAGCCGAAGACGATGTTTCCAAAACATGAGCCACTAAGTAGACTTGAACCAGGACGCTTGCGTTCGTGTGCCAAATGTTCCGTTCGAACAGCCATTCAGCGTCCATCCATCCATCCATCCAAAAATTCATCCACCTCCTCCTATCTTTCCAGCGACAAGAACACCGTCCACCGATCGTTCTGTCTTGATCAGTGTTTCGTCCGTCCCATAAGCATTCATCAGTTCAGTGTCTCCTTCTGCGGCGGAGAACAAACGGAACAGAAAACCCAGAATAAACTATTGAAGGTCTAGATTGACGAGAAAGATGGAAACAACGGCCAATCACCACCCCGGGGCACCGTCTAAAAATCATGACAAGATATAGGATAGCCATCTGGAATACAATGCCGGGACAACCAGAGCGAAGCTCCGGGGTAGGAGCGTGGCCTTATGCTGCCGAGTCGACATAAGGACACCGAGGCAGCGGGAAGGCATAGAATCAATACAAGCCAATCTGATTCCATTCTCGAATTGTTTTTGTGCGAGACTGTAAGTATCTAAGTGAGTACAGCGGAGTGCATACCGTTCTCCAAAGGTCGATCATGTGGTTTCCAGCCGCGGCCACATTGTGCATCGACGACGCGATACTTTCCAGGTTGAGCCTCGAGCCGGCGTCTCTCGAAATCGTACCGAACGCGGTATGATGCACGACATAATAAGGCTGGCTGTATTGGCCTTGCATTGGAGTCACGTAGGGGTCCGCGTTGAGAAACTGAGAACCCCTCCAGCGATCACCTCGTACCGTTCCATGTACGTAGCTGAAGGGTTTTCGGTCACCGTAACGGATCACCTCGCTTGGCATCTTGAATCACTGACTGCGTTGGATCACAACGACTCTTGCGATTTCCAGAAGTCACTGCTGTTCACGATATCCTGAACGTCAACTTCAACCGTTCATCCACACCGAACACTGGGGACGCTGTCTTCAAGAACAGTCACCCTTCGCGAGATTTCGAAGGAATTGCTGTACTTCAATCGGCGCGCAATGCCATCGGACGCCTGTAGCTTCCAGACTTCGCTCTATCTCTCTAGCCAGATCGACAGCCGCCACGGCACCGCACCGCACGGCTCCAACGAGCGGTGCCGAAAGACCCTTTCCTGGTCGGTTTCGGTGAGGGAATCAGAAGCCGAAGCGATCGTTGCTTCTGCGCACCGATCACCGTACGCCACGTTCTTGATCGTACTTTCTAGGTTAAGATCCGGATCTTCAAAACGGATGAGCCGACGAACAAAAATCAACAAACGATCCTGCCGATGTGATCGTTCGTTCATTCGCGACTTTGTGTCGGCGGACAGCTGCCCAGCTCGCGTTTGCCACATCGGCGGCGGACCTATATGGTCGACGTATTCGAACGGGGTTGCCAACAACACCGACATCACAAACCGGCGACCGAACCTTTTCAAATGTGCTTGACAAAACATGCGGCGTTCCGCATGACCACCGCTTGCCCATCTCGTCCGGAGGTCTTCCTCGACAAGGAACACACTCACAGCTTTCAACTGAAAACACTCAATCGCCTGTGTGGGAGAACTGCTACACGCTCCAGTCACCCAGGAATGGCGATGAGGCACCAGCAGGTTGTTAGGATCGATCCACAACGGACCGTTCCTGAGAAAATCTCCTCTTCGATTCAACAATTTTCGACCCGATACTTTAAGGCCGAATAACTCACTCACAGCACCAATCTTCGGAGGTTACGTATCTCCTATCTATGAAGGGGTTGACAACAGGAAGGATACAGATTCCGCTCGAAGCCTCTGATTGTCGTTTTAGACAAGTTCAGGATTGCCGAACTTGGCCTCGAGTCATCATTAGGATTCGGCGATTGTTGCAGAACATCTATCGATGAATGTTTCTGATCGCGACTTTAATCCGGGACTGCAATTAACCGATGTTTTTTCTGTTCGACAGAACTCATTGTCATATCCGGTTCGACGATAAACAGCAGTCTATATTCTGTCATCAGAGTGAACCGTTAGCAGAAGTTCGGTTTCAATTTGCGACCACTCGATTGAGTTTCGTCCGCGGATTACGACGGGGCATCTTCCGCACCGGTCCGCCCTCCTGATTAGCTTACGACACTTTTCGAAGACGTCTCACTGATTTCAATGAGTTCAAGGCAAGGTGTCGGTATCGAATTTAACGATAAGGCCACGACCACGGCATGGCAGCCGCGACTTCAACGTGACGACGGGTTCCAATCCAGCCGTGGATGTCTCCGATACGAATCTAGAACTAATGAGTGAGCGACCTACGAGTCACCGACGCGACCGTATTCAAAGCAAAGCAAGTGACGCTGTATCAACGACAGAATGGCCCGGTGCCGTCACGAATGATAGCCACGAAAGAGCACTATAATCCATGAGCAAAAAAAGTAGCCAAATTATCACATCATAACAAGCTGTTTGCAGTCATCAAGATTTCGCAGCGGACGTAAATTCATCCAACGAGGTGCTTGTGAAACGATTCAAATTTATGAAAGCACAAACCCGCGATCGTTTCATCCGTTTCGATTCCCGTACAAAATCGGCCCCATCGGTTTTTGAGTGATTCAACGAGGCAAACCGCGGAGGAACGAATCTCCACGACGAACCGTAACTCGAATTCAAGAACAGAAATAGGCTCAGCTGTGCTTTTGAAACTTTCTCATATCAGACCGTTGAGCAGCGAAAGGCCAAGGTTCTTTCCGACCGTCAGTTCGTGAGGCCGCGGGTGACACAAACACCTCACCTGTCAATCGGTCAAGAACTCGGGCATTCATTCCGAACAGAAAATAAGAGTTATTTCAGGTATATATGAAATTTTGGACGCGATGGTCGGGGATTCAGGAAGAAAGGTAATTGCCAGCCAACGTATCCTCCGCAAATTGTCAAATGAGGCCGAAAACAATGAGAAAATCCGCCCAGACCTTTAATTCATGTGGGTAAGGACTTCGGGATCCAGTTCCTACCCGGATTGTTGCGAGGCAGCATTTCTTCGGGTTTTCATTCGGCTCCATCATTTTGGATGAGTTAGCACCAAGCAGGCAAACAGCCCGACAAGATGGAGATGCACGGACGAGTGAGTGAAAACTCAAGTCAGCTGGAAGTCTCGCCTCTCCCACCGTCTCGATCAGAACGCACGTATCGGAAACATACGAAAGTTCACAGAAACCGCTCAACGTCGTTCGAAACTTGTCAAGCTCCTCATTTCACGCATTCGACGGCGGTTCTTAAGCCTGGATTGTCACTATCGTTCCGCGGTTATCCTCATCCAGGCCAATGATGAGATCTCCAGCGTTGTGAATTGTTGTTTCCTTTTTCAACCCGTCGTGACCCCTTGCTCTCCCAAAGGATCTCCTCTCGGAAAACTCTCTCGACGACGTGTTGGTAAACAATAACGGAATCTGGATTCGAGCAGCAGAGGTTCGTGGGAAGTTTACAGTTACAGCCGTGAAACGACTTCGAATGTAGTTTTGCCGGTATCTTGAGAAGACCGATCACGATTCTTCAATTCAAGGCGCCGCGGTTTTGTTTCTTTTCTTTCCAAACCACGGTTGATTCGTCAAGATAATTAACACGTAAGGACACATCGTGACCGTTTTCGATTTGAGCTTCAGCGTAGTTTGTTTTCAAAATCAGCCACAACGAGCAGAAGTTGAACGAAATTTCACGCGAACGCCTGCTTTCATGCCGCCTAAAATGATGCTCAAGAATAGAAACGCCACTTGCTCTGATGGGTGGTGTCGCCAAGTCGATCGCTATTTTGTATCTTGGATGCGAGCGGAACGCGTTGACGTCGTCGTAGTCTACCTTGTCAACCCACGTAGAATCTTTGAACGTTGCTGTCTCAACGTTTTTCTTCCTCGCTCTCTCTTTCTCGCATTTCTTATCTCGGAATCAAGCGAACGTTATAACGAGAAAACCGAGCACAGATCTATTCTGTAACATAATGCATTTCGTTTTCTTGATGATCAAGGTAAACAGAGTTCCCACTCCCCAGTGTCCGTCCCGGCTCGAGAGCGTGGTATCCAGAAATTTTCGTTTACACTTTGGGGCCTCTCCAGGATATCGAGCAGTTCGGAAACGTGGAGAGCGGGACAATCTAGCCAGGAAACTGACCGCCCATAGCGTAAACTTTGAGTAGAGTTCGCAGTTTTCGGTTAAGGGTGAAATCTCGTTGCACCGAACGATCTCGAAGGCGATGCTTGGCCCCGACGACCTCGACTCAGTCAGAGAGAAATAAATTCAAATCCACTCTGTCAAGACAGAGCAGGTTCCAACACCTCGAGCCGTTGTGGTTGATGTTGTGGTAAAGCCGTCGTCCAGGCGTCTCGCGTCCACGGCGGGCGGAACACATGTAACCCAAGATAAAGCGTTCTAGTTTTGGATAACGGTGAATGAACATATACAGAGCAGCAGCGGATGGTTAGGATCTAACAACAGTTATTATGATATACCACCACCAGTAGATTCAACCGCGTTTCGGATCCAACGGCTGATTGATGAAGCCATCTCTCTTCTGGCTGTCGGTTTACGTAACTTCGCAAGGCGGTGAGAATTTCTATAAATTCTGCTGACCCAAACTAAGCTTCAACTGTTACAATCTGGCCCAGCGAATCCGTTATTGGTCCGCCAGCCTTTTCGGAACTTGACTCCACTCCGGATGGGAGTTCTTAAAAAGAGAGTGTAGTTTGAAGAGTGATCATGAGGAATCCTCATGATTCGGAAGATCTTCAGATCGTCATAACTGTCGTGAGGTGACGATCATTGCTCGATGAAGTGAAATAAGTTGGAACATCTACTCTATGTAGGGCTACCAACAGAGTTGAGCCATCCTGGGCCTCGCGCAGTGTCGAGCTAACTTTGTGAATTTCAAATTTGATGAAGCTCAGCTCACGTCAGCTGTTACGCCCTTGGAGCGCATTGTTTACTTCGGTACCCACCTCGGTTCTGAGCGCAAGATCGTTGCGATTCTGTGGACTAGTAGGCAGAAAGCTTCCCACTGAATATCTCCTTAGGGTCTGCATGGCAAACTTCTATCATACTACGAATACGTAGTACTCTCGTAGCCACTCGTTGCTAACGGTCGCGGTTCTGTTCCAACGCACCCTCACTCACTAACTCACACGCACGCACGCAACTATCCGCCGACAACGGGCGCACACCGCTCGAACAGGCGGACGAGGTTTTTCAAATCGCCAAAGTTTCGATGAAGTTCTCTAAGTTGGAATTTTGTTTGTTGTCAGGGGAGTCACTGCCGCTCAGTTCGATGCCAAGCTTCCTTAGACGTCACGCTGGCTGCTGTGGAGCCGGCAACTCTGTGAGCGAGTGCATGTGTGTGTGTGTGTGTGCGCGTCCGTCCGTCTGTTTATCTATAGAGAGCCTTTTTGCTTCATGTGCCTTTCTCCAAGATGGCGTCGCACCATCTTCTCCTTCTGGTCGATGTCTGTTGTCGCTCGTCGGTTCGCTTTTTCGCGCTGCTGGTTGGCTGGCTGGCTCGCTCGGTTCTTTCGTTGGGTTCACCACCAGAAGCAGCGGCGATGGTTGTTGCTGCTGCCTCTTAGTCGGTTCATCCGTAGAACGGTCGGAGGGTATCAAGAATAGAGCGGACCCCTCACTCGGACAGTTCTTGAAACGAACTTGTCCTTTTCAGCTGATTAAATCTTCGGAGCTTCGCGGACAATTTCCAAGTTTCTCGCCAGTTTCGAATTTTCGTGGATGGAAGCATTTATTCGTTCGGTGGCTGACGGCCTGTTCTATTCCTGCTCACCGCTATGTTCCAATGCCAAAAATGCCCACCGTCCTCAGCATTCTCCAGGCCAATGAACCCTCACATCAGATCACATCGAACCGCGATCCCCGAGAAGGAACACCAAAAACCTTCTACTTTCATATCGAGACGGTTCGGATGTTTCCCCTTGGTCAAGACACACCATTTCCTCCGGAGAGAAAGGAAGATCGAGTCGCGAGAAGCCGACTTGCCTCTCTATTTCGACAGTTCTGTTCGAACCGCGGAAAATGAATCGTCTCCAGTTGATTCTGATACGAGTGTCTACGAAATGGCAATATCGGAGCGAGTGCACCGTGAGATCTTCGAAGGACTCCGCGACATCGAGCAGCATCGGTTTCGTCAAAGAACCTTCAGTTCAGTTGGACGAGGGGCATCAAGCCGCATTTGACCCAGTGGCGACACCGAAGTCGTGTGCCCCCGCAGCTGACATCAGCGATCTGATACGGGCATCACCTGCTCCCTAACAACATATGGGAAGGATTGAGCTGGCGAGCCCTGATGGTCGTTTCGAATCCATTGAATCAGAGACCGCGTAGAAAACTGGCGCCTATCGAACCTCTGAATGATGCATTAATGAATAATCAAAATATCAGGTAACGGTGGTTTCTGGTTGCGAGATCTTCTCCACTTGAACAATTCCTTGAATGTTCCTCTGTAAAAATATTCAGGAAGGCAGCGGAGACCTACATCAGGGAACAGCAAAACATGGGGTGGAAGAAGAAGTTTACGAATAATTTTGAAGATCAAGAGAGACCCTTCTGAGTCGATGAACGTTTCGGCGTCTTCCATTTCCTGTCTCACTCTTGCGGGTTTGTGAGACATCGCGGGAAACCATCCGGAGAGAAAACACCTACTCCATTCGATGAGCTTCGTCGACTCGTCCTTCGAATCCATGGAAGAATGTTCACGGAAAATAGGAACGAGAAGGATATCCGATGATGTCCTGGACGTCTGCCCATTGCGACTTGGATTCAAAAATATCGTTAGCCAAGCCAACGAGCTGCACACTCGTTCTCCAACTCATCCCCCAAAAGTACTCGAAGCATGGACATGTCAAAGTTTTAGTTTAACTTTGGACGACATTCGTTTTCCTTCATATGATTCTGGAACGAAGATAGCCCTATCGTCGCCTCAGGAACTGCGAGAGTCGTTCTAAGGTGCTACCTGCGTTCTGAGCGTCGTTTTCGGAGTTCTTGCTTTACATCAAAAATATACTTTTGGAAATGTTTGGATGTCATAGGGATCGCTGATAATTTGCGTGTTTGACAATACGCAATTGAATGTTATGAAGGTATCGGAACCCTTGGTGGAATTAAAGTACAGCGTAGATAAGTTGGGATTACATCAATTAGGTAAATAGATCGGTTACGTGAGCACAACAGCGCAGGACAAAATCCATGCCGTTCCGCAGTGGTCAAAAATTGACAAATATGTGGAAAAAAAGTTGAGTGGCTCCCATGGATCAGGGGAAGGCCACGGTCAATTAGAATATTTCCAAAATCATCAGAATTTCGTAGAAAACCGACTAAGTTGATGGTTTCTGGAGAATACTCGATCTGAATCTGGGTGCACTCGGTTTTTTTTCCCCGAAGTGCTTCTAGGAATTTGAGATCACGGTACGTTCCAAAACAAGAATTGGTACCGCGAGCACATTTCTGCGACTACTCTGATCGATAACTTCTCATTTGTGTGAAATTCAGTGGACGAGTCCGGCTGTATTTAGAATTTAACAACCAGCCACGTCCCGATTCGTCCTTGACACACTCGCAAAGACTCGTCCTTGAAGTGATAATTCGAGGTTGTGCCTACATGGTATACCGGTCTGATAGCGCTATGCGCTCTCAAACTACAACGGCAGAGATCGGCTTCGGTCGAAATATCTGAAAATTTCCCAAAAACCGGACTGCGCTCGCCTGGAGCACCCAGTATACTCCACATCCAAATATTTCGAATGAAATGTCGATTTCTAAATTGGAATATATCCTCTGGAAGTGGCTGTACGAGCATCTATGCTGGGTTCAATAAGGATCTAGTAAATGGAAACCCTGCGACGTCATCTCTCGCTAACCAGTAGTTCTGCATATTCTGTATTCGCTTCAATCAGTGGCTTATTCACGGAGGAGTAACTTTCAATTTGAAGCCTCAACGATTGCAACAAGAGTCCGACGAGGAGTCAGCGATGCAGTCCGACTGAAAGCCACACCCGACTTCTACACGCCGGAGAACAGGTCAACTGTGAAAATAGTTTTACGACATGTGCGAGACGTTTCTCGCTGTGTTGAAGCCTCGTTTTGAAACAAAGCAAAGATAGGCGTCATCCTCTCCTTGGCTCCTTTTTTCATATATCAAACTACATGTCTTCATTTTTGCATATGATTCAACGCGGAACGATGTCTAGCTGAGTTCTGAAAGATTGGCTGATTCGAGGTGCACGCAGCGATTAATGTTTCTTGGGCGGGAGAAGACCTTTTCCGTGGGGATCGGATCGAATCTGGTCTCGGAAGGAAGATCAGCGGAGCGAAAGCGATGAAACGAGAAGAAAAGTGGCGATGTTGAATCCATCGAACGGAATCAGTTCCTGTTGTCAGTTTAAAACCATAAATCTTGTTCAATTCCTCAAATTCCATTGGAGCATTGCTCGATCTTTCCCGCGTCACGAGATTAGCGAAGGTAGCTTACGAAACCAAGTGAAGGGTAAACTATTCCACGGAAATGAGTTGAGCCGCGATAAACGCCGAATAACCAGAGGCTTTCTGATCGTAAGTGAAAAGAGCAACGAGAAAAAACCAAGAAATGTCGGCAGGGCGATTCGCTTGAAAGAAACATCAAGTCAAGATAATTAACAAAGATTGCCCTTAGGGTCTTCCCCCTTCTCGTGAAAGCGAAAGGAGAGGAAGCTTAACATCAGGATCGCTAGCTGAGCGGGCGGCGATGATTCTCTTGAGTCGTATGCAACGGTTTTTGTTGTTGTTATACTAAACGCTGTGATTTTCTCTAAAACACTTTTTGAGGTCCTAATTACCGGAAGCAGTATCGAAACCACCTTCCAGCTACTTCCAATAGAAGCCTGAAGGACCTCACAGATCGCTAGAACATAACCGGCCCTTCGGGAGCTCGTCTAACGGCGAGCGACTCGGAGCGTCATTCTGGGACGAGTTTTCCCATGCATGAAAGAATGAATGAGCGCCCTAGGTCAGTTTGTTGTCTCCGAGTACTCACTTTGAAATCGGAGTCCAAATCTTCTGGAGGCGGTGTCGTCACGTCGTAACTGCGAGTGGATCGAACACTCTTCAAAACCTCCTCACTCAAAGTGACTTCGAACCACTGCGAAAGTTCCGATTTGAATGCCTTTATGCACTCCATGGAGAAACTCACTGCCTGCCAGGACGATTTGATACAGGAATGTCCACAAAGTTCCATCAAGCCTGTCGTCGGAGCTTCTGATATCGATGTTGACGTCAATCTTGATGTCGCCTCAGGAGCGGGTGAAGAACTGAAGGCTCAGGCGAGCCGAACACAACCGAGGTGTCCGCCGTCACTGACTGACCCGAGTGCTCGGAAAGAAACCCAACGTCCAGCCGCGTACAAGCCGTGAGGGTGTTCGACTAGATCAGATGTCGCGTCTCCACAGATACACTGTCACACACAAATGTCAACGAGGGACATTGGAATCACTCAAAATCAACTGTCACTGCCAAACGACGTCACGATCCGAATGAACCTTCACTGTCGTCGACAACGCGAGCTTCACCAATTTACAGCAGGCAGTGAATATGTGCGCGGCGAAATCCACGGCACTTTGACCTGATCGCATTTTTGAGCGAGGAATATTCCTACGCCCTGCGCTTTCCTCGTCTTTACTCTTCTCTACCGACACAGCCAGCCACGAGAAGGTGAAGCTCACTCGACTGATCGATTCAGCCAGCACGGATGGGCCCAACGTGCGACATGAACACTTAGTTGACACACCCAAAGTATCAAAGTCGAACACCAGTTTTCTGCATGTTCTTTCTCCTGGGGTGCACGCACACTGGCGAAATCAACACCGAACACCGAAAAACAAACGCACGATCACGATTTGTACGGAAGATATGTGAGGTGTGAGCTTGCCCAGAGCATTCTAGTTCTTCTCCTCCCCCGCGCGCGCTGCCTCGCCGTTCTTTTTTTCCTTCAAAATTAGCACCGCAGATGCGCCGGTTGCTGGCAGAACGTGGACGAACACTTTCGCGAAATCTGGCAGAGCGAGCCCTCGGAAGGCATCGACTTGGAGACGCTAGTTGTTGAAAAGGCACTTCATCCATTCATGCAGTCGGTTCGACTCGGTCAGACCTGACTTCGCTCGGTTCTGCTCTAGTGTGGAAAGGAATTCGGTGCAAGGGATGTAGGATGAACGGCCGGAGACAGGAATCAGTCTGATCCACGCGACCACAGCGTGGTATGGCTGCGCTTCGTTGAAATTTCAAATCAACAATGTTCCGATTCGGCATTTTATTCACTTCCACGTTTGTCTCCGTAACGTCGATGCAAGGAGACAGGATCGCTCAAGCTTCATCGGAAACGGACCTCGAATCATGGTGTATCGAATGAATGTGGTCTGCGAGCTCCGTGGAGTGGAAGAAAAGCAGAAAATGATCCGGAGAATAATATCTTCTGATCGATTCCCGAAAAATTGAGCTCGAGCAGCGTTCTCAGAACGTCGCCCACCGGTACTACTCAACTAACCATGTGTCGGGAAAGCTTTCAGCGTTCATTGAATTGTCACACACAAAACATTATGGCGGCTTATAACGAATCATTAGCGTTCGCACTCAACAGTAGTAAATCGCTTTCGAGGCATTTCGGGCGTGACAGAGGCCCAACGTTCCCTGAACGGTACTCAGCGAACTTCTCTCTCGCTCGCTCGCTCGAATTCTCTTTTTCGAGCGTCCGCGTCGGTCTGCAATTCACTCTCTCGTCGAATTTGATGATACTTCGGAACAATCTCGTTTATCGTGAAGTTTCGCTCTTCTCAACTGCCATATCTGTTTATTTTTCAATAAATATATGTGAGTTTTGCACATGAACATGTCGACTTGCTGGTTCCGCATGATCGATGTCGAGACGATCGTCTGTTCGCGATGACTGTTTCATCCAAGCGGTAGAATGGAGATATATCTGCATCGATCAATATGCGTGCTCGCTCGCAGTATCTGTACATATGTCTAGTATGAGGCGGTCGAATGACTCGCCACCGAATAATCCGCGTTGAACCGTTACGCGGACAGTTATCGTGGTTATACGGGTAGCACCGACTCGCAACTCTCAGCTCCGGTTCGAACGACGGTGCAGTCATCCCTGAAGGATTGGAAGAACACACCGTGTAAGTGTCGCGGGTTTTAGATTCGAACGTGCTTCCAGCGAGTTGCGGTCGAACACAGAGTAGCGTGGGACTTACTTCGCTCTCATCAGATTAGAGAGCGTGTTTTAACAACGTTTCGAATGTGACGCGTAAGCCACCTCTTGCTACCGAAATTCCTCTCGCTGCAAAGCGATGACTCTACGCCAGATAAGCCATTGACTTAGCGTAGGATTTCCCATCGTAGAGCAGCGCCAGATTTTCTAATGATTGAGTGTCCGAATGAATCATCGAGTCATCGGTGTCAGGTGAATTTCGATCCGACCGGTCATTGAAGCCGCAGTTTGCGCCGCGATCGCGGGGGCAAGCGGCTCGCGGATGCTCTTCGCGGTCGCCGACAGCTTATCATAGCGGAATAAAACGGAATCACAACTGGAAAGCGCATTGTCTCGTTACAATAAACAAAAGCGTGACTCCGTAACAGCTGTTCACCGACGAGCCGGAGTCTGGCAAAACCGTTGACCACCACCGCCACTGTTATTAACCGCGTCGACGCTAATATCGCTGAAGTGAAGTTCACTCAAGCGTTCTTCTCATCTTCAGACGAGGCTCTTCCGAATTTTCTTCCACAATGAAGTTCATTGATGACGATTATCAGCGTCATTTCCATCATCATCATCGTGAGTAGCCTCAGGCTCGTCAAGGGCGCCATCACTTTCTCTCGCGGCGGACGCAATGATTAGACATCGGTAGACCGCTGACCCTGGCGGAGGATTGAGAATCATATTTACATGGTGAGTAATTCATGGAAAGTCGGAAGCATGATCGTAGTGATGTCGATTCCACATTTTCATACATGTCGCGTTTCATTGCTTGAATTATCTACGAGTCTGCGGAAACGTCTCATCGGATAATTGGTGACAAACGGCAGCAAGTGTTTCCACGACGCACTGTTGGACTTGGAGTTCTTCTGTGCCTCTCATATTCAGCAGAATCGGCAAAGAATTCCTTCCACTTCCAATGCACTCGGGTTCTTTTTTCTCACTCGGTCGAAGTTCCGCTTCGAGTCGGCCGCGCGACGGCGTTGACATTTTTGTCAACCGCCAAAAAGAGACCGTTACTTGTGTTCTACGTAGTCGCCACTCACACCCGGGCAATCCAGAGTGTACGGCACGGATCCACATGACGTTGTGGATTCCAGCAATTGTTTTGATTATTCTGCCCAGCTCATCATCGAAGCTAAGATTGTCCGGCCAGCTGAGTATACAAGGGTTGGAATCCGCACGCGTATGAGTCACAGGATGCTCATCCGTTCGCTAAGTCGCCAATGAGGAATCTTCGTGAAATCGGAGATTCAGCTGGTCAGGCAGCTGAATGGCGGACCAAGGAATCATTGACTCGAAGGGTTTTTCTTCCGAGATGCCACTGTGGTCTCGAAAGCGGTACCATAATCGGTGATCGATAACCGAGTGATTGGCAAAAAACGTTTGCCAATCGGGAACGACTCTTCGCGAGCGATTTCACTTGGCCCTTGCCGCTTTCGTCACGTTGTTGAGCGAAAAACGAAAAACAAAGCTAACTTCACGCACAACGCAGTTCAGAAAACGTTGCCGTCCACACGTCATCCGCGACGATGTCTCACCACTCCGATGACTCATGCTCGGGGCTACAAGGGAGGTGCTTTCCTCTGGGAGGCGACCAAACTAACAGTAACTAGAGATACGAATAGAATTCTCGAGTGGTTTACGAATGCACCTCGCGACGCTTCGAACGGAAAATAACAACGATTCGGAACCTGATATTTCTGCTCCGAATGAGTGTTTGATTACTCTGTCGCCGTAATTGTTTTGAATTCTAAAACCAAAGCTCGAAGAGAATATTTCTCTAGTTCATACCCAACTCCGTCAGCCGCTGATCTTCCACTCTGGCGTTTTACGTTCCACAGCCAGACTCCGGATAATTAGGCTCGTTCGGTCTAACGAACGATGTTGCAAAACATCTTCTTTCGGCCGATCATTGCCTCGACCATTCCGAGAAGAGTCCGACGAATTTAGAATAGAACCACATCGATAGCGGCTTTCCACGCGGCCGAATCCAGGAAGAGGTTATCATGTAAACAGTGTCGGAAATATATCGGCTCAACGATTGGAAATCCTAGCGCGGAGAACGAAAGGAAAACTGAAACTCAATCCCTCGTTCTCGATGGCTTCCGGCGTAGTTCATCGTCGAGACACGGAATTTTTTTGCCACATGCGTTTGCGGGCCGTCTGCATCGTACAATAAGTCATATATTTCATGTATCCTTATTTTCCTCCATCCCTCTCTCTCTCTCTCTTTTCAAATCTAGACATAGAAAGGAAGACGGGACGGACGCAAGCAGGGCAAATCGGCCAAAAACGGTATCGTTCGATGTCAACTACGTCTGATTCTCGACCGAACCGCGGATGACTCGAACTAGAAACAGCGCAGAGAGTTTCTAAACGAAGTATTCCACGCGCATGCGGAATCTTGACATCAGCAGTAGGATTCCATTGCGTTCTCCGCGAAACCCTCATCAAGCGATTCTCGTGGTTAATCGAGCACTGGTACTTCTGTCCACACATAGAATGTTGGTTTGAGGAACGTTCGGCTTCGCTACTTCACTCCAGTGTACAGGTTGTAATAAATTGCGCGATGATATCGTTTGGCATCACGAACGACTCTCTTCAAGGGCTTGGGATATCATGTTCTCGGAAGACTCCCAGCCATAAGTAACAAGTCGCGAATCTGAGTGCGCCCGCATGACTACCAGTCATGGCTTACTTTGAGTGAGCAGCATCGAGATTGGATGTAGCCTCTGAGGAACCAGAGCAGACTACCTCAACTCCATGCCGATCAGCTGTACGCCTTCGGACGCGCAGCATGACTACCCGACCCACTTGTTTTCTCACACATTTCGTTTGCCGATTAATGAAACCGAGTTGAATAGACGCGTCCACCGCTGTTCCGACACGAAGTTCGTTCGCAAGACACTTGGCCCGATATTTTCAAAAGCGCGGCGACCCTCACGCTGTCTCTGAGTGGTTGCAGTTAACCATTTTTCCCATTGACGGCTTCGACGGGGAGAATGTCCGACCGATTCAACGTCCACTGTGAGGTGTCCTGGTGTTTCAGAACTCGAATGTCTGGTCAAGTCAAGAACTGTCATCGCCTCTAGACGACCTAACCAACAGGTTCGCGACGTCAGTAAATCAACCCCACCCATCCTTGGAACAGATAGAGATTGCGATGGCCAACACTCTCGCAGCGGCCACTGACCACTGGCAGAAACTTACCCAAAGCTCGATGCCCCAGTTAGGGGATTCGGGAGCAGACATCGTATCCGACGATTCTATCGTGGTCCGGAAGAACAAATCACATATTTCACGAAAGTGTTCTCACGAACTCTCTGTGATCGGCGGGCGGCGGCGGGTGGCAGTGGTCGTCCGCAGGCTGCCTGAATGGTTGGTACACTCGCCTGCTACACCTTGCTTTGCTCACTATCCGACTGCTATCGCCTGCCTGCCTGGCTAGTTGGCTGGCTCTCGAGCACCTAACGGAGGAGCTGCAGCAAGCAGCAGCGAGTGCGGCGCATAGAACTCGCTCACAAGATGGCGTGTGGGTCCACAAGCGACCAACCAACAAGCAACGAACACTCCTCTGATCCTGTGTGTGATGTATGTTGCTGTGGTGTGGTGCTCACGACAGGGGAGAGTGTCGTCTCCCTTGTAGTCTGCTCCGTCCGTCGGTGGTTGCTGAGCTCTTGGCTCGATACTCATTAAAGATGTCTGCTCCAGCTCTGACTCATGCAATGCTTTCAATATGTAACTAAATCGACCGAAATTCGCGGTTTCCTGTGAAGATAAACTCAGAACGAAATTCATCAGGAGCTCGCAAAGTGAGATCTTGGTGAGATTTCTCATTTGGCAGTTGAGTTCCCCTTGGCGCCAAATTCAAATGATCCACTACCTCCGATGTCAAATGCTGGTCATTATGCATATTTCTCCGATTGTCATCCTTCGACACGAGGGAATCAATGAGATTCGCATCACGGGGAGCCGAGTTTAAGAACTATCTTCTAGTTTCCGGTGAAATATCGTTCACTTTGTGATAGAATCCACTTTCATAGGCTGCGCAGGGTCGAGCGTTCGAATCCGAAACCACTCACCCGACGAACGAAAACACGAACACGCGGAAGATAGGAAAGCGGCGAATCAAACAACGCATCGCAACGCAGTCTGAGATTCAGACTGAAGTTTCCGCTGTCAAGCGTTGTGATACTGCTGGGAGGAAACAAGAAGACCGCTTCTGAACGAACATCATGGTGCTCCGGCGATCAGGATCGATTCACAGGAAGATCTCGATGAACACCGTGAGTAAAAGCTTCAGAAACAGCTGACAAAGCCCTATTTGAGCTCTCAACTTGGGTATCCGGACACGGATATATCCAACTTTCGGTGCTGGACTCGGTCCCAGTCTCACTGGTCAACCTCGACGTAGGAGAGAATCTGTCGCAAAACCTTGAAATCCTGATCCTTAGCGAGAATCTCTTATTGACTGTGTGATTTTGTTCTAGAACATCGAGCGGAGGAAAACAAAGAAATTCAAGCTCAGGGTAAAAGAAAAGAAAGAGCGTCGCGGAGCTCAGCCCAAAACTGTGAGGATCCACCCCGACGACGTCGGGATCGTGACTCCCAAGATGATTCAGTCACGCGTCCGAAAGAATCCCCTGGCGAATGTGAAGCTCAGCAACAAGAAAAAGAATAAGATCCTCAAATTGAAAAGGTGAGAAGAGTTGATCGTGATTGGAGTATTTTCGCGATAGGCGCGAACATTCATCTCTCATGCGCATTTCGAACCACAGCTTGAGCATATTTGATGGGAGTCGTGGTCGATTATTTGTTGCCTTATGACTTGAAACCGTTTGACGAGAATAGCAGAATGTCATCCATGAATTCGATCGATTTTGAATTCTTCACAGACATATGGAGCGAGGAAAAGAAGAGAAGCAGATGTCAGCAGCTGAAGCGGCCGAGGCAGCAATGGAAACGGAACAGCCGAGTAAGAAAATTAAGAAAACCAAACGAGATTCCAAGTCGATGGAAATGGATTGCGATTGAACGCACGACTTCGGGAATTTTTGAATGAGCTCCATGTAAATTTGTTTGTGTGTTATTTCCGCAATAATAATAAAGTTGCTTGTTGCGCTATTCTTTGACATATTTCCGAATTCTTTTGTACCCAATACTGAAATTATGAAGGAAGTACTAATCCAGGACCTTCTTTGCCGAGTGTCTCTGACTCAATCGCAGATCGGCGGGACTTGTGTTCAACCATAGGGGCAGTTTTGGTTCTCCCCCAGAACAAATCCCTTCGTTCCTTTTTCATATCGTGCCAGTCGCTGACAAAATGCAGCAAAGTCTGTGTTGTTGATGAGGATGGAGCTCTGCTTTGAAACTCTTGGCGATTCTAGAAAGGTTCGCTGCACTGAGCTTCCTGTAGAGAATTCTGTCCGACCTGGATCAATCAAGGCGATCGGGAGACTCAAAGTAGAGGTTTCTGAGGGTAAACGCGCGCTGTGACATTCCGCTCATAACGGCGTCAAGGGTATGTTGATACAGAACTGCACATTTGAAACGGTATGGTTGTCGCCTGGGCTGATTTTCGTCAAATTTTGTTGGACATATATCGGTTCTCACGAAGCAGTCCAATCAACGGCATCGGGAATAGAATAGATGATTCTGAAACGAGCATTGGACTGAAGATTCGAGAATGAAATATGTATGTTCCAACTTTTCTAAAGCAACGTGACCTGTAGCCGAAAACTCGAGAGTCGCGTCATCGGTGAGCAAAGCTTCGTTCCATTGAGCTAACGATACTGACACCTTTTCCCAACAGCTATCGCCTAGAGCTACCGGGTTTACGTTTTCCGCTGGGAGCTCCCCTCTGGCGCTTTCCCGTGAGAAGGTGCTCCGATGACAGCGATCAAAGAGTAATGAAGATGCGCAGGAAGACCTGGGCATGGGTCAAGGAAAGGAAACGAGAGAGTCGCGGAATCCCCGTGAAGAGACAGACAAAAACGTAGAAAATTGACAGATAAGCAATTTCAATGCTTGATGAGGGGCAGGGTCTTGAGAAGCTTTCACCGCTGTAGAAATCTTTAAGCTAGGCCACCTTCGGTTGAGATCACGCAAGCCATTGATTTGGAAGGAGCAGTTTGGGGGCGCAACAAGGAGAGCTGCATTTTTCGATGAGGTTGGATTTCGGTGCTTCTCTAAGCAAGGTTTCCCCATTTTCGTCGAGTTCTTTCGTTTCGGAGACAAGCTCAGACGCACCGGGGTGGGGTGAGGTCAACATCTCACTCAGACCTGGCATAGTATAGCCACGGGCCGCCTCTAGCTGTGACATAGGAATCGTATGATAGGGCTCGAGGATATGACACAATTCAAAGATGGTGGGTAAGCAAGGTTCACAGACCAGAACTTGGTTGAGGTTTTCTAATTATTCATGTTGACTACCACGAAGAGCCGATTCCTCATTGTTCGGTCGAATGATTAGCCCGGCAATCAAAAAGCCGAACTCCGCTGGATAGAGACTAATGCAAGCGTCTCGCAACAGTTACACGCCGTAGAAGATCTTTTGCCCAAGATTTCGAGGATACGCGACGGTCGAGATGTGTACGTGTTCTGTGCGGTGCGGGGGTCCGCTCCGCAAGTCGTTGGCTTCTCAACTGGGCTTAAGGTATCAGTTTACGCTCGATCGAACGTTTTTTTACTCTTCTGTCCCTCTCCGATCGACTGCAGGGAAGTTTTTTAGATTTGTAGCATTGAGCCCAGGTCCAGCAAGATAGCCTACTCCTTCGTCATCCCGAGGAACCCACTCTAACCCTCCGACACACCAGTTCATTAAAGTCATAAATATAAGTATACGTACCGTAAACTGAGGTTGTACCGTTGTGTTTTCTGCTTATTTCTCAAAACTGTTTAAATCTTCGTTCCAATATAAGTTGCCTCAGGCACAGGGGGTTGCTCATCTCGCTCATCCCGATGCTTCTCCTAGAGAGAAACTGCGAGGAGGAAGTGCTCCTCCGAAAGAGGTTTCTCCTAGGAGCACCCCCATCACGGATTACCGAATACTAATACCAATAGTCTTGATTTGACTATTTTTCTATACTATATTAAGACTTTTCAGAACACAGAAGGAATTAGTGTAATAGAAGATTGGTGTATAAGGAAAAAATTACGGTAGGCTCTCGGTAATGCGATGCGGTAACTCGCGATGATGCAAAGGCGTGAATTATCGGGATTCCGATGAAGTGAATTAACGGATTTCCATTGAGAACAAGCAAGATCTCGATGATTCGCTAGTCAAGCGGCATCTCGTGAACTGCAGACGTTCTTCCGCTTTCTGAGCCGTGTGGTCGATTTAGATCTGAGCGATATCAGGTTATTCCCGAAAACGCTGGTCCAGTCCGATACTGCAGTTGAGGTCTTATGAGTGGGAGTTCAGACATTATTCATTAATCAGCCTCCATCAATCCATGGATAAAATGATCGGAGGTCGATCGATTCAATGATATTTGCCCAACAACGTCATGGGCTTGAATAATCAGCCTCTTTTTGACCAAATGTCCATCAATTCATATTGATTGATGGAGGTTCAAAAATGATTAACGCTTGAACTTCCAAGCTCTACTTATGACCCTCCAGGCAAATCGGAGAATCTCAATTCTCGATGCGGACTTCAAAGTTCGAAAGTAGCCTTTAAACTTGAGACCAACAATTTCCATCACTTCTCTGATTGAGAGCATGCTCGGAAATTTTATCTTCGGTCACGAACCCGATGCTTTGATCTCAACTTGCTCAACTTTTCCCGTCGGGCCTGAACTAAACGGCATCGTTTTGGTTGGAAGATGAGATTGGAGTTGGATGGCAAAAGAACAAACTTGATGTCTAGATAGATCTTGGCAAGCTTCGTCGACGGTTTGAGATCAATGACGCGAAAAATTGGCTCCGATCAGACCTTCCTCATCATCGATTTTCCTGAATGAGGGAACTACGCTACGCGACTCAAGCAAATTTTCGAGCGTTCTCATAATGACCTTCTCACTTTTGTCCGCTTCGTAGTGATCCCTACGTGGACCATCTTCGGTCCACGACTTGTGATCGTTTCTCGTTCTGCGCAATACACTGCGTTGGAGTTTTGTTCCGACTAACTACAAGTCACGCAACAGGTTCCCGTGACATTATTTTTGAAGACCGCGACCGATGCGACGATTCCACTGCTTCAAAAACTCGTGTAAAATCCGCTTCATATCGTTTCTGCAGAGAGACGGAGACCCGATAGTTGAGCATTCAGTACTTTCCCCTTCTGTGTACTTCGCGGTCTGTATCCCATAATACTCGAAGTTTTTGCCTACGAAAAGCTTTTGCGGCGCAGAATGCGGAACGCCGTAGCGGGCTGCAGCAACTCTGAGTGAGAGAATCTTTAACTGATGATTTCACATTTTCGTCTAGGGCCGTTTCGATAACTTGAGTTCGATAATCGAGTGCAGAAAGCAACATTTATTCACTGTTATCTCCTTTCGCCGTGACCCCCAAGGAAATAGAACCCACGAGAATAAAGGGCTACATCGTAGCTCGTTCGAATGCGAACTTCCAAGGGAGAACACTCTTAGTCATTTCTCAGCAGAACCGCCATAATTGCATCGCCTTCGCCGGCGTGATACAGCCGTTGTTGATTTCCATCAATCTCACATGGACGAGCCAAGCGACATCCAAGGGTGCCGGTCGGTGTTACGCTGCCTTGTTTTTGTTATTCGCACCCTTCCGCCCGTGGGGTTTTTAGGGAAGGAGATTATTTTTGTCTTTGCCGAGAAGCGAGTTACAAGGCGAGTGGTCAGACGAGAGAACAAAAACTCGCGGCAAGTGGAACCGAGCCCCCTCACGACGAGCCGAGCTTCGAATTCATTGAGTAATCCTTCCGGCGAATCCCAGATTAGTGTCTGTTGACTCAAATTGCTGTCGGGCAATCATTCAATGGGAGCTAAGCTTTCAAATCTGGGTGCAACACCCGAGTCATCCGTTATTATTTGTGAAGGATAGCCTCCTAGTCTCATTCAATCCGACAATCGAGAGCCCAGACAATCAAGCACACATTTATCGGAAGAAGTTACACCGCGCAATTCACCTCCCGCTGACGCTGGAGTTCTGCTGGCCTGTGGACGATCTTGGCGCATCAACATCGTACGCACTCTCAAGTTTTATTATCACGGATTTCTTCCGCAGTTCCGAGGTTGGGGACCTGAGGGATTGAGAACTTCGATCGCAAGACGTAGACATATGATGATGGGCAGCTCTTGAGTTGTTATTTCAGAAGGCGAGATCACTCTCGATAGATAAGAACATATTTCACCGTTTGAAGACATTCCCGCAAGTCACTCTCATCGCTCATAAGGTTCTCTCGGCAACCACTGTTCCTAATTGAATCGTGTAGTTTCAAAAGGGCATAAGTCCATTTTTTTCGATTTTCGGATTATTGCAGAAATTGAAAGAGGAAATCGTCCCTCACATTTCTAGCGCGAAACGGAATCTCAAATCGCGTTAGAAGCCGACAGAAATCGCATACGAAGTCTGGGATCGGTCGATGTGGTTTTAAAAAAGCCCAGGTCCTCCCCATGGCGGTCCTTGGAATCTTCCAAATTGTGTCTCCGAACCCGTTCTGAGTCCCCAATCGCGCGACAGGATGCTCGCAACTTCCTTTCACGTCATAAGACACCAAGGGAACTACCGAGAGTGTTTCCACAGAGATAATTCATGAGCCGAATCGAGTCTAGTCGAGTTTGCAGAGCGGAAATCCGAAATCGCGGAACAGCTTTCTAACCGAATCGACTCCCAACATCGGCTCCGCGATGAGAAAGAAACACTGAAAAATCATGTTTTTTCAAAAGGGCCTAAGTCCACGGCCTTCAACCAATTTCTATTCCATAATTAGTTGGGTTTCGCGGGATCGCTTTCGTCCTCAGGTAGCCCTTGGGTAGCCCTACAACATGCCATCGGAATCTTGGGGATCGCAACATTATCCGCGGAGTGGCACGTTTTTCTCGTTTTTCTCGAAACAGGGTCCAGTGGACTTATGCCCTTTTGAAACTACACGATTCAATTAGAGCATAAGATCTCTATACCATGGAATTTGATTGATTTCTTCACCTCGAATACGCGTACACGTGGGGACGCAAAACTCTGCTTTGGTCTCAGAATGCTAGACCCCGCGCCGGGCTTGAGTATTGCAGATGGAACTGTCTTCCCCCGGGGTGCACCCGTGCAAAGTACGAATCTCGTTGTTTAAGATCTCCAAGATTTCCAACATAACTCAAAGTTCCTCCGCCATTATCAGAGCATAGGGATCCTGAACTTGCATCATCTTCATCGTCTGAAAAAAGGATTTCGTTTCCCTCGAGATTTTCGATCTTTACTCCGGATCTGCTCAATGGAAAATTCTTTCCGATTATTATGAGGGGCTTCATTCTCTCCAAGCCGCTCATAAAGTTGACATGGTCGAGCTGGCTTCAGTCATCCCAAGAGGACTTCGGGAGAAAGAGCAGCTTTGGAGCTCTTCACAAAGCCGAAGAAAAACATTTCCTCCTTGTAGCCTAGCTCCGAGACATCCTGTTAAGATAAGAGGGGATAATGTTCCCTCACGGACACTGCTTTTAAAATCGCAGCATTGGAGGATAAGTCGATCCGATTGTTGGAGAATTTGTCGAGGTAACTAGAAAATCGAAATAAGCGACAAACTGCTCGAATCGAGTGCTTTCCTCCGAACCAGACCGACGATTCAACAACGATCGTTTCGGTTTCTCCTGTTTGAAACAATTTTCTTCGCGGAGAAACCTCGGCAACGAAGTTTCCTGAGATCGCAATCCTCGATTCTGAAAGAAACAAAGATATTCAACTCGGCTTTGAAGAAATCCGTATTTTGTTGTAGATTAGCTCTTTCTAACGAAATCGTCGACTGCTTCAACGAATCTCAGACGGCTCGCGCTTTCGATTTGGGAGCGCGTTCTGATTTCTGATAAATCGAAAACTTTTCCCACCGGGGCGACTTGGGCTTTGGAGAGGTTTTGAATAGTATCTAAATTCAGACTAAAGGGCTTCCAGCAAGCTGTTGTAGATCTCATTTGAATATTTTATTGAAATCATCGAACAAAAGGAGAACTCCCGTCGCACTAGCAGAAGCAAAGTGCGAAGCCGGGCAACGTCGAAGTATAGATCCACTTGAGCGCGTTTTTGTGTCCGTGGACGGCGAACTTCTTACATCATGCCTAACCAGCTGAAGACGGAAATGCTTGACATCAGGCTACTGCTCCTTATGTGTGCTCCCTGTGGGTTGCACTTGCGGAAACGCGCTCTTCAAGCCATTCCAGCGAATGGGGTTAGCTGGGACAGGACGGAAGCCGATTTGAAGACGTACCGGAAAACCAAATCAGTCATTATGAAGGCTTTGCTGTGACCCAAAAAGCCAAAATGCTTTTACGCAAAGAGTCCCTGGAGCTTAGTTGCACAACATCGATGTTCTTCGGGACTAGTGTGTAGCTAATTCTGACTCGTCCGTAATGAGCCCTTAAAAGGAGGGAAGAGGCCTCCAATTCCCCGATTGCTTTCGACCGTCTACCTCTATCCGCGATTTCCCACGGAAACGAGAGCCTTTGATGCAAGAGTTCCAGAGGGCTCGATACTGATACGTTTCAATTAGAATTTGTTCCTGGAGAGCTCGTCCATCACTGACAACGCTCCCGAAAAGTTTGTTGGATGGCCGAGTGTGTCTTGGACCACGTGAGCTTGTAGACATCGAGAATACCGATGAGGGACAGAGGATTTGAGGCGCTCGAGAATCACTCACTCAGAGTAATGTTCTCGTTCGTTCCGTTATCTTGGACTGACGTAGATTTGGCCGTGGGTATCCTGTCGTGCCGTCGTTCGCGTTGTCAAGCTCGAAACACGGCCTGGCTAAGTTCCACGGCTGACACCGGTTGTTCTGATCCCTTTTCGAGCAAATACACGGTCGCTATTCAATGCGCGGCTGTTTGAGAGAGATGAATGCAAAGGAGTTTCGTAAGAGATTCACATCATTAAGGACTCGGCCAAGTTTCCTAGGAACGAGGAATTCTCCGTCGTGAAGATTCTCCCTAATGAGCATTCTAACCGGCGATGAAGACATCTTTCAAAAATATGCACTGCGCACGCCGACCTTACATCACGATCCAAATTTTCGTGGTGCAGCGAGGTTGGTTTTCGCGCTACCTAAAATCGCTCTCGTCTCGTGAAGCGCTCATGGAACAAGTTGATTCCGCATAGATTACGGTTCGGCGACTCTGGGGGACGATGTCTCCTCGGAAACGGCCGGCAAGGCGAAATTAATTCCCATGAACATTGGTTCGTCCAGACTTTGAGTCCGTAAAGAGGTCGCGTGCTCGCTGTCAAGCCGTTCGTTTGACAGAATTCTCATATTATCGATTCGACGACTTTCAGCATATCAATATCGATCAAGCTGAGGGGATACCCGGCGATAACGGACTGATTCCCTCTCGCGGCTCTCATCAGCTCGTTTATGACAAACCTCGATTTTGTAGAACGATGAAAAGGAAAAGAAGGTGTTTCTTAGGATCAGTCCAAACGAGGTTCTAGTGTATGCGAATATGCTCAAGATCCAATTGACCCTCCGGCCATCTAATCAGTTGGGTACCATTGGAGCTCAAGCTTCAGAAATCTCTGAATGCATTTCTGACCAAGAGACTTGTACGGAGTAACGAATGGAGGTCACGATGCATCCAACGAAAATTGGATGTTTATACTCTAAAGACTCGTCTCCCACTCAGGCCTACTTTACCTTGAGCTGGAAAATTCTCATGCACACAGCCAAATGAATGCACACAGCAGCTCTCGTCGCTGAGTTTACGATGGGAGCTGGCGCCCTCGGACCCGCGGGATGTTGACAATGTGCGCACAGATATGTATACATTTTATTGTGTTTGTTTTCGAGAAGATACCCCGACATGACATTTTCCACCTTTTGTAGGAAAAGGGATCCTCTTCTACGAAGCGTTCTCATTTGGAACGCTTTCCTTGGAAGGCTAATCGTCGTATCAATGGCGGCAATAGAATACAAGAACACAGGATTTGCATGGCACGCGCGACTGAATTGCTTCCCGTGAACTACATTCAGAACCTCAGAGTGTCACATGGAACGATGCCGGCAATCCCAATGGAGGCTGTTCGCATTGGTGGAATGTTCTGACGTCGCCGTCTCGCTCCATTCGTCGCCGTGCGGGTCTGCAAAGGTTAGAGCTCTAGTGTTTCCTGTACCATTTCCTTTCGCGCGACCATTTCAGCTCTGCGCTGTTTGTGCAATCCTTCTCCCGTCCCGCCTTTGAGACGTCAGCTTCTTTCCCATTGAGGACCTGATGCCAGCCGGGATAGAGATTACAACAATGAAGCGGTACTCGTGTCAATGGAGCCGCGGCTCCCAAACAGTTTCTCCGCGTGAAAACCGCTCAGGGATCGAATTTTACGGATTCTCGATTATCGATCAGGAAAGGAAACAAGAGGGTTCAGAAGTATCCCTCGAGGTTTACACCAAGGAAACGAATTGAACAACTCTGTGACAAAAACTCCACGCCGTGCTGAAATGTTTCACTCGAACAAGAAGGATATTCTCAAAATATGTGTGGGATTTCACTTTCGGCACAAAAAAAGCTTCAGTTTCGAAGCCGAATCAGCGAAAGAATCGGATCAGACCCCTAAACGAAAAACCCAGACTGTGGAAACTGAAGATTGTCACGCCGAAAAGCCGCGAAAACGAAGGAAGTTCACAGTTGAATTGGGTCTGGTGGTCATGTTCGAGTATTCGGCGATTTCCTCACTCGTCTGCCGCGGACGACTGAAGCTCTCCCAAATCGAACGAAAGAGAGAATTTATTGGCGTTCGAACTTAATCGAAATTTGACGGAAGTTTGAAGGGCGGACAGAGAGCAGTCAACCGTTCAGCTTCATATCTTCCTGAACCTTCTTGAGTTGTATGCGTTCAAAGACCCACAGGAATAAATGAGAAGTGAAGGAATTCCTGAGCCAAGCAAGAGCTTCGAACGAGAATCCTAGAGATCGAGCTCCGAAAATTGGTTGTCGGAGTGATTCGACCCCATCTGAAAGTGCTTGAGCGACGAAACAAACTGAGCTTGATTTCACAATCACCTCTCGAGCTCCCACGAGTTACAAACTTTGAATGTTTATGAAGTTGAAGTCGATTCGTGCCCATAGAGGGGCGTGTATTCCATCGGATGCTCCGCCCCCTCGCCCCCCTCACAACGCCCCCGCCGCTAATAACTCGTCCCGGAGTTTAACAGATAAGGATCGGAACACGCATTGCTGTGGTATTCTTAACGTTCAAATAGGTTTTAAGTAATTTAGAGGAGCCGATGAGCTAAAGGGCGAGAGCTTTCGTGGTTGAGGATCCCTCCTCTTCTCCTGTGGACTAAAATCAAATATTCCGTGAGTCACTTCGATTCCATATGGTCACTGAACATGCCAGACTGGAATGCTGCGTTCGATTTGGAGATGACGAAAATTCTACCTCAAAGGATTCGATCGTTTTTGCGCTCAGTCAAACGAAGTTTGGGGAGTTGTCTCGGTGATGACGGCCTCGAACTAGAGCATCTCTGATGACAATCTACAAGATTCTCCCCGGAGTGTTGGACTTTCTCGGAGCTCTGACTTCCGATTTTTCTGATAAGTGTCGATTGGGTCCCCTTGTGTGACTCCGTGGATTCTAACACTTGTCAGTCAGAAGTCGATAATTTAGCGGCCGCGTTGAACCGAAGACACTCATCATGATGAAATTTGGAGACTTTCGTTCTCAGTGAGAAGTATCTCAAGATCACAGGTGGAGAATGGTAGATTCCCACATAATTATTGGCGGCAAGGTCCTTTCTGCCACGGCCATTGCACAGTTGCCTCGGAAAATGTCTGACAACATGAGTTCAGACAGGTTCACCAGAAATGCGTGGCATGAGACAGTTTTTTTTCGGAATGGCGAGACTCCGGAGTAAAACTCTATGAGACCGATTTGACTTTTTCGAGCGTATCCTCGACATGCGCGGCCTCTCGGTCATTATCTGCATGATTACATGCGGCGTTCCCGCGATACTCACATAATTACGGAAACTCTTCTTCAGGGATGGTTCCGCCGCGAATTTGAAGTTGAGCCGTCAAAGTTGACCATTGACTTAGGCCCCCAGTGAACGTTACAGAGAAGTCGCGCTCTCCAGAATCAGAGCTCGTTGTTTCGAAACCCTCGAGAATTCTGAAGCTTCGTCGATCTCTAGGGCCAGAGTCCCAGAAGACGCTCGCAATTCAATGAGGAATCAATATAATTCCGAACACTCAAGGTTCCTAAACTGATTTTTTTTTCCAATCCCGGGGACTTCTCCGACTGGGCTGGAATTGCTCGATGCACCACGGTTCAAGCTTTTACACACAAAACCTCTGCTTATTTGTCCAGACGCTTCACATAGCAATGGGGGAAATCGATTCCGATTCCCGATTTCAGATTTATGGTAATATTGAGATCTTTCTGTAGCGTACCGTCTTCGTTGGCCGCCTGCACGACCATGCATTGGAGAGTATGAGC